>CM060928.1:71333307-72583380 GCA_030765085.1 Allium cepa
TGATTGGTACCATAGGCACTTTGATGGCGAAAGAGGTTAATGAAGCAATCAATAGAAAGATTTGGCGCCACTCGCTAAATTCTATGGTTAATAATATTTGTAAATCGGTCATTCCTTTTTGGAGAAGAATCAACAGAATAGCAAATAGCATAAAAATGGATCCAAGTGAAGTATATAAGAAAAACTGATATGCTGACTTGATTTTTTTTTAATGAGTTTTGGCTCGAACTTAACATGATCTCGAGTTAGATTTGATTGTTTATAATGTTTTTTGAATGAATAATTATGTGTGTGATTGAATGGTTATTATATAGGAATTTTTATGAATTTTCCTAAAGGGTTTTAACGTAAAAACTAAGTTTTTTATCTCCACATGTTCTAAAATTTTGATATGATATTTGAATTATTACTTTGAGGATGTGTTTTAAATTTCATAATTTTTGAAATTAATATGAGTAGATGGTTGAAATTTGGAAAATGATTAATAAAAATACAAAAAACAATTATGAAATGGTGGAATAATTCACGAATTGGTTTTAGGCATCCAAAAGATCGTGAAGGTCAAAATTTATTCAGTTTAATACATGCACACATCTCTAAATTATATATATTATAATTGCATATATATGTGTGTGTGTGTGTGTGTATAATGTTTAATACACACACATATATTTTGATACATATTCAAATTCAAAATTTAAATTTAAATTGAGTAACTAATTCAAACATATAATAATAATATTAACATTTTTTTAAATCTTTAAAATAATATATGTATATATTTCTGTTTAAAATGCTAAAAAAAATTAACTTTAAACCTAAAAGGAAAATAATTTCTTATTTTATAAACTGAGAACCAAAATAAAACATTCTTTGTTTTAAAATTTGAAACAATTTTCTTTTATATATATAAACTGCGAATATATATATGTATGTATATAAATATAATTGTAGGTGTAATTATATATATATATAAGTTCATATTTTTATACATTTAAAATTATTATTTTATTTTCGAATTATTTTTTATTTTGGCCGAAAATAAAAATATTGCAAATGTATGTTTACGTGTGTATGTATAAAATTATATATAAGTTTATACTTGTAAATATTATAATTATTATTTTATTTTTGAATTATTTTTACTGGTCGAAAATTAAAAATTGCATATGTATGTATGTGCATATATGTGTAATATGTATGTATAATATATAGATATACATTTGAACATGGTTCATTAATGATAGCAAGTGTCGGTCTCAGGTATCAAACTCGTGACCTTTAATATCATAGTATAAAGTACCAACTAACTGAGCCAATGCTGCATACTATATATATATATATAATATTTTATAGGAATTATGTACCTTAGATATTCTAGTTAATGACACGTTGGTTGGTAGCATTCCTCTTTCGATCACAGTTCCTTGTCCTTGAACTTAGTGTGCAACTCATAGCTTCAAGGCTTCCACTAACTTTAATGAAGGTTACAGTTATTGAGTTTCCATGCGTTTTGAATGGGAGGTGTGGAGTTATTTATAGCTACTAGAAAATATAACATCTTCCACATTTCTCTCAATCCCGATATAATCTAGAACCATAGACCAAGTCAAAACTCTCATTTCCCCTCATTAAATAGCCAATAGTATTGTATCATGAGTTCACATGATGTTAGGCCTAATAACATACCATATATTAATTAATTAAGCCCATATATTTAGTTAATATATAACAATCATATACTATTTTAATTAATTTTGAGTCCTTAAATATACAACTAAATACGATAAAAGGGATGCTACAACAAAGATTAAGTGTGCTATAGAGGTCGAAAAGGGATGGAAGAACCCTTTCGCCTTTAATGCTTCCTTTCGAAATAGATGCTTCTGCCTACATGAAGACATTTCGAATAAGTTTAAGGAACATCTTTTGAAAGAAGCAAATTACAGCCACTCACATGGGTGCCAAACCTTTCGAAACTAAAGGTTTCACCTTCGTTTACATTCCATGGAAAGATGTTTTAATAGAGCAACTCCTTCGGAAGCATAACTATGGTCAATACCTTTCACAGCTAAGGAAGAAAAGCTTATTAAAGTTCAATATGGCAATCTCCTATACCAGAAGAAGGGTTTCCGCATCAATCAGTAGGTATGTCTTCAAAAGTTACCTTCCTTTTTAAAACCTTCAGCATACCATTACCTTCAAAACCCCAAAGATCTACCTACTGACAGAGTCGAAAGCTCATGCCTCTTCTTACTTGCACCAACTTAGCAACACGAGGTGGAGATGTGTACCTACCCTTTTCAATGGAGTCGAAAGCACTCAAGTTTGTTCGAAAGCAATGCAGAAGGATGCCTTAATGTGAATGGCAATGAAAGGTCTACAGGGTCGCCTTTCGACTTGGTCGAAAGGACTGATTCGAAAGGTGCCAACCTGCACCTATAAATAAGACCCTAAGGGTCTGTTTTAGGGGATCCGAATTGTTTCACTCCATTCTTGTATTTTCTTAAAGTTTTAAACCTTATTTTCAAATTATATTGGGAATTTGATCAATTTGTACTACTTGAGTTTAATCACAACAAGATTATGGAATTTTTTGATATTTGGCTGATTTAATATTTTTGTTAGATTCAGTTCATAATCTTCTTATGTCAACTCGATTGAAGAGTCACCATTAGAGTAAGTCGAAACCCTTAGCTCAACCAATATCCTTAGAACCTTAGCTCCTATCCTCAAGTCGTCGGAAGGCCGGCTTCTGAAGAAGTCGGAACCTATCCATTTAATCCACATCCTTAACTCATTAGAACAACCCTTAGAGTTACCTCAACTGATTCAAAAGGGGGGTTTCACAAGGATACTAAACCAGCTTAACTTGTTTGAAAGGCAATCTAAGAAGGATTTTTAGTGTTTTGGTCTAGTCGAAAGGTTAAATAAGGAGTTTCAACTACTATAACCTATTCGAAAGGAACTCTGGAGAGAATAAAAATGGATTATATCTATCTTAACCTGATTGAGAGTATCAACTGCTTTCACCTTTTTGAAAGAAGGTCTCGAAGGAGTCATCTACACTATAAATTCTACATTGGGGGGTTGACAAATTTTCTTGTTAACATTTTTGGTGCTAGAAGGAGGGCTCGAACCTTCGATTTTGTTGGACTTCCAACTCCACTTTCCTCTAACCCAATTCTATTCCAAGCTAACCTACTTTAGACTTTACATTATCATGGTTAGAAAAATGAAAAGGTCCAAACAAGGATCCTCAGAGCTACATCCAATTGGATTCTTCTATAGAACAGTTAATGATTCTAAACAACATGAAGAACAAATGCTGAGATTAGAAGCTTTAAGGATCATAAAGAAAAAGAAAGCTGGATCTTATGATCTAGATAAATGCAGTCTAAACCCTTTTCACACTGGCCCCACACCTATCTTTGCCTTAGGAGGAACAAGAAATGAAAGTGATAACTTGTTTGATCAAATGAGAAAAACAATTCAACTCTACACCAAAGGCACAATCTTTGAATAGGGAAAAATGGATGATTACAACACCTTTGCACATAAATGGCATCAAGCAACAAATGAGGCATTGCCTACATATGAACTTCAAAGGGTTTTGAAAAGAAAACTACTTATTAAGGGTGTAGCTTCAAAAGCAACTAATAAAAAATCTAGAAACCATCCTCAAAAGATAAACTTTAAGTTGAGACTCCCTATGGAATGCAATTTGACAACATCACTCGAGAATGTTTATTTGCTAACCAAGGAAGAGCTCAACTATTGGCCATCATAGAAGAAAAGACCTAAATATTAAAAAAAATCGGGGAGGATCGGCTGTCACTACCACATGATGAATGGACATGAGACAAATCAGTGTAGGGCACTGGAAGGAATGGTGATCAATTTCTTCAGGCAAGGCAAAATAAATGAAGATCCTAATTGGATTCAATAAAGAACCACTTTACTAAGAAATATCTACATGGTTAGGAGTAGATCTCTCCTTTCACTTGGACATTATCTTAAATGGTCAAAGCCTTTGTCCGCGCCGAGTTGACCAGGTCAAAGCGCCTCCTGGAGAGAGGTTTGAGTAAGCCTTTAACTACCCCATACTATGGACAGGTTAAAGCATCGACAAGCCCTTGGCCGCACAACGCTATGTCTAGGTTAAGGCGCCTCCTGAAGGGAGGTTAGAGTAAGCCTTTATCTGTGCCATGCTATGGCCAGGTTAAAGCATCGACAAGCCCTTGATCGCGCCATGCTATAGCCCTTGCTCCCCTACACAATGGCATGGCCAAGGCACCGAAAAAGCCTTCAGTCCGACCTATAAGGCCTGGCTAGAGCGCCTCTTGGAGGAAAGCTAGGTAATTTCTTGGGTCCTGCTTATTGATAAGCTAACCAAGCGCACCAGACAATAACGGACTAAGACGTCCAAGCCCGAGAAGCGGCAAATCAAATAGAGACGATATACAAGGCCCAAAGGGTAACACATGTCAAAAGAGTCAAAACCCAAGGAGCGATATAGAACAGAAGGCTTATATAAGAATTTGCGGCCTTCGACTAATTATCGAAAGAATTTTTGAACTTCACTGCTAATACCGAATCTGGATTTGGGTCTTTCATAATGAAGTTCGGGACTTCACTTTTTAATACCCGAATCAAGGTATCAGGTCTTTACTAATAATACATGGTCTTCATTATACCTGAATTTGGGTTTCAGGGCTATTACTGGACTTTTCTCATTAACGCCTGAATCAGTGCTCTAAGTGTCTATTATGGAGATTATTATTGTGGATTCCTAGTTATCATCCACTAATACCCAAATCTGGTTTTCGGATCTTTTGACTTTTTAATTTCAATTGTTAATGCCTAATCTAGGTTCTAGAGAAAATGATATTGAGATTTCTATCAATTCCTAATCTTCAATTAAGCTCGAGATCTATTTTACTAATGCCCAAATCAGGGTCATTGAATTTTTACCACAAATTTTCAAGATTTCTAGACTTGTATTACAGGATTTTTATTGAATTTGTATTAGCTATTTCCAAAAGATGAATTTCCAAACATCTATAATTAAATCCAAAATTGAATTTCTGGTTCTCTGTCATTGGATTTATGGTATTCTATCAATACAGTTGAAGTTGAATCCCTGTCTCTCATCATTATTTAAGGTGGGTTTCAAGACATTCAACCGTATTCAATTATAGAATTACTTTTCACTTATTATCATATGTTTACATAATGATCTATTAACCTCCGCTAATAATGTGGATAAACTTCAATATAGATTACAAGTTAACTATAAAGAATATTGTTTACTTCATACTTTTCAGGGAAATAAGATCAAAAAGAAAAATTGAATTGGCCATCAAACACAAAAACCTTATTCCAAATTATTAGAAAGCAAATTCAGAAACAACATTATAAGAAAGGACTATGAACCAGGTGTTATTTACATAATTTACAAAATTATTTACAAGTGTACAACACAATTGTATGTTTTATAGGTCCTGAGTAGTCTTATTTAGATTTTCAACAGTCAAAGGATCGACAATATGCTGAATTGCTATATAAAGAATATTTTTGAGTTTCTTCTCTTTTTTCCTTACTTCATCAGCATCGTCGATGGAATCAATGTGAGCCTTTAAAGCATGGTTGAAAGCTTTATTAGCACCTGTAAGGGTTTTGTTTTGCCTTTCTAAATTTGCAATGTGCTTTCGAAGAAGATATTTATCTATTCAAGTTTCTGAATCCTGGCTGCATATATATGCGCTATGAGTACCTCAATTTATATTGGTCGTCAAAATATCTCATAATTTCAAATTTTACCTTTCTGTACCATTCTTCTGCTACACTCTTGTCTAAGTCAGGCGGAGGGTTAGTCGTAACTGGAAATTTTTGAATAGCTAAAGGTGACGACCTTGTTGATTTCACAGCAGATGAGGCAATTGAAGAAATTAGCAAATTTGATATTTTGAATGTTCTCCCCCATGATAAAATTCAGGGATTTATCCCAAGCTTGACTATCTTTTAATTTTATCTCTAAATTGCTTATCTATTGAAGGACCTTGGACATATCTTGGTCAAAGTCAATAGAGGGATTTGATTTAACCTGACGCTTTAATTGAGAAATTGTCTCGTCTTTGTTCTTGATGTCCGCTTCGAGACTTGTAATCTGATCATTAAGGTCTCTAGCAATCGTCTTCTAAAGCAAAAATTTCCGACGACGTTCTAATGCTTCATTATTGCCTTGAAGACAAGCAGACAAAGTGTAATAACCCATTGTTTTGTAAATATTTTTAATTAAATTTTTATATAAAAACTTTTATCTTAAATCATTAAAAAGTGAATTTTTAAAATTTTCCAATGTAATTTTGGAATTTGTTTGTAATTTATTTTCCAAATACAATAAAATAAACATTTTCTATAAATTTTATATTTTGGTCAACTTTGGTCAAATTTTGAATTCCAGTTTCAAATTTTAAATTTGAATTTTTAAATTTTTATCTTTTTCTTTGAAGGAAAATATAATTTTGATATTCCTTCTGCTTTTTGTTTTGTTAAATTCTGATTTGTACTTTTTAAATTGGAAAAATTACAGCGTCTTTACAAACAGTTATTTTCTATATTTTATTCTCTATTTTTTTCCAAGTTCATTTCTCTATTTGATTTGATTTTCTATTTTATTTTGTTTTGACTTTTATTGTATTTATTGATGTTGATTGATTTATCTATTTTAAATGGCTTGGAGAAAATCAAGGAGACATAGGTTACGTTGTTTAAATTCTTGCCTTTTTTTTTCCTAGCATTTACACTCCATAACCACTCACTCTTGTCTGTCTTGGCCATGTATTCCTGTCTCAATCACGTGCAAGAATATCTCTTTCTCATCATTATATCCTCCTTTTCATTTGCAATGAAGAATAAAACATATTGTAAGTTTCTTTTTCCCTTAACTCGTGCCTTTTCCGTTTCTTAGCATTCACTCCCACTTTTCTTGTCATCCAAACCTTCTCTAGCCGTGAGAAACACTCCTCTAACTCACGCACAAAACATTCACACCTTTTCTCATTTCCTGACAAAGCAAAAAAATTAATTAAATACATCAAGTTATTTGTTTTATAGTATTGCCTTTTTATTTTCCAAACCATTCAAACTCTTGCCTTTTATTGCCCAGCCTCTTTATTACTTACCTTAGCCGTTCATTTTTCTTTTGTAAACCCTAGCCGCCATATCATTTTTCAATTCACCTAACTAGTTTCTCATCTCTCATTTCCATTTGCGTGAAAAAATTATATGCTAGATCTAATTTCCACGGCTTCTCCTCTCTTTCTTTCTCCTTTTTCTTTTATTTTCTCTCCCCACCTGTTGCCGACCCCATCACCATCTCCACCACCACCATTCCGACCATCATCCCCTCTTCATCACCTCAAAGACCAGCCATGACCACCATGAAGACTCCATCACTAAAACATGAAAAAATCCTAGCCAAACTCCTATATTACATCACCACTTTTCCAATTAGCCTCGGCCACCACTCAATACAACCCCATGCCTTGCTTTGCCATGGCCTTATCATCTCCTTGCCATGACTAGAGATGCACTTGACCCAAACAAAACCATGGCCGAGCCGCACAAGCCCTATGGCTGAACCCAAACTCCATCAACCCTTGACCTTTTGCCTTCATATGGTTTGTAAACTCCACTCATCACCTTCTAGCCATAGCCGTACCCATTGATCTTTGGCCGAGCCTAGCACACCAAAAACAAGTCATGGCCGAGCACAACATGATGTGATCTAGCCCATTGAGACATGGCCAAGCCCACTTGTGGATTAGAGAAAAGGTTGTGTCGCATTTATCTCATATTTTACATTATTTTAAATTCTATACTTTTGTATTGAAATATATTCTTACATATGTTTAATTTGTTTGCATACAAGATTTGGATCTGACTCTTCATCCTCCCAAAAATATAGTCATGCTTTGTCATGCCTTTTTGTGCTTTGCGGATTTGGATTTGAGTCTTGAACTTTCAATTCTAGCTTTAAAAAGGTGAGTTTATCACTATCGACATACATACTTTTATAATTGTGAAATAATGACAAGTGAATAGGTAAAACTGAGATGTTATGTTCACATATGCTTGTGATATGTCTATATGATGTTAAATGTTGTTTATATATCTGTTACAACATCTGTTATGACATTATATGCTATACTATTATTTATTTTCTGTATCTCACATTGCAAGTTCCCTATCACTATAGGTTGAAAAGATACATACCCGAACGGACATTAGAATAAGGAAAAATCATTATGAGCTGAAATGATAGGCTAGAGTGATTTTTGTTGTATTTGATTTACTTGGGATTGCAGGTTTGAAATGATAGAACCCGGATTTTTCTTTTTAAATTACGGATTGAAATGATACATATCCGTATCACTTGACCTAAGTTAGAAAATATTATACAGGCCCTTGGTTATATTTTTAAATAATATTTTCCTAAAATTTATTAAGTACTTTTAAATAATATTTCCTTAAAAGAATTTATTAAGTATTTTGAATTTTATAAATATATGAAATTTTAACTTAAAAATAGATTTAATGCTTTAATTATAAAGGTGTACTGGTTTTTCTATAAGTTAAATTTTTGTAAAGTTAATAATTGGTTTTAAGTTCAATTAAAGATCTTTATTGATGATAAATAATTTAATAATTGAATTTGACTTAATATGGAAGTTTTAAATCTAACTTAATAATTGTTATGAATTTTACTTCATGAAATGGACACGTTTTGTACAATAAATAATGTATTTTGAATTGGGAAAATGAAATACAGTTTTAATTGGGAATTTTGTAATAAAAATTATTTAACTTGAAATCATAGTTAATTAATGTCTAAATGAACAGATTTATAAAGAGAATTGGATTGTTATATTAACTATGATAAAGTATTTTATTTATGGTTATGTTTATAAAAACAAATGATTATGATGTAAATGAAAAAAAAATGTAACTTAAAGATGACTTAACTTGATAGGTGAAAATTTAGTTTTCAAATGAAAGTTAAGAAGATTTAGTGACAGAAATATTTTATTTATGGGATGGATATTTTAAAATAAAGTGTAAAGCTATTTGTTAAAAATAAAAGTTAAGTAAAATAGGGTAATTTTGACTTATGAATGAATTGTAGTTAATTTGGATATTTTTAGTAAAAATTTTATTTTATTTAATAATAAGATAAATGATATCCAAATGAATATTTTCTGAAGCGTGAAATATGATTTTTATAAGTTAAAATGACTAAAAATTGAAATTTTATTGTAGCTGAAATGTTAGTATAAAATCTGGAATTTTATTTGTAGCACTTCAGAAATGCTGTGGTTTTAGGATAGCATTTGCTAAGTGCTATCAATTCTGAAACTTAACTAGGTTTTGAAATAACTAAATACCTATTACGGGCACTTTATAAATGCTGTAGTTTCTGAATTTGAACTATTTCTGAAAATAACTAAATAACTACTATAGCACTTTATAAATGCTGTTGTTTCCGTATTGAGCTGTTTTGTATAACTAAACACCTATTACAGCACTTTATAAGTGTTGTTGTTTCTGAAATTGAAGTGTTTTGAAATAATAACTAAATACCTACCATATCACTTTATAAGTGCTGCTGTTTTTGAATTTGACAATGTTTTGAAATATTACTATATCTACGGTAACATTTAATAAGTGCTGTTGTAGTTGAAATTTACAATATTTTGGAAATTTTATAATTAAGTGAATGAACTTAGAAGTGCTTCAACTTTGAAATGAATATTTTTTTGACCTTGAATTTAAATGGTTTAAATGATGATTATTTCAAAGGTGGCATGATTTTCTAAGTATTATAATGTTCAAAGAATAACATTTCCAAAGTGCTATGATTTTAAATAGTATGATTTCAAAGTATTATGGTCTCTAACTTTGAAAGCACTATGTTTGGAAATGAAATTATTGGAAATTATATTTAATTAAGACTTGTCCGTAATTATACTAATTTGAAACTTATGGAAATTGAAGATTTAAGAATATGATTTTATAAAGTGGTTTGGGTTAAGATGATTTAAAGGAATATTTCAAGTTTTATAAATTGAAGGAAATATTCAGTGATTTGGAAATTTTGGTTTTATTTAAATGATACGTTGATTTGGTTTTGGAATGAAATAATATAATATTTAGTTTTGAAATGGATATTATTTGGAAAGTAATGGTATTTGATTTTGAATGGTTTAGGAATAGAAATATTTGAAATAAATATCCATAGGTTATAATAACGGTTGGTTGTTAAAGAGATCGGGATTGGATATGGGCATACTCTCTATCGATACCAAAAACCACTTTAACAACCGTGTACACGGTGGAGATTCCAGAATGAAGTAGGATGGTGGCGATGTTCTATTGAGGTATATACGTGGACCCGACTCCTGTGAGTTGGCATAACGTGGCTAAAACAGGAGCGATTCCGGGCCAGTGAGGTAGCTCCACTTATCGGACGCACTCCTTTGATACCATTCTACTACCTTGTGATTGATTGGGGACCTTTTGATTTTTGGGGATGTGGCTCGAAGTGGGCGGTAGTTGTGCGCTATGCATCACCACCAGTCCGGATGGCAATTGGTATATCTACCCTGGCATTGCCTCGTTGTGCCATGTCACCTACCCTAGGACGGCTTGTATGAGTTTGATTTGTGTCGTACCTATGGAGTATCCTCTGGTAGCCACCCGATCAAAGAGGTATTACGGTATTGTATAGACTATTGGCACTATTATGTGTTAAGGGGAATATTGGGTCACTCCTTAACGCTATTTAAAAGTAAGTTTATTTTACTATAGACATTATTATAATACGAAATATTACTACATAGTAAATAGTTCATACGGATCCTTAGAAGATGGGCGGTACCAAGCATCCTTTAAGTTACTTGTACTTTATATTACAGTTCACTTGAGTTGGTTTACATTGCATAAGTATGTATGTCCTGACTCGAGTGTTTTGTACTTTGTTTTACGCTCGGGTCGGAATGAATGATACAACATTCGGGACTCACCTCTGGAGTTGGAGCTTCACTTGGAGATCCAGCTATCTATTTCACTTTCAGTTATCTTGTTGATTCCAGTTATTCAGTTGATTCCAAGGATGTATTCAGCTTTGTGCTTGTTTATCATATTGAAATTTCTGTTGTATCTTGTATAGCTCTGATGTATTTATATAGTAGCTTCATGAACTACTATCTCTTTTCTTCCGCAGCATTTATTACTCTGTGTCTATGATTTTGTGATTTATTTATTTGCTGTATATTCTGTGTTTTTCCAAATTTGAATTAACAATTCGGTATTTTGAGCTATTCAAGTCCGACATGTGCGGATGCGAATGGTTGAAAATAGCAAGTCGTTACACAAAGGATCATTAAGTAGATTCCTCTTTTCAATGTTTTCATATACCTATCTCTGATGCTGATAAAACGAGATGTTGAATCTGACGAGAGTGGCGTTGTAGAAAACTGTAACTCTTATTTAAACAAACAAAAAGAAAATAAATTCGAATCAAATGACCAATCTCTTTTATTATAACAACAAAAGATTACAACTTAAGTTGAAATGAAACAAAAGGTACAATTTCATAGGACACTTGTTTTACACTTCAAGTTGAGAAACAATGTTTTTGACTTTGTTCAAGGTGTTAGCTGAAAGAGTAACTATTGAATCAAAATGAGCAGTAAATCCTTTCAGGGTAATCACTGGAGGATATTTGCTATAATCCCACTCCCCGGTAGGAGGACTACCACAACCACAAATTAATTTTGTATGATACATTTGGATTTCCTTGATAAACTTTTCTTTTTCTTCATCAAGAAAATCAATACTGAGGCGGGAATGTTCCATGTAAAGTCTTTGCAAATCTCTAATCAAGCAGTGTCTTGCTAATTTTGAAGATTTCAAAATGAGCCTTGTCTAGATAATTTCTTCCTAGCCTAACATATTTGTTTAATAATCTTTAGAAACAAGGCTGCCTGAGAGATATATATTCTGTGATAACAGAATAAAATATAGCTAAGTATAAAAGGAAGCTAGAATAGAAAATATACAAATCAATGTTATTACATAATTATAAGTGTTCATCCGGCTCATACAAAATTGACTTTTTGAATAACTCGGAACAATTTGTCCTTATAATATTTAAGTTTGTCAAGAGGCAACCCATGAGGAATTGGTTTGACCCGTGGTAAATTCTGGCAAGCCCCGGATGTGGATCAGATCCAAATTCATTCAAATATCTCATATGTAAACGCCTAAGTAGACCCCCCACTAAAATAACCTATGTATGAAAAATCTATGGTTGGATGTCTGCATTAGGCTGTGTATAGGAAGTCAACAAGGATGTCCCTCCCTTCAACCAACATCTAAAAGTGGGTAATTAATTCTCGATTCTCTTCCAAAAGTCTATTATATCGAAGGCATGCCCTCCTCGGTCATGGAAGCTTCTTGATCTTTAAAAGTCGCTAATATTGTCGACCTTTTGTTAAGCCTTATGATACTTGTCAGAGAGGATATTGTGTCCTTTAACTGCTTATCTTACTCTCTATACAAGTTATTTATTTCTGCTTGTTTTCTTTAAAGCTTTGTTTTATAAAGTTTGATGGATTTCCTCCTTACCTAAAATAAAAGATGACAACTATTATTATCTTGGAATTGAAAGCCATTTAAACAAGGAATCTCATACCTAAGAAATGGGAACTGGAGTTTGAGAGGCTTGCTTTTTCTCTCATTGTTCTTCAACATTGATATTAGCAGTTCCTTCTTGAAAGTTAGAAGGCTCAGGGGTTTAGGTGGAATTGCTTCACGAGTACTCCTGTAACAACCTACATATTTTGCAATTATATGTTTAAATATTTTATTTAAATATAGCATCGTTAGTCGGATTAAGTCTGAAATGCTACTTTTTGTAAACAGTCGAATTAGAACTCGAGACCACTTCCATTGAGTTCAAAATGATGTTTGCGACCTTTTTGACTATAAACATCGATATGTTTCGAGTTGAGTAGAATTATGCTATTTTTCTATTGGGTTTGGGTTTCATCCCAGTAACCCAACAAGAGAACCCAACTCCTCTACCTTATAACTCCCACTCCACTCCTCTTCATTCATGCATAACATTTCCTAACACTCTCAAGCCCTAGAAAGAATGGTGGGAAGAGGAAATTAAAATTCCTAAGCCCTAGTTTCTCTTAGGAATTCAAATTCAAGTTATAAATCAAAGAGAAGCTAAGGTAAGAATCCTCTTCATCTTCTCCATCTCAATCTCTCTTCAATTTTCAGACATTCCTATAACTTAACTTAGGAAATTCATTTGATTTGATAATAGATTGAAGATTCTAGAGGTATTATTGAAGAGAAATCAATCTTTGCTTGTTTTAGATCTTCTCATTTCTATATTTGGGTTTAAAGGTGAATTTTTTAACTCACATTTGCGTCTATAACTTTCATTGTTGTTAGGTATGAATTCCTAACATCTATTCATATTAATTTGCTTTTGATTTGAATTGTTTTGGTGAATTTTCCAATTTTGGTGTTTTGAAGTCAAAATCCTTAAAGATCATATCCTGGATGTTTAAACATGTTATTTGGGGTGTATCGAAGAGCCTATAGGATTGGGTTGTCGATTGGCATAAATCCCTAGCATCCATCGCTCGTTCGATCGCATTTTGGTTTGGATTTGCTCTTTTTGAGCTAGGCTGTTTTTTTGCCTAGCAGAAAAATCCAGGTATCTGGAACAAAATCCAAACGTCTGGAATGAAATCCAAACGTTTGGTTGAAAAATCCAGACGTCTACAAAGGGTCGTTGGAAAGGGCAGAGCTAAAATCCAGACGTTTGGAACAAAATCCAGACGTCTGGAACACAATCCAAACGTCTAATTGTTTATCGACGGAAATTCTATCGAGTTAAAAAACCATCGAAAAATTTCAATTTAAAAATAACCGCAAGCGCACGGTGTATGAATGTAGCACGTGGCAAATACGGGTCGATCCATAGGGAATTGATGATTTTAAAATTCTATTCAATCAAATTAAACCAAAGTCGATGGAAAGTTAAGCTAGAGAATTAGAGAATTAACTAACTAACTAAAAGAAAAGAGATGCAAATATAAGAGTTAAATGACAATTTAGAGAATAAATCCACTCTCTAGATCATGTAGTTTAATATATATGACGTCATGATCTCTCTTTAATGGTCATTAGTGCTTTAATTGATATGCTTATCATAAGTGTGACATATTTGTGCTATTGATTAGCCAACATAAGCCATCAAACTATAGCACATCCCTTAAACCACTTACTAACTTTCATGAAATTTGACAAAGAAAATGAAAATGAAATCTATTTTAAGTATGGCCTATTAACTATTGACTAGAAATATAGACCATCAAATTTGAATTTCGAATCACTTTCTTATGCCATAATCATGTTTTGATGAAGAGGAATTTGTGTTAGTGATTGTTTAAGCATAGCCTATTTGGTGTCAACAATATAGGCTATCAAATTCAAAGCAAAAACAACAATTAAATCATTTTCATCATCATCATTAAGCACAAAAAGAGAGCACGAATTAATAAATAGTTGAAGCTATATAATTAGAGAGCTTCATTACCCCTAAATTGAAGGGGTTTAGCCTCTCATATTTGTCATTAAAACAAAAAATGTAGCTTGCAACATGAGAGAAAAATAAAAAGAAAAGGAAAGCAAGATAAAGAAAAACTATTCTACTTGCATGAAAAATAAATCTATGCTACAACATGAAAGTAAATAAGCATGAAAAGGAAAAGAACATGTATTGAAGTTGCATAAAAAAGAATTAAATTACATGAAAAGAAAATGGCTAAGTAGCCATGAAAAGAAAGAAGAGAGCTTGGTTTTATTTTGAGCCTAAAACTAATTAAAGAGAGACAAAGTAAGAGGAAGATATTACATAAAACATATAGCTATTTATACATGTATGAAACCCTTATTCATATTTCTGGGGAATGCCCAACGTGTCATTGAGGTAGTGTGACCACCAAGTAATCATTAACATGTCATAATCCCCATTTAAGTATACATGAAGCCATTTATTCCATAATCATGTGCATTAGCCTCTAATTTGTACATTAAGGTGGTGGGTAGATGGGGTCCTCAATGATCTTCACTTTGAATTATTTACATCTTCATTCCTTTGTGTTCTTTTTTGTGCATGCATATCTTCTTCGTGAAAAAACTTTTAATTGAAATCATATTCCCACAAAATAATATGAAAATTTCTAATTAATTTTTCTCAAAGAAATATATGTACACAAATGACCGTTTTGCCCCTATATGAAGATGGATATGCGACAATTTGAAATTAATATGGATTTTGGTTAAAACAAGTTAAAATACCAAATACGATCATTTATTTAATTTAAATAGAATAAATATGGTAGTAAAAATATGCACATTTACGTGCACATCAAATACTCCCATACTTATCTTTTTATTCGTCCTCGAATAAAGAAAAACTAAGATAAATCTGTTTTCGTAGGAAGCATGATTGCATTGAGCGTATGCAACAAGCCGTTAAACCTCTAGATGTCCCCAGTAGGATGAGTGTTGTCTCGTGAGGGTTTTCAGCGGATATTACCCACAAAATCCAAATGCATGATGAAAATATTTACAAAATGCAAGATTTATTTACAAAGAGATGAATGTGAGTTTTTGAAAATATTTATAAATGAAGGATTTATTTTTAAATTGACATAAGTCATTATCTTAAAATTTAAGTTATTTACTCGTCAATATTTCCAATAAAAACGAAGTTATCATAACAAATAGACTATAGTTTAATTCGCTGTTTTGGTTAATAACACGATGTAACTATGAAATGGATCCTTAGTTGATTATCAAAGTTTATCAAAGTGGTATTTTCATTTCTTTTCAATAACAAATCAAATCAAATAAGTAAAAATAGTGCTAGGATTTCAATTGCTTTCTCTATCATCATTTGCAAGAAAAATTACACAACTAGCTCAGGTAAACTGTGGCCAGATATACCACCTATGCACTGTCTTTCGGGCTTATGTGAAGGGAGTACAGAGCATGGCGAGCGCACACACTTTCGTGCATACACCTATCGATCGTAGGTGGTTTTTATTAAGTCTGTTTTTTACATGTGTTCCATACATACATAACCGTGAGGACTTTTAAATGAGTATGAAAGCACATAATCAAAGATTCCAAGTAATTCACTCATGCATAACCATGAGGACTTTTAAATGAGAGTGAGTACTTAGATGTTGTTATTATTATTATTTTAAGAGGTAGAGAGAGTTTTGCAAAATCATCTTAGCAATATTTAACTTAGAAGACAAAAAAAATGTTACATCCTTTACTTTAAATCAACCACTTTTTAAAACAAAGATTTTAAATTAGGATGTACTTCAAGACTAACACGTATGAATCTTCCTTTATACTAGTTAAACCATTATTATTTGTAATCAAACTTCATTTTTATTTTTGTTAAGACAAATAAATTTTCAAAAATTTAAATTTAATAAACCAAAACCATATATTAATCTTATAGTATTTCTTTTAAAAATAACTCAAAAGAATATTTGTTTCTACATTTTTTTTTGAGATTTTAAAGCAAAAATAAACCATGAAAAATAGAAAAAATGAAGATGAATCTCTCCTCACACTTGATTTTGACTATGTTCCCACAGTCAATCCAAGTAGAAGGAGAAAAATAAAATAAAAATCCTATATTTACATGAAAGATTATTATTTACAAGAGATGAGAAAGTATACAGTCAAAAAGTAAATGAAACGGTCTTCTAATAACCGATTCATTTGTCTCATCAAATGTTTGAGATGCAGCTTAAGCTCGAAAAACCAAATTGTAAAAGATTTTGAAGTTGATTGTCGATTTGGAAAAATGAATTTTTTTATTAAAAATTGAACGAGTTGTTTTCTTATAAATGATTTTTGGGGTTGATAAAACAATTGATTGAAATTCACATTTATTTTCACCAAATTGAAATCAAGTTTATCATTGAAAACTTCTTTCAAATTATCGATTTCGAAGTCAAAATGGTGATCGAAATCTTCTGTAACGACCCGAAAATTTCGAACCCAAAAATTCCAAATAGTTAGAAAAGAAAACGAAAGAGAAAGAAGAAGAAACGGGAACAAGTCACAGAAACCTCACATTCGCAGCGGATCAAAATATAATATCACATAAATAACAGTTTTACAAATGAAAACTGTATCTGTCAATTTATATTTATATACATCAGAGTTACAACATCCCATAAAAACTGGATAGTATAACAACTTGTCCAGATGACAACCACAATACCCTAGCAGAATACACTCCATACGCTCCTGCCATCCAGCTCGCCTCCTGAGCTCCAGAAGTCCTATCCTGAAAATCTATAATACTCGGTCTGACCCGAGCATTACATCAAAGTAACACCCGGGTCAGGCTGGAAACTAGCGTGAGTAAACCCATCTAACATAGAATACAAAAACATACAACTTATATGAAACCCAGGATAACTCATATAAATTTACAACTTCACAAGTTGTTATAGACATCACTTATTTCATATATCAATTTCTAAGTACCAAAACTTAGGTTAAATAGTCCAACTTACTTTATCATTCCATTTCAGCTTATTGATTTCACATATGAATCTAATATGAATCGAAGTGGTTTCGGATATTCACTAATACCCGACTCCGGTCTCTTCGAATCCAATGTCATCTAAACCCAGGTTATCCAATTAAATACCATACAACTTAATGACCAGTTAACACTTTTATACAACAATTCATAATTGATTGATAATCACACTATCATTGTCCATTCAACAAATCATATCACGAAGCAATTCATGTCAAAGATATCTCCCAATTCAAAACACCCATCATCATTCAATCATTAATAAGCAAGATTAATTACTGCAATTAATTACATTAATTAATGATCCTCTAATTACTTTCACTAGTTAATTATTCTTAAATTTCATTTAATAATTAACCATTAACTTAATCAGCCTTGATTAATCACGATCAGAGATTATCCTTCCTCAATTACTCCATTAATTTCTCCAACTCCTTGATTAATTATATTAATTGATCCTTCAATTACACTGAGTAACCATCACTTAATTCCTTCCATCAAGTAATTATCCTTTAATTACTTCACATCAAGTAATTTTCTTTTAATTCATTACATCCAGTAATTAATCACTCATTACTTCATTAAGCAATTACACCTCATTAATTACTTAAAGTAATTATACGTAATCTTTAATTAATTATATTTATTAATCATCCTTGATTAATCTCATTCTGTAATCAATTACTCTTAATTAATTACATCACTTAATTATCTTCCCATAACTTTTATTAGTCAATTCTTAAATTAATTACACTAAGTAATTAATTATTAATTACTTCTACTAAGTAATTATTCTTCATATTAATTACACCAGGTAATTACTCCAAAACTACTTCAAATCTTTTAATTAATTACACCCTATAATTACCATTACTAATTATTTCACTAAGTAATTACTATTTATAGAACTCATTAAGTAATTATACTCAATCCCATCGTCAAGTGATTAGTTAAATTAATTAAACCAATTAATTAACTTAAACTAATCATATTAATTAATTACATAGACTAATTAATTCCTTTAATTAATTAAACTAAGTAATAAATCCTTAATTACTTCTCTTAGGAAATTTTCCTTTTTATTAATTACTTCCAGAGATTACTCTTTAATTACTCACCCTACTTTATAAATTACAATAAGTAATTATACTCAATCGATTTCTTTTAATGATTATCTTTAATTACTTAAGTGATTATACTCTTATTACTCATTAATAAGACTAAATTAATTTGAATAAACCATTACTTTAATTAAACACTTAAATCCTAATTAACTACTTAATTAATTAAGATTTAAAACATCTTAATTATTAACTTCGTTAATTAAAGCTTAAAATAAATTCTTGACTTAAACTAACAACTTTAATTAATTAATCATTACTTAAATAGTTTTAAAGGTAATTAGTTTTTTTTTAACTAGATTTTCATTAAATTCTAAAAATTTGTTAATATCAGATTATAACCTGAGACATTCCCACGTTCTCCAAATCAAATCCTGAGTTCGCAACCCCTTTTCTCGAGTTCCCTTTATTTTGTATATATATATTTAAACTTGCTAAATTCCAAATCTGTTAGATAAACACTTCTAACACGATGACAAAACCGAGTAAACTAACCTCTATCCCGAGGCTAGTCCCGAGAAAAAAACACGTCTCCCCTCACAAAAAAAAAAATCAACCCTGATTCGTCGGTAACCTCGTGCACGTGCACGAGCGTTCTAGCCATCCTCGACCGGCGCCACGATCCTCAAACCACCGGTGACATCACCGTCGACCCTTCAGGCAACCAAGAACCCCAAAATTTTAGCCGACTCGAAATCGAGCAAGACATCCTCATCTGAATTTCGTCGATCATCCCAAATTCATCTCAACTTCGATGATTTGATCACCTGAAGCCTTGAAATTCGCGCCTCTGCACCTCCATGAATCCTTGCATCCTTTTCCCCATGACCGATCACCTCCGGATTCCCCTTGTTGACGAATTCATCACTTCTTCATCAAAGACCAAAAAAAATTGTTAAACCTTAAAGTCAACTCGTCGCGCCACCACGGCGACAGTTATCACTTCCGACTATTTTTTCCGCTATCATCCATCCCTAAACTTGCTTCAGTACCGACCCCGAGGCGACATGATGTCGTGACCATTGGAATTTGACAGTTTTCCAATTTCTGATCATCCCTTAAATCCCCTTCAATTTCAAGCTTAAAATTTTAGATTTCCCTTTAAAAATCATTTTTTTCATTATTGAATCAGATCATATAAACAAAACTTGAGATTAAACTACTTTCAATTTCGATTTAATATGACTTACCCTGTAAATTTCGATTCTTTTCATCATTACTTCATGGATATGCTTGAAACTATTTTTGAAAAATCAAATCTGACAGTTACAAACCATTGTCTTTCAAAGATCCTAACATAAAAGTGTTTACACAAGGGGTTATTGATTTTTTTAGATTTTGTATGTAAACTAAGAACAGAGCAAAAAAATGTCGACATGCACACAGATACATTCTCATACTTATATACAGATAATCTGGAGTTTAACATGCAAACTAATATCTCCAATTCAAACTCAAGAATTTTTTTTGCATGAATCAGAGTTTAAACCAATTTAAAGCTTTTTAAAAATCAAAATTGTTTGCTCATCGATTTAAAAGTAGTGACCGGCTGAATTGAAAAACTGAAGGCTGCTTTTGATTTTACTTTGCTTCTGATTTTCAGTTTTGCCTTTGCTCGATTTTGAAATCTTATCTCTATATGCTGAATTAAACCATGAATCTTCATGCTAGCCCCTTTTTTTAAAAAAAAAATTCTGCTCAGATTTCTTTTATTTCCAGGTTTCAATTTTACTATCTTCGGGCTTTCTTGTTTCTTTGAAAATGAGAAAGAGTAGAGATGTATGTACCTTATTCATATCTTATTTATCATTTATTTTTATTTTTATTAAAAAAAAGACACTTGTTAGTTTTAATCACTCTAGGTTTACAAATGTCACATATGTTGTTATTATTATACAAATGTCATAAACTTCATTTAAATATTCCAAATGTTTATATCCATTTTCATATTAATTATTCTAGCTTTTCTATTAATATGATATGTTAATATATATTCGTTAACACATTTCCTATTTACTTGTAATTAAACCTTTAAAGAAAATTTTAAGATATTACTTTGAATTTCAAAACTGAGTTCTATTACAATCAACTTACATATACAAGAAATCAAATACATATTTTGTTTGTAAAGGATGAATTTTGACAATTTAAATAATTATATAAATATGTTTACTGTGATTGTATATTCACAATGGATTTGTATATGCACTAACATGAGATTTCAATATCATAGAGTTTCCACATGTCTATTTATATATTTAATAATTTACTGTAAGATTCATCATTTATATATACATCAAGAAATCTTAATAGTCAAATTTGTTTGTTCAATCCCAATAAAATCAGTACTTTAATAGTTTAAAATCAGTTAATTATCAAATTATCAGCTGTTAAAAAATCCGGGTTATCACATCTTCGCCTTCAGAATTCAATAACTCATTTTCAAAAAGTCCATAAAAATCATGTTCGTTAAATTCGACTTTCTTTGTTGGATTATCATCAACTTCATCATTTAAATCGAGTACAAAATTCAAAATTTTCGTATTCAAATTTTCGAAAAAAGGAAGATCAAAGTTTAAATCGAATTTCGCACCTTCAAAAGAATTGAAATCCAACTTAATTACCGTATTTCAACAACTTGAATAAGATCGTCATTGTCAAATTCAAAAGCTGTTATTTGAAAATCAACGATTTGGGTAAAAGATGGATTATCATTTTACTCGTCACACATTGAAATTTGATTTTGTTTCTCATGAAAATTTTCCAATGTTTTAATCAACAAATTCGTGTGATCATCGTAAATTTCATTTATTTGCACAACAAAGTCCAATTTGTAATTATTAACTTGAAAATTTTCAATTTTGACTTGTTGAGAACAAGAATTGTCAATTTCGATAAACGGTAGATTATGGTTTGATTCTTTGCAAGTTGAGATTTGATTATGATTTTCATGAAAAGTTCGTATTTTTCAAGTAATAAATCCTCGTTATCCTTTTCCATTTGGTTAACAAAATCAAATTCATGATTATTAATTTGAAAATTTTCATTTTGAATTTGTTGATAAACAAAGTTTTCTACCGTATCGTTATTGAAAATATTCCCATTGCTAAAATTATTTGAAAATTGGTTCACATTTTTGTCTTGATTTTGAAATTCATTTTGAAACTCGAAATTGAATTGGCATGGGTTACACTCGAAATCATTTGAATTTTGTAGTGAATTCAAATTTTGATTATTTTGAAAACTTTGATTCGAGTTATAGCACAAATATGAAGTGCACAACTCATTTATCTCTTGATTTTGTTGTGTAGAAAGTTCGAGTAAAGATGAAATGCTATTTTCGAGATTCGACGGTTGGTCATTGTTTTGAAAATTTTGTCGTTCGAAATTCGAATTATTTACACAATAGTTGTTGTTAAAATATCCATACAAATTTGGAGTGAAATCATATGGATTATATTGATTTTCACAACTATTGCAAAATTCAAGTGAGTAAGGAAAAGGAAACTTGGACATTTTCAAGAGTTTTTTTATAAAGAAAATATATTTACAAACAGAATTTATTTTTCAAAAGGGAAATTGATTTTTGTTTTGTTTTTTGGTTTTTCAAAATAAATTTTCTTTGTTTTTGAAAAGGTTTTATAAAAAAAATTCAAATTTGGTTTTTCTAAATTTTTTTGGATTTTTGAAATTTCAAAGAAGAATGATGTAAAAATTTCAAAAGAAAAGGAATATTTACAATTTTTTTAGTTTTGGATTTTGATTTTTTTTTTTTTAAGTATGCATGAACTAATGCAACTAAATGAATGCAAGATTAATTACAAGTGATTTATCCTAAGTTAACCCAAAATTGACAATTACACTTTGAAGATAAACAAGATAGTTCTCAGCCAGGTAACGAACAGGATTTATCGATGCACCACGAATCACCGTAGCAATGCAGCCGAAGGTTTAAGTACCTTCAGAGAAAAAATTCAGTATAATATTTACGAATCACTGTAATATTTATAACTGATTATTGCTCTGTCATAGCCTAGACACTTAGAAATTAAATTGTTCAAGAAAGACAAATTGTCAATATACAATTAAGTGTTATCGATGTCTAACCGTTATTATTAATCAAAATTTTAGGATGAAATGCAAAGCAGAAATTAAACGTGTATTAAAAATGCAATTACGAATGATTTTTGTTTTGTTTTTTTGAATTTTTTACCAAATGAAAGCAAACAACAATGTAATTCAAATAAAACTAGAGATGAAAGCAGCAAAAAAAATTTATAAGCAAGCGGATAATTTATTTTTGGCAGCAGAGCGAAGCAAGCAGCTCTTCCAATCTGCTTTAGCAACCTGAAAATAAAATAAAGATATATACAATTATTATCACTATTATTATTATTTAGTATAAGGATGAAACTTAAGAACAACTGGAAACGAGACAAAACAAGCGAAGCAAGCAGCTCTTCCAATCTGCTTTAGCAACCTGAAAATAAAAAAAAGATATATACAATTATTATTACTATTATTATTATTATTATTATTATTATTATTATTATTTAGTATAAGGATGAAACTTAAGAACAACTTGAAACGAGACAAAACAAATTTACATCTAATTTTTTTTTAAGGATAAAGCAAAACTAACTAAAAACAAATTAAACAAAACAAACTTTTTTTTAGTTTTTAAGCACCAAAGGAAAATGAGAATAACTGCTTTGGTTTTTGTTTTTTGTTTGTTTAAAGGAAACAAAACCTAAAACAAAGAAATAACTTTTTTTGGTTATATAAATCTCAAACAGCCTAAAATAAAAAACAAATTAAAAAACTTTTGAAATATCACTAGTTGAAAAATCCATACGTTTGAAATGGTTTTTTGAAATTAAAAGAGAAAGGAGAAAAAGCATATATTTTTCCAAAACCTAGGTTCAGACGTCTGGTTGGTAATTTCAGACGTCTAGAACTGTTTAATTTGCCTATTTTGGCTGTTTTTGAGTAGATTTTCAATTTTAATCGATTTCTGTTGATTCGGTTAGTTGTTATCATTTATTATTTACTTTGATGACTTCTTTTTTGGATTTTTGGAAATATCCATTTGATGGATTTGATATCGATTTCTGTGGTTTTGATTCACGTCATCGTTCATAAATTTTTGGTGATTGATTGTTTTTACAATCATTTCTGTGATTTGTCACTTTAAAATACAAAGGTTTCTATACCAGTAGTAAATATTCAAACTCTTTTTAGAAAAACGATTTCAACATTTACTTTCAATTTAAAGCTCGCTTTTAAAACCATTTTTCAATCTATTAGTATATACAAACTTTTACCTCATTCGTATGAGAAATCTAATTAAACGAATTAGCTAAACAAGTGGTATGAAACACTTGCGTTTACTTCATCGGTTTATTCTTGGACTTGTTCGATTGAAATCTCGTGACAATTTTCAAGTGGATATCTACAATCTGTTCGTAAATATTTAAGTTAAGGCAGTGGTTATGGGACATGAAGCCCAACTCATATATTTACAGCTTAGTGTAATTTACATTTATTTTCGAGTGGAAGTCTACAATTTGTTCTTAAATAATTAAGTTAAGCCAGTAGTTATGGGACATGAAGCCTAACTCATTTATTTACTAGCTTAGTGTAATTTACACTTATTGATCTATGATGATCATTTGGTGGTGTTACGGCTCAATTTAGTGGGGTAGCGACCCATGGTCTTTGGGCTGTTTGTGGAGCCTCGGCTCAAAGGTCTTCAGGCAATTTGTGGAGCTTCGGCTCAAAGGTCTTCAGACAGTTTTTGGAGCTTCGGCTCAAAGGTCTTTGAACCATTTGTGGAGCTTCGGCTTAAAATTGATGGTTAGCGACCATGGAATAACATTCCGTTTATGATGCACATGTTGGTGAGTTTTCATGCTCCCGTTTGTGATTGGCCTCCCCTTTTGTGATTTCTGGATTACTAATTGATGATTTCTAGAATTTGTGTCTCACTAATTTTTGTGATTTATATTGATAAGGTTTGTCAATATTTGTGGTTTGGTGAATAAAATAAAGAATATGGCATTCCTTTTGGTGTTTTGAGATTCTTGAGATATTGTATGATTTTTATTGTTATTTAATGTATACTTGTCACAATATGGCATTATTGTCATCATATGTTTTTGTCATATCTCTTATCCTATCTCGTTTTATATAATATTTCTAGTTAGACTGATCCGTTTATTATTTTCTTCTTAAATAATACTCGGGTCAAACCGAGATATTTCATGTGCTTCTGCTTGACTTCTTATCTAGGTCTGTCATCTGACTTTTGGCTAACTACTTTAGCATAGTAGTTTTTGCTTTTATACATTCGAGATAGAGACTCCTTGATGTAAACATGTTCTTTTGTATAACACTTGTACCTATTCTTTTGTGATGTAGTGGATCTTATATGTTCGCTACTTTGAAGTACACTCTTATGTGTTGTATTCATATCTGATTTCGCCTTAGTGATATGAATATCTGTGACTGATTTTGTGTTATGCTTATTTTATATCTGTTTTCGAACACCACATAGCCACTGTGTAGTATCTTTGAGTTTGTATCAATATGTCGGATTTCCTCTTGAAATGAAATGTCTGACCTTCTATCTGCCATATCGTTACTCGCACAAAGCAATTACATGGATGGTCACTCCTCAACAGCCTTACTCTTCGTGCTAGTCGATGGCATTACCCCGTAGTGTCCTTGGCTGGTGTGAGTATATGGGTGGGGCGTCACAGCTTGGTATCAGAGCCAAACTTCGGAACAATATAGAATAATATAGCAAGGATCATCGTCCTAAATCTCTCTTAGGAATCGTGCCTTAGGATATAATTCGTGTCTTAGGCCCATTCTATCCTATTTTCTTTTATGATGCCTTATTTTATCAATCAAGCTTGTTTGAAATTCATTCTAAGAATAGTCTTTTTCATCTTCGTTCTTTCTTTCTTTCTTAAAGAAGAAGAGATGGTTAGACTTACAAGTCCTAGTGCTGGTCAATGTAGTAGTTTTCCTCTGGATGGCGTATTCATGTCTACCCAATAATTTTTGGATCTTATAAAGAATCAAAGGTTTATATGTACTTTGTGTAAGAACCCCAAAAAGGTTTTACCACTGAAACTAGAAGTTCCTTTCGATCAGCTTGTAGATATCACTCTTCGACTATAAGAGGCCGATAAAGGAAGTGATAGTGATGTTGGAGGTTCCAAAAAGAGCCTCAATAACAACAAGAAGAGGCATATTAAGTTCAAAAGCCCTAATCCTAACAAGAAAGGGAAGCGGGCAACTTCGTTAGTAAAGACTCCTACCTCTAGTTGTGGACAATGCTACAATTGTGGTTCTAACGACCATCATGCAAATAAGTGTCTAAAACCCCTTTTTGTCGTTATTGCAAAAGTCCGGGTCATCTTTTATCTTCATGTCTCAAACTTAAAGGCAATAAAGAGGGAAAGCTGAATGTTGTGCAAGCCTCTAGCAACACTTCTCTTGGTCAAGGTATTTCTCATTCAGTCCTTGATAACATTAATTTGTTTCATGATTATCCTATTTGTGTTCTTTTTGATACGGGTGCATCTCATTCTTTTATATCAAAAGAACTTGTCGATTCTTTTTCTTTAAATGTTATGGGCTTGATGACTTCACTGAGAATTGTGAATCTGGTTGGTGGATCCGCAATGCTCAGTTACTTTGTGAAAGTGTCAAGATTATTTTATGTAATTGTGCTTTCCGATATGATTTGCATGTTATGTGCTACCTAGGTTTTGAAATTGATTTTTGGGAAAGAATTGGCTTAATTATTATGAAGCCCATATCCTATATCCCATGAGGACTATCCATCTTTGACATTCTCAATCTGTTAAGCGGATTTTTATTTTTCTTAATGATTTCGATTCTAATTCGGTGGCATCATTTTATTCTTTAAACCCACATGATAAGAAAAATGTTATTTCCCTCATTAAAGTAGTTTGTGAATTTTCAAATATCTTTTAGTTTATCTTAAATTTACCAACTAAGCAATCTATTGAGTGGTACTAAGGTCTTTACAGCTCGACCTTGCCATCGATTTTTATCAGCTATGAGTTGCGGAGGGTAGCATTCCACTTATCGCATTCCGCACTCATTATGATTCTCATGAGTGACTTGTGATGTTATTCGGTTTGTCTAGCTTATTTCATTCATCATATAAATTGAGTACACTGTGAATATCTCAATGAGACCATACTTGTATTCAATGATTATGGATGAAAACAACAATTTAAAGTTGCAAATCTTTGTAATAAGATTTTTATCATATAGAAGATGATTTTGTGTTGAATTTCCCATTGAGTGCTTTAAGATTCTGGTCGATGCGCCTGATTAACGTTATCGATAGAAATCTCCTAAACGTTATAATGAGACAGTCAGATACAGTAAATTGACTTGTAATAAGTTGAATTTTCTAAAAAGATGGATACATAAAGTTAATTATAATTTTAAATGTTTTAAGCTTTTCGGGAAAGAGGATCATTTAAAAGAACTCCTTTCCGATGCTCCTATTCTTGTGATTCCCGAAGGAAACCAAGACTTCACTGTTTTTACGGATGTTAGTCGTATTGGTTTGGGTGTCGTTCTCATGCAAAAAGGGAACGCATTATCGCTTATACTTATAGACAATTAAAGCTTTTCGAGACTAGATATGCCACTCATGATCTCGAGCTCGCAACCATGGTTTTCACTTTTAGAATTTGGCGTCATTATCTTTTGGGAGAGAAATTTGTTCTCTACACCGATTATAAATCTTTGAAGTATTTATTTTCTTAAAAGGAACTTAATTTGCATCAAAAACGTTAGGCTTGAGTTCCTTGCATCTTATGATCTTTATATTCTTTATACTCCCGGAAAGGGAAATGTGTTGTCGATGCCCTTAGTCGTAAGCAACAAGCGGTTGTTTCAATGATGATATCCGAATGGAATGATCTCGAGACTTTATCCACTTGTGAGATTCGAGATTGTAAATCTGATTCATGTTCATCATCTTTTTTATGTATCCTTAAGGCTCATCCATCTCTTTTAGATCGCATCCTTGAAGCTCAAAAGCATAATCCCGAATTTGCTCATCTTAGCCAAAGTTGTAGGGATAGAAATATTGATGGTTTGAAAGACTTTGAAATCGGTGCTCATGGCGGCATTCGAAAATTTGGTAGACTTAACGTGCCAAATATTAGTGATCTTCGTAAAGACATTTTAGAAGATTCTCATCATTCTAAATTCACCATTCATCCTGGTAGCAGTAAAATGTATGCGGATATGAAGCGACTTTATTATTGGGATGGAATAAAATCTGATATTGCTGACTTTATTAAGCGTTGCATGACTTGCCAACTCGTAAAGGCCGAGCATCAAAGGCCTGGTAGGTTATTGCAACCTTTGGACATTCCAATTTGGAAGTGGGATCAAGTCTCCATGGACTTTATTGACGGTCTTCCCCGTTCTCGTTTCGGTCACGACAGTTTGTGGATGGTAGTAGATAGACTTACAAAATCCGTAAATTTTATTCCCGTTCAAATCGGGCCGTACCTCTTTTGGCCAAACTCTATGTTAAAGAAATTGTTAAATTGCATGGAGTTCCTACTTCTATTGTTAGCGATCATAATCCATTGTTTACTAGTGGATTTTGAAAGAATCTTCAAAAAGCTTTGGGAACGAAGCTTAATTTTAGCACCGCTTATTATCCTCAGTCTGATGGACAAACCGAGCGTGTGAATCAAACTCTTAAAGATCTTCGTGCATGTGTTCTTGATTTTGGTGGAAGTTGGGAAGATCATATTTCCCTTGTTGATTTTTCTTACAATAATAGCTTCTAATATAGTATTGGTATGGCACCTTTTGAGGCACTCTACGGAAGGCCATGTCGATCTCCTTCTTGTTGGCTTGAGGCCGGTGAGAAGCTGATTTTAGGTCTAGATTTTATTCATGATTCTACAGAAAAGATTGACCTTATTCGTCTTAGGATGAAAGAAGTTTAAAGTAGAAAAAAATCCTATGTCGATAACTGAAGAAGGAATTTAAAGTTTTCTGTGGGAGATTTGGTGTTTATTGGTGTTTCACCTATGCAGGGTGTTATGCGTTCAGTCGATCGGGAAAATTAGCACCTCGATATATTGGTCCATTTCCCATCACCGAACGTACTGGTTCCATGGCTTATCGCCTTTTATTACCGACTCAATTTTCTGCTATTCACGATGTTTTTCATGTCTCTCGACTACGGAAATGCCTTAGGGATTCCAATTCTATTCTTGAGCCCGATGTTGTTGAAGAAATTGAAGTTTTACCTAATTTGACTTATGAGCACCATCATATTCATATCATTGCTACGGTGGTTAAATGCCTTCGAAATAAAGATGGTTCGCTTGTGAAAGTTCAATGGTGCGCAAATCCTAAGGATTGCTCTTAAGAATCCAGAGAATTCATCGAGCGAACACATCCGGACTTACTCTCTCGAGCACTATGAGGTGAACTTCTTATTTCAAATTTTCTTTTGTGTTGATATGCTTTTATGGTTGTTACTCTTTGTTTCTTCATAAGAATTGCAAGGACGTAATTTCTTTAAGGAGGGGAGTCTGCAACAACCCGCATATTTTATGATTATATATTTAAATATAGCATCGTTAGTCGGATTAAAGTTCTAAATGCTACTTTTTGTAAATAGTCGAATTAAGACCCGAGACCACTTACATTGAGTTCAAAACGACGTTGGCAACCTTTTTGAGTATAAACGTCGATATGTTTGGAGTTGAGTAGAATTTTGCTATTTTTCTATTGGGCTTTGGGTTTGGGTTTCTGCCCAGTAATCCAACAAGAGAACCCAACTCCTCAACCTTATAACTCCTACTCCACTCCTCTTCATTCATTCATAACATTTTCTAACACTTTCAAGCCCTAGAAAGAATGGTGGAAAGAGGAAATTAAAATTCCTAAGAAAATTGTTAAGCCCTTGTTTCTCTTAGGAATTCAAATTCAAGTTATAAATCAAAGAGAAGCTTAGGTAAGAATCCTCTTCATCTTCTCCATCTTAATCTCTCTGCAATATTAAGAAATTCCTATAACTTAACTTAGGAAATTCATTTCATTTGATAATAAATTGAAGATTCTAGAGGTGTTGTTGAAGAGAAATCAATCTTTGCTTGTTTTAGAGATTCTCATTTCTATACTTGGGTTTAAAGGTGAGTTTTTTAACTTACATCCATGTCTATAACTTTCATTCTTATTAGGTATGAATTCCTAACATCTATTCATGTTCATTTGCTTTGGATCTGAATTATCATGATGAATTTTCCAATTTTGGTGTTTTGAAGTCAAAATATTTAAAGATCATATCTTGGATGTTTGAACATGTTATTTAGGGTGTGTCGAAGAGCCTATAGGACTGGGTTATCGATTGGCATAAATCCCTAGCATCCATTGCTCGTTCGCTTGCATTTCGGTTTGGATTTGCTCTTTTTAAGCTAGGCTGTTTTTTTCCCTAGCAAAAAAATCCAGACGTATGGAATAAAATCCGGACGTCTGGAATAAAATCCAGACGTTTGAAATGAAATGCAAACGTCTGGTTGAAAAATCCATACATTTGGAAAGGGTCCCTGGAAAGGGCAAAGCTAAAATCCAGACGTTTGGAACACAATCCAAACGTCTGGTTGAAAAATCCAGAAGTCGGAAATAGTTTTGGAAATTAAAAGAGAAAGGAGAAAAAGTATATATTTTACCAGAATCTAGGTTCAGACATCTGGTTGGTAATTTCGGACGTCTGGAACCATTTCATTTGCCTATTTGGGCTGTTTTTGAGTAGATTTTCAATTTTAATCGATTTTTGTTGATTCGGTTGGTGTTTTCATTTATTATTGACTTTGATGACTTCTTTTCTGGATTTTTGAAAATATCCATTTGATGGATTTGATATCGATTTCTATGGTTTTGATTCACATCATAGTACGTGAATTTTTGGTGATTGATTGTTTTGCCAACATTTATGTTATTAGTCACTTTAAAATACAAAGGTTTCTATACTAGTAGTAAATATTCAAACTCTTTCACAAAAATGATTTCAACATTTACTTTCAATATAAAGCACTCTTTTAAAACCATTTTCCAATCTATTAGTAGATACAAACCTTTACCTCATTCGTATGAGAAATCTAATTAAACGACTTGGCAAAACAAGTGGTATGAAACGCTTCCGTTTATTTCGTCGGTTAATTCTTGGACTTGTTCGATTGAAATCTCATGACAATTTCGAGTGGATATCTACAATCTGTTCGTAAATATTTAAGTTAAGCCAGTGGTTATGGGACATGAAATCTAACACATATATTTACTAGCTTAGTGTAATTTACACTTATTTTCGAGTAGAAGTCTACAATTTGTTTATAAATAATTAAGTTAAGCCAGTGGTTATGGGACATGAAGCCTAAATCATTTATTTAGGAGCTTAGTGTAATTTACACTTGTTGATCTATAATGATCATTCGGTGGAATTTCGGCTCAATTTGGTGGGTAGCGACCCATGGTCTTCGGGCCGTTTATGGCGCCTCGGCTCAAAGGTCTTCGGGCCGTTTATGGAGCTTCGGCACAAAGGTCTTCGGGCCGTTTGTGGATCTTCGGCTCAAAGGTCTTTGGACCGTTTGTGGAGCTTCGACTCAAAATTGATGGTTAACGACCATGGAATAGCGTTCCATTTGTGATGCACGTGTTGGTGAGTTTTCATGCTCCCATTTGTGATAGGCCCACCCTTTGTGATTTCTGAATTTCTAATTGATGATTTCTAGAATGAATGTTTCACCAATTTTTGTGATTTATATTGATAAGCTTTTTCAATATTTGTGGTTTGGTGAATAAAATAAAGAATGTGACATTCTTTTTTGTGTTTTGAGATTCTTGAGATAATTTATGATTTTTGTTGTTATTTAATGTATACTTGTCACAGTATGACATTATTGTTATCATACCTTTCTGTCGTATCTCTAATCCTATCTCATTTTATATGATATTTATAGCTAGACCGATCCGTTTATTATTTTCTTCTTAAATAATACTCGGGTCAGACCGAGGTATTTCAAGTGCTTCTGCTTGACTTCTTATCTGGGTCTGTAATTTGACTTTTGGCTAACTACTTTAGCTTAGTAATTTTTTCTTTTATACATTCGAGATAGAGACTCCTTGATGTAAACATATTCTTTTGTCTAGTACTTGTACCTATTCTTTTGTGATGTAGTGGATCTTATATGATTACTCTTTGATGTACACTCTTATGTGTTGTATTCATATCTGTTTCCGACCTTAGTGATATGAATATCTATGAATGATTTTGTGTTATACTTATTTTATATTTGTTTCCGAAGACCACGTAGCTATTGTGTAGTAGCTCTGAGTTTGTATCGGTATGTTGGATTTCCTCTTGAAATGAAATGTGTGACCTTCTATCTCGCATATTGGTACTCGCACAAAGCAATTACATGGATGGTCGCTTCTCAATGGCCTTATTCTTCATGCTAGTCGACGGCGTTACCCCGTAGTGTCCTTGGCTAGTGTGAGTATAGAGGTGGAGCGTCACAACTCGGATCGGGGTTGACTTTTTCTGAGCCCCAGTGATGTCATTGCTATCTTTTTCATAAACGTCGGCGTGACCACCTCCGTTGCCAGCTTAACCCTGGCCTTTGTCTTCATTATCATCATTATTATCGTCATCATTATTATTATTATCATCATCATTATCATTGTCATTATCATCATTGTCACCTTCTTCGGCGATTGCTTCATCCCATCTTAATCAGAATCAGAGTCTACTTCAATAGAAGGGACTTCAAAACATAAGATTTTGGAAGCATCATTCTCCTCTTTCTTAGGGACTTCAACTCCCTGCTCCATTTCTTTGACTTTGTCCATAAATCTATTGACAAGAGTAGGCTCGAGTGAAGGATAACTCAAATCTGGGCATTTTTCAATGTTGTCAGTGTACGCAAGTATAAGGGCGTCCTCATAAGAGTTCACAATGATGTTGTTGGGAGAAGTACTCAGAAATTGTGACACCCTTTTCTTAGCATAAAAAATAGTTTTGAAAGCCAACTTTAAGGAGCTTTTCTTTTTCTCTAGTTTCTTCCTGAGAGAGGATTGTTTGGATACCATTCGAGCCTTCTCATCTTCAGATTCTTTCAAATCCATTTTCAAAGCTAAATTTTCATCGGTCAAAAGTTGAATTACTTTCCTCTCTTAAGAAATAATAGATTCTTCTTGAGTGAGAGAGACCCCTAATCTTTCATGTTCCTTCACAACATTGTTTGTGTCATCGGATAGGGAGATGATCTGGCTGTTCAAAGATGAGAATTTTCTTGAAGATTGGATGTCTCAGTAGAAGATTTTGATGCATTTTCTTGAAGAGAAAGCCAGTTTTAGAAATCTGAAAGGAAAAGTACAACATAAGTTGGCATTCAGAGAAATGATAATAAGAAGGTTAAATAATATGAAACGTAACGAAAGTTGTTGCTTTATTAGAGATCGATAGTTGCCTACTAGGTCAAGAATGGAAGAAGGTGGGTGAATAGAAGCAAAGGATAAAGAGTTTAGGGTAGATTGAACTATTTTTTCAAAATTACTCGAAGGCAACGATGATGTGGGTCTAGAGGGGTTCAACTCCTAAGAGGAAGTTGAAGTTCCCAAATATTTCTACATCTGCTCAATAACATGTAGAGAGCAAGAAACGACGATGCGAGATAGGGGATTGTCCTTTAAGGGAGTTGTTTTGGATCGATCGGAAGAAGCTTCAACAATAGGACTCTCTAAAGTTTTTCCCACATCGGCAGTTTCACTCTCTTTTGGTGGAGAAGAATCTGGAACTTCAACAATCTTAGCCTTCTTGAGAGATGGGCCTGCTACAGCCACCTTGCCCAATTTTCTTTTAGAAATCATCTTCGATCTAGCAATGGCCAGAGTCAAGGATGATGCACCAGATGTGGAAGTTGAGAGAAGTGGATCGTTTGTGATTGATTCAACCTGAGGAGCAGTTGATAAAAATTAAAAAAAATATAAGTCGTTAAACAAATTTAAGAAGTAACACAACGACAAACTACAAGTACTATGTCTAAGTTTACTAGAGTGATCTGGGCAAATTGAAGACATAGGATAGAAATTCTTAAGATCACCCAAAGACAAGAAGAGTTTAGCCTGAGAAGTATGTTGAACAAGGGGGGTTGACCATGGACACTTTGATCAGCGGGAAAAAGAGAATCTTTTTGAAGGTTTGATGGAATCAACAATGTAAGCCTATTTTCGATGCTACTTGAGGCGGCAATCGACAGCTTTACAATTTTCTTGTCATCCTCGTTGAGTTCTTTAATAGAAGGATATGATAAAGAAGCGTAGACTAGCAAAAGAAAGTAATTGAATAAAGATAAAGACTATGATCAACTTATGAGGAGAAGACAAGACTCCATTAATGTTTGGAAGGCATTTGACAAAGAAGAACCGCATCTTCTAGTCTCTAAACTTATTCACCCCTTTTGAAATTGGCTTTTTTAGGGAGTTAGAGCTGAAAATTTGGTTGTTCAAAATGCTGAATTTGACTAGTCGAACTAGATAGTTGAGAACTTCAGCATTTAATGACGGAATGCCTGATTCTAGAGCCATAAGTTCTAAAGAGAGAAGGTATGTGTATACACTGGGAGATATCTAGATAGGTGCAATGCCCAAGGGAGTCAAGAACTTGGATAAAAAATTCGAGAAAGGCAGGAAGCCACCATGCCAAATATGAATGGTAGTGTAGGTGAAATATCCTTTGGGAGGATTTTGAATGGTATCGCTATCACTTGGTGGAATAGCTTCTACCCTAGTGATGCCATGGTCATTTAGAATGGTATCAAACTCATCCCAAGGAGATGTTAGAGAATGTTTGAAAACGGCTTCGACTTTCTTTGGAGAAGATTCTACCACGGTACTATATCCTTTTTAGGCTTCTGGAAGACCTTTTTCACACCTATAATCCTGTCAGGTGAAATCATTTTAGTAAAAAGTTATGATTGTCCAATTATTAACATTTTTCAAGGATGTCGAAAACCTATTACAATAATTCAAATATCAACCGAAATATGTAATTTCGTATCCTTGAAAGAATGTTAGAGTCAATTTAGGAAATGAAATTCATTGAACTTTAATAGTATCGAAGGGGGAAACGGAATGGGAACACCTACAAACACCCTTCGACGATGTTGAAATCCCAAGGAAGATTTTACAATTAAAAATAATAGTTAAAGTCTACAAAACCAATTTGAATATAAATACACGCTAACAACATTCCGCAAACAGGACAAATAAACCTTTCGACAATGTCGAAACCCATGAATTTTGTTTTACTCAAAGAATATGAATGTTGTCGAAACCAAATATATCAATCAAGTCGAAAGACTTGGGTTTAAGTAATATCAATACAAATGAAAAGGCTTTGGGACGTTTCAATAGTATTTGTATAAAATGATGGTCAAATCTCAGTAAACTACATTGAGTTCTGGGTAAGTCGAAAAGGGATGTGTGGTTTCGAAAGCATACAAAACTAAACTTGATTCGATATAATAGGTTTCTATCAAATTGAAAGGTTTGATTCGGTTTTCAACTTAAATAAAATATTTTTTCCTCAATCAAATTCTTGATGAATTGCTAGCTCTCAACATTTTCTAAAATAAATTAAAATTAGACATGAGTCCAATGATAGATTAAATTCACTTTTATACACATTAGGTTTCAAATCCTTTAAAACGAAAGTTAGGCTTTCGAAAGTATGTATTATGTGACACATTATGGCGACTTCCTCGAAAGGTAACAGAAGAGTGTCGAAACATACTCTTGCTTTCGAAGAAGTACGCGCCTTATCGATTACATCAACTCTTTCGAAAGGGTTCAATTAAAGGTGAAAACATGACCTCGTTTTGACCTCGAAATAGTAAAGTAAAAATGACCACCTTAACCGCTTTCAAAAAGGTTGAAAAAGAGGGTTGAAAATTCAAATTAAACTTAGCCTTCCCTTTGAAGCAATTGGAAAGGTGTATTTTTCCCCAATTCAATTTTAACACAATATTTCAAACGGTTAAAAGTTCAATTGATTCGAGTCGTGAATTAGTGCCAACAATAATAAAAACACCAAATTCAAGCTTAAAAAAATCTGAATTAAATGCAATAAAGTGTGAGCATGGGTTCATATGCAGTAATAACGAACAATCCCCAAATCTGATTGAATTTGAATTCTAACTGAAAATTAACATCATAAACCGAATCCAAGAATAATTTCATGGGAATGAAAACTCAAGTAGCCTCATTAAACTCGAAACAAAAATATTAGTTCAGACCTAAAAACTTTAAAATTGAAATCGAACGCAAAATAAATTAATATTGGGGATAAAATAACAAGTATATACCTTTGATCTGAAATTGTGTTGAATAAAAATAAGGAATTAAAAGGAGGTTGTAATTTTCAATTTTTGCTGTGAGCTTTCAATCGAAGGTAAATGAAAAGGAGAAGAAGAAAGCATGATTTATAAAGGGGCATTTCACTAGAAGGACAAACTTTGCAGTCCAATTAGTTTATAGGACACACATCCAGAGAAATTAATTTCAAGGCCAAAGTCAGCAAAATAATTACTTTTAAGGACAAAATCAGCAGTCCGGTTACTTTCAAGGACATAATTTCATAGGTTTTTAGGCCTTAGAAACTATTTATTTTTCATTTTATCCTTAAAAGTAATTATTTCAGTTTTGTGTCCTAGAAACTAATTGCACTTGCTAAAGAGGCCCTTGTGGCTAATTTCCACATTTATAAAAACAGCAGGTGCAAAGAAAGCCTCCGATCAAATTTAAAAGAATGATCAAGATCTATCTGAGAATATCAAAAGGCGGAAAACTTTATGAGTTTCAAAATGATTGACTCAGAAAGTAAAGAGCATACCTTTGCAAGGGGGTAAGTGTAACCACCATTTCTTACTTCAACCTTGTCGAAGCCAAAAAGAGTAGAAGAGAAGAAGTTACAAAAGATGATAGCATTAATTAAGCCTTTTAAAGGAGTCGAAGGGATGCTACAGCAAAGATTAAGTGTGTTATAAGCTTTCGAAGAGGTCGAAAGGGGATGGATGAATCCTTTCTCTTTTAGTGCTTCTTTTCAAAATAGAAGCTTCCATCCGCATAAAGGCATTTCGAATAAGTTGTGGAACACCTTTCGAAAGTAGCAAATTACAGCCACTCACATGGGCGCCAAACCTTTCGAAACTGAAGGTTTCACCTTCGTTCACATTCTATAGAAAGATGTTTTTGTTAGACCAACCCTTCGAAAGCATAACTAAGCCTTTCGAACTGGTCGAAAACTTTCACAACTAAGAAAGAAAAGCTTGCTAAAGTTCAACATGGCAATCTCCTATATCAGAAGAAGAGGTTCCGCATCAATCAGCAAATATATCTTCGAAATTTACCTTCCGCTCATACCTTCAACATGTCAATACCTTTGAAACCCCAAAGACCAACCTATTGACAGAGTCGAAAGCTCACGCCTCTTCTTACTTGCAACAACGTAGCCACACAAGGCGGAGAAGGGTACCTACCCCTTTCGATGGATTCGAAAGCACTCAAGTCCATATGAAAGCAATGGAAAGGATGCCTTAACGTGAACGGCAACGACATGTCTCTAGGGCCTCCTTTCGACCAAGTCAAAAGGACTGATTCGAAAGGTGTGAATCCGCACCTATAAATATGACCCTAGGTGTCTGGTTTAGGGGATCCGAATTGTTTCACTCCATTCTTATATTTTCTTAAAGTTGTAAACCCTAATTTTCAATTTAGATTGGGATTTTGATCAATTTGTACTACTTGAGTTTAATCAAAGCAAGATTATGGAATTTTTGGATATTCGGCTGATTTAATATTTCTATTAGTTTCAGTTCATAATTTTCTTATGTCAACTTAATCGAAGAGTCACATTAGAGTAAGTCAAAACCCTTAGCTCAACTAATATCATTAGAGCCTTAGCTCCTATCCTTAAGTTGTCGAAAGGTCAGCTTTTGAAGAAGTCAGAACCTATCCATTTAATCCACATCCTTAACGCATTAGAACCAGCCTTAGGGTCACCTTAACTGATTCGAAAGGGAGGTTTTGCACGGATACTAAACCAGCTCAACTTGTTCGAAAGGCAATGTAAGAAGAATTTTCAGTGTTTCGATCAAGTCGAAAGGTTAAATAAGAAGGAGTTTCAACTACTATAGCCTATTAGAAAGGACAACTGGAGAGAATAAAAAAGGATTATAACTATCTTATTGACCTGATTAAGAGGTATCGACTACTTTCACCTTTTTTAAAGAAGGTCTTGAAGGAGTCATCTGCACTATAAATTCTACTTTGGAGTGTTGACAAGTTTTCTTGTTAACAATTTGCATTAATTTTATTAGAGGGAATTAGGAAAAAGGACAAACTTTGAAGAAGAAAAAATAGACTGAAGGACACCAAGTTTTATTCTTAGGCTGAAGGACAAATGATAGTTATAATTAGCATTATATTCAACTTTTACACTATACAAAATGGTAGTTATATCTAGCATTATATTCAGCTTTACACTATATAAAATGCTAGTTATAACTAGCATTGTCCTTCAGCCTAAAAACAAACTTGTTGTTCTTTAGCCTAATTTTTTTAAATTTGTCCTTGTGCCTATTTCTTGATTTTATTATTAGTTTATTACATTTTATAAATTAATTTAAATGTGCTTAATTTAGAAATTAAATAACAACACTGTTATGTTGACTCCTCATATGAACTTGGTGCTCCGTAGTATTTAAAAAAATTGAATACCAAAGCCGGTACAGACTTTGCTGAATTACAGTATCAGGCACGAGTTTAATTACTTATAGATCATTTAGGCGAAATCCAATTTCTAATCTTTATTAAGCTTAACCTATGTAATGATATTTTGTCCACATTTTCTTTTTTTCATTGCTACATCACTATGATATCTATGGTCAATGGTCAAAACTCCCATAATATTCATAGTTAATTGCACAAACCACTTTAAAGTCTTGTTTTAATCTAATAATATTTAAAGATTAGCTGTATGAATCTAGCCAAATATTCTGACTTTAAGTTGACTAATAGTAACGTTGACAACTACCAGTTACGACATACTAGCCTTTTACAATAAATGAGATGAATTCTCTTTTGAGTAGTCTTTCACTTCAAATAGTTCAAATGTACCTAACTATAACTGTAACATGATCGTGATGTCATTTGATTTACAGGAATCAAAGTACAACTTAGCTATTTAAATCAGCAGTACTCTCAAGTCCAAAGGCTACTATGTGTTTTTACAATGAGATCTTCCATTTTGACTAGTTAAATTGATCTATAGAAGACTCTCGTTGAGTCGTTAGGTGAATGTTTTGAACAACCACTAGCACGTTGTAACGAATGCGGTTTTCGACTCACGAAAGTCGACATCAATACGTCCACTGTATCAACTGCTGAGCAATCGAATGTTGAAAAACCGTACCGTTAGGGTTAAAGAAGAGGTAGAAAATAGAGGAAGAAAACAAAACGAAAGAAGAACAATAGAAACAATATCAGAATCTCACATATCGCAGCGGAACAACATATAATAGATAAATGAATATCTTTAAATCAAAGAACTATATCTGTTGTTACATTGCATCACATCATCATCAGAGTGTACAACAACAATATACAATACAACAAACAATGGACAGTTATACAAACATGTCCTTACAAGTGAATTTACAGCGGAAAGATAATATCATATACAAGTAATACGTCTTGCCATCCAGCTCGCCACTTGAGCTCCATAGCACTTCTGAATCCAGAATGACCTGATAACCTGACTCTAGGCTGCCCGTATGGAAATTGGTGGGCACCCGGAGTTTAGGAAGGGAACAATAAACTCCAGGTCAGTCATGGGACTGGTGTGAGAACTTAAAACAGTTATTTATCTTTTAAAACAACAACAACAAGGGAAGTGAAAATTTTCTGCAATGCTTTTGGAAAATAAAACTACCATAAAGCCTCCCCGCACACACATAGTGCAAACGCGGAATTTGGAGGAGATTTCTCCTTATGATAGTCAAAGATGCTTTCTACGCAAAACAAATCATTTTTGATATTATTATTAGTGCATAGTGATGAAAACATTTCGAAAGTATAATATAAATCTTAGCCAGCATAGGTACCATTATAGTATGCCCACTATAGCTACCATATTAAATGGCAGGTTCTATAACTAAAACCGTCCAAGGCTCGTATTGTTTCTTTGGATTTCCAACAAATGGTCAGGCTAAGGAACTTCCTATGCCACATGGGATCGCCTCTGGCGGGACGTCCTGAGAACCTAACCGGATCTCTGCCAACGCAAGGTCGGGTTACCTTTGTAACTAGGTAACTACTACTCGAGTATGCCACCCCCCAGTCCTTTGGGACCTTTATCCGAGGGCCCTCGATCACAAAGCAACAACCACACAGAAAATGAAATTGGGGCAACCACGTAGGTTAAGCATCTGGGCTCCATACCTGACACCACCCTTTTCCAGAAGGAAATGACATACCCTAAAGGGCGTGACCCTCATAACCTTGCCGCATATTCCTGTTTTGACCATTTCCGGGGTGTGAGGTCCGACGGAGTCTCGTCCACAAAGCTACGCTTTTTCACAAAGCCACGCTTTAATCAACAAATGATCAATAAATAATCATCACACGGCAACACTCAGCATGCCACATTACCAAATTGGGAATATATCGTTGATAACCTTCAACTACAAAACCTCTGAGCTCGTACGTCTCAAAGAAGGGTGTTAAGCTAAGAGAATAAATTCTCCGCTACCAACATAATGTATTTGAAAGAAATCCGCTTTATATCTCAAAATGTAATGTCAGACATATAACCAAACAAGTCTGTTCCGGGTTCGAACAGAACCGAAGATACTTCTAAAGAAGCCCTTGCAATCTGGGTATTCACAATCCCGATCGAATTTCCCATCACAAAGGACATTTCCATACCATAGCTAATGGTGCAGAGACAATCGATAGGTCATCCTATCATTTTCACAAATACCCGGTCTTCACCACCGGTTTTCAATGCTATCCATTACGTCGTATCACTATTCGGAATGGGTAATCCGAATAACGAGCGCAATAATTTAAAAATAAGTGTAGCATTCAATTTCAACCAATTCACAACAAATAGCCATTTAAGGGTCAATATTGATAGTCGGTTATTTAACTATCAATCAATATTCACAACGTTACCCGATTTCAAATAATTTCCCAAATTATTTATTTTCAAAAATATCTTTACAAGATATAATTTCCACACTTCAACCATTTGAAAACAAATTTCAAATCAATTTTCACCTTTACAACCTTTGAAATTAAATTTCAAATCATTTTCCTTAAGCGGAAAACACTTACAAATAGTTATTCATTTTCACTGGAAACCTGCCGAGTTCAAATATTTTAAAATAATTGAAAATTTCTTATCCAAAAATATATCTGGAAAACACTTTTAAATAAAACTACTTTTCTTTAAACACTTTACTTAAAATATTAGTTATAAAATGTTGTACCTATATTATATAAACTTAAACCCAAACTAATTTTTCAAAATAAAATTAGTAAATAGAGTATAACTATTTAAATAACTATTTTCTAAAACAATTACTGATTAAATCTTAGAAATAATCATTGCTATAAACAATTTAATAAATATTTACGTAAAGGATTTAAAATGATTTAAGAGGTAAATTTCTTCAAAGTATCCTTTTCAAAACCAATACTAGAATTTTATATATATGAATAATATATATTTTTTTCAAAGCTATTCAGAAATTTTATTCGGCTTTCCGGGGAGGATATACTTTCATTCCAAAATGGTTCATTCAAACCAATTAAATAAATCCTTACCGATTTATTAAATTTACGTTCCAAATCCGTGAATTTATTTCCACACTTTTAAAAATAAATCAATGTTTATTTTTAAAACAAATTTCCCTTATGAATTTACATTTCCAAATATTCACTTTTTATACGATTTTTCAAATCGATTTCAATTATTCACTTTCAACACCAAAATCAGTTTTCAATTGGTTTCCAAAAACACCAAATCAAATTCCATATTGATTTTCCTAGAAATTAAACACAAAGTGAATTTCATTCAAATTTCAAATTGAAATCAATTTCTACTAAACCTCAAATTAATTTCCAAATTGATTCCAAATTCATTTCAAAACACCAAATAAATTTCAAAATGAATTTCCAAAAGATCTATTTTCAATTACCAAAATCAATTCCCGAATGGATTTCCAAATTTATTTCTCTTCAAAATAATTTCCTTTTTAAAGAATACAAATTCTTTTATTTTCCAACTCTTTAAAATCCATATTTGAATAAATTTTCAACCTTTGAATAATATTATCGAAAATCCATTTATTAAGCCTTTTTACCATATTTTGGAATTTTATTCAATAAGATAAAAATAAAACTTTATCATTTTAAAAATTCCTTCCTTTAAATTTATACGATTCTCAAAAATAAATTCAATTATAAATTTTCAACTTAAATTTCAAAAGTTCACATTTTACTTATTTTCGGTATCTAACGATACAAATTTATATTCGGCTAAAATTTAGCCTTTTACGATTTCAATCATAAAGATAATCACGCAGATTACAAATAGATCAACACACAATGTTGAAACAAATTCAAATGTTTGAGGAATCCAGTTGGATCTCTCCAAACTGTTTCCCTGCATCCAAAGATGTTAGCACAATACCAATTCTGCTTCAAGATGGAATATCGCGGTATATGGGATTTATAAAATATTATCCGCTATTATGTGGCGCAATAGGGTCTCATCTGCTATATAATGCGGTAAATCAGCTCCAAATACATATATAATACCAATTCATTCAAGTTGGAATTATCGCGGTATATGTGTTTAATAAATAACATCTGCTTAATATGCGGCGTATAGGGTCTATTTCAATACAACAGATAATAACTATCATCCAATCACACAACCAAGCAATTTTAAATCTAACTATTTAAAATTTAAATCGAAAGAATATCGATTGAGTGAGAAGTTCTCACCTTGAGTTTCCGATAACAGTTGTAGCGTTTTATTTCGAATAAAATTAAACGTGCGTTTAGTTTTACTCGAAATTATCGCTAGCTCCAAATGACTCCAAACCAGCTCCATTGCGTACTGCTCGACAAAACGAAGCCAACGCAAGTCGTTTTGGGAATTTTCGACCTCGTATCAAAAAGTTACGCTATTACAAAGTTTATACGATTTAAATATAATTAACATTTACAATTTCTTTTTATTTTAAACCTTATGCTTCTTAAGCCGTTAGATTTCCCTGCACTCATCAAGGCTGTGCGTTTTAGCTTCTTCCCTAACTCCGGTAACACAAGCGCGACAATAACCCAACAACGGCCAGCTAGGGCTTCAAATCACCTCCACCTCGCTCAACGAGAACACGATCAAACTTCATCACCACGTAGCTTGCACTCGACTCCACCTCCAGCTAAGGACCGGCCGTGCTCGGCTCAGGGTTTCGCTCGAAAAGCGTGACCAAACGACCTGACTTCATGACACAATTTCCACCACCGCGTCACTCCGATGACCATCAAAGCCGTATGGATGTAAAGATCTCGCCATGCTCTATCTTTTTGTAGTTGAGAGATTTTCGTAAAAGTGGATGGATTGAAAGATTTCGTAGGAGAAAGAAGATGAGATTTCGGCCATTAGAATTGGAGGTGGCGGCTGAAACGTTTTTTACCTAGGGTTTTGCTTTAGTTTGCAAATGTGAAATATGGAGGCCTTTTATAGAAAATTCGCCAAAACACTATTCATCCAAAAATTTCCGAACTCCAAACGAAGCGTGCCGGCTGGCGTTTCTAGGGTGCCTCGCGTTCCGGACACAATGGAATAGGTATCGAGAGCCAATTTGATCATCTGTGCAAGTTACGGAAATAAACTATCAAATTTAAATTAAATCGATTAAACTAATTTCTATACGTTTTGGCTTTCCCGAGACAAACCGTAAGTCCGATTAACACAAAATTTGAAATCATACAATAATATAACATTACGGATCCGATGAAACTAGTTTCGTCAAAATCCGAGACTGTTTGAAAAATGACTATTTTCACTAGTCGATTAAATATTAAAATATTCAATTTTCACAAATTAACTTTTAATTCAATTTTGAAAGTTCCATAACATCACTCTAACTCCAATATGATTTAATATAACTTAATAAATCATTTTTATCCACATTAAACTCAAATTCCAAATTTTTCTGTAATTTCAAATATTAAATTATCGATTTAATTATCCAATTAAATCCAGGTATTCGAAAAACAAAATTATTCGACTTACAAATTTTACTTGTTGATATTTAAAATCAATTAAATATCTGAATTTCAAATGAAAGAAATTCTGGGTCATTACAATCTTCCCCCTTAAAAGAATTTCGTCCTCGAAATTACCAAGTAAGAAAAATGCCCCAAATTCATTAATTTTTTTCAAAACAATTCGTTCAAATTAAGTTTCAAATTCATTTAAATGTTTAACTTTTTCAAAATCCATATATAGTTATCCTTTCAAAACCAACTATATAGTTTAACCTTTAATTTCAAACAAAAACTTAGTTTTCAAAAAAAAATTCCAAAATTCCCGAAAATTTTCTAACGCTTTAATTTTCAAAAAAATTCGCCATAAACTCCTTTGTACGGAGGAGCTTTTACAATATCACAATAGATATTAATATATATACATCGACCCACACGGTCGGAAAACAGAAAAACAGTTCATATTTCCTATTTTTATTGCGTAAGCATACCTTTGTAGCATTTTTAAGCAAAGCGGTTATTTATTTAGCATTTTGCGCAACCATAACCAGCCAAACATTAGCCCCGGTACCTGTACTTACTCAATATAAACACGTAAGTGACATATAAGAAATTATTAACATTTTACTCTTTTAAACAACTACAAAACATGCATATTAAAAGAAATGCATACTATACAAGGTTTATAAACAACTTATATGATTTCAACATTACTTGTAACAACCAATTTATATACAACGACATTCAATTATTCATTTTCAGTTAGTTTACATTCACTAATTTACATTTACATTTGTTCACTTTCAATTCAAATCAATTTCCATTCAATTTAAATTTACTTAACTTCCAATTTGAATTTAATTTCTTTTGCTTTCAATTTTATTCATTCAATTACATATGAATTTCTATTCAATCAATTAACAATAATCTAACAACCAATGTATATCCAATACAACCAAATTTATTCACTTTACATTCAACATTCATATTCACTTTGTTTACCTTCAATTTGGTTTAACATTCAATCAGCCTTAAATGAATCAACACTTATATCCATTATTCTATATCAGTTCATTACACTCGATTGATTAATATTCAATTCATTAGTTCAATTACTAATTTATTTTTAAAAATAAAGTTGAATCTCCTGTATATAATTCAAGTTCATACTCATTTAATGACTTCATTTCATTAATTCATTTTGATACCAAAATCAACTTCATTCAGCATCACTTAAGTTATATTCCATTTAAACATCATTTGTTTAACTTAACTTAAATTTCCATTTCAACAACATATCTAATCTAGTTAAAATCCAATTCAAATTCCAACTCCAAAGTAAATTCTATTTAACTTTTACCAAAGTCAATTTTATCACTTATTCAGATTCATACCTCATTTTGCTTAACAAAGTTGTTTAACCATTTTAATAATTGGTTTTACTTACATCTTCACATTTAGTAAGTTATACAACTTAATATTCAACTTTCAAATCTGATTTAATTTATTTAACTTCCTTTAGTTAAATTTCACATCATATATTTTATCATACTGATTCAAATTTATTTCAACTTTACCAAAGTTAAATCTTTATTATCTCATATCATAAGTTCAAACTTGACAACTTATATCCATCAATTTCAACTTGGATTTTAATTTCAAATTTGTTTATCACAACAAAACTTTAATTTTCAATTTACTATGGTAGCAAATCCATCACACAAAAACTCGAAAATGATACTGATGATGCTGTAGTCATCACCCTTATTATTCCCCAGCAACAGTAGTGAATCCAATGCTTTTTGTTCTTTTAAAATTTTCTTTTATTTATAAATCACATTTATAGATCTTGCTTATATAATGTCACTATTTCCCTTTACTTATACAAGATTATTCCACAATTGTAAATCATTTCAATTATAATTCTATACTTATACAATTGTTGCTTTTATATAATTTATTCTTTCACAATTGTTGTTTTTATTCAGATTATTCGAACAACTTTGATTCAGTTATATATTTTCTTACATTTTCAACAATCAAACAATTCAATTTTACATACACTTTGATAATTTCTGAAAAATTATTCCTTTATATATAAAATATAATCGAGGTAAAATTATTTCATTTACCCAATTTAAAACCATACTATGTCGGTTTATCTCGTTTAAGAGTTTAGAAACCCCTATCGATACAGTTAGCTAGACTGCATCGACCAGAATCTATAAACAATCAACTGATAAGTCAACACAATACAAAACAATTTCATATTCACTAACAAATACAAGCTCATATCTATTATTACACTCAACTCATTCTAGAGTACTGCTGACTCTATCTCTAATGAGTAATCCCCAACAGAGCCAAGGTTGTCACTTAACCATATGCTCTGATACCAAATGTAACGAATGCGGTTTTCGACCCACGAAAGTCGACATCAATACGTCCATTGTATCAACTGCCGAGCAATCGAATGCCGGAAAACCGTACCGTTAGGGTTAAAGAAGAGGTAGAAAATAGAGGAAGAAAACAGAACGAAAGAAGAACAAAAGAAACAATATCAGAATCTCACATATCGCAGCGGAACAACATATAATAGATAAATGAATATCTTTAAATCAAAGAACTATATCAGTTATTACATTACATCACATCATCATCAGAGTGTACAACAATAATACACAATACAACAAACAATGGGCAGTTATACAAACATGTCCTTACAAGTGAATTTACGGCGGAAAGATAATATCATATACAAGTAATACGTCTCGCCATCTAGCTCGCCACTTGAGCTCCATAGCACTTTTGAATCCAGAATGACCTGATAACCTGACTCTAGGCTGCCCGTGTGGAAACTGGTGGGCACCCAGAGTTTAGGAAGGGAACTATAAACTCCAGGTCGGTCATGGGACTGGTGTGAGAACTTAAAACAGTTATTTATCTTTTAAAACAACAACAACAAGGGAAGTGAAAAATATCTGCAATGCTTTTGGAAAATGAAACTAGCATAAGGCCTCCCCGCACACACACAATGCAAATGCAGAATTTGGAGGAGATTTCTCTATATGATAGTCAAAGATGCTTTCTACGCAAAACAAATCATTTTTATATTATTATTAGTGCATAGTGATGAAAACATTTCGAAAGTATAATATAAATCTTAGCCAGCATAGATACCATTATAGTATGCCCACTATAGCTACCATATTAAATGGCAGGTTCACAACTAAAACCGTACAAGGCTCGTATTGTTTCTTTGGATTTCCAACAAATGGTCGGGCTAAGGAATTTTCTACTGCCACATGGGATCGCCTCTGGCGGGACGTCCCGAAAACCTAACCGGATCTCTGCCAACACAAGGTCGGGTTACCTTTGTAACTATGTAACTACTACTCGAGTATGCCACCCCCCGGTCCTTTGGGACCTTTATCCGAGGGCCCTCGATCACAAAGCAACAACCACACATAAAATGAGATTGGAGCAACCACATAGGTTAAGCATCAGGGCTCCATATCTGACACCACCCGTTTCCGGAAGGAAATGACATACCCTAAAGGGCGTGAGCCTCATAACCTTGCCGCATATTCCTGTTTTGACCATTTCCGGGGTGTGAGGTCCGACTAAGTCTCGTCCACAAAGCTACGCTTTTTCACAAAGCCACTTTGATCAACAAATGATCAATAAATAATCATCACACAGCAACACTCTGCATGCCACATTACCAAATTGGGAGTATATCGTTGATAACCTTCAACTACAAAACCTCTGAGCTCGTACGTCTCAGAGAAGGGTGTTAAGCCAAGAGAATAAATTCTCCGCTACCAACAGAGATGTATTTGAAAGAAATCCGCTTTATATCTCAAAATGTAATGTCAGACATGTAACCATACAAGTCTGTTCTGGGTTCAAACAGAACCGAAGGCACTTCTAAAGAAGCCCTTGCAATCCGGGTATTCACAATCCCGATCGAATTTCCATCACAAAGGAAATATCCATACCGTAGCTAACGGTGCAGAGACAATCGATAGGTCATCCTATCATTTTCACAAATACCCTGTCTTCACCACCGGTCTTCAATGCTATCATTACGTCGTATCACTATTCGGAATGGGTAATCCGAATAACGAGCGCAATAATTTAAAAATAAGTGTAGCATTCAATTTCAACCAATTCACAACAAATAGCCATTTAAGGGTCAATATTGATAGTCGATTATTTAACTATCAATCAATATTCACAACATCACCTGATTTCAAATAATTTCCCAAATTATTGATTTTCAAAAATATCTTTACAAGATATAATTTCCACACTTCAACCATTTGAAAGCAAATTTCAAATCAATTTTCACCTTTATAACCTTTGAAATTAAATTTCAAATCATTTTCCTTAAGCGGAAAACACTTAGAAATAATTATTCGTTTTCACTGGAAATCTGCCGAGTTCAAATATTTTAAAACAATTGAAAATTTCTTATCCAAAAATATATCTGGAAAGCACTTTTAAATAAAACTATTTTTCTTTAAACACTCTACTTAAAATATTAGTCATAAAATGTTATACCTATATTATATAAACTTAAACCCAAACAAATTTTTCAAAATAAAAGTAGTAAATAGAGTATAACTATTTAAATAACTATTTTCTAAAACAATTACTGATTAAATCTTAGAAATAATCATTTCTATAAACAATTTAATAAATCTTTACGTAAAGGATTTAAAATGATTTAAGAGGTAAATTTCTTCAAAGTATCCTTTTCAAAACCAATACTAGAATTTTATATATATGAATAATATTTTTTTTTCAAAGCTATTCAGAAATTTTATTCGGCTTTCCAGGGAGGATACACTTTCATTACAAAATGGTTCATTCAAACCAATTAAATAAATCCTTACCGATTTATTAAATTTACGTTCCAAATCCATAAATTTATTTCCACACTTTTAAAAATAAATAAATTTTTATTTTTAAAACAAATTTCCCTTATAAATTTCCATTGTGAATTTACATTTCCAAATATTCACTTTTTATACGATTTTTCAAATCGATTTCAATTATTCACTTTCAACACCAAAATCAGTTTTCAATTGATTTCCAAAAACATCAAATAAAATTCCATATTGATTTTCCAAGAAATTAAACACTAAGTGAATTTCATTCAAATTTCAAATTGAAATCAATTTCTACTAAACCTCAAATTAATTTCCAAATTCATTTCAAAACACCAAATGAATTTCCAAATCGATTTCCAATAGATCTATTTTCAATTACCAAAATCAATTCCCAAATGGATTTCTAAATTGATTTCTTTTCAAAATAATTTCCTTTTAAAAGAATAAAAATTCTTTTATTTTCCAACTCTTTAAAATCCATATTTTGAATAAATTTTCAACCTTTGAATAATATTATCGAAAATCCATTTATTAAGCCTTTTTACCGTATTTTGGAATTTTATTCAGTACGATAAAAATAAAAATTTATTATTTTGAAAATTCCTTCCTTCAATTTATATGATTCTCAAAAATAAATTTAATTATAAGTTTTCAACTTAAATTTCGAAAGTTCACATTTTACTTATTTTCGGTATCTAACGATACAAATTTATATTCGGCTAAAATTTAGCCTTTTACGATTTCAATCACAAAGATAATCATGGAGATTATAAATAGATCAACACACAATATTGAAACAAATTCAAATGTTTGAGGAATCCAGTTGGATCCCTCCAACATGTTTCCCTGCATCCAAAGATGTTAGCACAATACCAATTCCGCTTCAAGACGAAATATCGCGGCATATGGGATTTATAAAATATTATCCGCTATTATGTGGTGCAATAGGGTCTCATCCGCTATATAATGCAGGAAATCAACTCCAAATACATATATAATACCAATTCCATTCAAGTTGGAATTATCGCGGTATATGTGTTTAATAAATAACATCCGCTTAATATGTGGCGTATAGGGTCTATTTCAGTACAACATATAATAACTATCATCCAATCACACAACCAAGCAATTTTAAATCTAACGATTTAAAATTTAAATCGAAACAATTTCGATTGAGTGAGAACTTCTCACCTTGAGTTTCCGATAACAGTTGTAGCATTTTATTTCGAATAAAATTAAACGTGCGTTTAGTTTTACCCTAAATTATTGCTAGCTCCAAATGACTCCAAACCTACTCTATTGCGTAGTGCTCGACAAAACGAAGCCAACGCAAGTCGTTTCGGGAATTTTCGACCTCGTATCAAAAAGTTACGCTATTACAAAGTTTATACGATTTAAATATAATTAACATTTACAATTTCTTTTTATTTTAAACCTTTTGCTTCTCTAAGCTGTTAGATTTCCCTGCACGCATCAAGGCCGTGCGTTTTAGCTTCTTCCCCGACTCCGATAACACAAGCGCGACAATAACCCAACAACGGCCGGCTATGGCTTCAAATCGCCTCCACCTCGCTTAACGAGAACACGATCAAACTTCATCACCACGTAGCTTGCACTCGACTCCACCTCCAGCCAAGGACCGGTCGTGCTCGGCTCAGGGTTTCGCTCGAAAAACGTGACCGAACGACCTGACTTCATGACACAATTTCCACCATCGTGTCACTCCGATGACCATCAAAGTCGTATGGATGTAAAGATCTCGCCAAGCTCTATCTTTTTGTAGTTGAGAGATTTTCGTAAAAGTGGATGGATTGAAAGATTTTGAGGGAGAAAGAAGACGAGATTTCGGCTATTAGAATTGGAGGTGGCGGCTGAAACATTTTTGACCTAGGGTTTTGCTTTAGTTTGCAAATGTGAAATATGGAGGCCTTTTATAGAAAATTCGTCAAAACACTATTCATCCAAAATTTTCCGGACTCCAAACGAAGCATGCCAGCTGGCGTTTCTAGAATTTACCCTGCATTTCGGACATAATGGAATAGGTATCGAGAGCAATTCGATCATCTGTGCAAGTTACGGAAATAAACGATCAAATTTAAATTAAATCGATTAAACAAATTTCTATGCGTTTTGGCTTTCCCGGGACAAACCGTAAGTCCGATTGACACAAAACTTGAAACCATACAATAATATAACATTACGGATCCGATGAAACTAGTTTCGTCGAAATCCGAGACTGTTTGAAAAATGACTATTTTCACTAGTCGATTAAATATTAAAATATTCAATTTTCACAAATTAACTTTTAATTCAATTTTGAAAGTTCCATAACATCACTCTAACTCCAATATGATTTAATATAACTTAATAAATCATTTTTATACACACTAAACCCAAATTCCAAATTTTTCTGTAATTTCAAATATTAAATTATCGATTTAATTATCCAATTAAATCCAGATATTCGAAAAATAAATTATTCGACTTACAAATTTTACTTGCTGATTTAAATATCTGAATTTCAAATGACAGAAATTCTGGATCGTTACACAAGTAATCCCTTGTTGTCCCTAAAGATCGTATATAATTTACCGTCTATCATTTGGAGAGCATTGCGTATACCGGTCTTAATGAATGTATTGATATCCTTTTCTCAACAAATATTGACTAGGAACAATTCAAGGATAATTATCTTGTGTATTTGATTCAAAACTCAAGGTTATAAAAAAATTCATACTTGCAAATGATAAAATAATTTTCTAAATATTTTCTACGTATATATGTTTAATGTATTCTTATTATTACTTATATCACAAATTAACAATGCATGTAATAGAAAATAAAACAAAAAACATACTTTATTTTGAACAAGATTCTTATGCAAGAGTAAGTCGTATAATAAAGTTACATAATTCCCATTGGAAACAACCTTAACTCTATCAATCTCTCACTTGCGCATGGGTCTAATTATGGAGCCTCATGCTCATACCTTCGATCAATCAAGCTAAATTAGATTAAGAAAAGGCCTTAGTGAATGGATCTGAAATGCTATCCTTGTTATCTACTCACCCGATTGTTATCTCCCAATCACCGATAAACTGTCCTGGAATGTGGAATTCGTGGAGAATGTGTCTCGATTTCTTGCGTAAACGTGGTTCCTTAATAATTGTTGAAACCTTTGTGATATTTTGACTATGACAACTATATAATCATTCATAAACTAACTTGTTTATTTTGCAGGTATGACAACTATATATAATTTTATATCCTTATATAGAAGTTAAAATATGTTAAAATCTCTCCTATATGATATATACTACATTATCATTTCATATATTTGGTTTAAAAGAAAAATCTCATTTTTTTGTTACATTCAGACGTCTGAATGCTTCAATCCAGACGTCTGATTCTGGAAATTTGAATGTTGTAAAATACAATATTCAGACGTCTGAAGGGTATAAATCAGACGTCTGAATATGACAACTTTTTGCCTATTTTCTTTCTGGTTTGATTTCGTTGCATTTTAGAAGTCTGAATTTTTAATTTCAGAAGTCTGAATATTTACAACGGCTACTTTTCTGAAAAGGCATTTCCATTCATGAAGAGTTGCAATCTCTAATCCAACAGATAATCATAACTCTTGATGATAACTCTTCATGAACAATTGCAACTATTTATTATCTATATAAACACATTAGAATCAAGTTTTCAAAACACCAATTCTATTGATTATTATTCTATTCTTGAAATTCTTGATTCTAATATATTTGTGCTTTCAACATCATTCAAATTCAGTTTCCTACTTCCTTAATCTTCACGCATTCACACATATATCATAAAGGAGAAAGATTATAGGAAGTTTGTATTATCAAGAGACAAATTCGTGTTATTAAGAACACATTGTGTCACATACATTCTGTATAAGTTGAAGTCCTTTTCGGCTGTTGAGGCATCGAAATCATGTTCTGTTGTTCAGGTGTTGTAAACCTGTTCCTCCGGGTTAAGTGAGGATTGTTGTTAGTGAAATTCCAGAAGGAGTCTGGGACTGGACGTAGAACGGGAAGTTCGAACTAGTATAAAAATTCCTGATGTGCTTGTTTTATTTTACTTATTCACATTGTATAGTATCTTAGTTTATTTCTGCACTAGTATATTATAATTCCATATAGCACGATCCGCACAGTTTTTTTCAATAATTTATATTAATTCGTTATTTTCGCAATACATCTACATGGGACCTTCAATGCTTAAGATCACTCCTTGCTCTTTATTGAATTTGTGCATCCATACTGCTTCTTTTGTGACATTATATAAGGCAATGTACTCACCCTCCAAGGTTGAATCTACCATAAATACTTATTTGGAACCTATCCAACTAACGAACCTTCAATTAAGGGGAAACTTATATCCCAAGACTGACTTGCTGCCGTTGACATCACTTTGAAAAACGAGTTCAATATCCTTCATAAGAATTTCATTGTTTCCATATATGAGAAATGAATCCTTATTATTTCTTAAATACTTTAGGTTGGCCTTAACCATTATACAATGATTTTTGGCTTGATTTGATTGATAACGGCTAACTAAACCTAATGCAAAAGAGATATATAACCTACATAACGACCTACTTTTTCGATTCTCGGAAGTTGACACTAATACATCCATGGTATTTACGTACCGAGCATTCAAATGCCAGAAAGACATTTTATTGGGATCAACGAAAGAAAAGACAGAACAAAATCTCACATCGTGATAAGTAATATATAATATACAATAGGTCTTTATAAAAATTGTAATATACATACATCAATCAGAGTAAACTAACCAATCATTGATCTGGACACTTATAACAACGTGTCCTCACAAATACTGACAAATATAGAATAACAGATGCAGCGGAAAATAAAATGTACGTGAATATGTCTTGGAGGCATCCAGCTCGTCTCTTGAAGTTCCAAAGCATCCATAACCAAATTTGAAAATATGCTCGGGCTGACCCGAGCATTATAAGAAAATAATGCCATATCACTCTAGTAAACCAGCCTGAGAAACACACTTCAAATGAATTTTTAATGTTATAAAACCTTTTAAAATAAAGGTATCTCGTAATACCACACAACACATTAATATGAAAGGGTTTTTACCTTACGAAAACCAAACCAATTCAAATAGAAAATCCAGTGATATTATAATAATGTTAAAGGTTTAAAATAAATATATAGCATAGCTAAAATGCTTGCATCTCACGTTCCAGCATATTTGGGTGCAACTAAGTCCATAAGGCACTTATTGGAAAATGGATTCCATACAATGACAAGGCTACTGGGGTATCGCCTGTTATACTACACCTCTAGAAAAATATACTAAGGTTGAACCTATCGACCCCTGCAAATCAGAGTAATGTAACGACCTGATATTTTCAACCATTCGTATCCAAACATGCCGGATTTGAATTGCTTAAAATACCAAGTTGTTAATTTATATTTGGCAGAACTCAACATATACAATAAATAAAATAATCACAGAATCACAGACACAGAGTAATATACAACATGCAGCGGAAACAAAATGAATAGTAGTTCATGAAGCTATTATATATATATATATATATATATATATATATATATATATATATATATCAGAGTTAAATAAGTTACAATAGAAGTTTCAAATACAGTAGTCAAATACAAGATCAGAATACATCACTAGAATCAACTGAATATCTAAAAACTGGATAGATAGCTGGATCTCCAAGCGAAGCTCCACTTCAAAGGTGAGTCTCAAAAGCTGTATCACTCAGTATAACCCGATCGTAAAGCAAAACACAAGACACTCGAGTCAGGATTAACATTCTTATATCCATAAATCCGACTCAAGTGAAATAACAACTGAAATACAAGTAACTCAAAGGATGTTTGGGATAACCATCCTCAAATTATCCGTTAAACTATCTACTATGTTGTAATATAAGCTATTATAATAATGTCTAAAGTAAAGTATAATATATTTAAAAATAGCGTTAAGGAGTTACCTAATATCCTCCTTAACACATTTTATATATTCTCATAGTCTATACAGTACCATAATCTCCCCTATACTAGGCGTTTCCAGAGGGCACTCCATAGGTATGGTACAAAACCAAAATCGTATAAGGCGCGCTAGGGTAGGTGACACGGCACAACGAGGCAATACCAAGGTAGATATACCAATTACGCATCCAAACTGGTGGTAACGCATAGCAGCCACTACCGCCCACCTCGAGCCACACTTCCAAAATCAAAGGTGCACCCAACCAATCACAAAGTAATAGAATGGTATCGAAGAAGTGTGCTCGATAAGAGGAGCTACCTCATTGGCCCGGAATCGCTCCTGTTTTAGGCACCTTATGCCAACTCATGGAGTCGGGCCCACGTATATACCTCAATTGAACATCGCCACCATCCTACTTCATTCTAGAATCTCCACCGCGCACACGGTTGTTAAAGTGGTTTTTGGAGTTGGCAGAGAGTATGACAATTTTCGATCCCGGTCTCTTTAACAACCAAACGTTATTATAACACCACGGTCATTTCCAAATAGATTATGCTTCAAGATCAAAATATCATTGCCATTCCAAAACCATATCAATACGATATCATTTCCATTTCAAAACCAAGAACCAAATAAGATATAATTTCCATTTCAAATATATCCATTTCCAAAAATCATAGCGTTTTCAAAGTTTTAACACTTTTCAAAACTAAACACTTGAAATTTAAAACACTTTAGAAACATAATACTTTGGAATCATAATACTTTCCACTTAACTGAATTAAATATTAAAATAGTATATATAATAAAATTGTTTTCCTCAAATTTCACAAATTATCCAAATCAACTCGAATTTCTAGAATTCAAATTTAGTCAAATTTCAAATTAATTCCAAATCAGCCTCAAAATAAACCATTCAAAATTATATTGATTTCAAATACAGATTTGAACCTTAAATAACCATTTCAATTTCCATATATTTCACAGCTTTAAATATTCCATAATAATTTCATATATATCAAATTCACTTTACCATTATTTAGTTTTGAAATATTTACTTAATCATTTCAATAATCCTCTAAATACAACTTAAATTTACCAATTTAAATAAACAAAATATCCATTTAAATTTATATGAATTTGACATATTCATTTAAGTCATTTTTAATCAAATTCAAGTTATAAAACATACTTTTAAAATTTCAAATTTAATAAATTTCAAATCAAACTTATTTAAGTAAAATTCTTAAATAAATATAATTTCAAATCAATTTCAAATTTTATCTTTCCAACATGAAATCATTATAAACTCTATATTTGAAAAAAAATATCAACTTTATTAAATCAACTTTAATAAATCTTTAAAAGTCAATATTTATCAAAACCATAGATTTCTTTTCAAAACCATAGAAATCATTTAAAATATATATATATATATAGACTAATAGTGTCTGTATATAATTCACTATCCTATAGTCAAGTGATACGGATATTTATCATTTCAATCTGTAATTTAAATAAAATAGGGTATATATCATTTCAACCCGTAATCCCAAATTCAATACAATTGAAAATCGCTTGGTTCTATCATTTCAACCCATAATGATTTTCTCTTATTGTTACACGATGGCTTGAACGGGTAACAAGAGACTTGATGTAGAAGGCTTGTTTGGCATAAAGGGCCGTATGGCACAGCTAAGTCGTTCGGCATTTCATACCGTTCAGCATGAACTTCGTTCGGCAAGGAAGCCCCGACCGGCATCCAGCCTCGTTCGGCAGAGAAGTCTCGACCGACATCCAGCAACGCTCGGCGTAGCAGGGTCGTTCGGCATCTATCCTCGTTCGGCACAGCAGGGTCGTTCGGCATGAACCTCTCCCGGCATAAAGTCTCGATCGGCATAGCAAGGTTGTTCGGCATGAACCTCGCCCAGCATAGGGCCTCGGTCGGCATAGTAGGGTCGTTCGGCCTCTATCCCCGTTCGGCACTGCAGGGTCATTCGGCATGAACCTCGCCCGGCTAGAGCCTCGGTCGGCATAAGTGAACCTCGCCCGGCATAAAGTCTCAATTGGCATTGCAAGGTCATTCGGCAGGAGTCTCGCTCGGCATAAAGTCTTAATTGGAATTGCAAGGTCATTCGGCAAGAGTCTCGCTCGGCACTCATACCCCGTTTGGCACTACAGCCTCGTTCAGCCTACACACTTAGTGCAACACACTGCCTCGTTCGGCATAGAGGTGTCGACCAGCTTGGACATGTGGCTCGGCATTTGTCGTTCGGTATTTACGGCTCGGCACACAGAAGTCACTCACCACGGGCCGAGGTATCTTACTCCTAGGCCCATTAGGGAAGTCCAACCCATCTTCGCCTATAAATAGAAGGGCAGGGGTACAGTGAAATGGACCATTTTGGGAGAACACTGGGGAGACTTTGCCGCTTTCAAGACTCGCTCTATTTTACTTAACATTTGTATTCAAGTCTTTATAGTACGGATTGTATCTGTACTCAGTCACTTGTGAAGGTAATAAAGATCGAAACTTAAAGTGGACGTAGGCAATTACGTCGAACCACTATAAATCCGGTGTTCTTGTTTTCTGCATTTAACTTAGTATACAGTTCTCTATTTTAATTTACTTTCTTCATTAATCTCTCTACACTATCTTTCTCAAAGGGTGTTAGTGACCAATTCTGGTGCTGACATTTTGGTGCTCTCACTGAGAATCGAATTCTCAGGCTGCTAGGATCTGCTTTGCAACTAATGGATTGAATAAATCCCCCGAAGGAGATCTAAATTATTCATAGGACGTCCGTTGATTCTACTTAGAGTTCCTATCAATAACTCTACCATGGGAGGACCACGTACCCGATCAGCCTCTCATAATGCGAACGTCAACGAGACTGCTAGCGTACAACAGATAGGACCTAGCAATCAACAAGCAAACCTAGGTGCAGGGATTACAACCCAAAATCATGCGAAAATTGTTACAAGGACAGAGTTCAACGACTTAATGAGAGAACTCATGAAAAGTAGAAGACAACTCGCTGAGCAGATTCAAGCTAACGTTAACCTGATGACTCATCTTACTGAGCAACAGCATCAGAATGCTGGAGGTAGCCCTGCTCCTTATTCTTCATCTGATAGCTCGAATTCATTTGATGAAACTCCCAGGCGTAGACGCCGTAAAACTGAAACTGCGCAAGTAGGTGCTACTGATCGGTCAACCAGGGATCAATCACATCTTGGAGACCGCACCCAAGCCGAAACAGGAAACTTAAGAGCCGGAGCACGTGTAGAGACCGGATGCCCGGCTCACCAAGATCCTAATGAAGCTGGCCTTCAAGATACACGTTTGGACAATCGCCAGTGGAGGGTACATCAACCTGAGCGGTCCCGTAGAACAGAACCCAACCTTCCATCCTCCATACAAACTCCGGACTTATCAGCTATGGTCAGGCAGTTAATGAGGGAAAATCAAGGCCTAACCAACGAAGATTGGGGGATATCCAAGAGCCATACTCCATTCACTGATACTATTCTATAGGCCGAGTATCCTAGGAAGTTTAGCATGCCAACTATCCCAGCCTACGAGGGAAAGACCAATCCCAGACAACATGTGATGAGGTATGAGTGGATGATGGATTCTGCCAGAGCAAATGATACGACCAAATGTAGGTGCTTCCCGATCACTTTATCTGGAATCCACCACCATGTGGTTCACTCGACTTCCCCCACGGTCTATATCTAGTTTTGACGAATTGGCAACGAAATTTGTAGAACAAATCAGGATACATGCAGCTCGTCCTAAAGACGTGATGTCTCTATCAAGTGTAATTCAAGCCCCGAGAGAGTCATTGAAAGAGTATTTGCAAAGATTTCATATTGCAGCTACTGAAGTTAGCAACCCTAACGACCATGCAATTTTGATGGCGGTAATGCGAGGTGTAGATCCGGATTCGGAGCTTGGAGATTGGTTGGCAGGAAAGCCTCCAACAACGTTGGGGCGATTTTATTCAAAGGCTCGTCAATTCATAAGAAGAGAAGAAGCCAGGTGGATGAGGCGAGATAAGACACTAGGGCCTGTTCAGAAGACTGTGAAAAGCAACATCGCCGTAAAATAATCCGGTGCTAACTCGAGAAAGGTTCAAGTCAGCGTTCAGAACAAGCCTGGACAGTCTAAAGGGTCCAGAGGAAGAAATCCTAGAAAGAAAAGAGAAGCAGGGAAATGGAAGCCAAGGATTCCAACCTACAATGAATACACCCCCCTGAATGCGTCTCTTGAAAATATTTATCTGTCAACCTGTAACACTTTTCAATACAGAAAGCTACGCCCAAAGGAGTCCGCAGAGGAACAAAAGCGGACGGGGAAGTACTGTCGCTTCCATGAGACTTACAGGCACAACACGGAGGAGTGTAGACACCTCCATGACGCCATAGAAAAGTTGATCAGGCAGAAAAGGCTACAGGAATTTGTTAAGAACCCACAAGAGGGTAGGCAAGGAACATTAGACCCTGGACGCTGGCCGGCTCCATGCCATCCAGAGGAACCTGCCCGAACCGTGGGTAGATCGATCATAAATACTATAGTCGTAGGACCTTACCCTGCAGACAAGAATTGGTAGGAGATGGAACGATATTCTACCTTAAGGCATGCGGATTATGAGTGTTGTTCGAATGTGGAAGATGGAACCCCGGCAAAACAACAACGCATGATGACAGACGATATAGTGTTTAGGAGATGAAATGCGGACAAGGTGGAGGCTTCTACCATCGACCCGATGGTCATATCTGCGATGATTGGGCTAGCATATGCCAAAATAATTTTAATTTATTGCGGAAGCTCCATCAACATCATCTTCAAAAAGGCATATGACCAAATGAAGATGGAGACAAAAGATTTAAAGCCATCTAAAGCCCGTATCCATGGCTTTAATGGTGCGGCGACTGACGCGATGGGGTATGTTGAGTTGCCAGTTGAATTGGCAGAAGGTGAGCGTAGGAGGGTGCAAATCCTATCATTCATAGTGTTGGATGTTGATTCTCCATGTAATGTATTTCTAGGTCGTCCGGCCCTAGCGGAGTTTAGGGCAGCTTTGGCCCTATGATGTTTGACGTTAAAATTTCCAACAAACAAAGGAGTCGGTGTAGTGCATGGCGATCAGGCGACCGGTCGTGCATGTTATGTGGCAGAGCTGAGAGAGGCTCAGCGGAGAGAGAAAGGAAAGGTTGCGGACAACTCCATCCGCATCCGAAATACTGGCAATTGACAAGTAGTGCCTAAGCCCTGGCTCGGGCGACATTCTCGGATCTATAGAGACATAGATTCGAGAGATGATGATGGGGGACACGGGGAAGCGAATGCAGCACCAGCTGAGCTGACGATTGACATTCCAGCCAGCCTGGATGACCCGTCATGAGTTCTTAAGATTGGATCGCAACTCGACCAGTCAATGGCCGAGGATCTTACTGATTTCCTCCGAGCGAACCTGGATGTTTTTGCTTGGACACATTCTGATATGTGTAGGATTTCTCCCGCTATTACGAGTCATATGTTGAACATAGACCCGAAGTATGTCCCAGTAAAAACAGAAACGGAGAGGCATGGACCCGGAGAGTTCTGCTGCTCTCAAAGAGGAGGTGGACAAACTCAAAGCCAATGGGTTCGTCCGCGACGCCCTCTACCCTGAATGGGTATCTAACCGTGTGCTAGTGAGGAAAGTAAATGGGTAGTGGAGAACTTGCGTTGATTATTCTGATTTAAACAAAGCATGCCCGAAGGATAGTTTCCCTTTACCTAGAATCGACTAGTTGGTTGATTCAATGACCGTACACGAGTTACTGTCATTTATGGATGTGTACTCGGGATACAATCAAATCCCGATGCACATTCCAGATCAAGAACATACCAGTTTTATCACAGACGTTGGGTTATATTCCTATGTAGCGATGCCCTTCGGATTGAAAAATGCGGGAGTAACTTATCAGCGTCTGGTGAACCGAATGTTTAAAGATCATATTGGTAGAACGATGGAATTCTATGTGGATGACATGCTCGTGAAGTCATGACAGTCAAACGACCACATTTGACACTTAGCAGAGATGTTTGAGATACTCAGGCATTATGGGATGAAAATCAATCCTTTGAAGTGTTCCTTTGGCGCTACGTCAGGGAAGTTTTTGGGTTTCATTGTGAATGCACGGGGAATCGAAGCTAACCTAGAGAAGATTCAAGCTGTTCGGGGCATACAAGTGCCCAGAACTATAAAGCAAGTACAAATCTTGAACGGAAAGGTGGCCGCGCTGAGTCGATTCATATCCAGAGCTACGGATAAATGCATTCCCTTCTTCAATGTGATAAAGAAAGGAAAGAAAATTTTTGAATGGACATCCGACTGTGAGGAAGCATTCCGAGCTCTGGTAAGGCATTTAGAAAGTCCCCTGGTGCTATCAAAACCAATTGACCATGAAATGTTGTATGTGTACCTGGCTGTATCCCAACATGCTATCAGTACGACTTTGGTTCGCGAGGAGGACCGAGTTCAAAAGCCAATGTTTTATGTCAGTAAACGTTTGACGGTGGTAGAAAGAAATTACCCCAAGATTGAGAAACTAGCTTATTACTTGATGATTGCATCACGCAAGCTTCGTCCATACTTTTAGGCACACTCAATCAATGTTTACACTAATCAACCCTAGCGGCAGGTACTCCAATGACCAGAAACCTCTGGAGGGATGTTAAAATGGAATATTGAGTTGATTCATTTCGATATTACCTACCTTCCATGTATGGCCATGCAAGGGCAAGCGCTAGAAGACTTCATTGCTGAATTCACCGTGTCAGACGAATCAACTGGTCACAATGTCATACCTCCTGTTCGATAGATGATATACACTGATAGGGCATCTAACGAACGTTATTCGAGGGCTGGCATAGTTCTTGTGACTCTTGAAAACCGATCAGTTTGTTATGCTTTGAAGCTCGAATTCCCAGCAACAAATAATGAAGCTGAGTATGAAGCATTGATTGCTAGCTTGAAACTTGTCTGAGAATTGGGGGTAAGATCGGTTGAAATCTTTTGTGACTCACAACTGGTGGTGTACCAAGTTCGGGGGGACTATCAAGCAAAGGGGCAGAGACTTGCCCCATACCAGGCACGGGTTCAAGAGCTGCTAGCGAATCTGGAGTATTATGATATTTCGCATGTCCCACGTGAACAAAATAGAGCAGCCGATTCATTGGCAAAATTTGCAAGCACTGGCGATGCACAACAAATGGGATTTGTTCCCGTTGAAAACTTACATGCTCCGAGTATAAATATGATGGATGTAACGACCCAGAATTTCTGTCATTTGAAATTCGTATATTTAATTGATTTTAAATATTAACAAGTAAAATTTGTAAGTCGCATAAATTTTATTTCGAAATTCTAGATTTAATTGGATAATTAAATCGATAATTTAATATTTGAAATTACAGAAATAATTGGAAATTGGGTTTAATGTGATTAAATTTGATTTTTAAAGTTGTATTAAATCATATTGGAGTTAGAATGATGTTATAGAAGTTTTAAAATTGAATTAAAAGTTGATTTGTGGAAATTGAATATTTTAATATTTAATTGACGAGTAAAAATAGTCATTTTTCACACAGTCACGGATTTCAACGAAACCAGTTTCATTGGATCTGTAATGTTAAATTATTGTAAGATTTCAAATTTCGTGTCAATAGGATTTACGGTTTGTCCGGGGCAAGCTAAAATGCACTGAAATCGATTTAAGTGAATTTTAAATTTAAATAGTCGATTTGAAAACCTATCTTTCAAATATGACCGAATTGGCACTCGATATATATTCCATTGCGTTCGGAATAGGGGTAAAACATTATAAACGCCAGGCGGCATGCTTCGTTTGGAGTTCGAAAAAATTTCGGATGAATAGTGTCGCGTAATTTTCTATACAATGCCATCATTCTTTCTATTTGCAAACAAATCTAGGGTTTCAAGCTTCAGCCGCCACATTCACTTTCAATGGCCAAAATGTTCACTTCTTATCCTCTTAATCACGTCCAATCCATTCACATTCACGAAAATCTTTCAACTACAAAAACGTAGGGCTTTATGAGATCTTCGAATCTATACGGTGATGATGGGATTTCGAGTGTTGTACGGGGAGATATCTACTCGCGTTCGACCTTGGTTGCGAGCGTATTTTCACGTGACAGGGTGGCCGAGCTCGACGTGCTCTTGGCCGAAGGTGGAGTCGATGATGCTCTTTGTCGTGGAGTTGGCCGATCATCTTCAAGTTGCTTATAGAGGTCATGAAAATTCGATTTATAATGGCAGCTATGGTTACAAATTTGCGTGCGTAACCTAGGTTGTTCACGCGTGAGGGAGGAGAGGATTTTCACGATCAGGATTTGCTTGATGAAATCGAATGGCTATAGTGAGACAAAGGTTTAAAAATATAAAATAGAAAATGAAATTGAACTATATTAAATCGTGTAATCTTTGTAACATCATAACTTTTTCATACGAGGTCCGTTTCGCACGAAACGAATTGCGTTGGGTTCGTATGCACGAGCATTACGCAATGGAGCTGGATTGGGATTGATTGGAGCTAGTGATAATTTTGGGTAAAATTAAACGCGTGTTTAATTTTATTCGGAATAAAACGCTGAAACCGCTATTGGAAGCAAAGTGAGAACTTCTCACTCAATCGAATTTGTTTCGATTTAAATTTTAAATAGTTAGATTTAAAATTGCTTGATTGTGTTGATTATATGCTTGGATGATAAATTGCTATCTGTTGTATTGAAATAGACCCTATACGCCGCATATTAAGCGGAGGTTATTATATTAAACACATATACCGCGATATTCCACCTTGAAGTGGAATTAGTATTATATATGTACTTGGAGTTGATTTCCCGTATTATATAGCGGATGAGACCCTATTGCACCGCATAATAGCGGATAATGTATTTTTTATATAAACCCATGTACCGCGATATCCCGTCTTGAAATGGAATTGGTATTGTGCTAACATCTATGGAGGCAGGGAAACAGGTTGGAGGGATCCAACTAGATTCCTCAAATAATTGAATTTGTTCAATGTTGTGTGTTGATAATTTATAATCTCTGTGTTATTATCTTTTTGATTGAAATTGTTGAAGGCTAAAATTTAGCTGAATATAATTTTTGTATCGTTAGATACCGAAAATAAATAAAAATTTGATTTTTGAAAATTCAGGTTGGAAGTTTATATTTAAAAAAAAAATTGAGGATTGGATAAATTTAAAAGAAGGAATTCTAAAATAATAAAGTTTTATTTTTAATCTTATTGAATAAAATTTCAAAATATGGGAAAAGCTTTAATAAATGGATTTCGGGTAATATTATTCAAAGGTTGAAGAATTTATTCAAAATACGGATTTTAAAAAGTTTGAAAATAAAAGAATTTGTTTCTTTAAAAGGAGTTATTTTTAAAAGGAAATAAAATTTGAAACCCATTTGGGAATTGATTTTTGGTGATTGAATTTAAATCTTTTGAAATCCATTTGGAAATTTATTAGGTGTTTTGAAAAGAATTTGGAATCAATTTGAAAATTGATTTAGGGTTTAATAAAAATTGATTTCAATTTGAGATTTGAATGAAATTCACTTGGTGTTTAATTTCTTGGGAAATCAATATGGAATTTGATTTGGTTGTTTTTGAAATCAATTGAAAAATTGAATTGTTGTTGAAAGTGAATATTTGAAATCGATTTGAAAATCGTATATTAGTAAATATTTGGAAATTTAAATTCACCATGGAATTTATGAAGAAAAGGGAATTTGTTTAAAAATAAACATTGATTTATTTTTGAAGTGTGGAAATAAATTTACGGATTTGAAACGTAAATTTAAAGTAAATCGGTAATGATTTATTTAATTGGTTTAAATGAACCATTTTGAAATGAAAGTGCATTCACCTTGGAAAGCCGAATAAAATTTCTGAATAGCTTTGAAAAATACATACATACAAACAAACATACATATATATATATATATATATATATAATTCTAGAATTGGTTTTGAAAAGGATACTTTGGAGAAATTAACTTCTTAAGTTGTTTTAAATCCTTTAAGTAAAGATTTATTAAGTTGATATAGAAATGACTATTTCTAAGATTTAATCAATAACTGTTTTAAAAAATAGTTATTTAAATAGTTATACTCTATCTACTAATTTTTATTTTGAAAATTAGTTTGGACTTAAGTATATGTAATATTGGTATAATATTTTTATAACTAATATTTTAAGTAAAGTGTTTAAAGAAAAATAGTTTTATTTCAAAGTGTTTTCCCGATATATTTTGGATAAGTGTTATAAATTATTCTAAAGTATTTAAACTCGGCAGATTTCCAGTGAAAATGAATTAATATTTGGAAGTGTTTCCGCGTAAGGAAAATGATTTGAAATTTGTTTTCAAAAGTTGTAAAGGTGAAAAGTAATTTGAAATTTGTTTTCAAATGGTTGAAGTGTAGAAAATTTTATCTTGTAAAGATATTTTTGGAAAATAAATAATTTGGCAAATTATTTGGAATCTGGTGATGTTGTGCATATCTATTGATAGTTAAATAACCGACTATCAATATTTACCTTTAAATAGGTATTTGTTGTGATTTGCTTGAATTTGAATGCTACACTTATTTTAAAATAAGCGCTCGTTATTCGGTTCAACCGGGAGGGGACCTTTGGGTCATAAATCCCATTTCGAATAGTGATACGTCGTAATGGATAGCATTTGAAGACCGGTGTTGAAGACCGGATATTTTCGAAAACGGAAGGATTACCGTCGAATGTCTCTGCATCGGCTGATCTCCGATATAGATATTTTATCACCCTTTTGTTGAATATGCGCTTTGCGCTATATGATTTTTGTTTGATGATAATAAACATATATACATTCATACAAATGAATTTGGTAATGTACTATTTTGTTTTTCATAGTTTAAATAAATAATTGTTGAATAAAATTAAATTACACAGAATTTGAATTTGAATTCAAACAGAACAAGTTAAACAGATTTTGAATTCAAACAGAAATTTTATTCAAACAAATATTTTGAATAGTATGTATTTGGTTAGATAAATATCTGTTGAATAAAATTAAATTACACAGAATTCGAATTTGAATTCAAACAGATCAAGTTAAACAGATTTTGAATTCAAACAGAAATTTTTATTCAAACAAATATTTATTACAACTTTGATAGTACAATTTCAAGCTCTCACTATACATATATAATTTTGACTACAATACATGACATTTCACATCTACATCAGCACCTCACTACATATCACTCACGCTCGTATCTATCTTCAACTGCATTCCAGTTTGAATCCAGCATCTGAGCAATCTGCAAAAATATAAACTAACGCAGTAAAATTGAAAAAGAAATATTTTTGCAATTCAAAAATAGAAGATAATTTTTGAATATATGATTTGCCTCAGTTATTTGGGTTGTTCGTCATAATTTAAATTTGAATTCATCATACACGAACAACTTGTGACATACACAGTGTATCACTGTATATGCCACAAGGCCGTGCACACCGATATACACTTGATAATGCTACAGGGACAGGTGAGCACAGGTCAAACCCAAATGCAAAGCCGGGTTTCAACTCACATGCAATATATTTAAAATCACGACACGAGCACAAGGTCAAACCTGAGCTGTAAAACTGGATTCAACACAAGGCGACATGACATGAATGCTATGTTCAAACATGACACAGCCTCAAACCAGCAGTATACAAGTACAAGACCACCAAGCAAAATCAGTTCAACATGCATGAAATGAAACAGCAACATGCAATACAACAATCAGATGGTCAGAGCCATAGCAAACAGAGGCATCAATATGGTAACACAAATGCAACTCGACAAACAGCAAGACCAAGCTGCACAAGTGACCACAAAGACCATCAGCTACATCAAAAGCAAGTGCAACACAGTTGCAAACAACAGGAATGAATATCAAGTGATACAACTGCAAGTATCAAGACCAGAAACTCAAGCTTCAAAAAGCTACAGCAACAATGCACCAATAAAGTCGAGACAAAGCAACTGTTCTTAACCGCAAGTTCAAACCAAAGCACAAAAGTGCACAGCAACACAAACTGCAGTGGACAGCAAAGACCACATGCCACAATATCGAGTACATGAAGATGGCATCCCACAATATCCAAACAACAGAAAGAATATGAATGCAAGCAATACACTACAATATGCAGTGATACAATGAAACATTTTCAACATTGCAACAGTGTACAACTCGATATCAAATGAAGAATATGGACTGCAACATGAATGTCACAAGCCAATATTACAGCAATGACACAGCAACAAGGCAGACTCCAAGTTCAAGAGGATAGTGAAGGCAATACACAAGTGAAGTAAACAACAATGTCGAGCTCAATGCAATACAGTGACAACTACCTAATGATCAACTGGAACTATAATGAAGTCATAATCAAAACATGAATGAACACTTACACTTACAACATGCAAATGCATCAAAACAATGTCGAAGTTATTCCAGCAACATGACAGCAAATAGAAGTGCACCAGTACAAAACAAGTCAATGCAACATGAACCAACTCCAAATGTATCAGTAGCATATATTACAGGGATGAACACATGAGAATGGACAAGGCACAGATCAAGTTCAAGTTATACAAGACAGCTACAACACAAAAGTTTTCAAACCAACTACAAATGCACAGCATACATACGAAACAGAGAAACCAGAAGTCAAGTTATAAAATTCAAGTGTCAGAGAAGTCAAAATTCACGAATGAAAAAAGAAATCAAGTGCGTACGCGTATTCTTTGAAATAGTCAAAGAAAAGTAAAAGTAGAAAGTCTCTGCCGTATGAATCAAGGAATCGAACAAGTCATATGATCAAAGCCGTGACCATCAATATACGATTTGAAGTAGTCAGAATCAATCTCATTCATTCAAGCATCATCAAGTGGCCGAAATGATTCAATGAAAAATTCAAACACGAATATACGAACGCAAAAATAGGAAATCAAATCCTATTAAAACCCTAATCATCATCGGCATTTAAAATTCGATCGAGTTCAAGTATCAATTTAGAAAAGCAAAAAGAGACAGTACATACCGAATTCACAAGTAACGAACTCGATCGAGCAACTGCAAACAAGCAATAGTCAACCATCAGAGAAGCAGCGAGCTAGGGCAACGTATAACAGATTAATTGAAGAATTCGACGCCCTAATTGGAACAAAGAGCCGAAGCCCTAACTGGAACAAAAGGGAACGAAGCAAGCCGCCATTATTCTCACGAATTGAAACAAAAGGGGATCGGGCTGGAGATAACAAAGAAAGGAAGTGGGCCGGTCTTAAAAATAAAAAAAGGGGTTTTTGTTTAAGGCTTATTTATATTGTTAATTAGTTTAGGGTTATTGTCTATTGTTTTTAAATTATTTTTTTTTTTATTTTACAAATCAAAGAGTTAGTAAATCACCACCTAGGTTTAGGTAGTGTCAGATTGTCTATTTTGAATTAGTTCAGTGAGCAGGGCGTGCGAGTTTGCAAAGCTCTATAGGCGGGAGCAGTGTTTGCGAGTGAGCGAAACTCTATAGGCGGGAGCAGGGTGTGCGAGTCTAGTAGAGTGTTTGTGAGCGGGAGCAAAAAGGGTCTGCGAGTCTAGTAGAGTTGTTGTAAGCGTGATACTGTTTAATTCTAATAGAAATCTGTGAATGCAGCAGTAGGCAGGGGTTGCCGAAGCTGGGTAAATTTTGTGTGTGATTTATTTTTCAGCATATTTATTTCTGCAGTTTATTTCTGTGTTTAAATCGAGAAAATTTGCTATAACCCTATTCACCCCTCCCCCTCTAGGGTTAATCTAGATCCTACAAGTGGTATCAGAGCCCGGTAAAAAAAATTTTAACTCTAGAGTCATGAGTCTACAAAATAATGCTTTTTCTGAGGGGCAATCTATTGCTAGGCCACCCATGTTTAACGGGAACGATTATGCTTATTGGAAAGTTAGGATGAGTATTTATCTTAGTTCCGTTGATTATGATGTTTGGGATATTATTGAAACTGGCTATAAACCTCCCACTATAATCGTTGGTGGTACTGAGATTCCTAAACCTAAGGATAGGTGGGATGCTAACGATAAGAGATTGAAAACGACAAATGCTAAAGCCATGAATGCTTTGATATGTGCTCTTGATAAAAATGAATTTAATGGAATTTCTCATTGTACAACAGCACAGGAAATTTGGCACACTTTGGAGGTGACACACGAAGGAACTTCTCAAGTCAAGGAGTCTCGGCTAGCCCTATTCAGCAATGAATATGAAAACTTTGTGATGGACAAAGACGAGAGCATAAAGGATATGTTTGGACGCTTTTCAACCTTGGTATACAATGCTAGAGCGCTTGGGAAGGTATTCACTGAGGTAGAGCTTGTGCGGAAGATACTACGAGTTTTACCAATGAACTTTGAGGCAAAAGTCACAGCAATCCAAGAATCGAAAGATCTGAGCAAACTAAGCATGGAGGAGTTGATTGGCAACTTGATGACATATGAGCTTGAGTTAAAAGCAAAGGAAGAACGCAACAACTCCGAACCAAAGAAGAAGACGATTGCCTTAAAAAGTAAAGAAGAAAGCGATGAAGAAGATCCAATTGAAGAGCTTGCAATGGCTGTCAATAATCTTAGAAGATGGTCTAGATTCAAGCCACGCAAGAAGAAAACAAAGGGCAATAGGTCAAAAGATTCCGAAAATTCCGATAATGAACTGATATGTTATAACTGCAACAAGCCTGGCCACATCAAACCAAAATGCCCACTTCTCAAAAACAACAAAGAAAAGAAAAAGGCGAAGAAGGTATTTGCAGCGACTTGGGATGATGAAGAAGGAGAGGAAGCTTCGGATAGCAGCCCAGAGGAGGCTAACTTGTGTTGCATGGCAAAATCAGAATCAGAAGCAACCTCCGACGAATCTAGTGAGGCAGGTGAGTTTTCTTATAAAGAACTTGTTTTTATGTGTTCTGATCTTACTAAGGTAGTGGATACTCTTGAATCTAAAATTGAAAAACTGAAATCTGATAGGAGAGAATTTGCTCGTGAAAATTTTAGGTTAAAAACTGAACTTGAAAATATTCAAAACCTAGAATATAAAAAATGCAAGATTTTAGATTCAGAATTATCAAAACTGAGGAATAACTTTGAAAGTCTTGAAAATGAAAACTTGAATCTTAAGGAAACCATCGACACTAGGAGAAAGGATTTTATTAATCGATGCACCTCACTTGTCACTGAAAATTCAACATTAAAAACCAAAGTCCAAAACCTTGAGAAATCCTTGATTAACTTTTCAAGAGGCGAAAAATCTTTCAAAATGTTATTTGGAAATCAAATTTTTGCTAACAATAGAAAAGGACTAGGCTTTGGGAAATCACAAAATAATGATAATGCAAAAAGTAAAAGTGTTTTTGCTCGATCTGAAATAATTGGAAATCATGTTGAAAATCGTAGTCATAGAAACACAAAATTTAATCAAGTCAATTCAATGTGCACGTTTTGTAGAGAATTTGGACATAATCGAAATAATTGTTGGAATAGACCCAAACACGTGAAAACTATACCAATTTCGGTTGCAAAAGGCACAAATATAAAATCTTTGAAAGTCAAACAAATTTGGGTGCCAAAAGGAACATATATAAACAGTTTTGAGTCTCCAAAAACATATTTTTCATATTCTGCCACTAACAACAATGGACCTATAAAAACAAATAGGTCACACAAATCTTTTATCGTGTAGGTGTGGTGGCAGGCTAAGGAACAACAACAGTGTTCTCTGGATTTCGGCTGTTCCAGAAACACAACGGGCGAGAAAACAAAGTTCCTTAGCCTAGTATAAAGGTGACAGAATCACAATGGGCAATCACGAAAAATTATCGTAAAGGTAAAACAGGTAATTGTTTTTAAATGTGATTATCTGCACCATACTCTAAATTAAAATCAGCCAATATTGAGATGAACAAAAGATGATGATTTTGATGCTATGATTCTTTTTAAAATATTGACTAACCATCTTTAAATAGAGTTACTTGGAGTAATTATGATGGTTGACTGATTTGGACTTAATTGATATGATTTTTGACTTGTTCTTATTTATGACATTAATTTGTGCTTAATTGATGACCAATCAGATTTTCAATTTTGAACTAATTTATATAAATTTGTTCGGTCAAATGCTGGTTACTCATGCTACACATAGATATATTGGTTCTGACATTTTGATCACTGTTTGTAAATTTGCACGATTTCAAATTCATGAGAAAAAGGATTTTTAAGAAATTGTTTTTGAAATAATTATGATGTTGATTGACTGTTGATTACTCATGAAAATAATTGTTTATCTTCTGGTTTCTGAAATTAACATCATGATATTTGTTTGAGTGTTAACACGGCTTAAATTCAAAATTCAAAAGAATGATGTTTTGAAATTTTTGGTGCACATCTCATGGTTTGATTCAACAAGTGAATATTGAGTGAAATTTAAATTCAGATGCGGATTACACTGGTAATATAGTTGATAGAAAAATTATTAGTGTAACGTGATTAATTTGTGAAACATTCATTTGCTGCATCGTTTTTTTTAAAGAAAAAGTCTGCATATTTTTCACTTGAAATAATTTTCAAATAGCAGAAAATTTTCTTATAAAACTCCCCTCAAGAAATCATGTTTGACCATATTTACAGCTTAATTATTTTTGAAAAATTGATTTTATAATTTTTAATTTGATTTTAAATGACAAATTTGACTAATCTGACTCCCTTTGATTATCGAAAAGATGAATAGTGATTGAAAAAGAGATGAGTGTTGATATTTATCATATATTATAACTCGAGAAAGTATAATTAGAAAATTTCTTTAGAATTTCATAACAAGAGTTATAAAAAAATTTTGTTGGGTAATAATTCCATGACCATTTCTAATTCTATCATCTTTCTATCGAACATCACTCATATTTAGTATGTAAATTTGTGGTAGTTTACAAAGGAAATCATTTGTTCTTCAATATCTTTAAATCGGTGAAGGAAATTATTTGTGCTTCAATTTATTATATTCAGCAATTAAAAATAAATATCCAAAGTATTCACTCTCATTTAAAAGTCCTCACGGTTATGCATGGGTGAATTACTTGGATTTTTGATTATGTGCTTCCATGTTCATTTAAAAGTCCTCACGGTTATGCATGTATGGAACGCATATTAAAAATAATTGATTTAATAGACAAGTTGATTCTAATCCCATTTAAAAGTCCTCACGGTCATGCGTGGTTAGAAGATACTTGATTTCATTTTTTTAAATTAAATTGGAATACTACTAATCTCATTTAAAAGTCCTAACGGTTATGCATGGTTAGTAGATATTCAAATTTCCAGAAATAAATATACCACAAATAGACATATCTATATGAATTTTTGATGATTCTATCTCCATCACTTCTGAAAGTGGAATATGCGCTTGACAAGGGTAATTATGATTTTTGTTTGAGTTTTATTGAAATTTGATTTTATATTTAATTGAGTTAAATGTTTGATTCATGTCTATCACTTCATCCCTATTTTTATAACACTGTTATTCTTTTGCTGATAATAAAAGGGGGAGAGAAAAGTTAAGATTTTGTCAAATAGAATCAAGCAAAGGTCAAATAATTTTCACTTTGCATATAGGCTCATTTACATATTTTTATTTGTATGCATATATGTAGGGGGAGCCATATATGTAGGGGGAGTATCACATAAAAAGGAAGCATTCAAATAGGGGGAGCAAATGAAATTATCAAATACATTTAATATATTCAAAATCTTAAATATATGTTTGTTATCATCAAAAGGGGGAGATTGTTGAATATGCGCTTTGCGCTATATGATTTTTGTTTGATGATAATAAACATATATACATTCATACAAATGAATTTGGTAATGTACTATTTTGTTTTTCATAGTTTAAATAAATAATTGTTGAATAAAATTAAATTACACAGAATTTGAATTTGAATTCGAACAGAACAAGTTAAACAGATTTTGAATTCAAACAGAAATTTTATTCAAACAAATATTTTGAATAGTATGTATTTGGTTAGATAAATATCTGTTGAATAAAATTAAATTACACAGAATTCGAATTTGAATTCAAACAGATCAAGTTAAACAGATTTTGAATTCAAACAGAAATTTTTATTCAAACAAATATTTATTACAACTTTGATAGTACAATTTCAAGCTCTCACTATACATATATAATTTTGACTACAATACATGACATTTCACATCTACATCAGCACCTCACTACATATCACTCACACTCGTATCTATCTTCAACTGCATTCCAGTTTGAATCCAGCATCTGAGCAATCTGCAAAAATATAAACTAACGCAGTAAAATTGAAAAAGAAATATTTTTGCAATTCAAAAATAGAAGATAATTTTTGAATATATGATTTGCCTCAGTTATTTGGGTTGTTCGTCATAATTTAAATTTGAATTCATCATACACGAACAACTTGTGACATACACAGTGTATCACTGTATATGCCACAAGGCCGTGCATACCGATATACACTTGATAATGCTACAGGGACAGGTGAGCACAGGTCAAACCCAAATGCAAAGCCGGGTTTCAACTCACGTGCAATATATTTAAAATCACGACACGAGCACAAGGTCAAACCCGAGCTGTAAAACTGGATTCAACACAAGGCGACATGACATGAATGCTATGTTCAAACATGACACAGCCTCAAACCAGCAGTATACAAGTACAAGACCACCAAGCAAAATCAGTTCAACATGCATGAAATGAAACAGCAACATGCAATACAACAATCAGATGGTCAGAGCCATAGCAAACAGAGGCATCAATATGGTAACACAAATGCAACTCGACAAACAGCAAGACCAAACTGCACAAGTGACCACAAAGACCATCAGCTACATCAAAAGCAAGTGCAACACAGTTGCAAACAACAGGAATGAATATCAAGTGATACAACTGCAAGTATCAAGACCAGAAACTCAAGCTTCAAAAAGCTACAGCAACAATGCACCAATAAAGTCGAGACAAAGCAACTGTTCTTAACCGCAAGTTCAAACCAAAGCACAAAAGTGCACAGCAACACAAACTGCAGTGGACAGCAAAGACCACATGCCACAATATCGAGTACATGAAGATGGCATCCCACAATATCCAAACAACAGAAAGAATATGAATGCAAGCAATACACTACAATATGCAGTGATACAATGAAACATTTTCAACATTGCAACAGTGTACAACTCGATATCAAATGAAGAATATGGACTGCAACATGAATGTCACAAGCCAATATTACAGCAATGACACAGCAACAAGGCAGACTCCAAGTTCAAGAGGATAGTGAAGGCAATACACAAGTGAAGTAAACAACAATGTCGAGCTCAATGCAATACAGTGACAACTACCTAATGATCAACTGGAACTATAATGAAGTCATAATCAAAACATGAATGAACACTTACACTTACAACATGCAAATGCATCAAAACAATGTCGAAGTTATTCCAGCAACATGACAGCAAATAGAAGTGCACCAGTACAAAACAAGTCAATGCAACATGAACCAACTCCAAATGTATCAGTAGCATATATTACAGGGATGAACACATGAGAATGGACAAGGCACAGATCAAGTTCAAGTTATACAAGACAGCTACAACACAAAAGTTTTCAAACCAACTACAAATGCACAGCATACATACGAAACAGAGAAACCAGAAGTCAAGTTATAAAATTCAAGTGTCAGAGAAGTCAAAATTCACGAATGAAAAAAGAAATCAAGTGCGTACGCGTATTCTTTGAAATAGTCAAAGAAAAGTAAAAGTAGAAAGTCTCTGCCGTATGAATCAAGGAATCGAACAAGTCATATGATCAAAGCCGTGACCATCAATATACGATTTGAAGTAGTCAGAATCAATCTCATTCATTCAAGCATCATCAAGTGGCCGAAATGATTCAATGAAAAATTCAAACACGAATATACGAACGCAAAAATAGGAAATCAAATCCTATTAAAACCCTAATCATCATCGGCATTTAAAATTCGATCGAGTTCAAGTATCAATTTAGAAAAGCAAAAAGAGACAGTACATACCGAATTCACAAGTAACGAACTCGATCGAGCAACTGCAAACAAGCAATAGTCAACCATCAGAGAAGCAGCGAGCTAGGGCAACGTATAACAGATTAATTGAAGAATTCGAAGCCCTAATTGGAACAAAGAGCCGAAGCCCTAACTGGAACAAAAGGGAACGAAGCAAACCGCCATTATTCTCACGAATTGAAACAAAAGGGGATCGGGCTGGAGATAACAAAGAAAGGAAGTGGGCCGGTCTTAAAAATAAAAAAAGGGGTTTTTGTTTAAGGCTTATTTATATTGTTAATTAGTTTAGGGTTATTGTCTATTGTTTTTAAATTATTATTATTTTTTATTTTACGAATCAAAGAGTTAGTAAATCACCACCTAGGTTTAGGTAGTGTCAGATTGTCTATTTTGAATTAGTTCAGTGAGCAGGGCATGCGAGTTTGCAAAGCTCTATAGGCGGGAGCAGTGTTTGCGAGTGAGTGAAACTCTATAGGCGGGAGCAGGGTGTGCGAGTCTAGTAGAGTGTTTGTGAGCGGGAGCAAAAAGGGTCTGCGAGTCTAGTAGAGTTGTTGTAAGCGTGATACTGTTTAATTCTAATAGAAATCTGTGAATGCAGCAGTAGGCAGGGGTTGCCGAAGCTGGGTAAATTTTGTGTGTGATTTATTTTTCAGCATATTTATTTCTGCAGTTTATTTCTGTGTTTAAATCGAGAAAATTTGCTATAACCCTATTCACCCCCCCCCCCTCTAGGGTTAATCTAGATCCTACACCTTTGTGATGGAAGTCCGGACGTGATTAGTGAATGTCCGGATTGCAAGGGCTTCTTTGGAAGTGCCTTCGGTTCCGTTCGATCCTGGAACGGACTTGTATAGATGTGTGTCTGACGTTACAATTTGAGATGCAAAGCTGGTTTCTATCAAATACATTTCTGTTGGTGGCGGATAATTTTTTTCTTTTAGCTTAACACCCTTCTCTGAGACGCACGAGCTCAGAGGTTATGTAGGTGATGGTTACTAGTGATACATTCCCAATTTGGTAATGTGGCATATGAAGTGCTGCTGATCATTTGTTGATCAAAGCATAGCTTTTGTGAAAAGCGTAGCTTTGTGGACGAGACTTCGTCGGACATTACAACCCGGTAATAGTCAAAACAGGAAAGAGGTAGCAAGGTTATAGGGAGTAGCGCCCCTTAGGGGAAAAAAATTTCCTTCTGGATGGAAGTGGTATCATGGTATGGAGCCCAGATACTTAACTTATGTGGATATCGCAGATATATATGACTTTGTGATTGTTGTTGGTTGAGGATCCTCGGATAAAGGTTGTTTACAACCGGGGGATGGCATACTCGTGTCAATAGTTACCTACTTTTGCAGAGGTAACCCGGCCTTGTGCTGGCAGAGATCGGTTAGGTTCTTGGGGCGTCCTTCCAGAGGCGTACCCATGTGGCAATGGGAAATTCCTTGGCCTGACCATTTGTTGGAAAGTCCAAAGAAACAATACGAGCCCTATACAGTTTTAGTTGTATAACCTGCCATTTACTTATGGTGGCACCCCACTATTTAGATGGTAGCTATAGTAGGCATACGACAATGGTCGTATGTTGGCTAAGATTTATATTATACTTTCGAAATGTTTTCCTGCACTTTGCACTTATAGTAATAATATCAAAGAAATTTGCGTATCAAGCATGTTTGACTATCATAAGGAGAAATCTCCTCCAATTCTGCGTTTGCATGGTGTGTGTGGTGGGAGGCCTTATTGTAGTTACATTTTCTAAAAGCATTGCGGATCTATTTTAAAATATTTCTTTGTTTGTTTTTTTAAAGATAAACTGTTTTAAGTTCTCACACCAGTCCCATGACTGACCTGGAGTTTATTGTTCCCTTCCTAAACTCTGGGTGCCCATCATTTTCCACACGGGCAGCCTAGAGTCAGATTATTAGGTCATTCTGGATTCTCCGGAGGCTGTGGAGCAGGAGGCGAGCTGGATGGCGAGACGTATCACTTGTATATGATATTATCTTTTCCGCTGCGTATCCACTTGTGAGGACAAGTTAATATAACTGTCCATTATTGTGTGGTGTTGTATATTGACTCTGATGATGTAATGTATAAAATGTACAGTTATTTTGATTTAAAGATTATTCATTTATCTATTATATGTTGTTCCGCTGCGATTGTGAGATTCTGATATTGTTCTGTTGCTTCTTCTTTCTTACTTCTTCTATCTTTTTCTTCTTCTTAAACGCTAAGGGTTCGGTTTTTCGGCATTCGATTGTTCGGCAGTTGATACAGTGGACGTATAAATGTCGATTTTCGAAAGTCAAAGAATCAGGTCCTCACAATGGAGGTAGATTTCATGTTAGAAACAAAAATAGAGAAGGAATCATGGATGACCCCATTCAAGCAATACTTGCTACACGGTGTTGTACCCGAAAGAAGGAGCGAAAGATGACAAGTCATTTGTAAGGCTTCGCGATATGTAATGCAGGATGGGGTAATGTATCGGAGGGGATTCTCGACCCCCTTACTTTGGTGCATAGCCCACAATGAGATAAAACGAGTCCTGAAGGATGTCCATAAAGGAGGGTATGGTGACTATACTGGGGGGCAAACGTTAGCAAAGAAAATCCTCCGATATGGATACTATTGGCCAACTATAAATCGGGATGCCATAGACTATGTAAGAAGATGTGAAAAATGCCAGGAATAGGCAAAAATCTCGAGAGCTCCGCCGACGGAACTCACACAAATGGTTAGCCCCTGGCCGTTTGTAATGTGGAGGATCGACATAGTCGGTTCTTTACCCATATCCAAAGGTGTTGCGAAATATGCGATACTTGCGGTCGATTACTTTACCAAGTGGGCAGAAGCAAAGCCTTTGGCCACTATCACCACCAAAAAGGTCATTAATTTCGTTGTACGAAATATTATATGCCGTTTTGGCCTTCCACGGACTATCATTACAGACAACGGAACTCAATTCGAAAGCAAAGAGTTCAAAGAGTTTTGCCAAAAATATGGTATTGAGAAAAAGTTTGCAGCAGTTGCTCATCCAAAAGCTAATGGACAAGTTGAAGCCATGAACAAAATAATCAAGGCCATATTGAAAAAATGCTTGGAAAAGGCTAGAGGCAAGTGGGTGGATGAACTTCCAACAGCGCTTTGGGCTTATAGAACCACCCATAAGTCCGCGACTGGCCACACTCCATTCGCATTAGCATATGGCATGGAAGCTGTTATACCTATAGAACTTGAAGTTCCATCACATCGGGTAACTTACTATGACCCTGAGTCAAATTGGGATCTTTTGCTGGAATCACTTGACTTCATTGATGAAAAACGTGAAGAAGCTGATTTAAGAGTGGTTTCATACAAACACCGAGTCGCTCGATATTATAATGAAAAGGTCCGGCCGAGAATCTTTGATGTGGGTGACCTCGTTTTGAAATGAGTTTTCCCGGTCTCATCGCATATGAATCCTTTATGGGAAGGTCCATATGTCATTGAACGGAAGCTTGGAGAGGGAACTTTCAAGTTAGTGACCGTTGATGGTGCGACACTCCCCTGAGCATGGAATAGCGAGCATCTACGACATTATTATACTTAGTCCATTTCTTTCGTATGTTAGTTGCACTTATTTCCAGCATGTTTTTATTCTTAGTTTTCAGCATGTAATAAGACAATTTAGCTTATTTTCAATAATAAAGGCTTGAAGCCATCTTTTCCTTGTTTATTGATGTTTCTGTGTATTATAATTCTATGGCAAACCACTGAAGTTACATTATTCTGCCTGACGTACGAACGCATGTGAACACCTCGAAATATCCAAGTCCCATGAGTATGGACTGGAGTACTATGAGTCCCCAGAGCGTGGACTAGAGTATAAACGACTTAAAATCTCCAAGTCCCCTGAGTGCGGACTGGAGTACTCTGAGTCCCTAAAGTGCGGACTAGAGTATAAACGACTTAAAACCTCCAAGTCCCTGAGTGCAGACTGGAGTACTCTGAGTCCCCAGAGTGCGGACTAGAGTATAAACGACTTAAAACCTCCAAGTCCCTTGAGTGAGAACTAAGTACTCTGAGTCTCCAGAGTGCGGACAAGAGTATAAACGACTTAAAATCTCCAAGTCCCCTGAGTGCGTACTCAGAGTCCCCAGAGTGCGGACTAGAGTATAAACGACTTAAAATCTCCAAGTCATCTGAGTGCGGACTGGAGTACTCTGAGTCCCCAGAGTGCTGACTAGAGTATAAATGACTTAAAATCTCCATGTCCCCTGAGTGCGTACTGGAGTACTCTGAGTCCCCAGAGTGCGGACTAGAGTATAAACGACTTAAAATCTCCAAGTCCCTTGAGTGCAGACTGGAGTACTCTAAGTCCCCAGAGATCGGACTAGAGTATAAACGACTTAAAACCTCCAAGTCCCCTGAGTGAGGACTGGAGTACTCTAAGTCCCCAGAGTGCGGACTAGAGTATAAACGACTTAAAGCCTCCAAGTCCCCTAAGTGCGGACTGGAGTACTCTGAGTCTCCAAAGTGCGGACTAAAGTATAAACGACTTAGTATCTCCAAGTCTCCTGAGTGCGAAATGGAGTACTCTGATTCCCCAGAGTGTGGACTAGAGTATAAACGAATTAAAATCTCCAAGTCCCCAGAGTGCGGACTGGAGTACTCTGAGTCCTAAGAATGCGGACCAGAGTGCAAACGACACAAAATTTCCAAGTCCCTGGAGTACGGACTTGAGTACTATAAATTCCTAGGGAATGAACTAAAAAATTATAATAAGTACCCGAAGCGTGGAATAAAGGATGTACAATTCCAAAGAGTTTCTGATTTATATGAAGATGAATTGAGAAGTTTATGTAGCTCACAATAGCTTTGGTTTTGACCACAATCGTACAGAAAGCTGAACGATAAAAGTCTTTTGAAAGACAAAAGAACTAAGCTTTATTTATCCAAAAATAAGTTTCAACTACAACTCCTCCAAAACTCGGAGTCGAAAGTCTATTTACATGGTTTACGAAAATAAATAAAAATAATTACATAATCTAAACTAACTCTCGTTGAACGAGAGTAACAGTTACTTCTTTGATTTCTTCGACTTCTTTCCCTCCTTTGTGTTCTCAAATGACTCCTCTCCTGTGCGTTTTCCCTTGGAAATTTTCTTTGATGGGGAGGTAATAACCGAAGAAGTACGGAGAACCTCTAATGGCCTAGACCCACCAGAGAGGATGACCTTCAACGACTTATTCATAGGATCATCTAGGTCCACGACTCGAGGCTCGACTTTGATTTCGGCAGTCCTTTTCTTTTCCTCCTCGAGCTACTCCTTCATGCTCATTTTAGAAGTATGTTCAGAGGCACTTGTGATCTTGATTTCATAACTTCCCTCAATGGGAGATGAAGTCTCGGACTTATCCTCATCAAGCACCCCAATCACCTGAGCATCTGGACCGGGAGTCTCTCCTACATGAGTAGCCTCACTTGTTTTCCCCTTCACGTCCTTAGCGTCATCGCTCCTCGGAGTGGGCTTAGGATCAGAATGGCCTGTGCAAAATCACGGAAAACAAACATTTTAATACAATGACCTCTCGTCGAAAACGATGACTCTTGGAATTTAAAAAAGAAGGGTTATATACCGGCATCTGGCTGACTCACAACCATCCGAGGGGCTCACCCTCTGGAATGGGAGATAGAACGTGAACGCGGAGGCCAGGGTCCTCCGGGTCATAACTAAAATGTTGCTCAAATAGATCAAGTACTAGCCGATCAGCCGACTAAGTAGGTGCATGAGCTGGAGACTCGGTTCCGGATGGGAAGGCAATAACATCTTTCCCTTTCGATGTGGAAGAACCTTTGCAGTAAAGAGCCTTCACCGCAGACAGGTCTAAAGGCTCGTTCCCCTTAGGAAATTCTTTTATTAAAGCATCTTCATCGACCTCCTTGGTGCCAAGTTCGACATTTCTAATTTTTATTAAAGTCTCCCATGCCTCAGCTAGGGATTCGAGGTAGCCCTCACCCAGAAAAGTTAAGTCCCGATGCATGAGGACACGGGCGTTGAATTCTGCAATCAGTGGGTTGAACAAGCATTTGACCTCCTCCCTACCAGCCTCTTTAGCCGCCTTAAGGCGAGAGTCAATCTCCACAGATTCTATTTTCTTTTCCTCTTCACGGGCATCATCCTTTAGCATCCCGACTTTAGAAAGCTCATCGTCGAGCTTCGCCTTCAAAAGTCGTGTAGCAACGATCTCGTCGCAATATCGTTGCGACTCTTCTTGGGCAGCAATCTTCTCCTCTCTTTCTTTGCGGAGTTGATTCTCCAACTCTTTGACTTGGAGGGCAAATGCATCCCTTTCCTTTTGCAATGAATCCTTCTCTAAAGCCAGGGCCCCACAGCGTTGGACCGCCTTGTCGATTTCTTTTTTGTGAGTTGACTCCAAACGGTTGACGGCCACCGGAGTATCTTTGGCACTCCGTTGGGCGGCTTCAAATTGAGATTTGTATGTAGAGAGCTCTTCATCCTGAGCTTTAAAAATGTCTTTGTCATGGATAGCTTCAGGGGATCAATTTCATGCTGATGCTCAATGGAGACTTCTGAAACTTTTTCGGCTAAGTGCACGAATGCATCGTGTTGAACATAGACATCATTAGTGCAAGCAATAGCGCTTTGCTTGACATTACCTGGAATCTGTTGAATCGCGGGAAGAAATTTTAAGCCATCAAAGCATATCTTTGGAAACGAGGCTTTAAGCTCAGCAAGTAGTTTTGATACTGATGGATTAGATACAGGAGCAAGAGGAGTCCGCTTGGAGACTACAGATGTTCTGTGGGGATCTCGAGATTGCCTGGTACTTAATGAACCGGAGTGTTGATCCCGATGGGCATCAGGCTAGGACCCCTTATGTGTAGGTTTATCTTTGCTTTCCTCCGGTTGAGAAGGAGGATCGTGAGGATATGAGGGCTGACTATAAGTTTTTCTTTGGTATGACGATTCTCGGTGGTAGTAGTCTCGATCGCGGGAGTCATCTCTACCTCAACACTTGCCGGAACTTGAATCCCGACCGGATTGGTGAAAAATCGATGAACCGCGAAGGCGGTCAAGTCCATGTGTATGTCCCATGTCACCTACATAGAATTTAAATAACGACGAGTTAGCGAAGAGTAGAGTGCTGACAAAAATTTAAGTGCAAGGTGAAGTGCATGTGTTTGTGTGTGTCCTAGTGTTTCCCCCCGATGGACCAGTTTCTTTACTAATAGGAGTTTTTTCTCCCTAGTTTTGGGCTTGAGCGCTTGTATCGCCTCTCGTGGGCGAATGAAGCTTAAGGGCCTCCGGATCGTCGAAACCATAGTTGAGCGGATCAGGTATGGTAAGGTTCGACAGGCCTTTCAGAGAACTTTCTAAGTGCTGCGAGGAAGCTTCTTTCTCCACTGGAATAAGGGTAACCTTAGAAGTTCCACCCACTATTTTCTTCCTCGGCTTGTATGTCGGTTTCTTCTTCCCCTTTGAAGGGGTAGGCGTCGTTTCAATGTCATGAACTTCGACTATCGGGTCCCGAGATGGACAAACATTTCCGCCCTGTACTTCGAGAGTTTCCGCTTCTTTAATCTCCCCCTCCTCTGGTGTATCAGAGGCGTTACGTGCTGAACACCCAACCTGCTTTTTTCCTTTTCCCGAAGCAGGCCTGGTTATGGAGACACCTTAGGGGAGGCTTATTCGATGAACTTCCTCTAGCAACCCAAATTTCGTGAGCGATTCATTTGAAATGAGAGTTCTGATGTCCCGATCTTCGGTGAGAATAGCTCGGATAGCTTCGACAGCTTCAGAATATCCGAAGCCTTCGGGACATGGGTTAATACCTGAAACGATAGAGGAAGAGTTAGAAAAGGTACAGCTTTAGCCAAACATGAGTATTGGCCCGAGAAAAAGACTTACTTCTTTCCACCCAGCTCCTTGCAAAGCCGGGAGGACAACGCACATAGAATCACTCCTATTTATGCTGGGCAAACTTTCTCCATGCCCCAGTTAAGATTTGACACCTGCTGTGTGGCTCGAGAAACACGAAAGATGGGCTATCTGACCGTCTCTTGATGCGATAAATACAGCGGATATCGCCCGAAGTAGAAAGCCTAAAGAGGACACTCATGAAGAGAATGCAAGTGACGTATATGAATGCGTGGTTATTTGGGTGCAACTGCGATGGGGCGATCTCGATATACTGCAATACGTCTCAAAGAAAGGAGTTGAATGGTGGCACGTTGCCGACCCAACACATGAATCTGTTGCAGGCTGTATATCTGACTGGGGGCAAGTGAGGACGATCCTGCCTCGATGGAGCTAACACATCGTCGAAGGGGATTCCATGGATTGAGCATATCCGACGGAGCGTACTTCCATTATTCTTCGAGGCTTGGGAATTGATTGGATCGTCTAAGAAGATCGCTGCCTCCAGGGCGTCGGGAGCCAAGTCGACAGATGCGGTCGCAAGGCTCGGCAAGTCTTGTGTAGGAGTAGTTGACGGATTTGAAGTTCTTACTACTTCTTTTCGAGAGGATAGACTGGGTCTGTCTGAGATCGCAGCAGAGCTAGATTTCCTAGACATCTCTAATGAAGATTGAATCTGACAAAACACCTTTTTGAACTATACTTGAAAAACAATCAACGTTAGACTTAACAACATAAATATTCCCCCCGTGTGGTGTGTGAACTAGTGCGATCATTCGAATGTAAGTGCCAAGAAATTAAAAGTCACTAGGTTGGTGAAATAAAGTTAGACTTCGAACTATCGTCTTCGAAGACCGTCATCGCTGACCGTCTACGAGAGCTTATCGTAAGATGGTTTATGTTTTGAACTTAGCATTGACATTGCATATGAAAGGTTATTAGCTGTTAAGAAAGTTAAGTTCAAGTTTTCAGTTGTCTAAACACGGGAGTTATCAGTCTGGATTATCCGATATGCTTGGTTGTTTAAGTCCATCCTTGTTCACTGTCACATATTCAGGCACGAAAAGATGTTAAGTCAACAATGTTCTAGGTCCAGGTTAGGATAGGTTTAACTGTCATGTGTACACCACTCTCATTACCGTTCGGCATGCGCCAAGACATGCCGAAATGCAATCATGCCAAGCTGCCTCGTTCGGCACTCCACTCTCCCGACTGTCCTCTCCACCGTTCAGCATAAGGGAGTCATGTCGAACCACACTCACGCCGAGCCGCATCACTCGGCATTCTACCCAGTTCCTACTTCTCTTCTTCTTTCCCTCCTACCTCATTCGACATGAGGGAATCATGTCGAGCCATGGCCGTGCCGAGCCACATCGCTCGGCATACTAAACCTTAACTCCAATTTCACTCCCGTACTTCCCCTCCATCGCTCGGCATAAAGAGGTTATTCCGAGCCACAATAGTACGTCTTCCACCAACTCCCTACTTCAAACACCTCTGACATCCTCTTCTCTTCTCCGCTCCGCCTAGACCTAAACTCCTTTAAACACCCACACTTCCCCCTTAACTCCTCCTGCTCCATGCGATTCCTACCGACCTTGATTTTGCAGAGATTCACGAGTTCGAATCTCATACTAGGTCACCTAGTCAGGGTGAAGTGTTTAAGGGAAAGGTCATTACCTAAGAAATGAGTTAAAGCTCGAGGAGATTCTGAAGTAGGGAACACGGTTCTGATTAGATTCGTTGATTGGAGGAGGAGGTGAGGCAACGTATGGAGTTTGAGAAGGGAAGGAAAGAGTAAATGATTCGCTGCAGTCTGTTAAGAGGAAAAGTTAGTAAGTCCTGAAAAGCAAATGTAAAAGTAAAAGGGAAGGAAGGTAGAGATATCTCCTTATATAGAGAGAAGAGAAGTTGAAAGGACAGCGACAGGTAGAACCGGTCAAAGCACCTCCCTCGTTCAGCATTAATGTCGTTCGGCATTTGTATGTCGCTCGGCATCAGCTAAGTCGTTCGACATTCATATGTCGTTTGGCATTAGTATGTCGTTCGGCATACAATGCCTCGGTCGGCATTCAGGAAAAGACACTATCGAGAAGACAAAGCCAAGGCTTTAAGAGAAACACGGAGTGCTAATGGTTCAAAGCGCATCATGTTCATCTACATGATACACTTTGGAGGGCAAGTGTTACCCGGTGGCTTGAACAGGTAACAAGAGACTTGATGTAGAAGGCTCGTTCGGCATAAAGGGCCATTCGGCACAGCTAAGCCGTTCGACATTTCATACCATTTGGCACGAACCTCGTTCGGCAAGGAAGCCCCGACCGGCATCCAGCCTCGTTTGGCAGAGAAGTCTCACCGGCATTCAGCATCGCTCGGCATAGCAGGGTCGTTCGGCATCTATCCTCATTCGGTACAGCAGGGTCGTTCGGCATGAACCTCGCCCGGCATAAAGTCTCGATCGGCATAGGCATGAACCTCTCCCGGCATAGAGGCTCGATTGGCATAGCAGGGTCGTTCGGCATCTATCCTCGTTCGGCACAGCAGGGTCGTTCGGCATGAACCTCGCCCAACATAGAGCTTCGGCCGGCATAGCAGGGTCGTTCGGAATCTATCCCCGCTCGGCACGGTAGGGTCGTTCGGCATGAACCTCGCCCGGCATAAAGTCTCGATCGGCATAGCAAGGTTGTTCGACATGAGTCTCGCTCGGCACTCATACTTCGTTCGGCACTACAGCCTCGTTCGGCCTTCCAGCCTCGTTCGGGTTACACATTTAGCGCAACACATTGCCTCGTTCGGCATAGAGGTGTCGATCGGCTTGGACATGTGGCTCAACATTTTTCGTTCGGTATTTACGGCTCGGCACACAGAAGTCACTCACCACAGGCCAAGGTATCTTGCTCCTAGGCCCATTAGGGAAGTCCAACCCATCTTCGTCTATAAATAGAAGGGCAGGGGCACAGTGAAATGGACCTTTTTTGGAGAACACTGTGGAGACTCTACCGCTTTCAATACTCGCTCTTTTTTACTTAGCATTTGTATTTAAATCTTTATAGTACAGGTTGTATATGTATTCAGTCACTTGTGAAGGCAATAAAGATTGAAACTTAAAGTGGACGTAAGCAATTACGCCGAACCACTATATATCCGGTGTTCTTATTTTCTGCATTTAACTTAGTATACAGTTCTTTGTTTTAAATTACTTTCTTCATTAATCTCTCTACACTATCTTTCTCAAAGGTTGTTAGTGACCAATTCTGGTGCTAACACCTTTTTTAAAGTCCGTTCGGGTATGTATCATTTCAATCCATAGTGAATTCTACACTAACAGGGAATTTGCAGGGTGATAACAAATATGATAATAATATAACAAGTATATCTCAGCAATATAAATAACCAATAATGGTGTTAGATATCATAGGTGAACAAATATAGATAACAACATACATATAGCAATGCAAATAACTAACAGCGGCATATTTCAATTGTCGCTTCAATTGAAATAAAATTTAATGGATAAAAGAACGTTAATCGTGAGTGATTGCTCAACTTCCGAGGCTAGAGAGACAGGAGATGACCCGGATACAAACAAAGATACAGACACTGAAATTGGGTTATGAATCCAAGCGCAAATTTGATGATTTAAAGCCGATAACAAGGAATAGACGAAATCAAATCAGATTTGAGTCGATGAAGATAAATGGATATAAGTGAACTTATATATATATATATATATATATATATATATATATATATATATATATATATATATATATATCATATTCCAACTCAAACAAATATAAAATATATGTATATGCTTATTTTTCAAAAATCATTGTTTTTAAATTAACAAACATATCTTAAAGTCAAACATATTTATGTATAATATATTTGATATAATTACTTATATACACATATACATATTAAAATGCAAAATACTCACATATATAATGTATTTCATTTATATAAATACAAAAAACTTAAAAATATTTACCTAACTTATATATATATAAACAAGTATATATATATATACAACAGTCATACCCACATCAATAAGCAGAACCCAATTATAAAACAGTGAAGAAGAAAGCATATAGCTTATATGTATATACATATATAGAACTGTAAATATGAAACAATAGAAAACATATTATATAAAAACTATATACGTATAGCTAAAACTAAATTCTAGTATACGTACTTTGTTCTATATATATATATATATATATATATATATATATATATAACTCATCAACCACCAATACATAGCTTAGTCCCATATATTTTTCCAACATAACTATATACATACGTGAATATATGAACTTTGAAATAAATACCTAATTTAACTAAAGTACAAAATATCAATATATATGAATCTTATAACGTAAACTATTATATATGTAAACCTTCAACATACTTTTATTATAAAATACATATAGACACGATCAACACACAGGTATATATATTTTTTACATAAACATATGTATAATTTGACTTGTTTGATAGCCTATATACTGTCACCTACATACTATATTTAAATATAATATATTCCTTTATAACTGTGACACGTATATACATTATAACAATATGACTTACTATGTATATATTCCATAAAAACTCAGGCAAGGTATAAACTGCATATATATCATCTCCAAAATAAATGCTTTAAAGTAAAATAATTCTAACTATATAATAGATTAGATATATATATATATATGTGTGTGTGTGTGTGTGTATATATATATATATATATATATATATATATATATATATATATATATATATGTATATGTATGATATTGATATAAAACTATGCAACTGATAAAATATTTAATACCATTATAAACTATCACTTTATATAAACAACTTATAAACGTTACTGTGAAATTAAAAATCTAAACACAACGCACATAAATATAACTATATTTAATAAAATTTATATAAACCCTGTAACCTTTATAAACAGAAAAATCTTTATATTCCGTATTCAAACCCATGCAAAATTACTGCATATATACTATTACTTATGTAAAATATATGCGTGAAACAGAGCTCAAGCTGAAGTTGTATTCGATTACAACTTTATATGCAAAGCAAAAAAATTTAACTTATACTCTTACAAGTGTGTGTGTGTGTCAGTTACTTCAGTCTATAATAAGGCGTTGTCATAAATTTAAGTATTATAATGTATTATACTTGTTGTACACGGCAAAACAAGACATTAACTAATATATAAAATAACTTAGTTAGATGATACGTTTGTCACAGATTACATACACACATGAATCCAATAGTACTGCTAATATAACCTATATACTTTATACTATAACATTAAATATAAACTATGTAACTTTATATATATAACTATCGAAAATTATAAAATATATATATATAATACTTGAAAAAATACAAGCAGGCAAATCGTGCGATGATCACTGACTCGAAGTGAGGGAAGGCCGGCTGTGCTCGGCGGCTACGCGGAACAGTGGAGTTGAACTAGGATGGTGTGGCCTCGGCGGTTGGTCTGGTGCGTGGATCTAGGGGTTGTAAACTGGGTGCGTGGATTGCTGCATGGCCGGTCGGCTACCAGGAAAACACGTGGAGCTTAAGCGGCTGGTGGGTTCAATTTCGAGAGGGGAGGAGGGATGGTGCGGAGAGGTAGCATGGCCATGCAGTGTGCAGACGGTTTGGCACGCGGGTTGGGTGACAGGAAAACAAAGGCTGAAGCTATGGAGGAAAGCGGCGGCCTCGGTGAGGAAGAGGGGTCTGCTTTGCAGAGAAAAGAAGAAACAATAATAATTTGGGTAGAGAATGGGTTACAGGGAGAAGGAGGTAAAGAGAAAACATAACCTTTTGATATCCAACAGAGGAAAGAAATTAAACAAATATATATAAAAGTTGAATGAATGGCAACTATTTATGCCACAATTCAGCTGAAAGGCTTAAAGCAAATTATTATTGCGGTCCCGCTGCATGCATGTTTCAAATTTGAAAGGTGAAGGAGGGTGAAGAGTCACAAATTTTGGTACCGATACGAAATTCATTTTACTGATTTCATAGCATACCAGGGTTTGAAAAACAGAAATGAATACACCATTGAGATCAGCACGATGAGACGATCAAATTGATATACAGATATCTGTGGTACGACCATCCAAACAAAAATCAATATCGGTACCGATATACGTTGCTATTCCGTACGGAAAAATCCAAACGGAGTTAGAAACGTCCTAATTTCGTGAAACGAATTTCGCAGTCTCATTCAGAGTGTTCTAAATAAATTTTCTCATGTTGACATATTTAGATTTTGGAAAACTTTTAAATTCAACGGTTATTACCTGATTTAAATTAAAATAGAATTACACAATAAAATAAACTTTCATATTTTCTGATGAAAATCTACCAGTTGATATGTTTAAATAGACGTATTTCAAATATCAAATTTTTATTTTAAAATTTTATTATTTAAAATTTCATAAAATTCAATTAATTAAATAAATAAAACTATTGAAATTTATGGGTCGTTACACGACCTACCCCTTCTTGGATAGTACGGAATAAGATCACCACCCCGGTTGTTGGCCAAAAACCATACCATCTCACATGCATACATAAATGAGTCAATATCGATTTATATCGGGTGATGATCATATCCTAATGGCAGCGAACCACATAGCCGTAAAGCATATCGCCATGTTTTAGTCATTACCGGATGTGAGGCTAGAGGCTACGTTTTACCATTTATATAGCAATCCCACTTGGAATGCTAATACTGTCCTCCAAGCAATAATGCAATGCCAACATTCATCTATATAAGTTATTTAGGATATGAACAAATCGAAGGCACTACTTCTACTACATAAATTTTGGAATCATCCTCAGGATTAGTAGCGAGTGTCCTTTGCACTTCAAAAAACTCCATCTTTGAATCCATCATCTTTAAGATGTCTCCAGTTCGAATGCTTATGCCGGTTCGAAGTGGTTTTCGGATAATATATTTGATCTCGGTCTCTCCAAATCGTCAACGATAGTTTTAAAAACTGGCCAACATTTGATAGTCGTTATTTAACTATCAAATAAACAAACAATTTAATCAAAGATTTAATTTCTTATGAAAACCGACCATGGTTAAGTACATAAGCAACCACTAAGCTTTTTAATTAATCATTTCATTAATTAAAACCAATTTGTAAATACTTGTATCAAAATATTTTTACAAAGATATATTCACAAACCCTCCCCACTCCTTTCAATTCTTGAAAAATATTGATATAACCATCTCAACTGTACAAGTGTACCCACAAAACATTTCACTTTCAATACTTAGGCAACTTTTCCGTATAATTATATCAACTGTAAAAGTATATTCATCAAACGGTATATTTCTAATACATAGAAATGTAACCATACACTCTCAACAATATACGTTTATTCCCAAATCTTAAAAAAGATTTCATTTCCAAAATCATATTTATTTGGGTTAAACAAATGTCATTTATAATATAAGTAATAATAAAATGAAATGTCCTTTTATAAAACTCATTTCTATATATATAACTCTTTTTGTGACGACTCGCCATTCATCTCCACAGAATGACGCATCATCTTTAAGAAAGAAAGGGATAGAAAAGAGAAAAGAAAGAAGAGAAAGAAGAAACAACATCAGAATCTCAACAGCGGAACGAATAAATTATATTCATAACATAAGTATTACATAGTATATAACAACTATCAGAGTTACACAGACAATACATCACATACTAGACAGTTATAAACACCTGTCTAGTTATTACAACTCAATACAATACAATGAAACCACTCAGAGATACCAACACAGCGGAACATTATATAACTACAACGCAGAAGCCTCCTGCTCTATTGCTCCTCCATAATTCGTCAAAGCTAACCTGAGTCCCTTGGCTACTCGTAAAAATTTGAGTACCCAAGAGTTTTAAGAAAACAGAAATAAACTCCGGGTCAGACATGGGTCTGGTGCATGGTGTGAGTAACAGGTTAAAGTTGCTTAACTTTTAAAAACCCTTTGAAAAGAAAAGGTATCACGTAAGACTTCCCACACATAAACATGGAAAAGTTTTTACCTTACGCTAACCAAAACATTTGATAGGAAATCCAATGATATTATAATAGGTCTAGGGTTTCCAAGTAAATAAGAAATATCCAAAATTGTTACATTCATTAAATTCCATCTACTAGCCACAAAAGTGGGTAATACAATCAAAACCGATGGCACTTATTGGATTTTGGATTCCACAATGGCAGGGCTACGGGGGTATCGCCCGTCACAATACGGGGCCTAGATCACCGTCCGAGGATTACTCTCAATCCCCTGCAACACAAAGCCGGAACCATTCCTTACTGAACAGTACCGGCCAAGACCACCCCGCAGTTGTGATCAGCAACCGCACCACACAGCCGAAATAAAAGGGACATCTAGACAGGGGTAAATCTCGTCCTACGTGGGCATGACCCACTTAGCCTTGCGGCACCTCCCCTGTTTTAGCCATTCCCGGTTGATGGGGCTTGAGGCTACGATTAACTTTATCAGAACACATCACTTAGAATGCTCATCGTCCTCCTGACGATGTTCTGAAAGCATTCAATCCATACAAGTTCGTTTCGGGTTCGAACGAAATCGAAGGCATTATCTTGTTACACTCATTTTGGAATCAACCTCAGAGTTAACGACGATAACCCTTGCACTCTGAATCTTCATCTTCACTTCAGATTCACGACCTATCGTTAATTTGGATTGATGTGGTTTTCGGGTATCCAAATATGGAAACCCGATCTCGGTCTCATCGAATCCAAAACGTATCTTTTAAGGCCAAGTTGTTTTAAAGTTAAAACAATTTCAATTCATTATCTATATACACACAGATAGATAATTCACAACATCACAATAGATAATCAACATTATTATCATAACAGATAATTCATATCATCATTATAAACAGATAATCCATATTATCATCCCAATGCAACCAAAATATCCATATCACACAGCATTACCTATCTCATAGCTGAGATTTCAAACCATTCAAGGCAACCAATATCATCCATTCATACATAAGCAATGATTTAATGATCACACCATCTATAATTAATTTAAAGTGAATTAAATTAATTATTTTATCTCTAATTAATTTAAAATGAATTAAATTAACCATTAATAATTTACAAATCAATTAATTAATCACCATCTCATTATTCATTTCAATTAATCATTCCTGATTAACAATTTTCTAATTACAATAAGTAATTAGCCTTTAAATCAATTACACAAGTTAATTATACTTAACTCTTACAATAATTACCTTTTAATTACTTAATCAATTAATTAACTAAAATTAATTACATTAATCATATATTAATTAATTGCATCATTTCTTAATTATTCCTTAATTAATCAATTCTAAATTTACATCATTAATTTTATTAATTAATGATTTCTAATTACATTTTTAATTAATCTCTCTATTTAAATTAATTACATTAAGTAATTAATCTTCAATTAAACCACATATATTAATCACCCTTGATTAATAACATCCAGTAATTAACTACCCTTAATTAACTTCATTAAATAAACCACTCCTTAATTTATTCTCTAATTAATCCCTCGATTAATCTCATTCAGTAATTAATTACCCTTAATTACTTTATTTCAGAAATTAATTACCCTTAACTAATTATCTCAATTAATCCCTTGATTAATTACAAAGTAATTTAATCCAAATCGCTTCCATTATTAAGACATATTTAATCACATCCAGTAATTATCAATTAATTACTTCCCTAAGTAATTACAATTCCATTAATTACATTAAGTAATTATTTATCAAATCATCAAGTGTTTAAATTAATTAAACTTAATTAATTAATCTAAACTAATCACATTAACCCAATTAATTACATTAAGTAATTAATTCATTAATTACTTCTATTAAGTAATTAAACTTTAACAATTTCACAAATGATTATTGTTAATTAATTAATCTAATTAATTATTTAAATTAATTACATTCATTAATTGTTAAATAATCTTATTTAGTGACCTTCATTAACCATTAACAATTCTTTAATTATTTTTCTTAAGTAATTAATCTTTCTTTTATCATTATTAATTTCAAATTAATTTATCTTTAATAATCCATTAATTAATCCTAATTATTTAATTAATTAAGTATTAAATGTTACTTTATTAATTCTTAATTACTTGATTAATTAATCTTTAATTATTAATTAAATCTAATTAATAATCCTTAATTATAAATTAATTAACCTCAATTAATTAATGTCAAGTCTTAATTAATCAATTAAAAAAAACTCTTAACTACTTAATTAATCATCCATATCATTAATTAACTATCCATTTAAATTAACTTAAAATTTTAATGAATCCAAATCCTTAAAATTCTATTTATCTTTAAGATAAACATTTCTTACTTAATCAAGCATTTAAAAACAATTTGTTTTTAAATTTACCTTAAATTTCATTTTAAAATTTCATTTTAAATTCAAGATATTAAAATGAATACAAATTTATCTAAACAAAGTTTAGAAACAATTCAAAATTTTTGTATCCCATAAGTTAAAGAAATATCCATTTTATAAAGAAGTTTTAAAAGAATTTAAAACCCAATTCATTTTTAAATTCAAATCAGTTTTAAAAAAAATACACTTTAGCAAACAAGATTGTTTAAATCATTTCAAATTTTAAAAACTTTCATTTATTTCAAACTGGAATACAAATTAAGTTTGATTCTAGATTACTTATTCAAAGCTTACTTACATTTTAAACTTCATTTTAAATTTCTAATCTTTTAACCATTTTTTAAAAAGAAGTTAAACAATTTAAATTTAAAACTTTATTTATTTTAAAAACTGAAGTTTAACCCAAATTCCAGATTTCAAAACTCAGATTTAAACTTATTTAATTTCTATTTTACAAATTAAACTTTCAGTTCAAATTCAAATCCAAATATACTTTTACACTTAAAAGTTTTAAAACCAAATTTAAATTTCAAAACTTAAATTATTTCAAATCTAAGATTCAAACTACTTAAATTCAGATTCCACTCTGGTTTTAAACTTATTTTAAATTTCAGTTTACATTTAAACTTTAAAACAGAACAGGTTTTCTGTTTTTGCTTAAAACCTAAAACAAAACAATATACTCGAGCCATACCCTAAGTGACTTCGAGTTCAAGCCTAAAATACTTCGAGTCATACACTCGAATCACCCGAGAAAACTAGAGACAATCAAACCCCAAAACAAAACTTCACCAGAAAAAAATAACATGTCCACCATGCACATGCACGGCGACGCCGTCCACCTTCGCTCGCCTCTGACGATCTCCTCAAATCACCAATCACACTCTCATCTGACCACGATCATCAGATCGCTCAATATCAACTCGAATTTGAATTCGAGTTTAAAAACCAACCTGGAACAGGCAATAACCACAACAGTCCAAACATGTCAACGCCTCGCCATTGAAGCTCCGACCACCGTTGCCTCTAAAATTCTGGTGAAGTCCTCGTCAACCCTCTAACTTCCATATCCTAAAACCCCAAGCAACTCGATCATCTACAAATGCTGAAGTGATTGATTTTATCTAACCCAGTAAAACTAGGGTTCTAAACTTCAAATCACAACCATCATCACCAAAATGAAATACACCGTAATCAAATAATTTTCCCCTCATCCCTGATCACTCCTCCACCTCCAGGAGGAAATTCAACCCATTCGAACCCATAGATCATCAGAACTTTCCCATTTTCCTTTTCCAGTTCAAACAAAAACTGCACTCTGGTTTTAACACTAAAAATTGTAATCTTGCTTTTAAAAATCATGATTTTGTATTATGATTTGATTTACAACCCTGAAACATTGAATCGTAATGTTTGAATTTTCACTTATATTCAAACTTGCTTGGTTATTTTAAATTTCCAGAGACATTCCACTAATGTTTAACTTAAGTGTTTTAATCTAAAGTATGTGATGAAACAAACAAGTATGCTTTGAATCTTAAGTTTTTAACAGAGTCAAATCAGGAAGTTTTGAATTTAAATCAAAACAAAAAGCTCAAAACTGGAAGAAGAGAGGACTTACAGATATCACAAGCATGTATACAACATACATAAGAAATTCAACAATATACATACACAAACATATTTATTTTCAAACAACTAGCATGCAACCCAATCATTCAATTGTTAAGTTTTAAAAGAAATGTTACTCACCGATTTGAAGATGAAGAACATGGCATATTTTGAAAAGCCTTTGCTCCCTGATTTTCAATCTACATGCATGCTTCCAGCTTAAAATAAAAAGCAGTCCTAATCATCTCAAGTTGAAGATAATGAATGCAGTCTTGCATGCTCCAGATTTGACAATTTCATGCATGCTGGCTATATATTTTGAAGAATGTTGTTTGCTTTTGTTTAAAAATGTACAAGTTAGCTTCAGATTTGCTTTTGCATGCAGAAAATGTTACCGGGATTTTCTTGCTATACATTTTTGAAGATGGTTACAGGAGTTTGATTTCAATTTTGAAAATGGATCAGGGATTTCAGATGGATTTCTGGGTTGGAGGAGTTATTTACAGACTGATGAAAAGCTTTTGCAATTTGAAATGTTTTACAGGGAATGATTTGCATGAGGATGATTACAGATTTTGGGTTTCAGAATTTTGTTTTTGAGGAGTGATTACTGATTTTTTTTTCAATCTTGAAATGAAGATTGTTTTAGAGTGAAATGTTTCGGCTAAACATTTCTTTGCTATGAAATGAAAATGAGAAAAAGAATAGGAAAGGAAGAAGTATGAGTTTATATAACTAAATTTATTATTTATAAAAAATCAAAGAAAAATAAAAATAATATGACACTTGTCTTAAATTATTAACACTTGTAAATTTCCTTGTTTGATTAAATTACACATGTTATATTAAGTTCTAGGATGTTTACACATGTCTCTAAAGTAATTAGTATTTATAATTAAAAGTTAATGAAAGTTTTAAACTAAATTAATTTACACATACTTAGTTATATACATATAGCTAATTTTTTAAAGGAATTAAAACCATTTATATTAAAAAAATAAAAAAAATACATTACTTTCTTATTTGAAAATAACGTTTTAGATAATTTAAATAAAATTAATAAAATAGATTGTAAATTACTTATTATTTAAATGAATAAATTTTTCACTAATTAGTTGTATTTTAAACTTCATATCTAATTTACAAATCATATTTATAAATTAATAAATTTAAAAAGAATGTTAAATAAATCTTATTATAAATCTTATTTAAACTTTAAGCTAAAATCCCTATTAAATAATTAAACATGTATTTTATTTATTTAAAAAATCATACAGTTCTTTATTAAATAGCTTTGATAATCTTAACATTAAATAAATCATAATTTCCCAATAACCATAATATTGGAATTAGAAAATATGCTATATTGATTAAATTTAAAACCAAACTCATCTATTTAAAATATATATAAATATATATATACATTATAAATAGAAAACGATTTATTAGCCTATTAAAAGATAAATTCACTAATTAAATATTTATTAAAGAAGATTATTAAATCAATTCAAATTTATTTACCAAAATTATCAAATCAATTTAATTTTAAATACAGATTATTAAATTTATATTGCCAAAAATTCCGGGATATCACATTCCTCCCCCCTTAAAAGAATTTCGTCCCCGAAATTTAAAACAAAGGTAATTTAATAATCTCATTAAAGATTTAATTTTAAAACACGGCATATATTAATCATATGCTAACAGCCAAAGCAACCAATTCATCCAATCAAAACAAATCTAACTATCCAAATAAATTCTAGATAGAATTTTCTCGAGTTACCCCGGTATAAATATCGGGATACTCGCTCTACAGAATCCAGACAATCAATATTATGAAGCTACAGAGCTCCAGCTTATCTAGATCTACAAAACTAAACAGGATATCAGACTAACGACGAGTCTGACTCAATAGCCAAACCTTCCGAACTGCTGGTTCCAAAACAAGAGATAGATCATACACGTGCTCCCTCGGAGATACGTGAAAAACATCGAATTCCAGTTGTCCAAACTGGCAATTCAACTCTGAAGACCAAACACTTATCTTACCGAAACATAGAAGAAACCCAAAACACCTCAGAGCTAGCTTCCCAGACTTACCAAAACTTATAGCTCCTTGGATCGGAGAAATCTTAACCATAACCAAATCTCCGACTCCGAAATCCAAATTCCTCCATCTCTTATCCATAAAATTCTTCAGACGATCCTAGGCTGCCTACATCCTTCATGATCAGCTCATCCCTACGCTGATGCCTCTCGAAACAAACTAGACCAAAAACAACCCATCAGAATGATCCTTCCAAGATCAACCAGCAACCAAGAACACAACTCTACTCCAAAAATAGCAGAAGACTGGATTTACTTGTAACAACTCGCATATTTTATGATTGAGTATTTAAATATTTTATTTAAATATTTCATCGTTAGTCGAATTTTTGTCCGAAAAAACTACTTTTTACAAACAGTCAAATTAGGACTCGAGACCACTCCCATTGAGTTCAAAATGACGTTTGCGATCTTTTTAAGTATAAACTTTGATATATTTGGAGTTAGTAGAATTTTGCCACTTTTTCACTTAGGGCTTTGGTTTTGTTTCAGCCCATTAGACCCAAGCTTCACCCTTCTCCTCTTCATTACTTCATTTCTAATTCCTAATACTCAAGCTTTAACAACAATGGAGCGAGGAATGAGAAATTAAAACTCCAAGCCCTAGTTTTCTTTTGCAAATCAAGTTCTAGCTCCAAATCAATAGAAGAAGCTTTGGTAAGCCTCCTCTTCTTCTTCTCCAACTCATTCTCTTATCAATTTCAGAAATTCCTAAACCTAATTTAGGAAATGTTTCTCTTTTAAGCTTAGATTCAAGCTCTTTGGGTTGGAATTGAAGAGTGATTGTTCTTGCCATTGCTCTATAGCTTCTTCTTCATTTTTTTTGGGTTTAAAGGTGAGATTTTTATCTCACATCAAGTCTATGATTATTTTTGATTGTTAGGTATGAATTTCTAACACTTATTCACGTGCATTTGATTTTGATTTGGATTGGTTTTGTGAATATTCCAACTTTTTTTAGTATTTTGGGTTCAAATCTTTAAAAATCATAGCTTGGTTGTTTGATCACGCTTTTGGTGATGCACCGAGGAGCATATAGGGCCGGGTAGTCGATTGGCATAAACCATTAGCGCCGTTGCTCGACCGGTTACGAATAGGGAGAGTTTGCACTTAAATTATTAGGGCAGAAAAATGCAAGGCATCAGGTTCGGCCGACCGAACCCCCTGGACCGGTCGACCGAAGCTGTAGCCGAAACTTTCTGTTTCTGGTTCGGTTGGCCGACTCAGGAAGTCCGGCCAACCGACCTGCTCCTATTCTCCGATTTCCCTGTTTTGCCTATTATGCTCATTTTGCTTTGCTTTTCCAGTTGTTAATCGATTCGTCCTCTCAGATTAGTTGTTATCACCTTTGTCGACTTTGATAACTTCTATTTTTAGAATTTTTGGGTATTTCCATTTTGATGGATTCGGTATCGATTTCTTTGGATTTTTATTCACGTCTTCGAATGTGAATTTTAGTGATTGATTGTTTCTACAATCATTTTTGTGATTTTTCACTTCAAAATATAAAGGTTTTCAATGCTAGTAGTAAACATCTAAACCCTTTCTTCAAAACAATTTCAACACTATGCTCGTTTCTTAAACCGTTTTCCAATCTATTAGTATATACAAACCTTTACCTCACTCGTATGAGAAATCTAATTAAACGACTTAGTAAAACAAGTGGTATGAAACGTTTGCGTTTACTTCATTGGTTAATTCTTGGACTTGTTCGATTGAATTTCTTCTGACAATTTTCGAGTGGAGACTTACAGTTTGTTCGTAAATATTTAAGTTAAGCTAGTGGTTATGGGACATGAAGCTAAGCTCATATATTTACTAGCTTAGTGTAATTGACACTTCTTGATGATCGATGATGATCATTTTTGTGATTATGACTAGCAATATGCTATGTTTCTTTGTCCACGTAGGGGACAGTACCTCGTTTTATTGAGTTTCGTCTCATTTTTATTATAGGCTAACGATCTATTTATTTCTTGGGGTTTCGACCCAATTTTTATGGGCTAGCGACCCACGTTTTTATGGAGTTCGGATCTTCGGACGTACAAACGTCGTTGTTTCGAATTTTACGAGTTTCAGGTTCTTCGGGCGTACCGTTGTACTACGTCATTGTTTCGAATTTTACGAGTTTCAGGTTCCTCGGGCGTACCGTTGTACTACGTCGTTGCACCAGCTCTATGGTTAGCGACCATGGGATAGCGTCCCGTTTTGTGATACACGTGTTGGTGAGTTTTCATGCTCCCGTTTGTGATAGGCCTCTCCCTTTTATGTGATTTCTGGATTTCCATTGACGATTTCTAGAATTTGTGATTCACCAATTTTCGTGATTTTCATTGATATGTGTTATCAATATCTGTGCATTGGTGGGTTTGTGTGTCATTAACTTTTTGTGAATGAAGTTATTGAGTATGACATTCCTTTTTATCTTTGAGAAGATTCTTATGATATTGATTAATCCCTTGTTGATTTTCAATTACATACTTATCATAGTATGGCTTTATGGTTATCATATGTTATGTCATATCTCTTATTTTTTCTCCTTATATCTGATATTTATAGCTAGACTGATCCGTTTATTATTTTCTTATAAATAATACTCGGGTCAGACCGAGATGTTACAGGTGCTTCTACTTGACTTCACTTCTGGGATTATCATCCTGACTTTTGGCTTACTACTTAGATTAGTAGTTTTTGTTGTATACCTTTGAGATATAGACTCCTAGATGTATACATGTTTTTTTGTCTCGCACTTGTAACCATTCTTTTGTGATATTGTGGATCTTGTTTGACCACTACTCTGATGCACACTTTCATGTGTTATATTCATATCTTTTTCCGCCTTTGTGATATGGATGTCTGTGACTGACTTATGTTATGCTTATTTCTATGTTTGTTTTCGATGAATATATATAGCCACTGTGTAGTAGCCTTGAGTTTGTATCGGCATGTCGGACTTCCTTGTACTATCTGACATATTGGTGCTCGCACAAAGCAATTACACGGATGGTCGCTCCTCAATAGCCTTATTCTCCGTGCTAGTTGATAGCATTACACCGTATTGTTCTTGGCTAGCGTGGGTATAGAGGTGGGGCATCACAGCTTGGTATCAGAGCCAAACTTCGAAACAATGTAGAATAATTTAACAAGGATCATCGTCCTAAGTCCATCTTAGGAGTCGTGCCTTAGGATTTAATTCGTGTCTTCGTACCGTTCTGTCCTATTTTCTTTTATGATTCCTTGTTTTAACAATCATTAATGTTTGATATTCAATTTGTGAATAACCTTTTTCTTCTTCCTTCTTCTTTCTTAAGGAAGAGAAATGGTTAGACCTGGTCATCCCAGCGCCAGTCAATCTAGTGCTACTCCCCAGGATGGAGTTTTTATGTCTGCCCAGTAGCTTCTTGATCTAGTAAAGAATGCTCAAACAGCCGGTTCTAATCCGGAACCTACTCACCCTAAGTCTGGATTTGCACGCTTGTGCAACGATTATACCAACTTGGGTGGGAAGCCATTTAAAGGTTCTGAAACCATTATTGAAGTCCATGCTTGGCTAAGAATATGCGATCGAATCTTTTCACGCATGAATCTTATTGATCTTCACTGTGTTCAGGTGGCCTCTAGTATGCTCCAAGAAAGAGCATTAGACTGGTACGAGCTTCTGATTTCTGAAATAAATGAATCGGATCTTACTTGGGAGAAATTCCGGGAACGATTCGAGTTAAAATTTGTGCCAGAAGCTGAGAAGGTGACATTGGCTCGTCGTTTCATAGACCTTGTTCAAGGTGAATCCTCCGTGGCAGATTATGTCGTGTCTTTTGAATCTCTCTCTAAATACGGGGTTGAATACATTAATACCCCATTGAAGAAAAATCAGAGATTCGTATATGGCTTGAATAAAAATCTCAAGAAGCCATTACTTCTAAAGCTAGAAGTTTCTTTTGATCAACTTGTTGATATCGCTCTTCGACTTGAAGAGGCAGATAAAGAGAGTGATGCTGATGTTATGGGTGCCAAACCAAAATTCAACAACAACAAGAAAAGGCCTATCAAGTTCAAAAGATCTTATCCCAACAAAAAAGGGAAGCAAGCAATTCCGGTAGCAAAGGCTTCTGCCCCTAGTAGTGGGCAATGCTACAATTGTGGTTCTAAAGACCATTATGCCAATAGATGTCTGAAACCTCTCTTTTGTCGCTATTGCAAAGGCTCGGATCATTATTTATCTTCTTGTCCCAAACTTCAAAACAGGAAGGAGGGAAAGCTTAATGTTGCTAAATCCCCTGGTAACACATCTCGTGGTCAAGGTACCGTCATTCTATCCTTGATGGCATTATTATGTTTCATAATCAACCTATTCGGGTTCTTTTTGATACGGGTGCATCCCATTCTTTTATATCAAAAGAACTTGTTGATACCTTTTCTTTAAGTGTTGTCGCTTTAATGACTTCTTTGAGAATTGCGAATCCGGTTGGTGGATCCGCAACAATCAGTTTATTGTGTAAAGATGTCAAGATTATTTTGTGTGACTTTTCTTTCCGAGCCGATTTGCATGTTATGCGCTACTTAGGATTTGGAATGATCTTTGGAATGGATTGCCTTAACCGCTATGAAGCCCAGATCCGATGTCCTGAGCGGACTATTTATCTTCGACATCCTCAATCTGTTAAGCAGATTTCTATTGATCTTAAAGATTCGGATTCCAGCTTGGCTGCATCTTTATATTCTTTAAATCCTTATGATGACGATAATGATGATGAGGAAGATATTATTTCTATTATTCACGTTGTTCGTGAATTTTCCGATGTATTTGAGCCCGTTTTAGGAGTACCACCTAAGCGAGCAATTGAGTTCAGAATTAATCTGATCCCTGGAGCTCAACCTATCACTCGTCCTCCTTATCGTATGTCCAATAAAGAAAATGAGGAGATGCGCAAACAATTATCCGAATTGGAGACGAAGCAATTTATTCGTTCTACTTCCTCTCCTTGGGGAGCTTCGGCTATTTTTGTGAAGAAATCTGATGGTACACTTAGGCTTTGCGTTGACTACCGCAAGCTTAACGATCTTACTATCAAGAATAAATATCCTTTACCTTGGATTGATGATTTATTTGACCAACTTAGTGGTTCTAGAGTCTTTTCACAATTGGACTTGGCTACCGGTTTTCATCAGCTTCGTATTGCAGAGGATAACATTCCTTTGACGTCATTCCGTACTCGTTATGGATCTTATGAATGGCTTGTTATGCCGTTTGGTTTAACGAATGCTCCGGCTTATTTCGTTGACCTTATGAATAGAGTTTTCAAAGACTTCCTCGATCGGTTTGTTCTCATCTTTATCGATGATATTCTTGTGTATTCTAAAACCGAGGAGGAGCATGAAAAAAACTTCGAATTGTGTTGGAAACTCTTAGGAGCAATCAATTAAAAGCAAAATTTTCTAAATGTCACTTTTGGCAATCTCATGTGATGTTTCTCGGTCATATTATTTCCGAATCCGGAATTTCTGTGGATCCTTCAAAGATTGAAGCGATTCAAAATTGGAAGAGACCGGAGAGTGTGATGGAAATTCGTAGTTTTCTCGGATTGGCGGATTATTACCGTCGTTTTATCAAAGACTTTTCTAAAGTTGTCGTGTCTCTTACTATCTTGACAAAGAAGGGAGTTAAATATATTTGGTCGGACAAATGTGAAGCTTCTTTTTAGAAATTAAAAGAACTCCTTTTCGATGCTCCTATTCTTGTTATTCCCGAGGGGAATCAAGATTTTGTTGTTTATACCGATGCTAGTCGCGTTGGTTTGGGTGTCGTTCTTATGCAAAGAGAACGTGTTATTGCTTATGCTTCTAGGCAGTTGAAGCCCGCTGAGTCTAGATATGCACTCATGATTTAGAGCTCGCGGCTATTGTTTTCGCCCTTCGTATTTTGCGTCATTATCTTTTGGAAGAGAAATTTGTTCTCTATACCGATCAAAAATCTTTGAAATATCTGTTTTATCAAAAGGAGCTTAATCTGCATCAACAACGTTGGCTCGAATTTCTTGCAGCATATGATCTTGATATTCTTTATACTCCTGGAAAGGGTAATCGTGTTGCCGATGCACTTAGTCGTAAGCAACAAGCGGTTGTTTCTACGATGATATCCGAATGGAATGATCTCGAGATTTTATCTACTTGTGAGATTCGAGATCGCGTTTCCGATTTGTGTTCATCTCTTGCTTTATGTAGTCTTAAGGCTCATCCTTCTCTTTTGGACCGCATTCTGGAAGCTCAAAAGCTAGATCCTGAATTGGCTCTTCTTGGCCAAAATTTTAGGGATAAAATTGATATTGAAAGTTTGAAAGATTTTGATATTTATTCTTGTGGCGGTATTCGAAAATTTGGTAGACTTATCGTGCCAAATATTAGTGATCTTCGTAAAGGTATTTTAGGAGATTCACATCGTTCTAAATTTACCATTCATCCCGGTAGTAGTAAAATGTACGCGGATATGAAGCGACTTTATTATTGGGAGGGAATGAAATTTGATATCGCTAACTTCGTTAAGCACTGCATGACTTGCCAACTTATTAAGGCCGAGCATCAAAGGCCCGGTGGGTTATTGCAACCTTTAAACATTCCAATTTGGAAGTGGGATCAAATTTCCATGCATTTTATTAACGGCCTTCCCCGTTCTCGTTTGGGTCATGGTAGCTTATGGGTGATTGTTGATAGACTTACTAAATCCGCCCATTTTATTCCCGTTCGGTCTAAACGAATCGTTCCTCTTTTGGCCAAACTCTTTATTAAAGAAATTGTTAAATTACATGGAGTTCCTACTTCTATTGTTAGTGATCCTGATCCTTTGTTTACTAGTGGATTTTGGAAGAGTCTTCAAAAGGCTTTGGGAACGAAGCTTAATTTTAGCACCGCTTATCATCCTCAGTCCGATGGACAAACCGAGTGTGTGAATCAAACTCTTGAAGATCTTCTTCATGCATGTGTTCTTGATTTTAGTGGAAGTTGGGAAGATCATATTTCTCTTGTTGAGTTCTCCTATAATAATAGCTTCCAATCTAGTATTGGTATGGCTCCTTTCGAAGCACTCTATGGAAGGCCATGCCGATCTCCTTCTTGTTAGCTTGAGGCCGGTGAGAAGCTGGTTTTAGGTCCAGATTTTATTCGTGATTCCATAGAAAAGATTAATCTTATTCGTCATATGATGAAAGAAGCCCAACGTAGACAAAAATCCTATGCCGATAGCTGGAGAAGGAAATTAGAATTTTCTGTGGTAGATCTTGTGTTTATTCGTGTTTCACCTATGAAAGGTGTTGTACGTTTCAGTCGATTGGGAAAATTAGCGCCTCGATATATTGGTCCATTTCACATCACCGAATGTATTGGTTCCGTGGCTTATCGCCTTTTATTACCGGCTCAGTTTTCTGCTATTCATGACGTGTTTCACGTTTCTCAATTACGGAAATGCCTTCGAGATTCCGATTCTATTCTTGAGCCCGGTGTTGTGGAAGAAATTGAAGTTTCGCCTAATTTAACTTATGAGCAACATCCTATTCGTATTATTGCTTCGGAGGTCAAACGCCTTCGAAATAAAGACGTTCCGCTTGTGAAAGTTCAATGGTCTTCAAATCCTAAGGATTGCTCTTGGGAATCGAGAGAATTCATCGAGCGAACACATCCGGACTTACTTTCTCGTGCTCTTTGAGGTGAACTTTTTATTTCAAATTTCTTTTGTGTTGGATATGCTTTCATGGTTGTTACTATATATTTTCTTCTTAAATATTGCGTGGACATAATTTCTTTAAGGAGGGGAGTCTGTAACAACCCGCATATTTTACGATTGAGTACTTAAATATTTTATTTAAATATTTCATCGTTAGTCGGATTTTTGTCCGAAAAAACTACTTTTTGCAAACAGTCAAATTAGGACTCGAGACCACTCCCATTGAGTTCAAAGTGACGTTTGCAGTCTTTTTAAGTATAAACTTTGATATGTTTGGAGTTAGTAGAATTTTGCCACTTTTTCACTTAGGGCTTTGGTTTTGTTTCAGCCCATTAGACCCAAGCTTCACCCCTCTCCTCTTCATTACTTCATTTCTAATTCCTAATACTCAAGCTTTAACAACAATGGAGAGAGGAATGGGAAATTAAAACTCCAAGCCCTATTTTTCTTTTGCAAATCAAGTTCTAGCTCCAAATCAATAGAAGAAGCTTTGGTAAGCCTCCTCTTCTTCTTCTCCAACTCATTCTCTTATCAATTTCAGAAATTCCTAAACCTAATTTAGGAAATGTTTCTCTTTTAAGCTTAGATTCAAGCTCTTTGAGTTGGAATTGAATAGTGATTGTTCTTGCCATTGCTCTATAGCTTCTTCTTCATTTGTTTTGGGTTTAAAGGTGAGATTTTTATCTCACATCTAGTCTATGATTATCTTTGATTGTTAGGTATGAATTCCTAACACTTATTCACGTGCATTTGATTTTGATTTGGATTGCTTTTGTGAATATTCCAACTTTTTTTAGTATTTTGGGTTCAAATCTTTGAAAATCATAGTTTGGTTGTTTGATCATGCTTTTGGTGATGCACCGAGGAGCATATAGGGTCGGGTAGTCGATTGGCATAAACCCTTAGCGCCGTTGCTGGACCGGTTGCGAATTGGGAGAGTTTGCACTTAAATTATTAGGGAAGAAAAATGCAAGGCATCAGGTTCGGCTGACCGAACCCCCTGGACCGGTCGACCGAAGCTGTAGCCGAAACTTTTTGTTTCTGGTTCGGTCGGCCGACTCAGGAAGTCCGGTCAACCGACCTGCTCCTATTCTTCTATTTCCCTGTTTTGCCTATTATGCTCATTTTGCTTTGCTTTTTCCAATTTTTAATCGACTCTTCTTCTCCGATTAGTTGTTATCACCTTTGTCGACTTTGATGACTTCTATTTTTGGAATTTTTAGGTATTTCCACTTTGATGGATTCGGTATCGATTTCTTTGGATTTTTATTCACGTCTTCGAATGTGAATTTTAGTGATTGATTGTTTCTACAATAATTTTTGTGATTTTTCACTTCAAAATATAAAGGTTTTCAATGCTAGTAGTAAATATCTAAACCCTTTCTTCAAAACAATTTCAACACTATGCTCGTTTCTTAAACCATTTTCCAATCTATTAGTATATACAAACCTTTACCTCACTCGTATGAGAAATCTAATTAAACGACTTAGTAAAACAAGTGGTATGAAACGTTTGCTTTACTTCGTTGGTTAATTCTTGGACTTGTTCGATTGAATTTCTTGTGACAATTTTTGAGTGGAAACTTACAGTTTGTTCGTAAATATTTAAGTTAAGCTAGTGGTTATGGGACATGAAGCTAAGCTCATATATTTACTAGCTTAGTGTAATTGACACTTCTTGATGATCGATGATGATCATTTTTGTGATTATGACTAGCAATATGCTATGTTTCTTTGTCCACGTAGGGGACAGTACCTCGTTTTATTGAGTTTCGTCTTATTTTTATTATAGGCTAACGACCTATTTATTTCTTGGGGTTTCGACCCAATTTTTGTGGGCTAGCGACCCACGTTTTTATGGAGTTCGGATCTTCGAACGTACCTTGTACTACGTCTTTGTTTCGAATTTTACGAGTTTCAGGTTCTTCGGGCGTACCGTTGTACTACGTCGTTGTTCCGAATTTTACGAGTTTCAGGTTCCTCGGGCGTACCGTTGTACTACGTCGTTGCACCAGCTCTATGGTTAGCGACCATGGGATAGCGTTCCGTTTTGTGATACACGTGTTGGTGAGTTTTCATGCTCCCGTTTGTGATAGGCCTCCCCCTTTTATGTGATTTCTGGATTTCCATTGATGATTTCTAGAATTTGTGATTCACCAATTTTCGTGATTTTCATTGATATGTGTTATCAATATTTGTGCATTGGTGGGTTTGTGTGTCATTAACTTTTTGTGAATGAAGTTATTGAGTATGACATTCCTTTTTATCTTTGAGAAGATTCTTGTGATATTGATTAATCCCTTGTTGATTTTCAATTACATACTTATCATAGTATGGCTTCATGGTTATCATATGTTATGTCATATCTCTTATTTTTTCTCCTTATATCTGATATTTATAGCTAGACTGATCCGTTTATTATTTTCTTATAAATAATACTCGGGTCAGACCGAGATGTTACAGGTGCTTCTGCTTGACTTCACTTCTGGGATTATCATCCTGACTTTTGGCTAACTACTTAGATTAGTAGTTTTTGTTGTATACCTTTGAGATATAGACTCCTAGATGTGTACATATTCTTTTGTCTCGCACTTGTAACCATTCTTTTGTGATATTGTGGATCTTGTTTGACCACTACTCTGATGCACACTTTCATGTGTTATATTCATATCTTTTTCCGTCATCGTGATATGGATGTCTATGACTGACTTATGTTATGCTTATTTCTTTGTTTGTTTCCGAAGAATATATATAGCCACTGTACAGTAACCTTGAGTTTGTATCGGCATGTCGGACTTCCTTATACTATCTGACATATTGGTGCTCACACAAAGCAATTACACAGATGGTCGCTCCTCAACGGCCTTATTCTCCGTGCTAGTTGACAACATTACACCGTAATGTTCTTGGCTAGCGTGGGTATAGAGGTGGGGCGTCACATTACTTCTCCTTATCCGGAAAAGACAAACAGAAACGCTCCCAAACTGCTTCCGCTGCACAACTCTGATTCGAAGTAGAAGAAAATGCTGATGAAAAACACGAGCACAAACCGGACAACACATCCCAGAAATATGGCTCCACAGATCCATAAAGAAAACTCAGAAATTCCTCCGAAACCTGAGCTGCTTCACCAAACTCTATCTCAAGGAACCATCCTTCTACTAAACTGAACCACCGGTTCCACTTCTGGAATCCTAGCCGATAAGAAAACTCGATCTCCAGATGCGGACAAACCTCTGACTTCCCTGAAGACATCTGGAAAATCTCCAACAACCCAAGAGACCACTCAAACTACCGCAAGTCACTTTTGCGATCAACCCAGCCTAATCCAAAGAAATTGCTCTCTCTTTACCAATCAGAACAGCTTACGCTGGCCTATCCAATCCACCGAAGAAACGGATTCACACTGCTGCTTCTGAAATCCTCCTTCAGAAAAACTAACCAGCCAGAAAACTTCCTGCCAACACAGAACACTCCGAGCTGCACTGCTAAAACCAATGCCAAAGAATTCCTAATCCAAAGTTCTTCGAGAAACTCGGACCCCAAAACAAATAGAAACACCCTGCTGGACCCAACCACAACACCGAAACAGACACACTTCCTTACTCTTGTTCCAAAGAATGGAAACAATCCATAATCACTGTGTCTCATCACGCAGCTACTACTTCCTGAGGTATCAAGACACCATCACTCACTTGCTTCTACCCAACCGACAGATCCAAACTCTACCCATCCAACTTCAAAGACAGACTTCGAACCTTAACAGGTTTCCTCCAGAGATCGATGAAATCCCTACGCCAAGCCGCAAAGCTTACTTGAGACGGTATTAGGTCTACAGTCTCGCCAAATACACTTCCAACCTTATCACTCAAACTCCAACCAATGGTAGTAGACGCGTTACACACACCATTACCTTATCTACCTTTATAACTTATATTGGAAAACCCGAACAGGTAACCTAACATATAGGTAGAAATAATTATATATATATATATATTAAAAATACAAATACGCTCTCTCATGATAGACACCACTCTAGAGCCTAGGTATTCGCTCAACCTAGCGCTCTGATACCAACTGCGACGACCCGCCATTCATCTCCACAGAATGACGCATCATCTTTAAGAAAGAAAGGGATAGAAAAGAGAAAAGAAAGAAGAGAAAGAAAAAACAACATCAGAATCTCAACAGCGGAACGAATAAATTATATTAATAACATAAGTATTACATAGTATATAACAACTATCAGAGTTACACAGACAATACATCACATACTAGATAGTTATAAACACCTGTCTAGTTATTACAACTCAATACAATACAAAGAAACCACTCAGAGATACCAACACAGCGGAACACTATATAACTACAACGCAGAAGCCTCCTGCTCCATAGCTCCCCCATAATTCATCAAAGCTAACCTGAGTCCCTTGGCTACTCGTAAAAATTTGAGTACCCAAGAGTTTTAAGAAAACAGAAATAAACTCCGGGTCAGACATGGGTTTGGTGTGAGTAACAGGTTAAAGTCGCTTAACTTTTAAAAACCCTTTGAAAAGAAAAGGTATCACGTAAGACTTCCCACACATAAACATGGAAAAGTTTTTACCTTATGCTAACCAAAACATTTGATAGGAAATCTGATGATATTATAATAGGTCTAGGGTTTCCAAGTAAAGAAGAAATAGCCGAAATTGTTACATTCATTAAATTCCAGCTACTAGCCACAAAAGTGGGTAATACAATCAAAACCGATGACACTTATTGGATTTTGGATTCCATATAATGGCAGGGCTAACAGGGTACCGCTCGTCACAATACGGGGTCTAGAACACTGTACCGAGGATTACTCCCAATCCCCTGCAACACAAAGCCGGAACCATTCCTTACTGAACAGTTCCAAACAAGACCACCCCGTAGTTGTGATCAGCAACCGCACCACACAGCCGAAATAAAAGGGACATCTAGACATGGGTAAATCTCGTCCTACTTCGGCATGACCCACTTAGCCTTGCTGCACCTCCCCTGTTTTAGCCATTCCCAGTTGATGAGGCTTGAGGCTACGATTACCTTTATCAGAACACATCACTTAGAATGCTCATCGCCCTCCTGACGATGTTCTGAAATCATTCAATCCATACAAGTTTGTTCCGGGTTCGAACGAAACCGAAGGCATTAACCTTAATCAATTAATCTTGATTATTTAATTAATCTTTAATTATTAATTAAATCTAATTAATAATCCTTAATTACAAATTAATTAACCTTTATTAATTAATCTCAATTCTTAATTAATCAATTAAAAAAACTCTTAACTACTTAATTAATCATCCATATCATTAATTAATTATCCATTTAAATTAACTTAAAAATTTAATGAATCCAAATCCTTAAAATTCTATTTATCTTTAAGATAAACATTTCTTACTTAATCAAGCATTTAAAAACAATTTTTTTTAAATTTACCTTAAATTTCATTTTAAATTCATGATTTTAAAATGAATACAAATTTATCTAAACAAAGTTTGGAAATAATTCAAAATCTTTTTATCCCATAAGTTAAAGAAATATCCACTTTATAAAGAAGTTTTAAATGAATTTAAAACCCAATTCATTTTTAAATTCAAATCAGTTTTAAAAAAATACACTTTAACAAACAAGATTGTTTAAATCATTTCAAATTTTAAAAACTTTCATTTATTTCAAACTGGAATACAAATTAAGTTTGATTCCAGATTACTTATTCAAAGCTTACTTACATTTTAAACTTCATTTTAAATTTCTAATCTTTTAACCATTTTTTAAAAAGAAGTTAAACAGTTTAAATTTAACTTTATTTATTTTAAAAACTTAAGTTTAACCCAAGTTTAACCCAAATTCCAGATTTCAAAACTCAGATTTAAACTTATTTAAATTTCTATTTTACAAATTAAACTTTCAGTTCAAATTCAAAACCAAATATACTTTTACACTTAAAAGTTTTTAAAACCAAATTTAAATTTCAAAACTTAAATTATTTCAAATCTAAGATTCAAACTACTTGAATTCAGATTCCGCTCAGGTTTTAAACTTATTTTAAATTTCAGTTTACATCTAAACTTTAAAACAGAACAGGTTTTCTGTTTTTTGTTTAAAACCTGAAACAAAACAATATACTCGAGCCATACCCTAAGTGACTTCGAGTTCAAGCCTAAACTACTTCGAGTCATACATTCGAATCACCCGAGAAAACTCGAGACAATCAAACCCCAAAACAAAACTTCACCAGAAAAAAATAACATGTCCACCGTGCACATGGACGGCGACGCCGTCCACCTTCGCTCGCCTCTAACGATCTCCTCATATCACCAATTACACTCTCATCTGACCATGATCATCAGATCGCTCAAAATCAACTCGAATTTGAATTCGAGTTCAAAAACCAACCTGGAACAGGCAGTAACCACAACAGTCCAAAACCTGTCAACGCCTCGCCATTATAGCTCCGATCACCATTGCCTCTGAAATTTCGGCGAAGTCCTCGTCAACCCTCCAACTTCCATATCCTAAAACCCCAAGCAACTCGATCATCTACAAATGCCGAAGTGGTCGATTTTATCTAACCCAGTAAGACTAGGGTCCTAAACTTCAAATCACAACCATCATCACCAAAATGAAATACACCATAATCAAATAATTTTCCCCTCATCCCTGATCACTCCTCCACCTCTAGGAGGAAATTCAACCCATTCGAACCCATAGATCATCAGAACTTTCCCATTTTCCATTTCCAGTTCAAACAAAAACTGCACTCTGGTTTTAACACTAAAAATAGTAATCTTGCATTTAAAAATCATGATTTTGTAGTATGATTTGATCTATAACCCTGAAACATTGAATCGTAATGTTTGAATTTTCACTTGTATTCAAACTTGCTTGGTTATTTTAAATTTCCAGAGACATTTCACTAATGTTTAACGTAAGTGAAATTTTAATCTAAAGTATGTGATGAAACAAACAAGTATGCTTTGAATCTTAAGTTTTTAACAGAGTCAAATCAGGAAGTTTTGAATTTAAATCAAAACAAGAAGCTAAAAACTGGAAGCAGAGAGGACTTACAGATATCACAAGCATGTATACAGCATACATAAGAAATTCATCAATATACATACACAAACATATTTATTTTCAAACAACTAGCATGCAACCCAATCATTCAATTGTTAAGTTTTAAAAGAAATGTTACTCACCGATTTGAAGATGAAGAACATGGCATACTTTGAAAAGCCTTTGCTCCCTGATTTTCAATCTACATGCATGCTTCCAGCTTAAAATAAAAAGCAGTCCTAATCATCTCAAGTTGAAGATAATGAATGCAGTCTTGCATGCTCCAGATTTGAAAATTTCATGCATGCTGGCTACAGATTTTGAAGAATGCTATTTTCTTTTGTTTAAAAATATACAAGTTAGCTTCAGATTTGCTTTTGCATGCACAAAATGTTACAGGGATTTTCTTGCTATGCATTTTTGAAGATAGTTACAGGAGTTTGATTTCAATTTTGAAAATGGATCAGGGATTTCAGATGAATTTCTGGGTTTGAGGAGTTATTTACAGATTGATGAAAAGCTTTTGCATTTTGAAAATGTTTTACAGGGAATGATTTGCACGAGGATGATTACAGATTTTGGGTTTCAGATTTTTGTTTTTGAGGAGTGATTACTGAATTTTTTTAATCTTGAAATGAAGATTGTTTTAGAGTGAAATGTTTCAGCTGAACATTTCTTTGCAATGAAATGAAAATGAAAAAAAGAATAGGAAAGGAAGAAGTATGAGTTTATCTAACTAAATTTATGATTTATTAAAAATCAAAGAAAAATAAAAATAATATGACACTTGTCTTAAATTATTAACACTTGTAAATTTCCTTGTTTGATTAAATTACACATGTTATATTAAGTTCTAGGATGTTTACACATGTCTCTAAAGTAATTAGTATTTATAATTAAAAGTTAATGAAAGTTTTAAACTTAATTCGTTTACACATACTTAGTTATATATATATAGCTAATTTTTTTTAAGGAATTAAAACCTTTTATATTTAAAAAATAAAAACAATACATTACTTTGTTATTTGAAAATAACATTTTAGATAATTTAAATAAAATTTATAAAAGAGATTGTAAATTACTTATTATTTAAATGAATAAATTTTTCATTAATTAGTTGCTTTTAAACTTCATATCTAATTTACAAATCGTATTTATAAATTAATAAATTTAAAAACAATGTTAAATAAATCTTATTATAAATCTTATTTAAACTATAAGCTAAAATCCCCTTTAAATAATAAACATTTATTTTATCTATTTAAAATCATATAGTTCATTATTAAATAGCTTTGAAAAGCTTAACATTAAATAAATCATAATTTCCCAATTACCAAAATATTGGAATTAGAAAATATGCTATATTAATTAAATTTAAAACCAAATTCATCCATTTAAAATATATATAAATTTATATATACATTATAAATAGAAAACAATTTATTAGCTTATTAGAAGATAAATTCACTAATTAAATATTTATTAAAGAAGATTATCAAATCAATTCAAATTTATTTACAAAAATTATCAAATCAATTTAATTTTAAATACGGATTATTAAATTTATATTGCCAAAAATTCTGAGATATCACACTTTTATAAATTTCAAATATAATTATAAAACTCCTTTTATAAATCTCATAATTTATTTATAAAACTCCTTCATAAATCTCAGAATTAAATCTTAAAAATTTATTACAAAACTCTGATTTCAAGACAGGTCTAAATACTTTCCATAAACGATCATTTCGTATCACCCTACAAATTCACAAATGTGATTTATTACTCTAATTTATCAAAGTGATATAATTTTTCCTTTTCATAAAATACTATTTATAAAACTATAATTTTAATATAAAAACACCATGTATAAATCTATCCTTTTTACTATAAAATACCATTTATAAATCTATTCTTTTATTTATAAAGTATCGTTTATAAATATCTCTTTTTTATACAACAATTTATATAAAATGTTCACAAATATTTATTTCAAAATATTATAAATTCTTTTGAAAACAAATTACTTTATTACAAAAAGATAAACTCCTCTTTATTTTCCTCTAAAATAAACATTCGTCATTTTAATAACCTTTCTGTAAAATAAATAATTCCCGAAATACTTTTAAAACATTTCCAAAAAGGTTGGAGTAAAATAGATAAGTTCAAAAACCATATTTAAATAATATGCCACAGAAAATCCAAAAAATCACATTTAAAAATAATTCACTAAATCAAAATCAGTTTCAAAAGAAAATAGCAATTAATAGTATTTCAAAATACTATAACGAGGCCAATAGCTACCATAACACTTAACCAATGCTTTTATTACCTTTATCGCTGAAAAATTCCAGCTTTTAACATATATCAATGTCACATCCAATATGGCCAACTACCAAGTTTTGACATTTAACATTTAACAAATTATACAATATGTATTTTACTGAAATTAAAATCAATAATAATGAGGAACCCAAATTCCCCGATAAACTCCCCGGTATTTCATTTTAAACGTCATTCGCTTTTCAAAGTGGAAATTCAGTCAAACCAAACCAATAAATTATTTAACACAAAATAATAAATTATATCTACTATATATCACATAGTATTCATCCAGAGGTGAGATAACTAACCAAAATTCCAACGGACGCTTAAGTGTTCCGCTTTAGTCTAAAATCAAACGACGATTGGTTTTAACTTAAAATTCCACTTGCACCAAACTCGTAAAAATCAATTCCAAAACGAGCGCAATGCAAAAGACCATGTCTCGATTGGAACTCGTATGAGAAAGTTATTCAATTTATAAGATTTGAGAATTTTAATAACATAATTAAATCACTACACATTCATTAATTAATTACTCATCTACTAATACATCTTCCTCCCCAAATAGACCTCTTTCTGTACATATCCATGTGCACGACCCTGCATTCATCCAACCATTCTCCCTCTTTGATACATGAAATCACAATCCGCTTGCGCTACCAAGATCCTCATCACACGAGTCGCCTCCCTAACACCACCATGTCCAACTCGATCCAACCTCCTAGAACATGACTTGTCAACATCCACCCACAACATCAAAAAGTCAACGACTCAGAGAAGGACCAAGGTCCACCAAACTACACCATTCGATGCTCTTCCACAGGAGAAACACGATGCAACCCACCTCGAAGCCTATAGTCGCCTATACCCTTCACAAACTCAAACCTCGATTCACTTTGAACCGTCGAACGTCACCAACCATCGCCGCAACCTCCAATATGCACATGGATTCGACGATCTAGTCTACACGAGTCCAACGAATCCTATTTCGTATTTTTCAATTGGTAGATTATTTGATTTTGAATTTTATTTGATGATGGCCAGTTTTGCTTTTATTATAAAATAAAAGGAGGGAAAATGAAATGAGAAAGGGGGTAAGTAACAGGGTCGAATATTCTAAATGTTAAAGTTAGTTTATTTTGCAAATTCTGGCATCTCGCTACATGGAATTCCTTTCGCATATGAACTGCATATGATAAAACAAAAATACGATCACGCATAAAGATAGGACATGATCAAATAATAATAATATACACCGGTTATCTCATTTTGTAAATTTTCAAAAATACCACTGTCTGTTGTAAAATACGTCAAACTTAAATTTAAATATTTTCCAAATTAAAAATTATGGAAAAATTCTATAAATAGAAATAAAAATAAATCATTAAAAAACAAGTCATTTTGTTAAAAAATGATTTTCTTATTATTTATCACATTTGAGTCAAACTTGAATATTCAAATAAATAAATTATTTCCATTCGAAATGTTAAAAATTATGGATCGTTACATTCTTACCCCTTAAAAGAATTTCATCCCCGAAATTCCCAATAGAAGAAAAATGACTCTCAGCCCTTAAACTTATAAAACTCATGTGTAATGGAAAATTTCGGCAGCACCTCCTTTGCGCAGCTCATGTGACGACCGCCCATGACTCCTGCACTAAACAAGGTAGTAGTGCGCTGAAGGATGTGCCAGGCCGCCATGGACGATTATCAGGGTAAGGTAAAACAATAAACTCTATCGTATTACTCACAGCGCATGGACAAAATACAATAGAAAATATACATAGTGAAGCTTCATATAATAGAATCTCATCATATAAACTCATAATAGTTTGATACAGCAATCAGCAAAGTCAATACATCAAGCCTCACTACATGTCACTCAGAGAATATTCTAACAGCAGAACACCCAGTACATATAGTAAGAAAACAATATGCAAAAGCCTCCAGCTCGTCTTCGTCATCAACAGCTTTGACCGCTAAGAACAGCACCTGTCACCTGCTACCTAGTCTGGCCATCCCAACATGGATGAACAGCCCAAGGTAATAAGAGTTAAACATAAAACCTTGAGTCAGACAAAAGTCTTAGTGAGCAGTAAATCAACTATCAAACATACCAAAAGAGCATAAAGGGTAAAAAGGAATAGGAACCCAACCATCCCACTCCACCTCTTTCTACAGTGATAGCCCCCAGACACACTAAGCAGAAGTAAACATAGCAATTCAGACATTCAAAGCAAAGTAATTATCACTCGAGTCAAGGTCGGTGTTTTCCAAGTGCAAACCCCCAAGGCCTAAACCAATATCAGATAAGCACCCTGAAAACATCGCTCTTGACCCAAATGACGATACAACCAAACATCCAAACATCCATGACTCTGGCTATCACTGTTATCATTGCCTTGAATTCACCGTTAGTTGAATGACCGCCTGCCAAGGGCTAATGGTAACCCCGGTTCTAGACATAGCTCCGCACGTCGTCGTGACCCGTGCCTAGGACTATCGCATCTGCCCAGAGTACTAGTACGTCATCGTGACCCGTGCTTGGAACGTCATCGTGACCCGTCCTAACGTACTCTCGCTTTGAGCATGCTAGAACCTTCAACAACGATGAAATCTCAGCCTTCTAGTCATCCTCCTCGACGACTATTTCCATACTAGCTCAAGCGCCTCTCAAGCTAACCATTATCCACAAACCCGGACCACATCACCGAGTTATCAACATGCTTGGGATGATCCCGTCTGGATTAAACCAAGCTTTCTCACATCATGCTTTGCTTCATCGCATCATAGCAAAGTCTCATCTCAACATCATGGTTTGCCCCATCGCATCATGGCAAAGTCCCATCTCAACATCATCATCAAATCTATCCATATGAGCTCCAACACCCGCTTCATATGCCACAAGCAGCTTTCCCTATTCAAGAGCCTTTCCACTTAGCTTTTGAATCATCTTCGACCAACTTGTCCAAATCAAGTTATCAATCAACTAATCAATCAAATCAAACATTAATCCAAGTAATCAATCATTCAAACAAGATCTAAATAAGCAGTTATAACAATAATGGCAATTTCGTAAATAAAGAGCCCAAATCTAACATGCAATCTAACAAGCATGAATCATGAACAATATCTCTACAACTTGATGAATAAAATTGCATAAGTGAACATATAGTAAAATAGGTGTTGAATCATCATTAACCATAGATCTACATGCAGACTTAAGAAAATGCACGAAATCACTTTCTTTAACACATAAACAAACCACCGATCCAATATACTCTTTTGGGTCCGTGTGAGAGATAACCACCACTCACCGAATCACCTAAACACCTCAAAAGCAACTAACTCCAGATCTGGACAGCAAAGAATCAAGCTTGATCCTCCAAAGCTCCGCTTCAAATGAAGAAAGCTCTCTTCGATGGATGAAGATCTTCAACTTTGGCTCTTGGATCTCCGATTTGATCTTCAATCTAGATGGAAGGAATCACAAGATTAAAGTGGAGAAAAGAAGTGAAGAAGTGTTGTAGTCGAGCTCTCAAAATGGCAGCACTTCGTCGCTTCAAAAACCGGTGCCAAAATAGTGAGAAAGGCGCCTCTATTTATAGGCTGAAACCCTAGGTCGTCTGCCCCCTTAGGTCGTCCACGACCTAACTACTGCCGACCTACCAAACTCCACGACCTACGACCTACTGCTTCCCACGACCCACGACTTAAAAGCACTCAACACACAGCCGACCTAACGACATGGCCGACCTAACACTCATGCGACCTAGCTACTTATCGACACTTACGACCCAACGAGTTAACACCCATGCGACCTAAAACATGCACGCGACCTAACATGTAGCAACCTGGTATAGGTCGCTCACGAGCTAACACACACTCTTAGGTTGCTAACTCGTTCTATATTCTTAAGCCGCTCTAACTCGTTAATACTTAAGTCGCTCACTATACATAGGTCGCTTAATCCACTAACTCGCTGACTACTAGGTCGTACTGTCTTAAGTCGCTCTTCTACCTTAGGTTGCTCAAACGACCTAACTTCCACCCGATCTATCTTCCACACGACCTAACTCCCATTCGACCTAACCTCTTAAGTCGCCTAAACCTTTAAGTCGCCAACTTCTATAGGTCGAAACTTCTATAACTCGAAACCCCTTAAGTCGTCTACGACTTAAGAAATACCCGACCTAAGCTATCTACGACTTAAGCACCACACGAGTTAACTTCCATACGACTTAAGTTATGGTCGACTCAAACTTTAAACGACTTAACAACAATACTAACGACTTGATGGCATCTATTTTACGATTTATCGACACGTAAAATACGGGTCGTTACAAGCTCGATCCGGAAATACTATAACTCGCCACATTTGGGTCAAATCAACAAAGAAAATAAAAGCCTAAAAGTGGCATCCCATATTTGGGGCATAAAATCAACAATAACAATATATATACTTATAATGTGTCTTATACAATGTGTATAACACATAGAAAACATACCTGTTAAGTAATAAACATGTATCTATTTATCGAGCAATCAAACTCTAATCATGAAACCAAAAGTTACTAGCAAACATTTGCTTCTATAAACCTATATCTCACTTACAAATGCCATCAAACCATATAACTTGCATTTATAATGTCAAAACCAAATAATTACATTAAAGCTCGTACGATGTGCATATGTTATCTGTACGCGATATCAAATCTGATCGCTCGCTTGATCACACAAATTTCACTTTCGAACTAGTATCACTCACTCGACTTCCCTAGTGCAGACTTCGATCAGGTTCCTAGATTAGAAACCTCCGTTCTTCTTTCACAGCGATATACTATGATAGAAAACTTCAGAATCATATCAAAATTTTGTATCAAATGTTCGCCGCCAAAAATCAAGTGAAAATCCTTGTTCGGATCAATGTAAATCGCCTAGAAATCATGTAGTCGAATCTGGATCAAGGACAGTTATGTGAATAAAATGATATAGGTACAACTTACGTATTTATTTCATTGGTTTCCTGATTATACCAACTACTTTTCATTTTAAATCACCTTCATTTATACAAATAGTATTTTTTTTCTTTAATACTAAAAACATTCATTTCAAAACCATTCCATTAAAACAGAATCCTGATTAAAACATTTCAGGACTAATGTTCATATTCATACAAACTTCACTACATCCTAAGAATATATATACAATATCAGATTTGTTTACTTAACTAGGATGTTCGACAAAGTTAAACTTGATGTTCAACAAATTTAAACTTGTTTAACTTCTTATTGCCTTCTAAAAATTGATAATTTACAAAAACTTATTTTCTTATAATTTCATAAAAACACTTGGCTTCAATTTCTCAATTAACTCGTAAGTTTTCATCTGTCCAAAATCATCGAAAATTCCATTTCATTCCAACAAAGGAAAATTACCAAATACCAAATCATAATGATATGCACAAACCAAACGATCCTAATGCATAGGATAGTATGTCATAAAATAATTTAACTAAAACCTTCAGAACTAAATAACAGATTTAATTTTAAAACATTTTGAAATAATAATATTCATATCTCCTTTTGTATACCAAATCATACTTTTGGGATTTTTAAATCAAGATCATTTTACCAAAACAACTCTATAACAAATTACTACGGTAGCAATCCCTCACTTAGAAACTCTAAAATAAACGCCTATGATACTGCAGTCATCACCAAAACTATTTTCCAATGACAGAAGTGAGTTCAATGCTTTCTGTCTCTTTTAAAATTCTTTTGGAAATATTTCTCTACACAAATACTTTTAAATAATACTATTATTATTGTCTCCAAAACTTTGAAAAATAATTTTCAAAAACACCAAGATTTAAGTTCTCAAAATCTCAACTTTAATTCCTTTTTATTTATAAACCATATCTATATAATTTCACTTTCTTATGTAAAACATTTCACAAATGTATTTCTTTATTTAGATTATAATAAACAGCTTTTATTAAAATTAAATTTTAATCCAACATTGTCACCTAAAGCCTTATAGTCAAACTACGAAACTTAATTCATAAGGTGTTCATATTAATATTCCGACAAGTTTCTATCTATTCAACCCATGTAGTGAAAAGGTAAAACTACTCCTAAACTGGTCGAGCATAAATAATCAAACAATAAATGATAATAATAGAATATTATCATTTCTCGATAAACAAACACATCACAAATAAATATATCAATTTTTGAAAATTATTCTTTTATATATAAAATATGAAACGTAGGTAAAATTATTTCATTTATCAAATTTCAAAACAATACTATATTGGTTTGCCTTGTCTAAGTGTGTAGAAACCCCTATAGATATCATGGCATCCCACGTACCGACCATAATTCATAAACCATTCAACAGATAAATCAACGCAATATAAAACATTTTTATAGCACTAAAAATACACGCTCTTATATTTAATACACTCAAACTCATTCTAGGGCGTTACTAATAATATCTCTAAGGAGTCTAACCCACTAAAGCCTAGTTTTTCTTAACTTAAGCTCTGATACCACGCTATAACAACCCACCTTTTAGACCCTCAAAAGTCGACATTAATACATCCACGATATTCATATGCCAAGCATCCAAGTATGGGAAAGACAGACTGTTGGGGTGAAAGAAAGAAAAGGCAAAATAAAATCTCACATCATGATGAGTAATATGTAATATACAGCAGTTTTTATAAAAGAAAACTGTAATATACATACATCAATTAGAGTAAACTAACCTATCATCGGCATGGACAGTTATAACAGCATGTCCTCAAAAATGCCAATAAATACATAACAACAAATGCAGCGGAAAATAAAACATACGTAAATATGTCTTGGAGGCAACCTGCTCTTCTCCTGAAGCTCCAAAGCATCCATAACTAAATTTGGAAATATGCTCGTGCAGACCCGAGCATTATAAGAAAATAACGCCCAGATTAGTCTGGTAAACTAGCCTGAGATATACACTTCAAATGGATTTTTAATGTTACAGACCTTTTAAAATAAAGGTATCTCGTAAGACCACTCTGTACATAAACACGGATGGCTTTTTATCTTACGATAACCAAACAATTTTAAATAGATAATCCGATGATATTATAACAATGTCTACGGTTTAATATATATATATATATATATATATATATATATAACATAGCTGAAATGCTTGCGTCTTACGTTCGAGCATATTTGGGCACATCCATAAGGCACTTATTGGAGAATGGATTCTGTATAATGACAAGGCTACTGGGGTACCGCCTATCACAGTACACCTCTAGAAAAAGGTATCGAGGTCGAACTATCGAGCCCTACAAATCAAAGGTGGCATACCCCTTCTAGGATAGTACCGAATATAATCACCACCTCGATTGATGACCAACAACCATACAGTCTCACAAGCATACAAAAATGGATCAATATTGTCTAGATCGGGTGATGACCATATCCTAATGGTAGCAAACAACATAGCCCTGAAGCATATCCCCTAGTCATTACCGGGTGTGAGGCTAGAGGCTACATTTTACTTTTTATACAGCACTCCTACTTCGAATGCCAACACTGCCCGCCAAAAAATAATGCAATGCCGATATTCATCCACATAAGTTGTTCAGGATACATACAAAACAAAGACACTACTTCTACTACATCCATTTTGAAATTATCCTCAGGATTAGTAGCAAATAGCCCTTGCACTTCAAAGAACTTCATCTTCGATTCCATCCTCTTCAAGATGTTTCCAATTCAAACGCTTATGCCAGTTTGAAGTAGTTTTCAAATAATATATCTAATCTCGGTCTCTCCAAATGAAAATGATAGTTTACAAACTGCCAACATTTGATAGTCGTTTATTTAACTATTAAATAAACAAACAATTCAACCAAAGATTTAATTCCATATGGAAACCAACCATGGTTAAGCACTTAAGCAACTACTAAGCCTCTTTAATTAATCATTTCGTTTATTAAAACCACTTTATAAATACTCATATCTAAATACTTTTACAAAGATATATTCAGAAACCCTCTCCACTCCTTTCAATTCTTGAAAGATATTGATATAATTATCTCAACTGTATAAGTATACCCACAAAACATTTCACTTTCAATACATTTAAAACTCTTCCATATACTTATATTAACTCTATAAGTATATCCACAAAATAGTACATTTCCAATACTTCGAAAATGTACTCATATACTTATCTTAACGGTATAAGTTTATTCATAAATCATAAGAAATATTTCATTTCCAAATCCATACTTATCAGGGTTAAACAAATGTCATTCAAAATAAAGTAACCATAAAACCCAAACCACTCTTTTCTTTTTATGTTAGGTACGAAAGGAATACTTCACATACCACCATAATTTAAATGATCATTTATGGAAATCAAATTTCATTCCTTTTATAAAAAATCTTTTTATAATTCCCTTTTATAAATTCCTTTATAAAACTCATTTCTATTTATAAGACTGTTTTATATTATGAACCCGTTTATAAAATATCATTTATAAAACTTCTTTTATAAGTCTCCAAATTTATTTATAACTCTTTTTATAAAACTTCAAATTCATTTATAAACTAATATCATATATAAAACTCCTATTATAAGTCTCCAAATTTATTTATAACTCTTATAAAACTCCTTTCATAACACTCATTTTTATTTATAAATCCCAAATATAATTATAAAACTCCTTTTATAATCTTATAATTTATTTATAAAACTCTTTTTATAGATCTCAAGATTTAAATCTCAAATACTTATCACAAAACTCCAATTTCAAGATAGGTCAAAATACTTTGCTAAAAACGATCATTTCATATATTACTATAATTCACAAACGTTATTTATTATTCCAATCTATCAACGTGATATAATTTTTCCTTTTTATGAAATATTATTTATAAAACTATTCTTTTATTATAAAAACACATTTATAAGCCTATCCTTTTGATTTATAAATCTAATCTTTTATTTATAAAATACTGTCTATAAATCTCTTTTTTTATACAACGTTTTATATAAAACCTTTTACAAATATTTATTCCAAAATATTTTTATATTCTTTTAAAAACAAACTCAGTTTATTATAAAACAAATAAATTATCCTTTATTTTCCTTTAAAATAAACACTCATTATTTTAATAACCTTTCTGTAAAATAAATATTTCCTAAAATACCTTTAAAACATTTCCAAAAAGGTCGGAGTAAAATAGCGAAGTTCAAAAACTATTTTTAAATAAAATGGCACAAAAAATCCTAAAAGTCGCATTTAAAAATCATTCTCCAAATCAAAATTAATTTTAAAAGAAAATAACAATTAATAGTATTTCAAAATACTATAATGAGGCCAGTAGCTATCATAGAACTTAACCAATGCTACTATTACCTTTATCACTGAAAAGGTCCAATTTTTAACATATATCCATGTCACATCCAATATGGCCAACTATCAAGTCTTTACATTTAACATTTAACAATTCGTACAACTGGTATATAGCTGAAATTAAAATCAATGATCATGAGGAATCTGGATTCCTTTACAAAATTTCTTGTATTTCATTTTAAATGTCATTCGCTTATTAAAACAAAAATTCAACCAAACCAAACCACTAAATCATTCAACAGAAAACAATAATTTATATACACTATATATCATATAGTATTTATGACAACCTAGAATTTTCAAAGTTTGAAATTGAAATATTTAATTGATTTCAAATATCTGAATTTTTAATTTAACTTGAATTTCAAGTATCACCTTTTATTTGGCAATTAAATTATTGAATTTAATTTATTGAAGGGGTAAAAATTTGAGTCTTCAGTTTTAAGCTGGTTAAAAATATTTCAAAAGCTTGGAAAACTTATATTTATAATACTGAAGATAATGGAAGCTTCAGAATTGAATTTGGAAACGCTTTGATCAGTTTTGAAATTTATCGTTTAAATCGATATATAAAAATAACCTTCCGTAGCACAGTCTCAGGATTCAACGAAACTAGTTCCATTAGATCTGTAATATTTTATTATTGTCATATTTCAATTTTCGTAGTATTTGGAGTGATCGTTTGGCCGTACGATAAGCAAATGCGCTGAAAATTTTATCGAAATTTAATTTAATAACTAGGTCCAAAAGGCTATCGTCTCCATACGATCGAATTTGGACTCAAAACCTTTTCCATTGTGTTCAGAATAGGGGAATAACATTATAAACGCCTGGCAGCACGCTTCGATTGGAAGTCAAAATTTTAAGTTTCAGAAATCGGGACGATTATGATTTAAATTTGAATTTAAAATTGAATATACATATTTACATTCAATAAGGAAATTTAACATGTGCTTCCCCTAATCTAGAACCTATTTTCAAATTCAATATGCGTTCAAATAAAAATAAAAATTGAAATGAAGAAGGAATTAAAATAGTGGTAGAAGTATAAATCAAAACCCTTTCTCTCCGCCTCATATCAAAATCACATCTGTTTGAAAAAAATGATGGAAAAGAAATAAATTGGGGATAGTCACGCCCTCCTCTTTATTTCCAAATCAAAATCGCTCAAGCATAAGGTTATGCTGCCTCTTCTTCTTTATTTTCGTCGAAGCCGAGTTTCTTCTAAATCAAAGGCAATTGGAGTTCGCGTACGCCCTACGTCGCATTCAAATCGAATCGAATCAAAGGCTCGGCCTCAGCAGCAGGCGACGTCGATTTGGGGTATCGCGATGTCGACGCGTAGTAGAAGGAAGTCGTCAAGCAAATTGGGGGTTGCGTTATGTTGGATCCATGGTCGTTCGAAGATTGAGGGAGTGGCGTCGTTTCGCGATCGGGTGGGAAGGCCGGAGCATAATGGTGAGTCGTTTGGGCACAATGGGAGGCGGCGATGGGCTGTCAATCAATATTAGGGACGCGCGCGCTCGCGTTTATTTGTGGGGGAGGGCAGACTGTTGATCGGTTAAGCGAGGTACATGCAACTCGGTTTCGATTTGATTCAGTACTGATATTAACCACTCTTGCTTTAACTCAATGTTTTAAATTTAATGTTAAATGAAAATCTTAGTTTACCTTATTGTTTAGGTGATCAGGAATTTACAGTAAAGGAAAAAGGTGCAACATAAGTACGAATACACATATCTACATATACCTATTTTTATTTAATTGTATATAGGAAAACATGAAAATTTTATATAGAAAAGATTTTGAAAATATATATATATAGGGATATTAAAAATGTTTGAAGGTTTATATATATATGTGTGTGTGTGTGTGTGTGTGTAAATTAGATTTGTATGAAATCTACATAGCTTATTTTTTTTATAATATATATATATATATATATATATATATACATATATACATATATATATATTGTTTCAAGTGAAAAGAAATAAAAATACATATCTACAATCACTAGTTTATTTTAATGTATCATGGTGGTTAACCTATTTAATTTATTTTAGTTACTAAGAGGATTATCTAAAGGAAAATTTGTTTAAAATTTAATTATTCGTTTAAAATTAAATCATTAATTTAAAACAATATCATTAGTTGAATTAAAACTATAAAATGGAAAAATTAAATTGTTCGATTTATTCAAATATTAATAAAATCGTATAATTTTATGCAAGTCGAAACCGTGAAATCAATTCGAAATTGGATTGGACTGCAATTTGAAATCAAAGGTGCAATCTTCTCACTCAAATTTAATAATTGAAAATTGTAGTTATTGATTGATTATCTATTTGTGATAAAATATATAGTATTATATATATCTATATATTTGGAGTGATTGATTTCCCGCATTATATAGCGGATGAGACCCTATGCGCCGCATAATAACGGATGATTTTATATAAACCCATATACCGGAATATTCCACTCCCAAGTGGAATTGGTATTTAATTGTTATGTTAACATCTATGGATACAGGAAAACAGGTTGGAGGGATCCAATTGGATTCCTCAAATAATTGAATTTGTTTCATATGCTATGTGTTGATTTATTTAAAATCTGTGTGCGATTATATTTGTGATTGAAATTGTTGAAGGCTATAGTTTAGTCGAATGTATTTTTGGTATCGTAGGATACCAGAAATGAATAAAACTTGATTTTTGAAATTTAAGTAGAAAGTTTATAATAAAATTAATTTTTGAAAATTGTATAAATTTAAAAGATGGAATTTAAAATAAAATAAAATAAAAATATATAAAAAATAAAGATTGATTTTTGTAATCCTATTGAATAAAATTTCAAAATATAGGAAAAAGGTTTAATAAATGGATTTCGAGTAATATTATTCAAAATTTGAGGAATTTATTTAAAATACGAATTTTAAATAAGTTTGGAAGAGATAAAGGAATTTATTTTAAATGGAAATAATTTTAAAAATCAATTTGAAATCTATTTGGTGTTTGAAAATAAATCTTTGGGGAATCGATATGAAAATTGATTTGATGTTTGAATGAAATTTGATTTGGTGTTTAATTTTTTTTAGGAAATCAATTCTAAAATCGATTTGGTGTTTGAAATAAATGTTTGAAGAATCAAATTTGGAATTTGATTTGGTGTTGAAATAAATTAGGAAATCAATTTGGGATTTGGTTTGGTTTGAAAGTGATATTTGAAAATCGATTAAAAATCGTACATCAGTGGACATTTGGGAATTTAAATTCACAATGGGAATTTATAAAGGAAAGGGAAGTTTGTTTTAAAAATAAATATTTGTTTATTTTTAAAAGTGTGGAAAGAAATTTACGAATTTGGAATGTGAATTAAAATAAATCAAGAAAGATTTGTTAATTGATTTAAAGGGAACATTTTGAAATGGAAAGAGAACTCTTCCCTGGAAAGTGGAGTATATTTTCAAAGTATCTTTTGAAGTATAAATTAAAAGTTCTTGAAATTGATTTGAAAGGATATTGTTGGAGAAATTATTTTTGGGAATTGTTTTTAAATCTTTAAAGTAAAGATTTATTTAGTTAATTATAAAGTGATTATTTAAAGATTTAAATTGATATTTGATTTAGGAAATGGTTATTTAAATGATTATGCTCTATCCAATAATTTTATTTTAAAATTATTTTGGGCTTAAGATTTATACGAAATATGGGTACAAAATTTCATAACTAATGTTTTAAAATAAAGTGTTTTAAAAATAATTTTATTTTAAATATTTCCAAGTATATATATTTGGATAAGTAATTTAAACTATTTTAAAATATTTGAACTCGATAGATTTTCAGTGGAAATGAATAAATATTTGGGAACATATTCCGCCTAAGGAAAAGTGATTTGAAATTTGTTTTCAAAGGATTGAAATGTGAAAAATGATTTGAAATTTGTTTTCAAAGTGTTGAAGTGTTAAAACTATATCTTGCGAAGATATGTTGAAAATAAATAATTAGGGAAAATTATTTAAGATCTAGGAATTGTTGTGAATATTGATTGATAGTTAAATAACCGACTATCAATATTGGCCTTTAAAGGGTACTTGAATCTCGATGCGACCGGGGGTCGGATTCCAAATGGATATTTAAAAACCACATCGAATCTTTGTGATGGATCTTTTATTTAAAAGATCAAAGTGGAAATTTGTTGTGAATTACTTAAATCTGAATGTAACACTTATTTTTAAAATAAGCGCTCGTTATTCGGATTAGCCAGGAGAGGACTTTGTATCAAAAAACCTATTCTGAATAATGATACGACAAAATGGGATTGCATGTGAAGATGGTGTTGAAGACTGAGTATTTTCGAAAACAAAAGGATTACTATCGAATGTCTCTGCACTGGGTTGCTCCGGTATAGAGATTTTATCGCTCTTTGTGATGGGGATTCCAGACGTGATTAATGAATATCTTGATTGCAAGGGCTTCTTTGAAGTGCCTTAGGTTCCGTTCAATCCCGGAACGGACTTGTATGGATGTATGTCTGACGTTACACTTTGAGATGTAAAGTTGGTTTCCATCAAATACATTTCTGTTGGTGGCGAAGAATTTATTCTCTTAGCTTAACACCATTCTCTAAGACATACGAGCTCAGAGGTTATGTAGTTGGTGGTTACTAGTGATATATTCCCAAATTGGTAACGTGGCATATGAAGTGCTACTGATCATGTGTTGATCGAAGCATGGCTTTTGTGAGAAGTGTAGCTTTATGGACGAGACTTCATCGAACCTCACAACTCGAAAATGGTCGAAATAGGAAGAATGCAGCAAGGTTATTTGGGGGTAGCGCCCCTGAGGGTATGTCCATTTTGCTTCTAGAAAAAGGTGGTATCAAGGTATGGAGCCCAGATAGTTTACTTATGTGGTTGTTGCAAATTTATTACTTTGTGATTGTAGGCATTGAGGATCCTCGGATAATGGTCGATTATGACCGGGGAATAGCATACTCGTGACAGTTAGTTACCTAGTTACAGAGGTAACCCGGCCTTATGTTGGCAGAGAGCTGGTTATGTTCTCGAGGCGTCCCTCAAGAGGCATACCCATGTGGCAATAGAAAGTTCCTTAGCCTGACCATTTTTTGTAAATCCAATCTTCAATACATGCCTTGTACGGTTTTAGTTGTATAACCTGCCATTTACTTATGGTGGCGCCCCATTGTTTAGATGGTAGCTATAGTAGGCATCGTTCGAAATGTCTATGCTGGCTAAGATTAATATTATACTTTCGAAATGTTTTCTGCACTATGCACTAATAATAATACAAAAAGGATTTTACGTATCAAGCATGTTTGACTATCATAAGGAGAAATCTCATTCAGTTCAGCGTTTGCATCGTGTGTGTGGTGGGAGGCCTTATGGTAGTTTCATTTTCCAAAAGCATAGCGGATTTCTTTTCCTTTCTTTGTGAAAATAACTGTTTTTAAGATGTCATACCAGTCCCATGACTGAACTGGAGTTTATTATTCTTTTTCTAAACTTTGGGTGCCCATAATTTTCCACACTGGAAGCCTAGAGTCAGGTTATCAGTTATTCGGGAGCGAAGTCAAGAAGTATGTTGTGAAGGTCTGGAGGCAAGCTGGATGGTGAGGCGTATCACTAGTATATAATATTTCTTTTCCGCTGTTTTGTTGTTGTAAAACTCTGATAATGTAATGTACAACTGATATAGTTATTTGTTTTAAAGATGTTCATTTATCTATTATATGTTGTTCCGCTGCAAAATGTGAGATTTTGTTTATTGTTTCAATTTCTTCTTTTATCTTCTTCTTCTTAACCCTAATAGTTCGGTTTGCCGGCATTCGACTGTGCGGCATTTGATACAGTGGACGTATTGATGTCAACTTTCGAGCATCGAAAAATTGGGTCGTTATAGTATTCATCAGAGATGAGATAACCCACCTAAATTCTGATGGACACTTATAGTTTCGATTTGATAGCATAAAATTTCACTTGCTCCAAACTCGACGAAATTAGTTTTGACGTATAGATAACACTCTTACCAGCACAGCGCAAAAGACCGCATCTTGATTGGACCTTGTATGAAGAATTATTCAATTTATAAGATTTGAAAATTTTAATAATATAATTAAATCACTAATCACATTCATTAATTGATTACTCATCCACTAATACATCTTCCTCCTTAATTGACCTCCTCATGTACATGTCCATGTGCACGGCCATTCATTCATCCAACCGTTCTAACCCTCTGCTCTAAGAAATCATAATCTGCATGCGACATCAAAAAGTCGCACGAATCAAACAATGATCGAGCTCCACCAAACTCCACCACTCGATGATCTTCCACAGGAGAAACACTGTGCAACCCCACCTGAAGCCTATAGTTGCCTGCACCCTTCACAAACTCAAACCCTAATTCATCTTTGAACCGTCAAACATCATCAACCATCGCCACAACCTCCAATATGCCCATGGATTTGAAGATCTAGTCTACATGAGTCCAATGAATCCTATTTTGTATTTTTTTATTGGTAGATTATTTTATTTTGAATTTTATTTGATGGTAGCAAGATTTGCTTTTACTGTAAAAGAGAAGGATGGAAAATAATATGAGAAAGAGGGAAAAGTCATCAGGTTGAATATTCTAAGTGTTGAAATTAGTTTATTTTACAATTTTTCCATCATGCTACATAGAATTCTATTCGCATACGAACTGCAAATGACAAAACAAAAAGACGATCATGCATAAAAATGCTACACAGTCACAAAACAACAATAATATACACTGGTTATCTCATTTTGTAAATTTTTAGAAAAACTATTTTTTGCTATAAAATACATGAATCAAAAATTTAAATATTTTTCAAATTAAAAATTATGGAAAAATCATATAGATAGAAATAAAAATACATTGTTAAAAATCAAGTTGTTTTATTAAAAATTGATTTTCTAATTATTTATCACATTCGAATCAAACTTGAATGTAAATAAACTAAATATTCTTATTCGAAACGTTAAAAACCCCGGAACGTTGCAGCCTAATGTATAGAATTGCGTACGTGATGGGTCTTATGCTCATGCATAAGTAATCATACTCATACATTTTTCTACTTATCCATAGATGAGGGAGTCTTTCTTAGAAGAACAATACTATGTCGCACTGTAACATTTTTAGAATTGGAATTTTCCATACTAAATCCTCTTAGTGTGATATCTACATACATAGATTGGGATAATCCTAATAACCTTCTAGATTTATCTCTTTAGATCTTCGTACCTAACATGAAGGATGCCTCTTCCAAATCTTTCATCAAAAAATTATTGGACGGCAAAGCTTTCACTGATTCTAACATTGGTACATCATCACCAATCAGTAGTAAATCGTGAAGGTATAAAATTCAAAATATAATAAGATCGTTTTTTTCTTTCCTATATACGCATGCTTCCTCTATGTTTTGACTGAACCAATATGTTTGGTTGCCATCTCAAAACATTTATTCCAACTCCTTAATGCTTACTTAAGATTGTAAATAGATCTTAAGAGTCTACATACCATGTCACTACTCCTAATAACTTCAAAACCTTCTGGATGCAACATATACATAATGTATTTTAAATCACCATTTAGAAATGTTGCCATAATGTCTCTAAATCACCACTTAGAAACATTTCCATATGCCATATTTCATGGACATAATAAGCAGCGACTACAAGTAGAATTTGAACTGATTTAAGCAGCGGAAACCCTTCGTGGTAAACCTTGCTTTATAGGCCTTGATCTTTCCATTTACACCAATCTTTTTCTTGAAGATCCATTTGCAATCGATGGGTTTTACCCCCTCGGGTACATTTTCAAAGTCCAAACTTTGTTCTTATCATGGAATCCATTTTGGATTTCATTGCATTTAGCCACACGACAGAGTATTAACTCTCCGTGGTTTGTCGATATCTGAGGCTATCGTCATCATGAATGTTGCAATCCTCTTTCTTTCTATCAATGAGAAACTCATAATATCTATCTGACGGATGAATTTCCTATTAGATCTTCTAATGGGTAACGTGCTTTTTACCAGTGTTAAATTACTATCTAAATATTCAGTGTAGTTTCTTAGATCTCATCCAAGTCTATCTTACTGCCACTAAATTATCATAAAAGAAATTCATTTTCCAGAAAAGTGAATATCTTGTAACAAATTTTTTCCCTTCATATGATAGAATTTGTATCAATGAAAATTTGTATGATGTCCTATAAACTTACTAAAATCGATATTGCCTCAAGTTTAATGGGGTTCATTCTCTTAACATGATTAAGATAATTCCATAATGTAAGAAAATTAAGGTAGGGTTTCTTACTGGTCCATAATTTGCATGGGGTTTTAGGAACAAATTTAGATGGTATAGAATTCAACATATATGTCCAGTTTCAAGCGACTATTCTCATAAGGAAGCATGCAACTCGGTATCACTCATCATTGATCGAACCATGTCTAACAGAGTCTGATTCCTCCTTTCTAAAACATAGTTGTGTTAAGGAGTATAAGGAGGAGTGATTTGAGAGAATCCCATTCTCTTTTATGTACTATTGGGGTTCATGTCCAATGCACTCACCACCTGAATAAGATCAAAGTATATTAATTTCACATATATTTAGTTTTCGGCTTCATTCTTATATTATATGAATTTATCATATACCTCTTATTTGTGTCTCTTAATATACACATATCCATATCCAAATAAAACATCGACGGATGTAATGAAGTATAAGGATCCATCTATGGTAGCTATAAACATAGGCCATATACATAAGCATGTACTAGTTCTAAGAGTCTAATAACTCCATCATTACTCCCATTGAATGGGTGCTTGGCCATTTTACCTTTAGTATATGATGTACAAGTATTATCATCAAATGATGGTGGAAACCCTTGGTTTCTTAACTGGTTCAATTATTTCTTGCTTATATGGTCTAGTTTATAATGCCAAAGATAACTGTCATTTATTTTGAACGTATTATTATTTTTAACGGCAAATACATGATTATAGTTAACTATATAAATGCCATATTTTAGAGTACCAAAGATAACAGTTTTATTATCATAATAAATATTCATAACATTGTCATTACAAATAAAACAATAATTATCTTTCTTCAAATGGAAAAACGAAGATTGTTCCAGTAATAAAGTTCGATATAAAATAACAGTTATATGTCCACTAGCAAGCTTCATATGGTAATGTCTTACTGCTAGAACAACTATAGTAGCTCCATTCGTAACTTAGAATTATATAATTCCTCTTGCTACGTGCCTTTTGCTCCTAAGGTCTGGTAACGAATTATAGATATAAGTTCAAAATATAGTATCCAAAACACAAGATGAAACACACACACACATATACATATACAATTTTGTATAAGGAGAATACCTTTAGGAATAGAACAAGATTCCTTCCTCTTGAGCATCTTCAAATAATTCAAATAGATCCTCTTCTAGCGTACTTCTTAAGGCAATGGTGGTATTCACCCTTCTCTTTCCTGGCCTTAGCTCTACCTATGCCACCATTCGACCGATGCTTTCTGTTATTTGAACTGTTTGAAGAAGATGTGCCCTTAACTGTAAGTACCACACTCGGTTCCTTCGTTAATGCACTATTGTCGTCCTTGACATATTAACGAGATCCACAGAGGACACTTTGGCGAGTTTGTATTGAAATTCAATATAAAGGGATCAAACCGTGGAGTCGACGATCCAAGAATTAAGTTGGTATATAATTCAGTATCAAGAGTCCTTCCTAACTCAATCAATCTCTCCATGTACCCAATTATATTGAATTTGTGATCTTGGACAGGAGTACCTTGCTTATTTTTATATAAAACAATTTCCATGAGATCTTTTAACATGCGATATGAGATTGTTCACTGTACAACTTTTGTAGGTGCTGGTATATGGATTCGACATCCATATTCTCATGCTATCTTTGGATCTCGATGCTCATGGTTAATATTACATATCATCAAGCAAGTTCACTTCCATTGACCATCACTCTTAGAAGTTATTGTTCGGTCATGGAATATTTGTCGACTTTTTCCTTTGGCAAATTGGCGACTACATGCCATCATTTTCATAGGTGAGATTGATTTTTACATTCCTTAAGGAAGTCCTTATATTTTGAACCCATAAGTGTATTTTCCTCTAAGAATAGCTTCATTGCTGCCTTTTAATTTATGCAAATTTATTAGAGTAAATTAGATAACAATGCATATGTTCTTATGCTTATTATATTGGTTTATTAAATCTATGTATAATAGAAAAACAGTCAAATGAAATTTTTGGAATTACCAAAACACAAATCTCCATAGTTTAGTCAAAGTTATAAGAATAATAAGGCATTTTTACCATTTGTCATTTCACTCTACTGTGTCTTAGTATCCTTTCATTTTCCCATAAAGATGATGCCAAACAGTTTTATTATCAAAAATCATTGGCATCCCAAAATCATTGGCAACTCACCTCAAAAGCTAAGGCATGTTTTGTTATTCCCAACCCACACCTCCAACATATTCTGATAACCTAACCGCACTGCTTCCAGGAACAATGTTTTCTTCTTCGACTTCCATGTAAAATCCAATCTTTGACACAATAACTTTACATTCCCACAAGGATTTCATTCTACAATGTTTTTATCATAACCTCGACCTTTAGTTCTTAAATATGTAAACAAGAGAAACATAAAAGTAAATCAAATTGGAATAGTACCTTAGGATATAGCCAAAATGTTGCACCTCGAATGACGAATCGATGCTCCTAGATTCTTGAATCAACCTCTAGGTATTGCAAAGACCAAGAGATAAAAAACACCTTTATAATTTGATTTTATTATGATTTTGGAATTTTTCAAACCTTGAAGGCCATTAATTTTCGACTGGAATAGATATTGAAGAGGAGAGAAAATGACCCAATAAATAGATCTATAATAGAGGCAATAAAAGATAATTAAAGCTAGGGATGATTCTCCTTCCTTTAATTATGATTTAGCCTTATCAGTTCAAATTGGAAACTCCTTTCCCCCTTGGTTGGTTGTACGTAAGGAAGAACGGACGTAAAATTTTCCAAACCCATTTAGTATTTATTCCATTTAAATCGAATTTAAATGTTTTATCAATATCGATACACGAATGTAAAACTTTTTATGTACAAATATTTCATTAAATATAATGGTATTGGAACATCAAATAAATATTAATACTTAATATTTCACAAATATTAATTAATTTAATTAAATTTACAATAATTATAAATTAATTAAATCGTATTGTTTTTTAGAGTATTCATCATTTTGGTTGTGCAATTCAAAGGTGTAAATTCAGTCAGTAGTCAATACTAAACAATTTGAATATTAATGCTTGCATGTTACCTTAGCAAGTGGTGTGACATTTGGCTGAATTCCTATGCATCTTTTCAGTAAAATCCAAATTTACTTATACCCGACAGTAACGATTATTTACGCTAATTCTCATCGTCGACACTGCATCACATTAGGACTTATAGAATTTGGTATCGATCAAAATTCCAATATAGTCTACTTTCAACTTTTTTATCCAAACATAAAGTCCTTGGTTCAATAACAACAATTATTATTAACCGTACTACTATGGCCAAGGACTTTAGCTTTAAGTAGACTACAGTTGATCATGATACTGATCTTATATAACCGAAGAGGTGAATTCTCTATTAAATAGTATTTTACTTCCAATGCTTCAACTTAGACCCAACTATAGTCATTCAATGGACATCACGCCATGATATAACTATAATCAAGTGGAGTGTTTATATTGAAGTTCAACGGAATTCTCAAGTCGAGTGACTCATTCCATGGTTATCCAATTACTATCAGTACGTAAACTCTTGGTACCCCCAATAGCCATAAGTAATACATTTCCCAACATTTATAGACCATTATGCACTATAGTCTCGATGGATGAATTGATATCATTTCTCAAAATATCTTAAATAAGAATATTTAAAATAATATGTTACTTTTACCATGATAACTTTCTCATGATTATAACACGTTGTAATTATTGTCTTTTAGCATATCATTAAGGATTTTCTATTTAATATACTTAAATTATATAATTAATTAACATATCACATTATGGAAAGCATATAATAGAAAGACAAACACCTTTTATCTTGAATGGAATTTTCTTATAGAATTGATAATCTATAATAAATTACACAATTGCCCTATGGCATAGCTCTAACTTTATCAATTTCCACTACCGTGCTTATGCAAAGTCTGTACAGGCTTTAATATTAAATGCCTAGATATTAATAAAGGATGAATTCACATCTACCAGTCGCGCAACAGTAATCCGAATTTAACTTAATCAAATTAATTTGTAAAAGCTATAAAATTAAATGGAGATAATTAATATAAATGTTTATATTAACATCTATGGTTATTTATTCGTTGGAGTGCTTAAGATTAACTAAAAATGATGTACAATAGTTATATATCCATTCATCCAGCTACCTTCTTAGTCCACTCATCACGTTAGTTTTCCACATTAGTATTAATCCCTCATATATGTTGTACCTTGACAAAAATATCATAATGACCCTATTGTTTAAGAAGATTGTACTGCATAGTTATCTCCATCTTCTGCACTTTGTTATCCTCTAATATGGCGAGTATTGTAATAAAAATAATAATCATCCCATGAACGTAGGCACCATGAATAACCTGAACCACGTATATCATTGTCAATAGTTTTTTCTTTTTGCATTATTGCATGTGTAATGTATTAAACACTACCTTCCCTAAGCCCTCCCGCATTCCATTAATCCTCTTCCTCCAAATAACTCCCAATACCGGCACCATCTCCCTCATCTCCATGAACTTTAAAGAACCCTCAATGAAACATCTAATTTACCTCAAAACTCCCCTCGATCGATTATTCCACCATTCGAGGTGCTTGATATTAATTTTTTTCCAACGGATAACAAGTAACTCTTTAGAATTAGAATGAGGTATTGTCATTGTAGCGAAGATGAACCATTAACTAAATTTTATAAAATACTAATACCACTGGAAGTTTATACTCCGAAATACTACAATCACCAAGTGATACTATACTAAGAAGTCAAAGATCTTTTGTCCAAATCACATTGAGCAAAATATTTACACACGTTCAGTAATGACTTGCCAATGAGTAAAATTCGTTCAGTCTTGCCAACGTATAAATAGTTGGAGAAAATTGACATCAAAAGAAAAGAAGTATAACCGTAGTGAGTTAACATAATTGATCCGATGTGCACTGAGAAAGAATAGGACTCGTAGGTGTGACCGTGAACTCCTTTTGGTAAGGGATTAGTCCCTCGTTACCGATACGTTGCCGAATTTGGTAATGTGTTTCCAATGAATAAATATTTTTTGTTCGGTGAAACGTCACCAAAGAAGTTTTTCTTTATTTTAATCAAATTAAGTAACATGTTATTAAGAAGTGGTAATAATTGATACTTTTAGAATTATTGTAAATAGAGAAGTAAATTTTGGTGCACTACCGACACGGTAAGTAAATCTATATTGTTATATTATTACCAAGTTTAATTTCGAGAGTGCAGAAGCTTCCACCAATTTTTTGAAAATAAACAGTCGCGTTCATATTTTTCTACTTCTCTCTGTCACTTATTTTTCTCTACTCCCGTCGCTTTTTCTCTCAAACCCAAAATTAAATTAGATGTAACAACCTGCATATTTTACGATTATATATTTAAATATTTTATTTAAATATAGCATCTTTAGTCGGATTAAGGACGAAATGCTACTTTTTGTAAACTGTCGAATTAGGACTCAGACCACTTTCATTGAGTCCAAAATGGCGTTTGCGACCTTTTTGTGTATAAAAATCGATATGTTTGAAGTTGAGTTGAATTTTGCTATTTTTCTATTGGGCTTTGGGTTTGGGTTTCATCCCATTAGCCCAACATAATACCCTAACTTCACCCCCTCTCATCTTCATTCATTTTCATTTCCTAACACTTTAAAGCTAAAGTAAAAATAGGGAAAGAAAGGGAAATCAAAATTGCTAAGCCCTAGTTTACTAGGAAATTCAACTTTAATCTCCAAAATCAAGGAGAAGCTTATGTGAGCATCCTCTTCATCTTCTCCATCTCAATCTCTCTTCAATTTTCAGGAATTCCTAAACCATAACTTAGGAAATATTTGCTTATGAGCTTAGATTGGAGCTTCTTGAGTTGAAGTTGAAGAGTGGTTGATCTTTCCTTTGTTTTAGAGCTTCTCAATTATTGCTTTTGGTATTAAAGGTGATTTCTTGAACTCACACCTATGTCTATACATTTCATTGTTGTTAGGTATGAATTCCTAATATCTATTCTATATTCAATTGCTTTTTATTTGAATTGAATTGGTGAATTTTTCAATTTTGGTGTTTTGAAGTCAAAATCTTTAAATATCGTACCTTGGATATTTGGACATGTTTTGGTGGTGAGCATATAGTGATGGGTTGTCGATTGGCATAAATCCCTAGTATCCATCGCTCGTTCGATCGCATTTCAGTTCACTATAAGAAAATTGCTAATTAATTGCATTTCAAAAGTGCGTTTGAAAGCACGATGTAGTCTTAGTCTGCTAACAAGCAATAGAAATAAACGTAAATACTGTAATACCAAAATTTATATGGCGGGCTTCCAATTTATTTTAGAGGACGCGTTTTTTCAGTACTATATCCATAACCTATTTTCCCTCGGCTTCTTCTTCTACCCTAAAAAAATCGAAAACCATACAAGATGGGTCAACTCATCGCTCTCAAAATGACGTAACTTGAAACAGATGAAGAAGGATTCCTCCCACTGCTCTTCGTGAGATCTCTCTTTTTCAATTGTTATTTGTTAGGTAATAGTTTAAGTTTTGATCTTCATATCCCCATTTTGGGTCAATTGATTTAAGGTTTGTTAGTAGATTCGGCCTTCAAAACAATTATTTGAAAAAATAATAATTTAATAGAACTAATTGCTATTCACAATTACTAAATAAAACCATTACTCTAATCTCTGTCCAAACAAAATAATTCTTAAGTTAGAAAATTATATAATGCAATGATAGTTTGAGCTTAGAGAATGTGATTTTCTCCTTTGGGTTTCATTCTTTGTGCAATACTTTTCAACTCCAATTATCTTAGTATGTAAGTAGATTTTTTTTCAATCTATCACTTATACTGGAAGTAATGAAGGAACCATCGGGTCCGATGATGAAGATTGATTCTACCGATACATTTTTTTGATTATTATATATGTTTCTGTCATTTGTATTTGGTTAATTGCTTAGTGAATTGAGAACTTTAATTATTCTGTCATTTGTATTCATTTATCATTTTAGTTCGTTCAACTTGTTTCGGCCTATAGTATATAATTGAACTATTTCAGTTCTATGTTCATCTAGGCTTAGCTCTTTGTTTATCAGTTTGTGTAAGTTGTATGCTGGCAAAGTGAGTGCAAAACTTCTATATTTTATCCTCTTGTTATATTTTGAGTCTTGTTAGATGAACCTCATTACTAAATCAGTCGACACATAAAAAAGTTGATAATTTATTTTTTTAAATGCAGAGTAATGTTTAAATAAAAAAAGTTGTTAATTTATTTTTCAAAATGCAGAGTACTGTTTAAATATTTCTTGCTGCTTTTTCCATAAATGAACATTTAAACATCATACATGGCTAAAAATGTCTAAATTAATGCTATAATTGAAGAAAAAAAATTGGTATAAAATAATTTACAAAGTGTGATTGAGGGAATACATGAGAAAACTATTTGATGATTAAATTTATATAACATGAAAACAGAAATGTGAGAAATTATTGGATTTTACCTCTTAATGTCCTTAAAACCCCGAAAAGCAATTCTCATTTCCTTGTTTTTTTTTCACGACTTTTAAATTGAAAACTTAAACATTATGACTTGTCAAACTTGAGAATAAAAAAGTTTATGTAAGAGTTGATTGGCTATTGATGAATTGGTTATCAAAGATAGGAGTTTAAACATTAATGAAAATTTTGACTTTGTAGATTGTTGAACTTATTGGTCGAAAATATTTGGCTAACTTGTTTATGTAATTTTTGTTGATAGAAAAGGAAGTTAAATAATAAGTTAATTAATAAGTTAAATTATAAGTTGAATAAAAGCAGATTGAGGTCAAAAGGTGACTCATTTTTTCTTTTACATAAACGTGGGATATACCTGTCAGTATATATGTACAAATTATATATGCTAAAGATAACATGATGGATAGGATTATGTGCTTGTTATTAGAATAGTTATTTCAAAAAATGAAATGGACGTTGGCTGTAATAATTTATTATTTAAGTACTATTTTATCATTTCGATCTTAGACAATGCTGAATATGTTCGTCTTAAAAAAATTCCCTTAGACAATGTTGAATCTATTCATCTTAGACAATGTTGGATGATTGAATGATAAAATTGGCGGAGTGTACCGATTGAATGATTAAGCTGAATGAGTAGGCTAACTAATGAAATAAAGTGCATGATGACTTGCACGGAAATATATGTAAACTGTTGAAGTTGAATATGAAGCTGGCTGGCATTGCTGAAGGCAGGACCTGATGTACTGGCTGAAGCTTAAATGAAATAGTGAAGTAGGATTAACTTGAGTTTGGTACATTAACTTAAAGCTGAAACTAAGCAATTACAGAAGCAAAGTAGAACCGATGAACACCATCAATAGGTGCCTCGGTTTCGACAACTCCAGGTAATTTAGCATAAGATCTAAATTTGCCTTATGCGATAATTTAACATCAACAGCTTCAGAACAAATCACATAACACCATTTTGTAGTCTAGAGCGTTAGGTATGATTCGATCCCATGTGCTTTCGGTTCTAAAGAATGTTTCTTTCCAGGTATTTTCTTACAGCTTTAAATTTATAAATTAGAACCTTAAACCAGTTGCTGATGTTACTGCTTGTCATTAGGTGCAAATAGCTATTCAAGACAATAGCTCAAGCAAATCATCCTTTTCAAAGGGTGTTGAAGCATCTATTATCTATATTCGCTTTAAGGTGGCAGCTAGTGATGTATGTGCTATAGCTTTATTGACATAGCAATAGTCAAATTGTTAACATAGCAAACATAAAAGGAACCGTCACAAACCTTGCTAGTGGTTTCAGTCTTCAAGCATAGGAAAGTCTTCACACTCAGGTATTTTGTGAATTTCCACCCTTCAAACTCTTGTGTTGTTAAGTCTTCGTTGATCACTTCCTTCAGCTGTTGGCTCAGGTCGCATAATATTATACCACTTGCTACTCTTTGAGCATGCATGTGTAGCCTGCGTTCATTACATATGGATATTAAGTGCAACGAGGATGCAATTAATTTATAATAAGTTAAAATTATTGTCATTTAAAATCATATAATCTAAACTATTTAAATTAAATTAGCTATAGGCGTTATCCTTTTACATAGAAAGCGTAATTTTTTTTCATGAATTATATTCATCTAATAATATAATATATATCATAATTTTCCAATCATCGTATATCACCATGATTATCTTCTTTTTCTGCATTTAAGTCGTCGAGTTTAAAATGGTTGTGTAGTTTGAGCGTGTGGCACTGATTCAAAGAGGAGATGAAGGGCACTAAAGAGGTTGTTTGTAAATATGGGCTGTGATTCTGATCATTACACGAAAGTGGATTAGGTTGTGGTGGTGGGGATAATGAAATGAAGTGGGGAGTTGAGCTATTTGGTTTTTTACTTTGTGTTTTTTATGGCTTCTTACTGAGGGGGAGATGCATTTATTTCCTATTGAGTGTTGATGCTGGTTGATCCATAACTTGACTTCAGGGATGAAACTTTTGCTTGCATTAGCTCATAAGAGCTGCTTTCATTTTGTTATTGTGCGCTTGTTCTACAATTAACCCATTAAGTTCGTTAAAGTATATTAAATACAAGACCGCTCCATGGTTATTAATAAATGAGTAATTATCGTTTTTTTTCTTTACTATGTTAAAATTATAGAGTCTAGAATTAAAACTATATGTATCTTCATTCATGTATACTTGAATTTTTAGTTGGTTGTGTTCGTTGTACTGTGTTTAAGTATGGCGCATATTCTAAGTCATTGGTTTAGGGATTCCATTAAAAATTATGCTCATTCCAGATAAATATATGTTAGGCCCCTACTAGTTTGAGAAATGCAGTTAAGATCCATTTTGGAAAAACTTGCTACTGCACTTTGAGCAAAACACTTTAAGTTGATGCAGTATATATTAACAGCAACTGTTATTTTAAGGCTCGTTCTGATCTTTTTGCGAGTTGTAAAGAGATTTAAAGCATTCATCCTCCATTTTTATATTGTTATGTAGTGACGTTGACTTGTGCACATCAATTACACTATCATTTGAGATAATTCCATTACTTTTGCTTTACAGCTAGATAGATGACTGTGATGCAAAAAAAGGTTGCAACGAGTTATGAATCGAAGTTATTTTTGCTGGTAGAACTACTTTTTGGTTTTAACGTATGTACTGCTTGCTTTTGTTTTGCCATTGCTACTTGTTCTATATTTTGTTTTTGAACTATTAATGACAAACTATTTATGTTTGGTGTGAGAATATTGTGTATTTTGTTTATGAAATTTCATATGTTGATTATCAAATATGTGTCCAAAATGTGGTATTGATACAATATGTTGATTTTGAAATGTGATATTGATATAATATGCTAATTTTGAAATGTGGTACATATACACATTGTGGCGGATGTTTACTAAAACGCTGTTAAAACATTCCACAGCGTTTTTAAAAGGCTGTTAAAATATTCCGCAGCGTTTTTAAAACACGGTTAAAACATTCCGCAACGTTTTTAAAACGCTGCTGAAAGTTTAAACAGCATTTTAAAAATTCTGTTAAATTGTATCTAAAAACGTAAAACACGATTTATTACAACAAGGAAACGCTGTAAATAAATATCGCAGCATTGAAAAAAGACTATATAACCTTATCTTAGCACGAAACAAACGTTAAGAAAGATCTCTAACTACACCCAACCAAACGCTGTTAAATGATTTCATGACACCAGGGGAACACTGTTAAAAAGGACATTTATCAGCGTTTACTTGTTGTCATTGTATATCCCTAACATATAACTGCATGTCGATATACAACGTATGTAAAAACGTTGTTAATAGCTTTATAGCTTTTTTAAAACGCTGTTAAAGGTCTTGTTTGTTGTAATATTTTGGATTTGCCCTTTTTGGGCTAGGTTGATTTATGCCCAGCAGAAAAATTCAGACGTCTGGTTGAAAAATCCAGACGTCTGAAGGGGTTTTGGAAATAAATAAAGAAAGGGTAAAGCTAAAATCCAAACGTCTGGAACAGAATCCAGATGAATGGAACAAAAATCCAGACGTCTGGTTGAAAATCCAGACATCTGAAATGGTCCTGGAATTAAAAAAAGAAAGGAGAAAAATCATATATTTTTTCAGAACCCAAATACAGAACGTCTGGAACTGTCAATTTTGCCTACTTTGGCTGTTTTGAGTGGATTTTCAATTTTTATCGATTTTTGTTAATCCGTTTAGTTGTAGTCGATTATTATCGACTTTGATGACTTCATTTATGGGGTTATGTGAATATCCATTTGGTTGTATTTGATATCGATTTTTGGGGTTTTAATTCACATTTTCGAATGTGAATTTTTGGTGGTCGATTGTTTTTACAATTGTTTTTTGTGATTTGTCACTTTTAAAATGCAAATGTTTCTACACTATTAGTAAATACGTTAACTCTTTCACAAAAAACGATTTCAATACTATTTTAAAGCTTGTTTTTAAAACCGTTTTCTAATCTATTAGTACATACAAACCTTTACCTCATTCGTTTGAGAAATCTAAGTAAACGACTTAGAAAAACAAGTAATATGAAACGCTTGCGTTTACTTCATCGGTTAATTCTTGAACTTGTTCGATTGAAATCTTGTGACAATTTTCGAGTGGAAATCTACAATCTATTCGTAAAGATTTAAGTTAAGCCAGTGGTTATGGGACATGAAGCTAAACTCATTTATTTACTATCTTAGTGTAATTTACACTTATCGATCAATGATGATCATTTTATGATTTAGACTAGCGATGTGCGATGTCTCTTTGTTTGTGTGGGGGACTAAACCCCATTTGTGGAGTTTCGGCTCAAATTGGTGGGTGGAGACCTATGGTCTTTGGGCCATTTGTGGAGCCTCGGCTCAAGATTGATGGTTAGCGAAAATGGAATAGCGTTTTGTTCGTGATGCACGTGTTGGTGAGTTTTCATGCTCCCGTTTGTGATAGACCTCCCCCTTTGTAATTTCTGGATTTCTAATTGATGATTTCTAGAATTTGTGTTTCACCAATTTTTGCAATTTATATTGATAAGCTTGATCAATATTTATGGCTTGGTGAATAAGCTAAAGAATATGACATTCTTTTTGGTGTTTTGAGAAAGTTTGAGATATTGTATGATTTTTGTTATTATTTAATGTATACCTGTCACAGTATGGCATTATTGTTATCATATGTTTTTGTCATATCTCTTATCTTATCACATTTTATTGATATTTATAGCTAGACTGATTCGTTTATTATTTTCTACTTTAATAATACTCAGGTCAGACTGAGGTATTTCAAGTGCTTCTACTTGACTTCTTATCTAGGTCTATCATCTGACTTTTGGCTAACTACTTAGCTTAGTAGTTTTTGCTTTTATACATTCGAGATAGAGACTCGTTGATGTATACATATTCTTTTTTCTAGCACTTGTACCTATTCTATTGTGATGTAGTGGATCTTGTATGACCACTACTTTGATGTACACTCTTCTATGAGGTATTCATATCTGTTTCCACCCTAGTGATATGAATATTTGTGACTGATTTTGTGTTATGCTTATTTTATATTTGTTTCCAAAGACCACATAGCCATTGTGTAGTAGCTTTGAGTTTGTATCGGTGTGTCAGATTTCCTCTTGAATGAAATGCAAGTAATACCATCTGACATATCGGTACTCGCACAAAGCAATTACACAGATGGTTGCTCCTCAACAGCCTTATTCTTCATGCTACTCAACGGCATTACTCTATAGTGCCTTTGATGTAACTTCCCGCCTTTTCGTACGCTTTAAATCGACGATAAACCACACACGTCAGACTTAAACCATACAGAAGGGCTGATTGTTATGGGGTAAATAAGAAAAAGCAGAGAAAGAAAAAGAAAAAAATGGAACCTTACAGCGGAACGATAAAATATAATAATCAAATATACAGTTCATGAAGCTGTTTTTCCAAATTATTTGATTTTACTTATACAATACATATCAGAGTTACACATACCAGAAAATAATCAATAACAATGCAGCGGAACAATGTGAATGTAGTGGAATAATATAATAGGTAATAGTAATAAAATCTTCGTCTTCGTCCTCTAGAATAAAATCTTCAAATCTCGAAATGCTCGGACTGACCCGAGCGAATTGAAAAGACAAAACGCTCGAGTTAGAACTAAAAGATCTTATGTAAGTCAAATCAACAGTAAATAAATATGAGTGTAAACGACTTCAGAGATGTTTACGGGATTTGACGTCTCATATCCAGTGTCCAACGTGAGTGTAGTAACTCAAGAGATGCTCGAGATTCACATCTCATAAAGATCCGTTAAACTATCTACCATGTCGTAATATACGCTATTATAATAGTGTCTAAAATAAAGTATAATATACTGAAAATAGCGTTAAGGGGTTACCCATATAGCCCTTAACACACTTTTATATTCCCATAATCTATACAGTACCGTAATCTCCCCCGTACTGGGCATCGTCAGAGGGCACTCCATAGGTATGGTACAAAACAAAATCGTATAAGGCGCGCTAGGGTAGGTGATACGGCACAACTAGGCAATGCCAGGGTAGATATACCAATTGCTATCCGGATTTGTGGTAACGCATAGCCGCAGCTACCGCCTACCTCGAGCCACACCTCCAAATAAAAAAATCAAAAGCAGCCACCGAATCAATCCAAAAGTCAAAGTATAATATCGAAGGGATGTGTCCGATCAAAGGTGCTACCTCATTGGCCCGAGAATCGCTCCTGTTTTAGCCACCTTATGCCAGCTTACGGGAGTTGGGTCCACGTATTTACCTCAAAGGAAACGCCGCTACCATCCTTCTTCATTCTGCAATCTCCACCGCGTGCATGGTTGCTAAAGTGGTTTTCGGAGTTGGCAGGGAGTATGACACTTCCAATCCCAGTCTCTTTAACAACCAAACGTTATTATAACACCGTGGTCATTTCAAAATAACTTATACTTTAAAACCAGAATATAATATCCATTTCAAAACCATGTAAATACGGTATCATTTCTGTTTTTAAAACCCAAATCAATATGATATCATTTTTATTTCAAATATATCCTTTTCCAAAATCATAGCACTTTCAAATCTATATACCTTGAAACCCATAGCTTTGAAACATAACTTCTCATACTTAAATGGTTTAAATATTAAATTACTTTATAAAATAAAATAGCTTCTTCAATATCACAAATAAATATCAAATACCGATTTGAACCTCCAAATAAACCATTTCAATTTATATATTTTAAAGCTTTACATATTCCACCATTTCAAAACTAGTTCTTTGATAATTCCATATATATATCGATTTCAATTACTATTATTTAGATTTGAAATGTTTACTTAATAAATCCAATATAATTTAAGTAAAACTTTTAACTTCAAACAACTGGATATTCTTTCAATTTATTTAACTTGATATATTCATTTATCTCAACTTTATATTCATTTAAATCACTTTAAACCAAATCAAGTTATAAGAATCATACCCTTTAAAATCTCAATTTTATTTAAATTCCAAAAGGATTCTTATTAAATATAACTCTAAATTAAATAAAATCTCAAATCAATTTCAAACCATCTTCTCAACTTTGATTTATAAAAATCAATATAAAATCTATATTAAAATATAATTTAAGTAAATACTTATCCATATTATATTTTAATAAAAATCAAACTTTATTATTTAACTTATTTTATACTGTAACAATTTTATTCATAGCTTAAATCAAGAATTTAAAAATACCATTTATAAATATCCAAATCAATATCTCGTAAATCATATATTTCTTTCTAAAACCATAGAAAATCATTTCGAAATATTTATATATATGGACCACGGTGTCTGTATATAATTTTCTATCCTATGGTCAAGTGGTACGGATATTTATCATTTCAATCCGCAATTTAAAAATAAAAAATGCGGTTGTATATCATTTCAAACCGCAATCCCGAATCAAAATAACAAACAAAGAACTTGCAGATTATAATGATATAAAATAAACATCCATTCATCCATCAACAGATCACACATCCATCACAATCATCATCCAAAACAATCAATCAATATCAATAGATAACTGATAATATATATAACAGGTATTTAGCTGGCAGTTATATTCAATTAAATTAAATAAAGATTTAATTTAAATAAATGCAATTAACTGAGATGATGAGTAAAAATATATGAAAAGTCATAAATAAATTCAAATTCACAACATAAATTAAATTTAACGAACATAAGAAATTTTAGAAGTTGTGAGTGGGTTAAAGCACTCACCTTTTTAATTTAAATTGAATTTAAATTGAATTTAAATTCAAAAATGGAACAGTCTCAGAATCCATCCAAACTAGCGTCCACATGTTTGGAATTCAAATATGATCCTAACAAAAAAAATCGCGTGTTAATCTGGTATCGTATGCAAAAGTTATACGCATTCGACGATTTCAAATTTTAAGTTAAATTGAAATAAATAATTAACTGAACCAATCATTATTCGTCACGCAACCCTTCAACATGCGTTCCAGAAACCCTAGCCGCATAAACCATCTCGTCTCGCTCGTTCAAACAGAGCTGCCATCATCTCGACCACGAACACGCCACCACAAACGACAACAACCCAATCCAACACCACCGATGAGCTCCATAACCCAGGGCCGACCCAAACACTGCCTCGCACGCCCCTCTGGTGGCCGAAACCTTCCTCCGCCACAGCGACGTTGAATGCATTTTTCTGGCGATCCACGGCCATCGTACGACCAACGAGCAACATCCCAGGGGTCTGCACTGCGCCCTCTTTCAAACGCCACCCTCCGATGAACGTATCGACGTAGATCCACCGTGGGATCAAAACCCTAGCCTATGGACGGCTGAGGTTCCACTTGAATTTCTGGATAAATGATGCATCGAACTGAAAAACAAATCACAAAATTAAGATGCGCTCATCGAAACTTCGATATATAATTTTTTTGAATTTTTTTGAGGAGTTTGAAATTTCAATTTGATTTTTGAGTTGCCATTGTATTTGAAAATGTCTGCCATTGGAAGGAGGAGATGAAGAGGTGAAGAGGAATTGTATGTGCAAACAAATGAGAATTGGAGGTAGGCTAGGGTTTATAACATGGTATTTATAGACAATGGTGAAAATAGAATAAATGGATAAAACAGATACACGTGTTAACGACAAAATGGCCCAAAAGCCCGTTTCGACTCTGGAATGAAAGTGGGTCAACCCATATATCAAAATAGATGTCTTAAAATATATTAAACGTAATAGAAAAGGTTTCACGTCCAAATTCCATCGTATGAAGAAGTTATGCTAAAATAAATTTATTTCAAATTGATTTCAATTGATTTCAATTTCATTGATTTCTGGGCGTTTCAAGTCCGTACGATCAAACGATAAGTCTGATCATCACAAAACTTGAAATCCTATAATAATTCATCGTTACGAATCCGATGAAATTGGTTTCGTCGAAATCCGAATCAGTGGCCAAAATGGCTATTTTCCAGTTAATTAAATAATTTAATAATTAATAAATTAAATCACCTTCCAATTTAAATTCTATAATTCATAAATTTTATCACATTGTATTACTTTAGAAATTTTAAAAATCCTTTATAAGAAATTTCCATATCAATTTAAAGTTAATAAATTCATAACTACAGTGTTTAACTTTCAAATTAAATAAATGCATTACTTATCAGTTGCAATTCCCTAAATCCATCTATTTGACCCTTAATCTTATTATGAATCAATTATAACTTACCATCTTAAAGGTGATGTCAACATGGGTTCATATCTACTACGCTAACATTCCAAATTCATCTTAATTCACATTTACATAATATTTAAATATTTAATTTCAATTAATTGCAATAAACCCAATTACCATAATTTTACATTCAAATAAATAAATATTGATTCTTATTCTTATTATTCAACAATCATTATCCTATAAACATATTTAACATTTGTTTATGTTTCATTACACTGATACTTCCAATTTCACCTTTATTCGTATTAACTATTTTATTTTCAGTTATTGTGTAATAACTACTATAATTCAATCATATTGAACTTTGTCAATTTCACCCATAAATTAAGATTTTAAAACCAATTAACTAATTTACCTTGGTTCCATCCTTTATTACATCAATTGTTACCTAAATTTACATTAACAAAACGTTAAATTAAAATTTATTGTACTCGATTGCCAAAGTTTATTTGACATATTAAATAAACAACCTATATTAATTGTCACCTATTTGCTTTTAATTGCATTTATAAGGTTGTTACCTATCAACCCAGGTTATAATTCCATATATAACGCTAATTTTTATTTCATTACATTAATATACGCCTATTTACATCTTAATTTGAATAAATATTACATTTCTAAATGTGTACTTCTATCAATTGAACACATTAATTAAGGTTTTAAAACCAATAAATGAATTTACCTTAATTCCATTCTTAGACCAGTTTATTACTTTACATACATTACGTATTAATTCATCAATTTACATACTTTGAACTATTTTCCCCAATTCACCAGTTACTACCTTAAAATAAATTTACGTTTCTATTAGATTTACATTCACGCTTCCGTTACTACCTTTATTTTCATTAAAGTAATATTTAATTACCTTTATTTGCAATAACCATTTATCACCAATATACTCTTTATAATACTTATATGGTTATTCTCTACAACAATTACCCTCTATCCTATTATTTCACACATAAATTTTGTAACCAAGTTATAACCTTTACATTGTTTCACTTATTGTAATTACATCCAAGTTATTAACAATTAACTTATATTTATACAGTTGCAATTCATTTTAGTTATTATTTCATTAATACTATTTCCAATTTTATTTTTTTCAGTATTAATTACACCATCATATTAAATTAACAAATTATAATCTTTTCCACTATTTCTTTATTGGGATTTCATTCCAATTGTCAAGAATTAATTTTATTTACCATTGGAACATTTAATTTCTAACATTCGCTCCAATATAAATTATAATATTTTCATTTCTTTCTACGTTTAATAACAAAATCTTATAAATTTAACCAATTTTAATTATCGAAATTTACGGGTGGTTACACTCTCCCCTACTCAAATTTCGTCCCCGAAAAGGAAAAGAAGGGGAAAAAGGAACTTACAAATCAATATATATTATTCAAAACATTATATTCATAACAATAAGTTTACAGAATTGGATAATTTAAATAGAATATAAATATTTATAGACAATTAAATCCTTTTATATTTAAATTTATAAAGTTGGGAAAATATTTTAAAATTTTCTAAGTCCAAAGTTTACGGAAAATTTCGACAGAGTCTCCTTTGTACGGAGAGGCTCGAGAGAAAATATAAAATCAAATATAACATATTTTTCCAAAATAATATATATCCCAACACGGGAAAACAATATAATAATGCTATAAAACCATAATCCGAAAATGTACCTATTTGTCGAGCAATTAACGCTTAATTATGAAACCAAAAACAGTAGCAATTGCTTTCATAACCTGTATTTCACTTATATAATCTAAAAAGGTTAACAATTATATAAAGTGAAATATTTAAAGTTGCTTCAACCATAAACAAACAAATCAATACAAACAACCATCACTTGCAACAAGGCATACAACCATCACATAAAAATCATCACAAATCAATCATTCATTCATATCAAACAAACAAATAGTTGCTCGGGTTCAAACTTTAAATTATACAGAATGGAAAATAAACTACTAAGCGCACCATTTACTCAACAGTCTCTAATGAAGCTAAATAGATTATTCATATTCCATTCATACATTTGTTGTTTGATTTCTCTTTTTCATTCATATAATGGTTTATCTTTTAAATTTACATTTATTTCTTACAATTTTATTTAGAAATAACTTCAACTTATTTACTTAAGTTTAAAATTTCTTACTTACAATACCTACCTTCTATTATATTTAATTAGCAGTATTTCAATTTCACTTAAGTTTATAACAATCATAACATCAAATTCTTATTTAAAGGAATTTCATTACATACTTTCATTACCTCGAGTTTATTACCTGTTTACATTTTCTTATTAGCCATTTCAACTTTTAAATCTTTTGGTAAGTTATATGCATGCTTTTAGGGATGCAATTAAAATTTATACAAGTTTTGTTTTTTTTACCTCAATTCTTTTAATTTAATTTAATGTTCAATAATTTCATCTTTTGCTTTATAGATTACGGTTTCAACTTTCTTTTTAATTCTATTTATACTTAGCATTAAATCTCTATTTCCTTTAGAGGTTTCAATTATTAATTACCTATGTTCCAATTCACTACAATAATTGAAACTATTAATTTATGGAACTTAAGAACTAAATACCGGGTTAAATTTCAAATCATTTTAAAATAACAGATAAATGTATATACTTACAGCTTATATATATCCCATTATATTTAAAACAATTAAAAAATTATTTTTGTTTATCAAAAATGAATCTGCAGTAAAACTACTACAGTGGTCTTCCCCCTTCGAAACTCGAAAATGAATGTCGATAATGCGTGCAATCATCACCGAAATTATTTTCCAGCGACAGAGAGGGGAGTACAACTTATTTCTTTCCAGAGTTTCTTTAAAACAATTCTTTCAAATTACAACGAAATTATATCAGAAAATACTTCTAAATAATATTATTATTATATTTCAAAATCATTCAAAAGAAAGTTTCACAGCCCCGGAACTTAAGCTCTAAATTCCCAATTTTTATTTATTTATTTTCAATCTCATTTCACATATTATTTATAAGTTTTATTATCTAACAACCAATATATTGCAACCAAATATATATATATATATATATATATATATATCATTTGTAAAAAAAATATAGAAAATATAATAGGCAAAATTTATTTCATTCACCTATATTTAAAATAAATATTGTGTCGGTCTGTCCTATTAAGTGTTTAGAAATCCCTATTGATGTCATAGCGTCCTATGCACCAACCAGAACTAATAAATACAAAACGGAACAAATTAACACAATATTAAAACCTTTTTATAACACTAACAAATACGCTCTCTAATATATATATATGTACACACACACACATACACACACACTCAACGACTCATCATAGGGTATTCCTACCCTATTAATAAAGAGTCAGACCCCACAAAGCTAAGGTTTATCGCTAAACCAAAGCTCTGATACCAGATGTAACGTCCCGCCTTTTCGTACGCTTTAAATCGACGATAAACCACACACGTCAGACTTAAACCATACAGAAGAGCGGATTGTTATGGGGTAAATAAGAAAAAGCAGAGAAAGAAAGAGAGAAAAAGGAATCTTGCAACGGAACGATAAAATATAATAACCAAATATACAGTTCATGAAGCTGTTTTTTCAAATTATTTGATTTTACTTATACAATACATATCAAAGTTACACATACCGGAAAATAATCAATAACAATGCAGCGGAACAATGTGAATGTAGTGGAATAATATAATAGGTAATAGTAATAAAATCTTCGTCTTCGTCCTTCAGAATAAAATCTTCAAATCCTGAAATGCTCGGACTGACCCGAGCGAATTGAAAAGACAAAACACTCGAGTCAGAACTAAAAGATCTTATGTAAGTCAAATCAACGGTAAATAAATATGAGTGTAAACGGCATCAGAGATGTTTACGGGATTTGACATCTCCTATCCAGTGTCCAACGTGAGTGCAGTAAGTCAAGAGATGCTCGGGATTCACATCTCATAAGGATCCGTTAAACTATCTAATATGTAGTAATATACGCTATTATAATAGTATCTAAAGTAAAGTATAATATACTGAAAATAGCGTTAAGTGGTTACCCATATAGCCCTTAACACACTTTTATATTCTCATAGTTTATACAGTACCGTAATCTCCCATGTACTGGCCGTCATCAGAGGGCACTCCATAGGTATGGTACAAAACAAAATCGTATAAGGCGCGCTAGGGTAGGTAACACGGCACAACTATGCAATGCCAGGGTATATATACCAATTGCTATCCGGACTGGTGGTAACGCATAACCGCAGCTACCTCCCACCTCGAGCCACATCCCCAAATAAAAAAAAATCAAAAGTGGCTACCGAATCAATCCAAAAGTCAAAGTATAATATTGAAGGGATGTGTCCGATCAAAGGTGCTACCTTATTGGCCCGAGAATCGCTCCTGATTTAGCCACCTTATGTCAACTCACGGGAGTCGGGTCCACGTATATACCTTAAAGGAAACGCCGCCACCATCCTACTTCATTCTGGAATCTCCACCGTGTACAAGGTTGTTAAAGTGGTTTTCGGAGTTGGCAGAGAGTATGACAACTTCTGATCCCGGTCTCTTTAACAACCAAACGTTATTATAACACCGTGGTCATTTCAAAGTAACTTATACTTAAAAACCAGAATATAATATCCATTTCAAAACCATGTAGATACGATATCATTTCTGTTTTTAAAACCCAAATCAATATGATATCATTTTTATTTCAAATATATCCTTTTCCAAAATCATAGCACTTTCAAATCTATATACCATGAAACTCATAGCTTTGAAAGATAACTTCTCTTACTTAAATGGTTTAAATATTAAATTACTTTATAAAATAAAATAGCTTCTTCAATATCACAAATAAATTCCAAACACCGATTTGAACCTCTAAATAAACCATTTCAATTTATATATTTTAAAGCTTTACATATTCCACCACTTCAAACTAGTTCTTTGATAATTCCATATATATATCAATTTCAATTACTATTATTTAGATTTGAAATGTTTACTTAATAAATCTAATATAATTTAAGTAAAACTTTTAACTTCAAACAACTGGATATACTTTCAATTTATTTAACTTGATATATTCATTTGTCTCAACTTTATATTCATTTAAATCACTTTAAACCAAATCAATTTATAAGAATCATACCCTTTAAAATCTCAATTTTATTTAAATTCCAAAAGGATTCTTATTAAATATAACTCTAAATTAAATAAAATCTCAAATCAATTTCAAACCATCTTCTCAACTTTGATTATAAAAATCAATATAAGCTCTATATTAAAATATAATTTAAGTAAATACTTATCCATATTATATTTTAATAAAAATCAAACTTTATTATTTAACTTATTTTATACTTTAACAATTTTATTCATAGCTTAAACCAAGAATTTAAAAATACCATTTATAAATATCCAAATCAATATCTTGTAAAATCATATATTTCTTTCTAAAACCATAGAAAATCATTCGAAATATTTATATATATAGACCATGGTGTCTGTTTATAATTCTCTATCCTATGGTCAAGTGATACAGATATTTACCATTTCAATCCGCAATTTAAAAATAAAAAATGCAGTTGTATATCATTTCAAACCGCAATCCCGAATAAAAATAACAAATAAAGAACTTGTAGATTATAATGATACAAAATAAACATCCATACATCCATCAACAGATCATACATCCATCACAATCATCATCCAAAACAATCAATCAATATCAATAGATAACTGATAATATATATAACAGGATTTAACTGGCAGTTATATTCGATATTAAATTAAATAATGATTTAATTTAAATAAATGCAATTAACTGAGATGATGATTAAAAATATACGAAAAGTCATAAATAAATTCAAAATCACAACATAAATTAAATTTAACGAACATAAGAAATTTTAGAAGTTGTGAGTGGTTAAAACACTCACCTTTTGAATTTAAATTGAATTTGAATTCAATTTGAATTCAAAAATTGAATAGTCTCAGAATCCATCCAAACTAGCGTCCACATGTCTGGAATTCAGATACGATCCTAACAAAAAAAATCGCACGTTAATCGGGTATCGAATGCAAAAGTTATACGCATTCGATGATTGCAAATTTTAAGTTAAATTGAAATAAATAATTAACAACTGAACCAATCATTACTCGCCATGCAACCCTTCAACATGCGTTCCAGAAACCCTAGCCGCACGAACCATCTCGTCTCGCTCGTTCAAACAGAGCCGCCATCATCTTGACCACGAACACGCCACCACAAACGACGACAACCCAATCCAACACCGCCGATGAGCTCCATAACCCAGGCCGACCCAAACATTGCCTCGCGCGCCCCTCTGGTGGCCGAAACCTTCCTTCGCCGTCGCGACGTTGAATGCTTTTTTCTGGCGATCCACAGCCATCGTACGACCAACGAGCAACATCCCAACGGTCTGCACTACGCCCTCTTTCAAACGCCACCCTCCGATGAACGTATCGACGCAGATCCACCGTTGGATCAAAACCCTAGCCTATGGACGGCTGAGGTTCCAGTTGAATTTCTGGATAAACGATGCATCGAACTGAAAAACGAAGCACAAAATTCAGATGCGCTCATCGAGAACTTCGATATATAATATTTCTGTATTTTTTTGAGGAGTTTGAAATTTCAATTTGATTTTTGAATTGCCATTGTATTTGAAAATGTCTGCCATTGGAAGGAGGAGATGAAGAGGTGAAGAGGAATTGTACGCGTAAACAAATGAGAATTAGAGGTAGGCTAGGGTTTACAATAGGGTATTTATAGACAATGGTGAAAATAGAATAAATGGATAAAACAAATATACGCGCTAACGACAAAATGGCCCAAAAGCCCATTTTGACTCCGGAATGAAATTGGGTCAACCCATATATCAAAATAGATGTTTTAAAATATTTTAAACGCAATGGAAAAGGTTTCACGTCCAAATTCCATCATATGAAGAAGTTATGCTGAAATCAATTTATTTCAAATTGATTTCGATTTCATTGATTTCTGCGCGTTTCGAGCCCGTACGATCAAATGATAAGTCCGATCGTCACAAAACTTGTAATCCTACAATAATTCACCGTCACGGATCCGATGAAACTGGTTTCATCGAAATCCGAGCCAGTGGCCAAAATGGCTATTTTTCAGTTAATTAAATAATTTAATAATTAATAAATTAAATCACCTTCCAATTTAAATTCTATAATTCATAAATTTTATCGTCTTGTATTACTTTAGAAATTTTAAAAATCCTTTATAACAAATTTCCATATCAATTAAAGTTAATAAATTCACAACTATAGTGTTTAACTTTCAAATTAAATAAATTCATTACTTATCAGTTGCAATTCCCTAAATCCATCTATTTGACCCTTAATCTTATTATGAATCAATTATAACTTACCATCTTAAAGATGATGTCAACATGGGTTTATATCTACTACGCTAACATTCCAAATTCATCTTAATTCACATTTACGTAATATTTAAATATTTAATTTCAATTAATTGCAATAAACCCAATTACCATAATTTTACATTCAAATAAATAAATCTTGATTCTCATTCTTATTATTCAACAATCATTATCCTATAAACATATTTAACATTTGTTCACGTTTCATTACACTGATACTTTCAATTTCACCTTTATTCGTATTAACTATTTTATTTTCACTTATTGTGTAATAACTACTATAATTCAATCATATTGAAATTTGTCAATTTCACCATAAATTAAGAGTTTAAAACCAATTAACTAATTTACCTTGGTTCCATTCTTTGTTACATCAATTGTTACCTAAATTTACATTAATAAAACGTTAAATTAAGATTTATTGCAGTCGATTACCAAAGTTTACTTGACATATTAAATAAACAACCTATATTAATTGTCACCTATTTGCTTTTAATTGCATTTATAAGGTTGTTACCTATCAACCCAGGTTATAATTCCATATATAACGCTAATTTTTATTTCATTGCATTAATATACGCCTATTTACATCTTAATTTGAATAAATATTGCATTTTTAAATGTGTACTTCTATCAATTGAACACATTAATTAAGGCTTTAAAACCAATAAATGAATTTACCTTAATTCCATTCTTATACCAGTTTATTACATTACATACATTACGTATTAATTCATCAATTTACATACTTTGAACTATTTTCCCCAATTCACCAATTACTACCTTAAAATAAATTTATGTTTCTATTAGATTTACATTCACACTTCCGTTACTACCTTTATTTTCATTAAAGTAATATTTAATTACCTGTATTTGTAGTAACCATTTATCACCAATATACTCTTTATAATACTTGTATGGTTATTCTCTACAACAATTACCCTCTATCCTATTATTTCACACATAAATTTTGTAACCAAGTTATAACCTTTACATTGTTTCACTTATTGTAATTACATCCAAGTTATTAATAATTAACTTACATTTATACAGTTGCAATTCATTTTGGTTATTATTTCATTAATACTATTTCCAATTTTATTTCTTTCAGTATTAATTATACCATCATATTAAATTAACCAATTATAATGTTTTCCACTATTCTTTATTGGGATTTCATTCCAATTGTCAAGAATTAATTTTATTTACCATTGCAACATTTAATTTCTAACATTCGCTCCAATATAAATTATAAGATTTTCATTTCTTTCTACATTTAATTACAAAATCTTATAAATTTAACCTATTTTAGTTATCGAAGTTTACGGGTCGTTACACCTTGGCTACTGTGAGTATAGAGGTGGGGAGTCACACCTTGGTATCAGAGCCAAACTTCGAAACAATATAGAATTTTATAGCAAGGATCATCGCCCTAAGTCTCTCTTAGGATTCGTGCCTTAGGATTTAATTCGAATCATTGGACCCGTTCTATCCTATTTTCTTTTATGACACCTTGTTTTATCAATCATGCTTGTTTGATATTTATTCTGAGAATAACCGTTTTCCTCTTCTTTCTTTCTTTCTTAAAGAAGATAAATGGTTAGACCTGGCTGTCCCAGTACCGGTCAATCCAGCGCCACTCCTCAGGATGGAGTATTTATGTCTGCCCAATAACTTTTAGATCTTGTAAAGCACGCTCAAGCTGTTGGACCCATTCCAGAGCCTACTCATCCTAAAACCGGTTTTGCATTCTTGTGCAGTGATTATACCAATTTAGGTGGAAAACCATTCAAGGGTTTCAAAAGCGTTATAGAAGTTCAAGCTTGGCTTAGAACATGCGATTGCATCTTTTCTCGCATGAATCTTGTTGATCTACGTCGAGTCCAAGTGGCTTCTAGCATGCTCCAAGAAAGAGCATTAGACTGGTGCGATCTTTTGATTTCGAAAATTATTGAAGCGGATTTTACTTGGGAGCAATTCTGAGAAAGGTTTGAATTAAAGTTTGTGCCGGAAGCTGAAAAAGTAACTTTAGCTCGATGCTTTATTGACCTTGTTCAAGGTGGATCTTCTATGATGGATTACATCGCATCTATTGAATCTCTCTCTAAATACGGGGTCAGGTATATTAATACCCCATTGAAGAAAAATCAAAGGTTTGTCTACGGGCTGAATAAGAACCTCAAAAAGCCATTACTTCTGAAATTAGAAGTTTCTTTCAATCAGCTTGTTGATATCGCTCTTCGGCTTGAAGAGGCCGATAAAGAAAGTGATGTTGAAGTTGTGGGTGCTAAATAGAACTTCAACAACAACAAGAAGAGGCCTATTAATTTCAACCCTAATCCTAACAAGAAAGGGAAGCAAGCAACTTCGGTAGCAAAGACTCCTACTTCTAGTCGTGGAGAGTGCTACAATTGTGGTTCTAAGGACCATTATGCAAATAAGTGTCCGAAGCCACTTACTTGTCGCTATTGCAAAAGTTCAGGTCATACTATATCTTCATGTCCCAAACTTCAAAGCAAGAAGGAGGGAAAGCTAAATGTTGTGCAAGCCCCTAGTAACACATCTCGTGGTTAGGGTATTTCTCATTCTATCCTTGATGGCATTATTATGTTTCGTGATCTTCCTATTCGAGTTCTTTTTAACACGGGTGCATCCCACTCTTTTTTATCAAAAGAACTTGTTGATACTTTTTCTTTAAATGTTATGGGCCTGATGACTTCTTTGAGAATTGCGAATCCGGTTGGTGGATCCGCAACACTCAGTTTACTTTGTAAAGATGTCGAGATTATTTTATATGATTATGCATTCCGAACCGATTTGCATGTTATGAGTTACTTAGGTTTCAGAATGATTTTGGGAATAGATTGGCTTAACTGTTATGAAGCCCACATCCTATGTCCTGATAGGACTATACATCTTCGACATCCTCAATATGTTAAGCAAATTTCTATTGTTCTTAATGATTCAGATTCCAATTTAGTAGCATCCTTATATTCTCTAAATTCACATGATGCATGAGGAAGATGTAATTTCCCTCATTCATGTTGTTTGTGAATTTTCCGACATATTTGATCCCGTTTTAGGATTACCCCCTAAGCGAGCAATTGAGTTCAGAATCAATTTAATCCCTGGAGCTCTACTTATCACTCGTCCTCCTTATCGTATGTCCAATAAGGAAAATGAGGAATGCGTAAACAAATATCCGAATTGGAAACAAAACAACATTCTAGTTCCTCTCCTTGGGGAGCTTCAGCTATTTTTGTGAAGAAATCTGATGGTACACTTAGGCTTTGCGTTGACTACCGCAAGCTTAATGATCTCACCATCAAGAATAAATATCCCTTACCTCGGATTGATAATTTATTTGATCAACTTAGTGGTGCTAGAGTCTTTTCACAGTTGGACTTAGCAACCGGTTTTCATCAACTTCGTATTGTAGAGGATAACATTCATTTTACATCGTTCCGTACTCATTATGGATCTTATGAATGGTTTGTTATGCCATTTGGTTTAACAAATGCTCCAGCTTATTTCGTTGACCTTATGAATCGAGTTTTCAATGACTTCCTCGATCGATTCGTTCTCATCTTTATAGATGATATTCTTGTTTATTCTAAAATCAAGGAAGAGTATGAAAAACATCTTCGGATTGTGTTGGAAACTCTTAGGAGCAATCAATTGAAAGAAAAAATTTCTAAGTGCCACTTTAGGCAATCCCATGTGAAACTTTTTGGACATATCATTTCTGAATACGGAATTTCCATGGATCCTTCAAAGATTGAAGCGATTCAAAATTTGAAGAGACTGGAGTGTGTGACGAAAATTCGTAGTTTTCTTAGATTGGCGGGCTATTATCGTCGGTACATAAAAGACTTTTCTAAAATTTCCACGCCTCTTACTAGTTTGACAAAGATGGGAGTTAAGTATATCTAGTCAGACAAATGTGAAGCTTCTTTTTCGAAATTAAAAGAACTCCTTTTTGATGCTCCTATTCTTGTGATTCCCAAAGGGAATCGAGACTTTACTGTTTACACTGATCTAGTTGTGTTGGTTTGGGTGCCGTTCTCATGCAAAGGGAACGTGTTGTCGCTTATGCTTCTTGGCAATTAAAGCCTACCGAGACTAGATATGCCACTCGTGATTTAGAGCTCGCGACCATTGTTTTTGGCCTTAGATTTTGGCGTCATTATCTTTTGAGAGAGAAATTTGTTCTCTACACCGATCATAAAACTTTGAAGTATTTGTTTTCTCAAAAGGAACTTAATTTGCATCAACAACATTGGCTTGAATTTCTTGCATCTTATGATCTTGATATTCTTTATACTCCCTGAAAGGGGAATCGCATTGCCGATGCCATTAGTCGTAAGCAACAAGCGATTGTTTCAATGATGATATCCGAATGGAATGATCTCAAGACTTTATCTACTTGTGAGATTCGAGATCGTGAATCTAATTCATGTTCATCTCTTGTTTTATGTAGCCTTGAGGCTCATCCTTCTTTTTTAGACCGCATCCTTAAAGCTCAAAAGCATGATCCCGAATTGACTCATCTTAGCCAAAGTTGTAGGGATAGAAATATTAATGGTTTGAAAGACTTTGAAATCGATGCTTGTGGCGGCATTCGAAAATTTGGTAGACTTATCGTGCCAAATATTAGTGATCTTCGTAAAGACATTTTAGAAGATTCTCATCATTCTAAATTTACCATTCATCCCAGTAGTAGTAAAATGTACGCAGATATGAAGCGACTTTATTATTGGGATGAAATGAAATTTGATATTGCTAACTTTATTAAGCGTTGCATGACTTGCAAACTCATTAAGACCGAGCATCAAAGGCCCGGTGGGTTATTACAACCTTTAGATATTCCCGTTTGGAAGTGTGATCAAGTCTCCATGGACTTTATTGACGGTCTTCCTCGATCTCGTTTAGGTCATGATAGTTTATGGGTGATTGTAGATAAACTAATAAATCCACCCATTTTATTCCCGTTCGGTCCAATCGGACCCTACCTCTTTTGGCCAAACTTTGTGTTAAAGAGATTGTTAAATTGCACAGAGTTCCTACTTCTATTGTTAGTGATCGTAATCCATTATTTAATAGTGGATTTTGGAAGAGTCTTCAAAAAGCTTTGGGAACGAAGCTTAATTTTAGCACCGCTTATCATTCTCAGTCCGATGGACAAACCGAGCGTGTGAATCAAACTCTTGAAGATCTTCTTCATGCATATGTTCTTGATTTTGGTGGAAGTTGGGAAGATCATATTTCTCTTGTTGAGTTTTCCTATAATATTGGCTTCCAATCTAGTATTGGTATGACACTTTCGAGGCACTCTACGGAAGGCCATGCCGATCTCCTTCTTATTGGCTTAAGGCCGGTGAGAAGTTGGTTTTAGGTCTAGATTTTATTTGTGAATCCACAGAAAAGATTGACCTATTCATAATAGGATGAGAGAAGCTCAGAGTAGGCAAAAATCCTATGCCGATAACCAAAGAAGGAATTTAGAATTTTCTATGGGAGATTTGGTGTTCATTTGTGTTTCACCTATGAAGGGTGTTATGCGTTTCAGTTGATCGAGAAAACTAGCACCACGATATATTGGTCCATTTTCCATCACCGAACGTATTGGTTCTGTGGCTTATCGCCTTGTGTTACCAGCTCAATTTTCAGCTACTCATGACATATTCCACGTCTCTCAACTACGGAAATGTCTTAGGGATTTCGATTCTATTCTTGAGCCCGGTGTTGTTGAAAAAATTGAAGTTTCACCTAATTTGACTTATGAGCAACATCCTATTTGTATCATTGCTACGGAGGTTAAACGCCTTAGAAATATAGATGTTCCGCTTGTGAAAGTTCAATGGTCTTCTAATCCTAAGGATTGCTTTTGGGAATCCAAAGAATTCATCGAGCGAACACATCTAGACTTACTCTCTCGAGCTTTTTAAGGTGAACTTCTTATTTCAAATTTTCTTTTGTGTTGATATGCTTTTATGGTTATTACTCTTTGTTATCTTCTTAAGAATTGCGAGTACGCAATTTCTTTAAGGAGGGGAGTCTGTAACAACCCGCATATTTTACGATTATATATTTAAATATAGCATCGTTAATCGGATTAAAGTCCTAAATATTATTTTTTGTAAATTGTTGAATTAGGACCCGAGACCACTTCCATTGAGTCCAAAATGACGTTTGCAACCTTTTTGAATATAAATATCGATATGTTTGGAGTTGAGTTGAATTTTTCTATTTTTCTATTGGGCTTTGGATTTGGGTTTCAGCCCATTAACCCAACATAATACCCTAACTTCAACCCCTCTTCTCTTCATTCATTTTTATTTCCTAACACTTTCAAGCTAAAGTAAAAATGGGGGAAAGAAAGTGAAATCAAAATTCCTAAACCTTAGTTTACTGGGAAATTCAAATTCAAGCTCCAAAATCAAGGAGAAGCTTAGGTAAGTATCCTCTTCATCTTCTCCATCTCAATCTCTTTTAAATTTTCATAAATTTCTAAAGCCTAACTTAGGAAATATTTGCTTATGAGCTTAGATTGGAGCTTCTTGAGTTGAAGTTGAAGTTGAAGTTGAAGAGTGATTGATCTTTCCTTTGTTTTAGAGCTTCTCATTTGTTGTTTTTGAGAATAAAGATGAGTTCTTGAACTTACACCTATGTCTATACATTTCATTGTTGCTAGTTATGAATTCTTAACATTTATTACATGTTTAGCTGCTTTTGATTTGAATTGATTTGGTGAATTTTCTAATTTTGGCGTTTTGAATTCAAAATCTTTAAAGATCCTACCTTGGATGTTTGGACATGTTTTGGTGGTGTATTGAAGAGCCTATAGTGTTGGGTTTTCGATTGGCATAAATCCCTAGCATCCATCGCTCGTTGGATCACATTTCGGTTTGGATTTGCCCTTTTTGGGCTAGGCTGATTTTTGCCTAGCAGGAAAATTCAGACATCTAGTTGAAAAATCCATACGTCCGAAAGGGTTCTGGAAATAATCAAAAAAGGGCAGAGCTAAAATCCAAACATCTGGAATAGAATCCAAACATCTGGAACAAAAATCCAGATGTCTGGTTGAAAATCCAAACATCTGAAATGGTCCTGGAAGTAAAAAGAGAAAGGAGAAAAATTATATATTTATCCAAAACCCAAATCCAGACGTCTGGTTGGTAATTTCGGACATCTGGAACTGTCAATTTTGCCTATTTTGGCTGTTTGTGAGTGGATTTCCAATTTTTATCGATTTTTATTAATCTAGTTAGTTGTTGTCGATTATTATCGACTTTGATGACTTCATTTGTGGATTTTTGGGAATATCATTTGATTGGATTTGATATTGAATTTTGGGGTTTTAATTCACGTCGTCGAATGTGAATTTTTGGTGATCGATTGTTTTTACAATCATTTTCTCTGATTTGTCACTTTTAAAATGCAAAGGTTTCTATAGTAGTAGTAAATATGCTAACTCTTTCACAAAAACGATTTCAACACTATTTTTATTACAAAGCTTGTTTTTAAAACCGTTTTCTAATCTATTAGTATATATAAACGTTTACCTCGTTCGTTCGAGAAATCTAATTAAACGACTTAGCAAAACAAGTGGTATGAAACGCTTGCGTTTACTTCATCGGTTAATTCTTGGACTTGTTCGATTGAAATCTTGTGACAATTTTCAAGTGGAAATCTACAATCTGTTCGTAAATATTTAAGTTAAGCCAGTGGTTATGGGACATGAAGCTAAACTCATTTATTTACTAGCTTAGTGTAATTTACATTTATCGATCAATGATGATCACTGTGTGATTTAGACTAGCGATGTGCGATGTCTCTTTGTTTGTGTGGGGGACTAAACCCCGTTTGTGGAGTTTCGGCTCAAAATTGGTAGGGTAGCGACCCATGGTCTTTGGGCCGTTTGTGCGGCTCAAAATTGATGGTTAGCGACCATGGAATAATGTTTCGTTTGTGATGCACGTGTTGGTGAGTTTTCATGCTCCCATTTGTGATAGGCTTCCCCCTTTGTGATTTCTGGATTTCTAATTGATGATTTCTAAAATTTGTGTTTCACCAATTTTTATGATTTATATTGATAAGTTTGATCAATATTTGTGGCTTGGTGAATAAGCTAAAGAATATGACATTCTTTTTGGTGTTTTGATAAAGTTTGAGATATTGTATGATTTTTTTGTTATTTAATGTATACTTGTCACAGTATGACATTATTGTTATCATAAGTTGTTGTCATATCTCTTATTCTATCTTATTGTGTATGATATTTATAGATAGACTGGTCCGTTTATTATTTTCTTCTTAAATAATACTCGGGTCATACCGAGGTATTTCAGGTGCTTCTACTTGACTTCTTATCTGGATCTGTCATTTGACTTTTGGCTAACTACTTGGCTTAGTAATTTTTGCCTTTATACATTCGAGATAGACTCCTTGATGTATACATATTCTTTTGTCTAACACTTATAGTGGATCTTGTATGACCACTACTTTGATGTACACTCTTATGTGATGTATTCATATCTGTTTCCGCCTTAGTGATATGAATATCTGTGACTGATTTTGTGTTATGCTTATTTTATATTTGTTTCCGAAGACTACATAGCCACTGTGTAGTAGCTTTTAGTTTGTATTGGTGTGTCAGATTTCCTCTTGAATGAAATGCATGTAATACTATCTGACATATCGGTACTCGCACAAAGCAATTACACAGATGGTCGCTCCTCAACAGCCTTATTCTTTGTGCTAGTCGACAACATTTACTCTGTAGTGTCATTGGCTAGTGTGAGTATAGAGGTGGGGCGTCACATTAGGTCTATGGCGTTCTACTACTCTTCGAGGAGGCAAATGGAGCATCGTTAGTCTTAAGGAGTTGGTTTCCAAGCACGGCTGTTCCCCATCATATCCTTATTCCATTTCTTCTATGCGTCTTTCCTCCATTGTCTCGGACTTTTATGCTCTGTCATTTTGTGGGGGCAGCCTCTAAATGCCTGATTTGAGGCAAAACTCCTAAATTCTGTTCGGTCGGTATACCGTTGCTTTACGATTTGCCATATTTCAATTTGATCTGTTTCCTAATGTTTTGACTCCATACAAATGGTCGATGTTTAACCCCCCGCACCATCGCCTATTACATTTCCCGCCATACATCCTCACTCCATCGTCGGCGATTGTAGAACCTTTCTATCTACAGCCGTACAAATTAGGGAATTGCGTCGAATCTTCCAGTTCATCGTTTCGGTTATTTTTATATACTGAGAAGCTTCATTATTTTCTTCATCAATTTTACCTCTTCTTTAATTTGGTTCCTTTTTTGGGTAAATATTGCAAGCCTGTGATTTTAAAGTTATTTTTGCATGCTAAGAAGCTTCGTTGTTCTCTTGATATTTTGATTTTCTACACTTAATTACTGAGCAATCATGTGCGTGGAATTAAAATTATGGTTAGAGAACTAATTAAATGAAATGAAAAGGTTGTTATATAAAAATTACACCATGCTTTCACAGTCGGTTAGCACAATCACTGTGATCCCTTTGCTGTATTGTGTAATTTAGTCTATATATTATTGGCACTATTACTTTCTTAAAAACTTTGTTTTTGTGTTCATTTAATCCGAATTCATATTACATTGTTTCTCTATTCTCACCATGCTAGGATGTTTATGCTAATGTTTTTGACATATTTGAATTTAACATGAATGCTAAAACTATAATGTGACTGCTTTGCATTGAAATGTTAAATAAACATTTTCGCTAAAAGTAAATTATTCTTCGCTAACCACAAAATTTATTCAAATTTGTATATTATGATTTTCAATGTTGATGCAACTAGATATTCTCTTAGGAGTTCATTACAACCTGGCAACTTACAGTACTTTGGTTTTGAATGCCAATTTTTCAATTTTTTTGTCTGCACATATGTACTATGATTTTTGTATCTTCTTAACTTCAGAAACTTTTTCGGTTGTATCTTATTAACAGTTTGGCAAAAAATGAAATGAAATTGGCAGTGAACATAAACGTACATAAAAATATAAAAATGTATCTTTTTATTATACAATGTTTCTTTCTTTTTTAGTCCTATCATTGAGAGTATAAGGCAAAGGTCAACATCAATGAAATGACTTTTAGATGTCAAACTGAGTGCTACACTGGAAATCTTTTCTTGAAATATAGCTCAGACCCTGCATATCCATTTGATTTTTATTTGTTTCCAAAAATACCCAGTAATACTTTCTTGGGAATATTACGCTTTATATGGACGTAGTGTAAATTTTCAGTATTAACTTCAGTATCTTAGTCAAAAGACTATAGAATAATAACAGTAAATCCGAAAGGCAAATTTATGACAAGGAAAAAAACAAGAAGAAAAGGAAAAAAGAAAAAAGAAACATACTTAAGTGTCTCCAAGGAGTTATGAATAGAAGAAATATTCTTTCCCAGAATTAATTTCCAGGAAGACTATCGATTGCCATGTAAGCAAAATATCCCCAAAGAATTGATGTTGGAAACATTTTAATAACTGGCATTGCCCTAAGACAAGCACCAACAAGAAGTGATTGGAGCAAATTAGTTGCTCTTTGCTCATTTACTCGAACATGCAGATGCGCTTCTATATGCTTTTCAGGATCAAATGCAACTTTTTGTACCCCGACGTTTTCGTCATTCATTCCTGCATCTTTTAAGTTTTTTAACTCTTTTCTTATCATTGCATTTTGCATATGTAGTAATTGCTAGATATTATACAGGTTAATAACCAAAATAAATAGTTCACTGCACAACATAACTATGTCCATTCATTTACAGAACAAAGTTTCTCCTTAGTTTTGTTGTTATGTGACATAGATTATCTATTCATGCATTTTTCTTTTTCAAAGTTTCATGTCCGTAAAGAATTCGACTCTAAGTACTAACATGCTTAATGAATTAATATAAGACAATTAAGTAACACAAAAATCATATGTACATTTATCTTAAAGACCAGGAAGCTTTTCTGCCGAATAACCGTTAAGGTTGCACCAATTTTCACCATCGTATAAAGTTCAAATGATGTCAAAAACATATGAAAGGTAATACAAGTAAACACGAAGATCAGATACAACAATCTAAACGTCACAAAAATTGAATAAATTTCAAATTTAATGAATACAATTGAACTAAACAATGTCAGTTCATGTTTCATAAATTTGTACGTTCACCTTATGTGAATTGAATGCTTATTAGATTTGTTACTTCTAGCATTTTTCTATGACTTATGGAACCATTGTCAAAATTGAATTGTTAATTGTTGCTTTATCTGACTTCTCTAAGAATTGTAGGGGACGCTTGTGAAGTATTGAAAAGTTTTAGCATTTAACTCAAATTATTATGCCATTTAGAAAAAGGAAGACAGGGAACTGAAAAAATATGCTCATCTGGATCAACCATCATTGTGGACCTTTTCAGTTAAAGTTGAAATAATTCTTAAAGATCTTTTGATTAGACCAGTTTTGATAATTCTAATAAAAAATTGACCACTTTATGAACTATTTGCAAATACAAACTGCATTAACAACTCGGTAATTTGGTTATCTTTTCTCAAAAAAATATACACGAATGGACCAAAATCACATTGGTGCAGCTGCTACTTGTGCCAATGTAAATTATCTTATTTGTAACATACACACATATATATATTGGGACACAAAATGAAACAAAAAATTGGACAGAAGAAGTACGACCATTAGATTTGTTTGTCTTTATATGGAAGGTGAAATTTAGGCGAAGATCTGATGGTTGAGATTTCTTGTGTCAAATTTTGTGTCACCGATTTGTGTTAGCTTATATTGGTAAATAGTTTTAAACGTGGTCATTTTTGCAAACATTAACCAAAATTGCCCTAAATAGAAATTTTGCCTTTTTTATGCATACCACCTCCTTATAAATTAGATGTAAGTTTGAACTTCTTAATACCATCCCATGTAGCTAACGCTGCACATATGATTTATTCGTTGGGTTTCTGGGTGTATATACAGTTTTGAAACGACAAAGTGTTAAATGTGAAGCTGTAAACTCCAAAACACACTATCTTCCTCTCCAAAATTTCAAAACAATATGTTTTGTTCTTTTTCCATCTTTTCCTTTTTTTTCAGAAGGAAATAATAGTGCATGAATGTTAGCTTTCTTATTAGCATTTACCGGATGCATTATTCTATTTGAATTCAACAAAATAAATTAAACAACGATGCAATTCGTTGATAACTTATATGATCCAATGTTATTTCTGTATTTAGAATGTGGTAAAAAAAAATAAAGATAAAGGTTATAATGTATACGATAGTTTGTCATATTATGTATTTGACCAATACGTGATATCCATGTTATATTTGTGCTTATGTTCACAATAAAAAATTAACATCAATGAAGCTTATTTCCTTATCTTTATTAATAATGGAAATAGAAACGTATTTTTTTTTCCAATCCTGAAGTTCCAAAAATACCCTTATATGCAAAAATATGCAATCTTTTGGTCCCATCGTGAAGTTCCAAAAATACAATTATACGCAAACAAATGTTAAGAGTTCGAATCCACAAAAAACAAAAATTAACATTTATTTTAAAATTAAAATGTTGGAACGTAAATAAGATTGCAACTTCGAAACCCTACTCCGACAAAAATTTATAATTTTTTTCTTTGTAATTTTTTATTTTTTTATCCGAATTATATAGAAATACTAATTTTAAAAACTTTATAAGGGGCTTTTATACGTACGTGCGTTGCATAATAATTATTATTTGAGAAATTTATCAAGACAGAGATATTGGATTTGATTGTTTGCCTTTTTTAGAAAGTTTTGTTTGAATGCCGTGGTAAAATATGTGTGCTGCATTTCAAAGTTTAGATTTTTCTATAAAACGTGGGAAATGTATTTCAAGTTCCCTAAGTTTCTTAGCTTTTCATGTCATGCAAAGTGTAACATGACATTTGTGGGCATTTGATTGTTATGATTATTCCGGTTTCACGCACGTCAATTTATCTGTTGTTGCACTGTTGAGACTATTAATGTAATTTTTTTAGCTTATTTTGATTTTTGTAGTCTTTAACTTTTAAGTTTAGACACCTAAAGGCTACATCTACTTAAGGCTGTAGTAAGGTTAGTTTCCTACTAAAATTAAACATTCAGTATAAATAAAGGTTAAATGATTTGGTCAGCGGTAATAGTAATCGTGTATGTGTAAGAGAACTTATAGTTGTTTCATTGTTAGTCGACTGAAACAATATCAGACATGCTTAGAGTATATATTTAAGTATTCTTTTGTCATTTTGTTTATCTTTTTTTATAAATTATCCAATTCAAACCACATCAAAAATTGGTTTTTCTAACTCTTTTGTTCTGCGATCTTTTTCTTCTTCTAATGTTAATGTGGCAATTCTTGGAAAGGTGAAGAACTTCTTGGGAGTTATGGCCAAAGCAAACGAGGAGCTCAAAGCACGGGTATTTTTATTTGCATATTTTCTCAAAACATAGGGTGCATGCTATCTAATCAGATGCAAATGTAATTATAAGGTTCATCGCAAACAAATTATGACATTGATTTGCTCGACGGGAATGAAAAAAACATTTGTTCTTCTGGTATGTACAATTATAAAATTCTTTATTTTGGATAATGTAATTGAACCTTTTCATTTTCATTTTTTAAGTCTATATTGAGGGATTTATTTGTTAAAGGTACCAAAAATGGTTGCATGTTTCAACCAATAGAGAGTAGGCATCACTTCTTATTTTGTGACTACCTTAATTAGAAATTTTTTATCCGTAAATCAACTCCTTGCTATTTAGGTTGACAATGCTATTATTTCAGGGGCTTACTTTCATGTTGTTATGTAGATAATTAAAAGATAATCATTAATCACTACGCATACATTACGTTTTTAAATATTTTTTTTACTTATACTGTATATGTAATTTGTTATCAGCGCACTCCTAAATTTATAATCGGTTTTTTCCTTTTTCAAGCTAAATATATTTCTTTAATGTTAATTTAGTGTCATTGAAATATATTATCATTCTAAATATTTTAAATCGTATAGAAACTCAGTTTATTTGGTTGTTCCTGAAAAATTGGTTTTCTCATAATTGAGAAAATGCTACATTAAAATTTAACAATATGGATAATTAATATCTTTCAACTTTAATCTTTGTTGTTAAACATTATGGTCTAATTCCCCAAGTTGAGGAATAGCTAAATGAGGTTATATTTGTTATTGAACATATTTTTGAATTATTTTTTATATATTATGTTTAGTTTTTTATTAGTTTATTATCTATTGCATTGGACACGTGCATATATAATATGGTTTATAACACATTTGCAGCGTATTCTCTCTTGACAGATATTATATGCATGTGTGTGTATCTTTTGTGTGTGTGTCTGTATCACTTTACGGTTAACATTTTTTCCTTTTCCGCGTGTAAATACTTAATTTCTAGGGAAAAAGTTATGTGCTTTCGTTTGTTTCCTAAACTTCTTTCCAAACAACAAATCGGCGTCTGTTTGTATGTATATGAAAGTTATGGTTGAAAAGCTTTCTTCTCTCCATATGTAAATGTTTAAGTAATAGAATGATTTTTGTCTGAAAAATTATGTGCTTTGACAGAATCATTTACTTCACAATTTTTTTCTTCAGAATATCCAATATTGTAGCTTTTTTATCTTTAATTTCTTCTGTCACCCTATAATACATGCCAAAAACAACAATAGAACGACACTTAGCATGTTAAAACTATTTATGTTCCAAAAAACTACTTTGTATACTATGCATAACTCTTTTCCCCAGGTTCCTTTGAAAACAATATGGTACCAAATTGGGACGGAGAGATTTGTAAGTTTAAGTTGCATCTATTTAGCAGGAAAATAAAAATGTAATGGGTGTATTAAACTACTCAAATATTATGTTTGTTGTAAGTTTCAGAATCGCAATAATATAAGATTTACTACTACGTCAGTTTCTCTTCAGATTTGTTAGTAAGTTTCTACCCTTTAAAAGTAAATCTAATTCCATTTCATATATCATATCCTTAGTTTACTTCCTTCAAATAAATAATTTCACATGGCTCAAGCAGCCATAAAAGTATGTTCCATTTTTTCATTTAAATTGATCGAAATATAGTAAGTGAGAATATTAAACATAGATTTTTAAGGCATTTAATCGGTTCAGTCTGAAAAGTAATTAGATATACGTTTTTAATATACACAAATTTGTGTGTATTTTTGCATGTATATGTATACGCATACCTATATGTGTACATGTGCAAACACAAATATATTTTGTTTATACAATTACAAAATAAAATTTGCTTATCTTGAAAATTTGTATGCCGATGTTGTTCACATCCTCAAAAATTGGTCACCACCATGTGGGATAAAGTGTAAATGATGATCTATATCATCAACTCTTGATGGTTTGCATGTATAGAGAAGTCCACACTTTGTGGATCCGTACTTAATTTTTGTATTAATATTCATGTCATTTAGTTATCAAATCTATAATCAATTTTTTTTTTGATGATTAAGCATGTCTTCAAATTTTCTGAATTGAGTGTAAAATTCAATGCTAAATATTACATAGTATTATTTGAGAATTGATGTCTTTCAGGAAGCTATAACTTTAGTTCGTGAGACTCAAATAGTTTCAATGCACAAACATGTAGTACGAAACTTAATGTGGATATTTTTTGGGTATGAGACGTGCAATTACAGTTTGAAATGGTTATTATCCTTATTATGTTTTCCAAACCATATTTTTAGTATGACCTAGAAAGACCAACAATATAACTCAGTATGCATGTGATATGGTTCTTGATATTAAACGATAGTTTTTAAGCTTCCCTTTGCGCATCATGCCTTTGCCCACATTAAATTCTTTAATAGTTTTGCATGTATATTACTGCGTTTACATTGGATTTTTATGTATGACTACTAAACCTAAAGTAGTTGTAGTAGTTTTGGTAATTTCATAGTCTTTTATCCGCTATTTTAGGGCACTTATTGTGGGAGAAAAAAAGATGTTCCCATGCATTATGTGCGATAGATGCGAATCTCTGTGCTTTAGTTTATTAAAAGAATCCACCAGCTCAATAAGGCAACCCATGGAGAAACCTGATCCGTGCGTCTTCGAGTCAAGAACAAGCAAGCCTAGAGTGATCAATCAAATGCAGGAAACTTTGAGCTTGGTGCAATTGAACAAAATTTATCATCAATTTATTTTGCACTCCTCATCCATTTCAAATGCTTACAATATAACAAACAATTTAGTCAATTTATTACATATGTCACTATTTTCTTCTCAGCGTTTCCTCATAAGAATGCCCGCGAATCTGATCAATTGCTCTTTGCGCTTTGAAAATAGACATACATATATGTTGAGCTAAAACTTTTACTTCTCCACTCGAATTTGTTATTAATGTTTTTTCATTTATGAATCCTGCAAAAATGTTTTCCTCCTATGAATTTTAATAACTTTAAAGGGGCATTTCAAGAAAGTTATTACAAGATATTGATCCACTGAATGCACTTTGGAAACTACAAGCCTCGCATTTGTATAGACTCAATGGGATGGAAATAGGCAATTTGAAGTACTGTACATTTTAGTAAGTTTTAATAGATCATGGATGATATTAATGTATTTTTGAGGAGTGCTAATAGGGAGCTGGTTGGAGAATCTATTATTAAATGCTAAGTTTGATATGTGCTTGGTTTGTGAAAGGTATTCAGGATCTATTGATTATTTGTGTACATAAGGTTTCATAACACAACTTTTATTGTACCTAATGGGTTTCCAGGAAATTTTGTGTGTAATTTTTTTGTGAAGATATACAAAGAATATTGTTCTATTGGTTTAAAATATTCCAAGGTAATGATATAATCTAAATTTTGTGACATTGAAGTTGCACAGAGCACACAACTCTGTAGTTTAAATGCTTGCAAACTAGGAATGTATGATAATCAAATGGATAAAAAAAAACAAAATGAAATTGTACTATTTCTACTGTTACTCTATTTTCAATGTATAATATCTAATTTATTTAAGGCGTTTCTTTACATGGACACGAATGGTTGTTTCAGATTGTGCTCCTTCATAAAATATTGCATCATTGATAATGATACTTAATTATGTCTTCTTTGTATTTTATTGCTATTTTAGTTGAGTGTCCCACGTGACATACACATGTGTATGTTTCGTTTTTGATCATTTTTACACATATTTGAGTCTAATTTTCTTAATTTTAGTACAAATAAATATTTTGTTTTATTTAACCATTTCCCACATTACCATTGGGTCTTAACCATATTGGGCTCTATATATGCATATGTTTCTTTGACCTTAATCAGTTTGTGAATTTAAGTTTTAAGATGAAACGTTTCTCAACTTTCACTTGCTACAATGCTGGCTTAACGGAATCATCATCAACTATGCAAATGCATGAATGAAAAGTATGAAAATGATAGAACCATTTTCAGCAAAAATGCACAATCTGCATTGCAAATATTTTGCAGTCCACGCTCCAAATATTTATTTAACAACCCTATTTACAGTCTACCATACATACATTTATTTTATAAAAATCTATAGTTAAAGGTGCATATATTAGCAGTTTTACTCACAAATACTTACAGTAAAGACTACACATTTTCTCTAAAAACAGTGACACAGTGTTTTGTGAAACATGTTTTTGAGAAAGATATTTTGGGTATTCAATTTGAAAATAAGGGACGATCATAATTTCCTCCTCTTTATTATGTGCAAGATTTACAAATACAATATTGTAACATAATTAATCTATTGTCATTATCCCACAACTGTGTGTAAAACACTGGTTGACACTGGTAAATAATGCTTGGTCAAGCCAAAACAATATATTTTCATTCCATAGAAAACATAAAAAATGATGTAAATCGATCAACTCTAAGCGATTGAGTAAATTATTTGAGAGTCAATAGATACAATCAACACAACATTACCAAACTCGCAAAGGCAAAAAGAAACCAAAAAGACAAACTAACATTAACATACCTGTTTCTTTAAAAATTATTCTATACATCCCTGTCATTATGCTTCTATTTTGCCGACCTTGGTACGTATTTGTGATTTTTGGTGCCGGAAATATTTACATTGCCTTGAAACTAATATAAGGGATAGTTTAAAGTCTAGATTCGATACTGAAATTAACAATCACAATATAACATCATTTTCAACCATACATGAAGACGTGGATGCAGCTAATATTTACTTTGACATCAAATGTTTGGGAAAAATATATTTTTAAAAAATATATTTTTAAGGTTAAAATATCCAACTGAAAATCTATATAACAAGTCAAAGTTAATTACGCAAAGCCCGTTACCGAAATCGTCTCTTCTTTTCTTATATTAGAACGCTTTCCAGCCTGCATCTTCATCCTCATCCTCATCAATCCAAACTCCCAAACCCTAAATTTAATAGAGCAAAATAGAAGCCGCTTAAAATGCCTAAAAAGATGGGCACAAACTCCAAAGCGGAAGCCGCCCGTGAACGAAAAGCCGCATTAGAGTCCGAAAAGAAAGAAAAAACTCTCCGCCAAAAAGAAGAACAGTACTGGAAAGAGGCGGAGGGTACCAAAACCCGTGCTGCTCAGAAACGAGAGGAAGAAGCAGCCAAACGAGCGGAAGCCGCTGCTCGGAAAGCAGAAAACAAGAAATTGGCGGAGTTGGAAGCATTAGAGATCGAGAAAGCTATTAAAAAACCTGATAAGAAGGCGATTCGAACTTCCGTGCCTGTTCCGAAGGTGACAGGGGCGGAGCTGGCGAGAAGGAAGGAGGAAGAGAGGGAAAGGTTGGCGAAGAACGCAGAAGAAGCTAAGAAGAAAGAGAAAAGGATGGCGGATGAGGAAGAATACAAGAAGGTAGTGCTTGTGAGTAATACGAATCGGGATGATTCATTGATTGAAGCAAGGTCAGTTGAGGAGGCAATTGCAAAGATTTCCATTGCAGAAGGAAGTCTGCCACCCGACCGTCATCCTGAAAGAAGACTTAAGGCTTCTTTTAAGGTATGGTTTGTTATAACTGGTCTTCTAATTAATTGTTGGGTTTGAACTTTTTATTTGAATATTTACTTGCATGCATGCAAACAAGTTTGACAGCTTACTTGAATTAAAAATGTTAAAAGACGACTGCCATGGCTACTAGTTCATTAGTTTGCCATGACGACCAATGGATGAGTCCTTTTGTGTTTGCCTTCTTATAATGGAAATAAAAAAATTAGAACATTTGATAATTATGATTTGATATATGTATACTAGTAAATTAGATGCACAATGTGTTTAAATATGCATGCGATATAAAAATACGTCAAAATATGAAAATTAAAAGGATATTTATGTAACTTTATTGACAATCGAAACGATGAATTGCACATCAATATTCTTTGTTAATATGCAAAATTGATTTTTTTCCCCAAGTAAGATGCACGATAAGGAATTAAAAAAAAAAAAAATCATATTTTTAAACTCATTATAATTAACCATAAAGAAAATTTAAAAGATGCTAAATAAAATTAATCCATTTGAAGCATATAGAGATATGTGTTGTGATAAAACAAAATTAAGGAGCATTTTGTTCATCCAATTTTTGTCATATGGTTCTATTACATAATAAAAATTCTTCCTTTTGGTTCTCACTTGCATTTTTGAACAAATACAACCTTTTAAATACATCTTAACTTTAATTTATAATCATTCAAATGATTTGGATTTTGGAATTTGCAAATTGATGAGCCCATCGTTGATTTTGAAAGACGTGTCTAAGGTCTTCGCAAAAGTGAACTCCAAAACATTTGCCTCGTTTATGTAAGCAGAGGCTATTTGGAAATTCAAAATAATGATGCACCGACTAAATTAATAAATTATTGTTATAATAGTGTGTGATGGGGGTGGGGTGTGTGTATTTATAACATTACTTGAGGTATGTTAGAAGCATTAAGGTATGCTATAACCATTTTTTGATGTTATGTTTGTTCGAATACGGATGCAAGCTCTTGTACACTAAAATACTAGTAAATATTAAGGGTTGGAATTAGTTTTGATAAACTGATTTTTGTGTTACATTATTTTTTTCTTTATCGTATGGGCACTTGCATTTAACGTTTCAAAATTTTGGGACCTAGATGGATTGCATATACCCCACTAGACTAATCATAAAAAAAATCATTTTAATCTCATTTGACACTCCACTATCATTAGATGGTCACGTTGGACGCAATGCTTGAAGATCGGGATGCTAGGCGAGAGGCTTTTCCTCGTTGTTAGTGAGAGGAAGTCTCTCATGCAGAGAAGGAGAGTAACGATTTCTCTTTCTTAGTATCAATAGTGAGTTAAGACTTCCCATGAACTAGTCGAACTTGGCCTCTTGCCTTGACCTAAGGATTGAGGCGGGATACCTTGGTTCCACAATAAACAAAGTCAGGCAAATATGCCAATGATGGAAACCCACTATTGTTATTCCTCCATAACTGGAATGTTAAAGTATACGAGTTAGGCAGCAATTTCACAAGCCTTAACCAAAGTTTTCAAATCTTATGTAAGTTTATTTGACATTTGATTAAGATTCTCAAATCTCATTTCAAAGTTGTTTGAGAACATTTTTGACTGAAATTTTCAAATCTTAACCAATATCATGATTGAAATTGTACTTATTTTCCTAGAATGTGCTTACACACATACATATACATATACACACGTACACGTACGCACACACATACATACACACATATATATTTGTGGATCCAATATGTATTTCTAAACCAAGTAACAATTACAGATTTGATTACTTTAGTTATCTGTTGTATTTCAATTTGGTACATGTGATCGTGAAAGATGCGCGCATGCGATTTTGAACATTGATTTTGTCGATAAAAAAATATTGATTCCGATGATTCATCCAACAATTCAAAATGCTGGTTTGGGCGATTATATAATTATATTATGTTAATATCAATATACTGACTATGTATGGAAAACATAAGTAAATGATGATGAAAACTTTCAATTGAATAGTAAAGAAGACTTAAGAAATTTAGAGTTGAATTTTAATGCTTAATGACATGTTTTTTCCCTGGAATATTTCTATTTTTGGTTATATACGTACATCTATTTGCAGTGGTCAACAACGGTTGCATACTTGTGTGTAAAAACATTCATTTAAGACATTCGTCATTTCACTAAATGTATTTTGTTCCAACAAGCGATTCAATTATGCTTAACCCCTAATGCACTGTGTCCCGTTGTATGTAATGTTTTACGTTTTTGTTTTCGTTCCACGTACCTTATTAATTTGCACAACATGTAACTTAAGTCCATGTTAAATATAATTTTTGATATTTCAGATTAATACGTACACACGAGTTTTACTCATTCTGTCTGTGTTCTCTTATGATATCATGTGTGAAATTCTTGCTTTGCAACGAGATCAAAATCCAAGATTTAAAATTGTACTTGCACTTACAATATGCATGTAGATATGGTAAAATAATAGTTCTAATTTTTTTTATAGCTGAAAAACATAGCTGATGTACTTCAAATAGTTTGTATGTTAATTTATGTGTTCAATGTTACTTCTGTATATATGTATATGCATGACAATATGTTGGCTTCATTGAAGTTGAATGCGTGCATTGTAGGCTTTTGAAGAGGCGGAGCTTACAAAATTGAAAGAAGAGAAACCAGGATTGACTCTTAATCAATATAGGGATTTGATATGGAAGATGTGGAAGAAATCTCCTGACAACCCTCTCAACCAGGTATCTTCTTCATCCATGAATATTATAAAATTGCTCGTTGTACATTCATATTTTTTGTAACACATGCATATTTACTTGCAGTTGTTCTATACTAAAATAAATAGGCCAAATTTAGGTTACTCTTGTGGAAAGAGAACTTAATATCTTGGTTGTTTATATGATTTGAGGCTGTCTTTACATTGATCAAGCTGCAAGTGTACACTGGTCAAGCATTTCAATGCAGATCTTGGCATGATAATATTAGCGTTTACTTCTCATGGAACTAGCGTGGGCCATACTTTGCATATTTTATCTTTTAAATCATTCGAAAAAATTACATTTAAATCATATGAAAAGCTAATGTACAACTGCACTTAATGATACTATGGTGTCATAGTATACATACTTTGCATTTGAAAATTCTTCATGTATAGATAGAGATGGTAGGCTAAATCCAAGTTTCATGTCAACAAACAAATTTGTTCTTGATTTTGGAAAATATAAAATGATAGGCTAAGTCCAAGCCAAAAAGCGTAGTCAAATTTTGATTTTCACAGAAATATTAGAAGAAACAACTTCTCTGTTATTTTTTACTCAAAAAGCTTCACTGCTGTTTGATGAAAAGATTTGACAATTTTCTATAGTGATTGGAAATAGTTACTAAATGGGAACAAAAATAACTTGTTTAGGAGCATTATTTATGTATATCAAACCTGGGAAAAAATTCACGATATATAGTAATTGTAAGTAATATATGTGTTCTTTGATTTGCTGTCCCATGAAATGTGAAAGTTATTTTTTTGTTTTTCGAGCTGTGTGATATAACAATTATTCTGTACATAGAATGACAATCCTGAGCTATATCCGAATATAGTGTATTACACCATATCAATATCATCTTTTATTTTCTCCTTTTTGTTATACCGGCATGATATATTTAGATAGCATTAGTTAATGTGTATATAGAGTGTAGTACAACAAATCAGCATTAACTTTCATGATATTTTTATTTATTAAGATGCTCATAAAGGTAAGTTTGTTTCAAATATGATCAACCTATATGATATTTAACATATACATCAAGGCTACACTTCGGACACAAATAGACATTTCTTAACACCAACATGAGTAAATACGAGATATAGGCATTATTTGGATGCATAATGGATGGATAATGTAACACTTTTCTTTTCTAGGAAAGTTACAACCAACATAACATGCAATTTTGACAATAGGATAAACTTTTTTTGATGAGACTGCAATCATGCTTTGCAACCGGCCAGTTTTGCACTTGAATGTTACCATTACCAACCTTTATTCATAAGCAAACTTTACCAAATATATTACTGTACCAACCTTTATTCATAAGCAAAATTGTAAATGTTACCATTACCAAATATCGATTACCGATGAACTAATTAATTTTAGTTGCCATTTGTTTGTAAATCATCATTAGCTAATAAGTAATAACATCAATTTTTTAACTTGAATTTTCTTTAGTATATCAGTAAATTACGACAATATAAGAAATAACTGCTGTACATGTATGATTTTTAGTTCCACCAATTTAACACAAAAATTTTCATGTTTGACATAAACGAATATAGAAATACACAAAATGCCATTTTTTCATGGAATATTTACATATAAAGAAGAAGAAAAATTTGACAAAAAATATTTAACTGAAACAAAGTCACAAAGGTAATGAAATTTACTAACATTTGAAATGTGTGTTTCGAAAAAAAATCCAACTAAAAACAATTTTTTATTATTAGAAAGAATCGATTTAAAGGACAAGAGTTTAGTTTAAAAACTCGTACTGTTTACTTAAAAAAAGTGAAAGTAAGTTTCAGCCTTTAGAATGAACATAAAATTTTAATTGGAGCACACCTCTTTTTATGTGTTGTGCAATTTTTTTTGGAGAAACATCCTATGTTTCTTGGGTAAATTATATTTTAAAACTTATCTTTCCATTTTTGTTTTCCATACATAATATCTTATTATGTTTATTTATTTATTAGTTCAAATGTTAGAATAAAAAGTAAAATAAATTGACGAAAATTCACTAAAGCTTGCATCTAATTTGATTTTAATTTTATAATTGAAATTAATTCCATAAGTTGTTTTGTTTATAATAATTTTGAATATTTTAAGGAAAAGTAATTAACTAATTATGAAGATATAGTTTTTTATTTAGTTTGTTTTTATAATTTAAAATTTCAAACAAACGATTGAAGGTTTTTTCAGACAAACAAATTATTTTTCAGAATTAATAAATTTTATACTTATTAAAAACTACGCCTATTTTTATTTGTCTTTATGATTTTTTCCATGATTTTGCTCAGGTAAATCTAGAATTTTTGTAGTTTTGAGTAGTAATTTGTTTTTTTTTTCAATTATATATATATATATATATGTATAACTATAATCCTATCTCATTTATTTATTTTCATGCCTTCATTTTTTAAATACTTATACTTAATGAGATGCAGTAAAAGTAATAAGTAGGTAAGTTTATTTATTTTTTCTGTTAAAAATGTGATCCACTTTTTAAATTTACAGGTGAACTGTTAGTTTAACGAGTCCAATTTTATATAGTCCATTTTTTAAAAATCTCATGTTTCCTATCATGATTTTTGTTTTTATTTAATAAAAAAAAAATCTGATATCCTTTTTGAAAATTATTGCATTTTTTGTTAATTTAGAATATTTGATTTTTTTTTTCATTTAATCCATGATATTTGTTCTCATTTTGAGTTTTATGTTTTGCTTTTTCAACGTGCACCACAAAATATGCAGATACAATTTTAAACTCTAGGGTATTACGACGATGGAGAGATGGCAGAGGGATGGATTGTTTTCCTGCTTTGTTATTTTCCAAAACACGTAAACCAAAATTACCTTGTTTTCCATGTTTTGAGAAATAACAAAAGCATGAAAACAATGCATCCCTTCCCTTGTCTCTCCATCGTTGTAATGCATGTTGAAAACACAAAACAAAAAATAAAACCAAACGAGCTTTTAATTTTCATATTTAAAAAAATTTTATTGAATCATTGTACGTAAATCAGTATATTCACTTTTTTTGAACTCTTTGATTCAATTCCATAATTCATTCATGGATTTTATTTTAGTATTCTAAGCAATAATTTTGCTAATTTAAATTATCTTATATATGCAACTAAATAAATTTTCAGAGTTGTTTATTTTAAAAATTATGAACTTACGTGATTTTTTCTTTGAAAAATCAATTGAAGTGCATTTTGAGATGTTTACTTTCTCACTAAAAACATTTTTGACTCAAAATGTTACCACTCTTACTGAAATTTTTAAACTCGCTCTTGCATTGTTGGGAGATATAACTAAAGGGAATCGAGTAGGCTTTATCTTAAATGACAGACTTGAGTATTTAGTGGTATGTCACCGTCGTGTATTTGTAAGGCCCTATTGATTGGTTGATACGTTCACGCTGCTGGGTTCCGAACTCATTACCCAGGTGTTCTTGACTTCATTTGTAGACTGCATTCATGGGAGATATTTTGTTTGAAGGTAATGCATAATCGACAATTCTGAATTAATGTTTCCCATGATAGTATCATGATAGCGTTTTGATATCTATGGCAATACCATAACTATATATTACATTAAGAAGTTTGGAAGCCATCGCCTTCTTCTCAAACTTGGTTATTAGCTCATCGTTAACTTTTTTTATTAGATTTGTACAATACGGAATGGTTTGTCATAATATCAGTTTCGTTTAATAATAACAGCAACTTCTCCACATAAAATAGCTAAAACATTCAACCAAACCATTATGTGCATTCATGCTTGAATGATAGGCATTTTACCCTGCATGAAATTGTTGAACTTAAACTTCAAATAATCAAACTTTATTTTGAGTTGATTTGTATGTTCTCTTACAATGTAATCTAAAGATGAGATAAGAAAATTACAAGTAAAATGATCCATATTTTCATTTCATACCAGAATATTTGGTCTTACAAGCATTTTATAAAGATCCATATCAAAGATAACCTCAAGCATTAAATTTGAAGTGACTGTTTTTTTTCGAGGCTGAGTAGTATGCTAAGCAGTAAAAAAGTGCAGGAAGTTTATGGGAACTAGAGCTTGGTTTGGAAAAGTTATATGAAAATTGGACGTTGGGTTTTGGCTTATGTTATGGGATCTAGGGTTGGTTTTGGAAAAAGTTTCCAAAGCAAAGTACCGTACCACTTGCAAGTATTAATTGAGCGTATTAAGAATTATATAAAATAATTTTCAGTTTATTAAAACATATTTTATTACGAACAAATTGAGTACATAGGTAGTGAATTTACAATAAATTACGTAATTGCCCATAGAACATACACTTTCTCAAAACGATGCTCACCTGTCATAGGCATGTTGCACTACAAGGTATCAGGAAAGCATCAGACCGTCATACCCTTTCATTAGGCCGAGTTCACACCTGACTGGGTGTTCACAAATGAGCATGACCATGTCCGTTGCCAATGAACATTTCAGTCCTTGTCATAGGTAAACAAAGTCTGACACGTCTGTCGGCGAACGAGGGTAGCCATACCATACAAGGGCTGTCAGAATTTACTAAGGGCTTATCTACTAATTTTGACCGAGCATCTTTTAGCACGAAAGCCTTGTAATTCCTTAGCAACAATACATAATCGTTTAGCAAAAATTACGATCTTACAAGTAATTGTAGCAAAACATTTACATAAAATAGTATTTTCTTAAATTATAACTAGCAAAGCATTTGCAACTATCATAGTATTTTAGCATACTAATTTTGTTGTTACAATGCCTTTGCAGCATCAAATGTGTATATTCTTATAGTTGTAACAATCTGCCTTTTTGAATCCCAGAAGTCGACATTAATACATCCGTGATATTCACACGCTGAACAACTAAGTGCCGGAGAGACAACTTCTTAGAGGAAAGAAAGGAGGTAGAAGAAACTAAACAATCACAGAATCTCACAATGCAACGGAATAACATATATTAATCAACATACTACTTTACAAAGTCATTTCAAGAATGATACATCAGAGTTTACTAATACAAATTCTACCTTAGGATAGTTATAATAGCATGTCCCTACCTAACCGATACAAAATACATATAATACAACGGAAACAAGAAAATAACTAGCTATTGATGAAGCCTACTGCTCAAATCTCCTCCAAAATGCATCAGTGGGAAAACCTGAACTACTTGGCTGTCTATAAAAATTTGAGCACGCAAGAGTTATATGGAAAAAATAAAACTCCATGTCAGACATAGATCTAGTGAGAGTAAACTCAAACAACTGAATTATCATGTTTAAAATATTTTTAAAATCAAAGGTATCACATAACACACGTCGCAGATAAACATGGACGGGTTTTTACCTTACAATAACCAAAACACTTTTTATAAAAAATCCAGTAATATTATAATAATGTCTAAGCATTCAAAATAAATATATTAAAATAGCCGAAATTGTTGCCATTATTAAATTTCAACATTCTAGACTCTACAATCAAAACCGTAGAGACACGTATTGGAGATTGGATTCCATACTATCACAAGGCACAGGGGTACCAGCTATCATGGTACACGTCTAGAAAATGTACCGAGAATCTCGCTAGGATCCTCGACAAACACAAGAACGGCCTATCCCTTGCTGGATAATACCGAATATGCCATCACGCCGGTTGCTTTGCAATCTTTTTTATTGAGATCTCATGCACAACCAATCCATAAATATGTATATGTATCAAGAAAGGTGATGGCATACCCTAATGGGAGCGACCCACTTAACCTTGTTGCATCTCCCTGATTCTAGTCATTCCCGATTGATGAAGCTTGAGACTACACTTACGTTTTGAATAACAATCTCACTTGAAATGCTAACACTAATGCAGTGTCAGCATTCATCCCTACAAGTTGTCCAGGATAAAGACAAACCGAAGGTACTACATCCTTTGGAATCACCATCAGGACTAGTAGCAAGCAGCCCTTGCATTTCAATGCTTTATTTTTGATTTCATACTTTTCAAGATGTCTTCAGTTCGCAACGCTTGAGTTGGATCAAAGCGATTTTCGGATAACATATCCGATACATATATCTTCAAAACAAATTTCGATAGTTTTCGGTAAACTCAATTTCGGTTCTTTAGGAAATAAGCAGACAAAGATAAGAGCAGAGATCATCTCTTAACCGTTAGTGGACAGATTTCCTTATCATTTATCCTAGAAGAACGAAAGGAATTTACACGTACAGTATAGCGCCATCAACGGTAACTGCATCATATAATTTTCGTGTTTCTTCTAGATATTTTCAAAGTTACGTTTTGATACAGATTTTGATATTCGGTTACTTAACTATCAAATAAACAATCATTCAATGTTGATTTGATTTCATATGAGATCCACTAAGCCTTTATTAATTATTTTTTCATTAATTAAAACACCTTGCAAAACTTGATTAAAAGATCTTTTTAAAACACTGTTCTCAAACCCCTTACATCTCTTTTATACTTATCCTAGGGGTATAAGTATATGATCAAAACATTTGAAAAATTTCTCTTTTTAATTTTTTTTTGAAAACATTAGTTACTATAAACCGATCCACTTATCCTTTATAAAAAGTTACCTTTTAAAAGTCCACCTCACATTTAAATATCTTTATAAATTTTCAAAATCAATTTATAACACTTTTATAAGTCTTCAAATCAATTTACAAAACCTCCTTAAAAACCTCTAAAGTCATTTATAAAACATTTCTTCATTTAAAACTCCTTTGATAAATCTTCTTTAAGAAAAATCCGTTACAAAATACCTTTCGCAACTCATCATTTTAAATCACTTTAAATAAATATTTTTACTTAGTAAAACCCATTTTTATAAACAAGTTATTATTTATAAATATCTTTATAAAATAATAATATAATTTGAAAAATCATTTATGAACCTTGACCTTGAAATTATTAAAGAATTGGAGCTAATTTAAAACCATAATTTGTAATTTCAAAAAGAGCTTAGCAATTCCAATGGTAGCAATTTAAGTTACCATTTAACATCAATTTCACTTCCAAGCCACTTAACCATTTATTTACATAAGTCAATATATACGTAAATACAATTCATATCCAGATCAGAAAATAACATGTCAATACAACTCAACTAGCATACACATGTCCAAATAACATAGTAGCATGATGGTGAATTGTCCTGTCAAATAGGTGTCCAATAATTAAACAATTAACTTATATAGCAGACTGATGATTTATTCTGCTGATACATATGTCCATACAATCAAACAACTAATCTATAGCAAAACGAGGATTTATTCTGCTAACACATATCTACACTATCAAACCGTTTACATAACTCATTCTCAATTATTTGTCTACTTAATGGTATCGACACTTGAATCCCTTGTGTTCGCAACCATCTTGGAAAAAGAAGTACCTTTAAAACAATTTGGTTCTCGAAACAAAGGATTTAAAACTTAAAACTCCCTTTTAAAATGATTGATCATAAGTTAAACCCTTTACTAAATCATAATTGAACTTTATTAAATTTGAACTTAATTTAATTATAAATTAATAAATAATTAAACTTTTTATAAATAACTTATTTATAAAATAAACCCTTAATTAATCCTTTATTAATTATTAAATAATAATTTAAAACCTTTATTAATAATTAACTATTAATTAATCTCAATTAATGAGTTAAATTATCTTTTAATTAAAACTTAAATAATAAATTAATTTTTTAATACATAATTATTTTAAATTAAAACCTTAATTAAGTTATAATTAAAATAATTAAACACTTGACTAATAATTTATTTAATAATTAACCTTATACTTAATTAATTAAAAATAGATCCTATACTTAACTCATAATTAATTAAAAAGTAATCTTGCCAAATCAAAAATTAATTACAATTAATCTTACTTTTTAAAACATAATTAATTAGTAGTTAATCTTCACTTAATTAATAAACCCTGTTTAATACTTAATTAATTATCAATTATCAAAACTTAATTAATTAAAAATTAATTATTAATTAATTTTGTAAAACACCATTATTAAGTTTATAAAATATTTTCAAAATATTTTTAGTATAAAAACTAAATTTTTAAAAATTCGATTTTTTTATCGGAATTGCATCCATAGCGACTATCGCTACGGATGCAGTAACTTGTTTTTTTCGTCTTCAAGTTACTAACTTTTCAATTCTCCACTTCTAACTTTGTTTCATTCTAAAACATAAGAAAAAGTTTAGAAACTAAAACAAAGTTTAACTTTAAAGTTTTAAAAACTTAAATACTTTAAAACCATTTCCTTTCAAAGAATCCAAATCTCCTTTTAACATCTCAATGTTAACTTATAAACATATCATACCAAGGTCATATTCATATCATAACCAAGCTTACAACCAACATCAAATTCAGAGTTTATAAACTATATCATAACCAAAGTTTACAAATTTACAACAATACTGAGGTAGACTTCATTGAAGTCTGCTTTCTCGAATCGTCCATATTCAAAAATAACCAAACATATAACAACTCAAACATATTTCACACACATCATAAAGCAATTTATGCAACATATACCAAGTTAAAAACTTTAATTAAAACCAAACGTTTACCCACCGAAGGCTTGGAAATCATAAAAATCCGCTCGAAAATAGGTCATCTTCTCACTGATTTTTGATCATGTTACTCTCAATATTTGGACAAGTCATAAAAGAAAAGTTCTAGTAAATTATTTTCTCTACAGTTTGAAAAAAGAATCACTTAATTCGATTGGTTTTGAGGGAGTTATGATAAAAAACGAGTGATATTTTCGGGCTTCAAAATATGGTTCCAAAAATGAGTCAGAAAGAAATGAAAGTTTGACCCAAAAATATTCGAAATTGGAAAAAGCCGTTCCAATGAAATTGTAGCCACTAGAATTTTATTATGGTTTAAAGAAAAGAAAATCTTGTTTTGAAATAGCATGAAGGAAGTTATGGTCGAATGGAGTAGGAGAAAAATGGTGAAAATTTTAAAATGAAAAGGAGGAGATTAAACAAGTTTGAAATCATTTTAAAAAATAAAAACTTTGAATTTAAACTTTAGAATTTCTTTAAAGAAAAGCCATTAAACTCAAAGCTTTAGGAAAGAAGGAACGCTTTAGAAAAAAATTGAAAAATGAGTGAAAAAGAAAATTAGAATTTTGCTTACATACAAAATGCATTAACTTTATTACCATTATACCCTCTTACCTTACCCTCCACACATATGCTTCCACATCATCATTCTTGCCTCCTTCCATGTACCTCACGTCCTTGCTTGTCCCCGCCCGCCTTCATTTGTTCCAACATTGCATTTAATGCCTTGGCACTAAATGTTTTCTTAAGCATCTGTTTTTTTATTTTTGTTAGAAAATCGGTCACATCACTACTTATATAAATGCATACATATTTTTGTATATATGCAATTCTATCAAATAAATGTGTAAATGTGCGTGAATATATTTTCATTAGAGTTCACAACGTTTGTGACAACTTTTAGCCGACGAAAAATCGAAGATTCGAAAAACAAATTCTGGTCACATTTTCAATCTTTATTCGAACTAAATATTTTTGTAAACCAAATTTGAAAACTAATTCACCATCATTATTTATTATTTAAAAGAGTTTAGTTTCATTATAAAACCTATATATTGAATATTTAAAATTGATTAAATATTCGCAAACCAAGACAGTGAAATTCCGGCTCGTTACAATAGTTGTTCACCATTTGTTCAAAAAACAAAACCTAACATTTATAAATTGCAAGTTCTTGCAAATGATAAAGTATTTCAGCATAATTAATTTTTCTATAAAATAACTCTATACAAATTTCTTTTTTCTTGAAATTAGGTATTTAGTTGGTAGTTCATAATTGTACTATAAGTCTTAGGTAGTATATAACATATTACAAGTCAACATATGTTTAGTCGTTCGTCAGGATCCTAGTAAATATTGTAAAGGTTTTTATTGGAAAATGCTCACGAATTGCAAAGTGCGCAAATGGAAAATCTAAAAGGTTTTGCTAATTGCAAATGGCAAAGCATTCGCACAAAAATTGTATGCAAATGAATAAGCGTTTCAAGTTAGTCTGTATTGCTATTACAATAACTTTACGTTATATATATATATATATATATATATATATATAACAAGAGTTTTGTTAATGTGTGCCCTTAGGGCACATGTTAAAAATGGTATTTATATGCTAAAAGGCAGTTTTTTTATCTCAATTATCTAATTTGTTCTTGCACAATAAAAAATAGGTTGAATTCAGGGGATCATTTGGTAATTTCAACAACCTTACCATGTGCCCTTAGGGCATACGATAACATTTTCCATATAACAATACTTGTAAAGTTATTTCAAAAATAGCAAAAGCTTTGTGAATACTGAAACAACTGTAATGTAATAATGACAGTATTTGCAAATCGCGAATGACAAACATTTAGAACGGTTACATTGCAAAACGTTTGCAAATGGAAAAACATTTCAACAAAATAATATGTGTGTGTGTGTGTCACAATAATTCCCTAATTATTAAAAAAAGGAAAAGCATTGTAAATATTGTAATTGTAGCAAAGCATTTGAAGATAACGAAGCGTTTGCAAATTGCAAATGGCAAAGCGTTTGCAAATCATAAAGCATTTCAGCACAATTATTGATGTTGCTAAAAAATCTTTGTATTACTAAATGTACATATTCATTTAATCGGTTAATATCCAATTGCTTAACTGTGGTTAATCGAAGATTTAACCACATATCTCAACTCAATTAGGACTACAACATACAAAAATAAATGTTCATATTCCTGACTTTAATGTCCATAACCAACAATTACAAAATATAAATTACAATGACATTCACACCCTTCAACAACTTCAAAAACAATAGTCCATAAACATCATACAATAATTACAGTACAATGCTACAAAAGCTGTACTGTTGGTGCATTTAAAAGTTCATAACGATATATGTTCGTAAACGAGAATGAATACATTACTACGTGTAAAAGTTCTCAAAGCATGAAACTCCTAGTTGCAGCAAGTATGTAACTCTCAACGCCTCAAACTCCATGATATAACACTACATGATATGTAAATTTGAATGACGTGAACTATGCAAAACTGAAATAATACATGTTAAACTCTCGAAACACTCCACCACCATAGTTGCTACGACCTTGGTTACGACCTCCTCCTCGGGTACCACGTCCATTATTTCTACCGCAATGTCCATAACCACCACGTCCGTAACCACCACATCCGCCATTTCTGCCACCATGGTTATAAAAATTATGATGTTGATTGCTCATGGCATTTTTGGCATTAAAATCAATGATGTTGATAACTGTTTGATGAACATCTAAACATAAAATTACAAACAAATAAAAACTATGAAAATAGATGTGCAAAAGCGATTTTGAGAAAACTATAGCAAAAATGGTTGAAGTGGTGGTTACGGATGTGGTAGCAGAAATGACGGACGTGGTATCCGAGGAGGAGGGCATAACCTTTATATAATACTTGCTATGCTCAATAAATACTTGCAATTGTGATAAGTACTTTGCTTTAAAGGCTTTTTCCAAAGCCAGCCATTGTTCACATAACATAAGCCAAAATCCAAAGCCAAATTTCCATGATAACTTTTCCAAACCAAGCCCTATTTCCTATAAACTTCATGCACAATTTTGCTGATTGATGTACTATTTAGCCTCGAGAAGAAAAGCAGTAGTCGTTTCAAATTTAATGATTGAGATTACCTTTGATATGGAACTTTATATAATGCTTGTAAAAATGAATAATCTGGTATGAAATATAAAATATCAATCATTTTACTTATAGTTTTCTTACCCCATCTTTAGATTACATCGTAATGGAACATACGAATCAACTCAGATCAGATTTTGATAATTCAAAGTTTAAGTTCAACAATTTCATGTAGCTTGAAATGGCTGCCTTTCAAGCACGAATGTGCATAATGATCCGGTTTATTGTTTTGTCTTTTTTTTTGGGGAACTTGCTCTTATTATTGATGAAAATAGAAATGTAAGTAATTGAAATTTTCTTTCTACCGATCAACAAAGGATTTCTTTAGCAATTACATAATTTTAATATTTCTAACTATGACATCTTGATAATGTTCAAATAACCAAACCACACAAAACTAGAGCGTTTCTTTTTCTTTTCTTTTCTTTTTTTATTCAGATTTGTCTCTCTGTTGAACCAATACAATGGTTAACAAGATCTCCGTTACCTTGAATGAGATCTGGGCATTAGCCATATTATGATGCTTCCACCTATGATACAATAGTTACATTGGATTTAGTCAAATCTAATTTGGTTCTTTTTCATTCTTTAGCTCATTTAGGTTGACTAATCTCTTACGTCATGAACAGCTTTTAAAAGTTTGCCCTTGTAGCTATGAGATTAAAAACAAGAAACTACTAATTTTTTAGCAAAAACTAGCTTCATTATCATAACTTTAATTCACGCTGATAGGCAGAAATTTAGCACCAACATTCATTCTAACTATTAGGACTGTTACAGTAATGGTAATTCTACTATATGGTCATTATTGACCCACCAGTAACCTAGAATAAAAAAATCGGTATGCCAGTACAATTAGTATGATAACAGTGAATTTACCAACATTGTATGTAAATTAGCGGTAATAAAATGTCAAAATCATCCGTAACGATAAATTTACCGATAGTTCCATACTTCTATTTTATCGATCTTAATCAATTTTTTTTTTCTTTCACAACACATGTCTTAGGATAATAGTTGACGCAATTATCATATAGAAATAGTCATTGTAAAGAATAAATTTAATCCAGTATTATATGATCATCATCATCACGTGGAGGAGCAAAATGAAGGTCCATGTGGTGCTGTTATAAATATAGAAATAGTCCATAGTAAAAATAAAAATAAAATAAAAAACGCTTTGTAATATGAATATAATTTTCAGGTAACATAGATTACTTGGTATGTGATTCGCCAGTATTCCCGACAAGTGGTCAATGGCTGGTGGATCGGAAAATTCCAGTTTGGAGTCTCTACAATGTAAATATATATAATTCAAATTTACTAAAATAAAAATAATTTTGCTCATGAACTCCATATGCAAATACAAAATTGTTATCTACCCCAACAAATTTCTTGCTAGGTGGTGGAATGGTTTCACAAAGTTTAAGTTGTCCTTTGTCTGGACCTCGTAGTACTGGACACTATGGGTTCTGTGGCAAAGAACAGTTTAAAATTTGTGGTTGCACTACCTAGCAAGAAATTTGTTGGGTTAGGTAATACTTAAATTCTGTATTTGAGCAAAATTGCTTTTTATTTGAATATGTATTATATATATTAGCATTGTATATACCCCAAACTGGAATTTGTCAATCCACCAGCTATTGAGCCACCTGTCTGGAATATTGGTGAATCACATACCAAGTAAGCGATCAATGTTACGTGAGAATTATACTTGTATTACATACAAGCATTTTTCTTTTCAATATTTTGTAATTGTTTTTATATTCAAACTTTTTTTGTGAAGTGCTGATGTACTTGTAAGCAACGAACATTGAACTAATTTAAAATATCACAGCATCTGAAATATATACTAACGTAATGAAATATTTATTGGATCTAGTATTTACCAAGATAAATATGAAATCATCCGTTTGCTAAAGTGCAAATATTCAACCACTTTTTTGGCTCACTTTTACTTGACGATTAATTTATATATCTTTCCTGATCAGCGCTAATTGATTTATCGATATGGTGTACAAGAGTATTGATAATAAGTCTTGCTTCACCAATTGAATGGGTATGGTAACAGTTTTTCCTTTTAAATAACGGTAACCGTTACCATAACAGGTCTGCCTAATAACATTTACTATGAATATGTCAGTTTGTAGGCATTTCCGTTACTGTTCTCAGAATCTCATGAGAAATACGTTGAAATGTTTGGTTGATGCCAGAGGCTAGACACAGTGATAATGTTTATTCTTCCCTATTTTCTTAGTGTGCTGCTATTGCCATCCAAAGTTATGTTACCTAACACCAAATTCAGAATTTTCGTTCGGCAATATACAACCGCCTTTCTTTAATTTCCATCGGCTGTTCACTACTATACAACGATAAAGAGCCGTACAACTTTGATTTCCAATCGCCGTTCATCGTCGTATGGTGATAAACAACTAAAACAGTATTTGGGTGCCTATTTGATAAAACAAAACAATGTACGGTATTAGCAACAACGTAAACATAATTTGTGTGGTGGTCTTTACTTGTGGTAGCCAGAATAATTTTTTCTGGATGCCTTTAGTAATACATTTTCCCAGAATCCGCTATCGTGTGGAAATCTCAGGCACTGGGTTTCAGCTTTAGTAATACACTTTCCTTATGCAGCATCAAACAATGTAGTTTTATATTTGAGATATTTTACATGTTTATCCTTGTTACAATACATCTAATTTGTTTAACAAAGTTATAAGCATGTGATGCTAGAAATTGATATGTATTCATTGTGATACTAAAATAATAATACTTGGTACTTCCTAGAGGTTCTCAGTTTATTCAGCTTTCCAACCATTCAAATGTTAGCAAAGTATATGTTTCTCTGAATGGAAACAGAAATTCGTAAGTTATTTAACAAAATACTACATGATTACATTAAATTGTGTAAATAACCAATGATTGACAATGATAATGTCATTTTGATTTATTTAAAAAGCACTGTATTTTGATTATTCTACTGGTTGATGCTCAATGATCATTCTTTTCCTATACATTTTCTTTAATGCAACAGTTATGCTACCAATGGTGTCATAGCAGTAAATAAAAACACACATTTCACATGCCTGTTCAACCATAGTTGATTACTGGGTACTGATTTTATTTATGCTTGCAGGTTGCTGCTGACTGATATGGTGCATCTAAATATCGTGAGGTAGGTAAAATTTAAGCATACTGTTTTTTTAATTGAATGACATCTAATTGATTGTTCACATCTTCCAGGTTATTCACTGTGTTATATGTACATGTGGAACAGGTTCATTTTATTTGAAATAGTTTGGCAGAGCAAAAGATGCAAGAAGCTAATTTTAGCTGTGAAGCTGGAAAAATAAGTGTTTTTATAGCTGGAAATTATTAGGGAACTGTATATGCCTGGAAGAGTTTGAAGCATAATATGAAAAATAAATGTGAAATTTGGACATCGGATAATAATGCTTATTTGAAACCTTTGTTTTAAATTAACATTTTTTGATACTCGAGTAGCGTGGTGTAAGTGTTGAGAGTTGTACTAAAATGCTATTTGTTGATCATGAAGGCTGTGCTGCTAATCGTATGCTTTCGTTCGTTTTTTTCATCTTATTTTAACTTTAACAGTATTTGCTAATGCACTGGGTTTTTATGAAACAGATGGCTGTATCCGTTTCTTGGTTGACATATGCAAATGGGTGCTGCCATCAACATGATTTGAATGAAAAACTGAATGCTTGTAGGGATAAAGTATTGAAGGGTTCTTTGTTCTCATGAAATCTGTAATTTTGATCCTTGTGTTGGAATGTAGCGGTTGTGTTGGATACAGAGTTCTTTCTACAAATAATAATAATGTCAATTTTTGTTATTTTCTGAATTTTATAAATCGTGAATTTAGTTTAAAAGGACAAACTTTTTAAGTTTTTTGGCTTTGACATTAATTTTAAGATTTAGCCGTAACAACAGTTTTTTCCATATCTTGTTTCTCAAGTATGCGTATGCCAAATTATCACTTTATAAGTTATTTCTATGCTTCGCCGCCGCTTGCAGCCACCTCTTATAGCCATGACTTGTTCAAAGCTTAACCAAAACAAATAAAAATACGCTGTCTACGGTGCCGTCTATATCTTTCAGCACATCACAACATCGTTGCTCGCTTTATCTTATTCAACAATCACCGAATATCACAAAAATGACGAAAGGAAAAACATATTATGTTGTACAGTATTATATAAGAAAATGATGTAACTAGAAATATACCAAGTACTGTTATTCAACCACCATAAAATATCACTACATGGTAAGATCAACCGGCATGAGATAAAATTAAAACATGGGATTTTTTTATTTATTTCAGTAAATACAAAACTGATATTACACGGTTGCATTATAAAATAATTCATGAAAAATAACATGATAAATATTCAAAAATTAAATAAAAATGATACCACTTATATACAAAGCTATGCAATTGCATTAGCTTAATTTATGAAAAATTATATTCAACTGCCAATAAATAAAATAAAAATGATCACATCTTCAAAAATCATAAAAATGATACTGGAAGGTGAATTTCTAATTCAAAAATGATACCACACTACATAAAAACCTACTACAATCGAAAAATACTAATGTACTTCATAGACTAATATAAAACTCAGAAGTGACTATAAAATAATATTGTGGGTACAATATATACATCATCTAAAAAGATACCACAATTCTTTATAAACTACTACTTCGATTTAACATATGCTACTATAATTTATAAAATGCTACTATAAATAACATCATCGAAAGAAATATCATAGTTATATATATTTAAAAAAAACAAAAAAAGCAATACTACATAGTACCATTACTATACACATTCAAAAAGATATCGCAATTGTTTATAAACTGCTATTACAATTTAAAATATGCAATCATAATTCATAAACTGATACTACAATTCAATAGAAATTTACATAATTATATTTATTTAAGAAAAATAAAAAATATACTAAACAGTAGCATTACCACATATCTAAAAAGATGCTATAATTGTTTATAAATTGCTACTATAATTTGGAAAAACCAGTACAATTTAGAAAATACTATTACAATTCATAAAATGTTACTATAAAATTAATTATGATCAGAAATATACATAATTAATTTATTTAAAAATAGCGCAAAAATGATACTACACATTAGCAACACTACACAATATCTTCTTTCTCAATTTGTCGTTTCTTCCTCGTTAATTTACCGTTTCTTCTTTAACACCACTCCTTCACTATCGTTGCTACCACCAAAGCCATCCCTTTTCCATTCTTACTCGTCGCCGCCATATTGTCAACACACATCAAGTTCATGCTCTCTTCGAAACCATAATCGGCCACCATTGCATCCACCTATCTCACCACCATTGTCGGCAAGGTCTGGCGAACCGCCATCGAGATCTGCTGCACCCATTCTCTACAATCCAGAGTCCACAGGGTAAAAAAACGCAACCATAATTTAGTATGTCCTAAAGCCAAGTACGACAAATGCTTTTTCCCTCGTGCAAAAAAATAAAGAGCATGTCATAGCGTCTAAAAAAGTTTACATTTTGTCCTTCTTACCATTTTCTTGTTATACATGTTTAACATTCTAAATAAGACACTTAAAAAAAGAATTAAAAAGGAGTAAAGTTCAAGAGCATCCAATATTATTTCCATACATTTTTAGCACATAGGTTAGTTTATGTTTTAAGTAATTTATTATTTTTTACAAAAATTGTTTTTTTAAAGTATTCGATTCTTCCAAAAAATAACATTGTTCAAACTATAGACATTTAAATATTTCTTGAAATAATAATTAATTTTTACATTTGAAACAATAAAATTAATTAATCCTATATTTAATCATTCACCCATTTTACAGTTAAGTTATTATATATAATTATATATTTATCATATCCAATCATATATTTTACTTGAGACTGTTAAATATTTATTTTCAAATCTTACATTGCACGATGTTAGTTTTCCTATTGTTGGAATGACTATTTGTGAAGATCCGTAATTTTTCGATAATTAAATTTAATAATTAAATAAATTTTGGAATTTAATGTGAAAAATTTAAAAATTTAAGATTTAATAATAAGAAAATAACTAGAATGAAATAAATAATGTTAATTTAAGGTTTGACGACTACTTCAATGCAATCTCAATTAACTGAAATGATTTTTAAATTATAATTCGTTATAAAGTGTAAATGAGGAAATAAACCAAGTGTTCTATTAAACGGTAAAATTGTATGTAATTAACGGAGATTGGTTAATATAGAATAATTAATCAGTATGTGAATTTATTTGTTTTGTTTGTTAACAATAAACATAGGAATGTGTTTGAAATGGTAAGTTATAACAATGATTCAATTACAAATTCACTATTTAATTCATTAATAATAAATTGGAAATCAATTGCAATAAATGGAATTAAATATTGCGTTAATGTGAATTAATGTGATAACTGTAGACTATTGATGTAATAAAGTGTAAAACAATGTTAATTATATCCATTAGATAATGATTTATTGGATAAAAAGATCGAAATCAAATTTAATTAACTTATTGGAATTAAAATTATAATAAATAGTATTGCAATTGAAATTAAACAACTGCAATTAGTGCAATAATTAACATTGAAATTGACATAGGAAATTGGTTTTAAAAAGATTATTAATTTATGTGTAATTAAAAATGAAATTTTTTAGTCCGCGAGCATAGCTCATCTAGTTGAGGACTACCTTGCAACCATGAAACAAAGTTCCTGGAGGTTGCGGGTTCGAGTCTCGCAGCCGAGATATGTTTCCCTTAAGGCTTGGAGCGGTTATCCTCAACAAAGCCTACAACGAGGTAGAGGATTGATGCTCTGGGCTGGGCTAGCTAAAAAGGGGGATCAGTGTGGCGGACGGTTGTATTTCCTATCTCTACTCTCCGGAGTAGGGTTTTAAGAAAAAAAAATGATAAAATTTGTTATTTATGAAAATTTGAATTGGAAATTATTTTAATTAATTTAATAATCATTTATTTAATTAACGTGAAAATAGCCATTTTGGCTACTGTCTTGAATTTCGACGAAACTAGTTTCATCGGATTTGTAACGGTGAATTATTGTAGGATTTCAAGTTTCATAACGATCAGATTTGTTGTTTGATCGTACGGGCTCGAATCGCGCAGAAATCAATTTAATTGAATTCTATTTGAAATAAGCTGATTTTAAGCTAACTTTTTTCATATGATGAAATTAGGACTTGAAACCTGTTCAATTGAATTTAAAAATATCGAAAATATCAATTTTGATATATGGGATGACCCACTTTCGTTTCGGAGGCAGAACGGGCTTTCTGAATCGTTATTGTCAATTCAAATCAATTCGGGTGTTACTCATTCTTATCGAGCTTTGTCCGTATAAATAGACTTTGTTTCTCAAACCCTAGGAGTTTTTCAGTCTATTCTGTACGTACATCAACTTCTATCTGTTCCTTTATTCAATGGCAGAAACCAATTTCAAATTACATACCTTAAATCCAATTTCAAAACCAAAATAAAAAATTCAAACTCCTTAAAACTATGTCATATTATATACCGATTTGAAGCTCTCGACAAGCTCAAGCTAGATCTGCAGTTTGTTTTTCGATTTTGGTCTCTACGCATCCATAATAAGAGGGATTATTCTCAGCCGTTCGTCGCACTTTGATCAACTACAACGAATCATCAATTGGATAGTATGGATGGGTGGAGATTGTCGCGCGGTGTTCAATAGTGCAGTTCGTTCAGTAATTTTGACGGTTGTATTGGCGGCAAAAATTGGGTGAAGGTTCGAATAACAACGGTGGCGGCTGCTGCTTGTGTCGTCGACCGAAGATGATCGCACGTGTCGTGGGAGGCGGCAGTTGCCTCGTGGTGGGGCGTGTGGCTCACGGCTAGCTGTTGGCGTACGTTAGTCTATGGCGTGGCGACCGCGTGCAGTTCAAAGTCGAGATGGATTTATCACATGCGTTACTGTGTTGTGGTGCTAGGGTTCGAACTAGCAGAGGCGAGCTGACGGGTAGGGGTTTTATTTTTTTTGACTTAGTTCAATTTAATTTGAAATCGTATACCTTCTAACTTATACAACTTTTACATACGAGGTCGGATTCACGCGTAGTTTATTTCGCTGTGATCGTATCGAAATTTTGGACATTATGAAATTATTTTAGATGAATTATGAGACCGTTGAATTTTGGGCCTTATTTTGGATTTCAAATCGATTTGAAATCAAAGGTGAGTGTTTTGACACACTCACAACTACTAAATTATCTTATGTTAGTTAAATTAAATTTATGATGTGATTGAAAGTTGATTGCTTGCTGTTTGATATATTTAAATCATTATTCCAGTTAAATCTGAATTTATTGAATATGATTGCCATTTAATTAGTTATTAAAATTTAATTTGCCAGTTTATACCTATTATTGATAATCAATTATCTATTGATGTCATTGGGTGATTTGAATGATAATTGTGATGAATGTTTAATTGTTGATATATTGGATGGCTAGATGTTATGTTATTCTATATATTGATATCACACTACAAGTTACCTGTGAGTTGAAATGATACATACCCGAACAATCTAATAGATTAGTGGGAAATCATTATGGGTTGAAATGGTAGACCCGAGCGATTTTATGGATTTTATTTTTAATTCAATATTGCGGGTTGAAATGATATATACCTGTAAATTTAAATCTATTGCGGATTGAAATGATATGTCCGTATCATTTGACCATATGGTAGAAACTTATATACGGATACCAGATTGGTTAAATTAAATAATTTTAAATCCTAAATTTTTGAATTCAGATAAATGATATTTTGAAATGAAAAAAAATTGATTTATATAAACTAAATTATTTTCAAAATCCAAGCTTTAAATGTTGAAATTGGAATTAGTTTAATGAATTGTTCAAAGGACTTCAATTGAAATTTGGAAGCTGGACGTGGTACATATGTGTTGAAAGGAAAGAAATAGTTTAATTTGATATTAATTTCAAATTTATTATTTTAATTTAAACTATTTTAAAAATATATTATTTTAAAAACCTTGATTTGTAAGATATTCATACTATTAAAATAATTTAATCTATTTTTACTATTTTAGACTATTTAACCAATTTTAAACTATTTTAAATTATTTTAATCTATTATAATTTATTTAAGCCAATTTAATCTCTGTTAACTTATTTTAAACTAATTAAACGATTTAATCTATTTTAAATCTATTTAATCTATTTTAAACTATTTTAACCTAATTTAATCTATTTTAGACTATTAAATCTGCTGTAAACTATTTTAACTATTTTTTTAAGACTATTTAAACTATGTATAACTATCTACACTATTTTCTAAATTTTAGATTGTGTAAAGTGGAAGTGTTCATGTTTAATCCTTAATTTTAAAGGGAAAATGGTTAAATGATGTTATAATATAAGTTGGGATTTGAAATGATATTTGCTAGTGAGATGACATATTAGAGTAAATACGATGATTTTGAAATGAGGATTTAATTAACCTATCTTATCGATATGATTTTGAAAGTAAATATGGTTTCGAAAGTGATATGGTTTGAATTGAATATGATATTTTGATATCAATTATGAACCGGTCTGGAAAATGTAAAAGAACCATCCGGTGTGAAATAACCATTTGGTTGTTAAAGAGACCGGGATAAAATATTGTCATACTCTGTGCCAATACCGAAAACCACTTTAACAACTGTGTACGTGGTGGAGGTTCCAGAATGAAGTAGGATGGTTTGGCGAACGGTTCTACATGAGGTATTTACGTAGCCTTGACTCCCGTGAGTCAGCTTGATGTGGCTAAAACAGAAGCCACACCGAGCCAAGTGAGGTCGCACCTCCTATCGGGCATATTTCTTCGATACCATATTATGACTTTGTGATTGTTTGGTGGCCACACTTTGATTTTGATTAGGAGTATGTTCCGAGGTAGGCGGTAGTAGCTGCTATGCGTTATCACCAGTCCGGATCTACAAAATGGTAGTATCATACCCTGGGCATTGCCTCATGTGTCTTGTCACATGCCTTATCGCGTCCACTATAAGTTTGTTTTGTACTGTACTTATAGAGTGCCCTTTGGGTAAACCACTGATTTGGTGGAGCTTACGTTATTGTATAGACTACGAAAATATATAAAATGTGTTAAGGGGGATACGGGTAATGCCTTAACGCTATTTTAGTACTTTACTGTATACATATTATAATAGCGTATTGTACTACATAGTAGACAGTTTAACGGATCATTAGGAGACGGTAATCCTGAACATCTCTTAAGTTACTGCAATCACATTAGATAGTGGATAGGAGATGTCAAACCTCATAAACATTTCCGACATCGTTACGCTCATATTTATTTACTGTTTATTTAACTTACATAAGATCTTTTAGTTCTGACTCGAGTGTTTATTCTTTTCAATTCGTTCGGGTCAGTCTGAGCTTCTCAGTGTTTTGAAGACCTTATTTCTAGAGGATGAAGACGAAGATTGTATACTATTATTACTTATTTCATTTATTCTACTGCATCATGTTGTTCCGTTGCATTATTTATTTTTGTTGTATGTAACTCTGATCGGTATTGTAAAGGTATAATCAAGTATTATTTGTAAAACAGCTTCATGAACTGTTTATTTGATTATTATATTTTGTCATCCCGTTGTGAGATGAGGTGCTTTGTTTTCTTCTTTCTTTGTTTTTTTCTTATTTACCCCATAACAATCCTCCCCTTTGAATGGTTTGAGTTTGGCATGTGTTGTTTATTGTCAATTTAAACCATCGAAAAAGGTGGGTCGTTGGATTTTGTATCAAAGCTTTGGTTTAGCGATAACCTTAGCTTTATGGGGTCTGACTCATTAGAAATGGGGTAATAATACCCTAGAATGAGTCATTGAGTGTATATATATACGAGAAAGCATATTTGTTAGTGTTATAAAAGGTTTTGTATTGTGTTAATTTGTTCTGCTTAGTATTTATAAATTCCAATCGGTACATAGAACGCTATGGCATTGATAGGAAATTCTAAACACTAAATAGGGCAGACCGATGCAATATTTGTTTTGAAATATAGGTAAATGAATAATTTTACCTAGTGTATATTTTGTATATAAAGGGATAATTTTTACAATTGATATAGTTAGATGTAATATGTTGTTTGTTAGGTAGTGAAATTTTATAAATATTGATTGTAAAATAGGATTTACAAGTAAAGTAAATATAAATTGGAAATTTGAAAACTTAAGTTTTGGGATTTTGAAAATTTCTTTCGAAAGATTTTGAAATATAATATTAGTATTATTTGAAAGTATTTTCCGATATAAATATTTCATTATGATTTGAAAGAAATGTTTTAAAAGAAATTTTTAAAGGAAAAAAGTTCTGTACCCTTCTCCCTGTCGCTGGAAAATAATTTCCGTGATGAGTGCACGCATCATCGAAGTTCATTTTCGAGTTTCAAAGTGGAAAGACCTCTGTAGTAGTCTACACATTTGTTTTGATAATGAATCTTAAATTTTAATTCCTAAATATGATTGGATATATAAAAGTTACGACTATATATATTATTTCAAATGATTTGGAATGTAACCCGGAGTTTAGTTATTTAACTCTTTTATAATTGGTAGCTTTCAATTATTATAATGAAATAAATCTTAACTATATTAATAGTTGGAAACTTCTAAAAAGGAAAATAAGAATTAAGAGTTAAGTGATTGATGGAATATATAAGAAATTGAAAATTTTAAGTCGTAGATATGAGAAGAATAAGAAATGTAACCGTTGAACATTTTGTTAACTAAAAATGAACAAGGTAAACTTGTGTAACATTCAATTTCATTCTAAAAGGCATATATATATATATATATATATAACTTACCAAAATATAAAGTTGAAATATTAATAAGAATATGTAATAGAATATTATCCAAGTAAAACTTAAGTAATGAAAATATTTAATGGAATTACTTCTATAAATAGGAATTTTGATGTTATAAATTGTTATAAACATAAGTTAATAACTTGGAATAGCTAGTAATAAAATTTGATAGAAAAGTGAATACTGTAAGTAAATAATTATAAACTTAAGTTAACATTTTAAGCTATTTAAAATTGGATTGAATAGTAAAGGTGAATCCTATATAAATGGAATGATTATAACTCCAGAAAATGCTGAATGATTTAGAAATGAATTTAATATTCAATAATACTATATATGGAAGAAAAAAAATATGATAAAAAATCTATTAATTGGGAATTAAATTGTAAAGAGATTTACATAATAATGGATAATCTAAATAACTGAAATGGAAATAACTTATGTAAGAAATGAATGTAAAGTAATGAAAAGAGAAAATGACATTGTATAAATGAATGAAGGATAAATGAATTTTTGTAAGTAATGAAAATAACATCGTATGAATGAATGAAACTAAGGAACAGTAAATGATGGGAAAGGATACTTCTAATGGGTAAGGTTGTATGAATAATGTATCAAGTTTTATCCAAGACTGTTGAGTGTATGATATACTTAGTAGTTATTTATCATTTTTATACGATTAAAAGTTTCTGAACCCGAACCAACCATTTTTTTTGGTCGCTATGGATGTATGACTGATTACTTTGATTGCATGTGATGATTATATGATTTGTTTGCAAGAGACTATTGTAATGTTCTGTTGTTTTTTTGTTATTGATTGAAACAACTTAATATTTCTCTTTTTGCTCAATTATTAACTTCTTTGGATTATATAAGTGAAATACTGGTTTATGGAAGTAATAACTACTGCTTTTGGTTTCATAAATTTGCGTTGTTTGCCCAACAAATAGGTATGTTCTCGGATTACGATTTTGTAGCGATATTATGTTGTTTTCCCGTGGTTTGGGATATTTTATTTTGAAATATGATATATATGTGTTATTATTGACATTATTTTTCTCTCAGACTCTACCGAAATTTTACGTGAATTTTGGACTTAGAAATTTTTTGTGAAAATGTTTTTTTTTTTGGAACTTTTATTGGACTCGAATAAGAAAGAATTTAATTGTTTATAAATTGATACACTTTATTTAAATTATTCAATTATGTAAACTAATTGTTTATAAATTTAATATTTTGAATAAGTTATATTAATTCCTTATTCCTTCTTTTCCATTTTCGAGGACGAAAAGTTTTGAGTAAGGGAGAGTGCAACGACCCGTAATTTTTCGATAATTAAATTTATTAATTACATATGCTTTGGAATTTAATGTTGTGAAAAATTTAAAATTTAAATTTAATAATAAGAAAATAACTAGAAAGAAATAAATAGTGTTAATTTACGGTTTGAAGATTACTTCAATGCAATTTCAGTTAATTCAAGTGATTTTTAAATTATAATTTGCTATAAATTGTAAATGAGGAAATAGACTAAGTGTTGTATATAACGGTGAAATTGTTTGTAATTAATGGAGATTGGTTAATATAGAACAATTAATCGGTATGTGAATTTATTTGTTAACAATGAACATAGGAATGTATTTGAATTGGTAAGTTATAACAATGGTTTAATTATAAATTCACTATTTAATTTATTAATAATAAATTAGAAATCACTTGCAATATATGGAATTAAATATTGCATTAATGTGAATTAAGATGATAACTGTAGACTGTTGATACAATAAAGCGTAAACCAATGTTAATTATATCCATCAGATAATGATTTATTGGATAAAAAGATTGAAATCAAATTTAATTAATTTATTGGAATTTAAATTATAATTAATGGATTTATTGCAATTGAATAAACAACTGCAATTACTGCAATAATTAACATTGAAATTGACATGGGAAATTGGTTTTAAAAAGATTGTTAATTTCTGTGTAATTAAAAATGATAAAATTTGTTATCTATAAAATTTTGAATTGAAAAGTGATTTAATTAATTTAATAATCATTATTTAATTAACGTGAAAATAGCCATTTTAGCCACTATTTTGGATTTTAACAAAACTAGTTTTATCGGATCAGTAACGGTGAATTATAATAAGATTTCCAGTTTCGTAGCGATTTTATTTGTTGTTTGATCGTACGGGCTCGAAACGCGTAGAAATCAATTAAATTGAATTCAGTTTGAAATAAGTTGATTTTAAAGCTAACTTCTTTATACGATGGAATTAGGACTTGAAATCTCTTCCATTGAATTTAAAAAGATTGAAAACATCTACTTTGATATATGAGATGATCCACTTTCGTTTCGGAGGCAAAACGGGCTTTTTAGGTTATTATTGTCAATTCAAATCAATTCGGGTGTTATTCATTCTTATCGGACACTGTTCCTATAAAAAGACTTTATTTCTCAAACCCTAGCAATTTTTCCATCTATTCTGTATGTACATTAACTTTTGTCCGTTCCTTTCTTCAATGGCAGAAACCAATTTCAAATTACATACCCTAAATCCAATTTCAAAACCAAATTCCAAATTCAAACTCCTCAAAACTATGTCATGTTATAAACCGATTCAAAGCTCTCGATGAGCGCAAGCTAGACCTACAGTTTATTTTTCGATTTGGGTCACTGTGTGTCTAGAATTCGAGGGATTATTCTCAGCCGTTCATCGATCTTTAATCAACTACAACGGATCGTTGATTGGATGGTATGGATGAGTGGAGATTGTCTCGTGGATTCATCAGTGCAGTTCGTTCGGTCATTTGACGGTTGGATCGGCGGCGAAAATTGGGTGAAGGTTCGAATAACAACGGCGACGGCTGCTTGGGTCATCGACCAAAGATGATCACATGTGTCGTGGGAGGCGGCAGTTGCCTCGTGGTGGGGCAAGTGGCTCACGGTCGACTATTGGCGTATGTTGGTCGATGGTGTGGTGGCCACGTGCAGTTCAATATAACTCCCCGGAAATTTTCGACTTTCGAAAATTCAACATTGATACTCACTTTATCGACTGCCGAGAAATCGAAGGCCAAAAACCCGAAATGTTATGGTTTAAGAAAAAGAAAGACAAAGAAGAAGAGATAAGAAGATAGAAAATAGAGAGGAAAGAAAATAGAAAATAGGATAGAATAGAAAACAACAGAACAACATCAGAATCTCACAATCGCAGCGGAACAACATATAATAATAAATGAATAATCTTTACACAAAGAACTATATCAGTTATTACATTTTATACATTACATTTCATTACATCATATCATCAGAGTGCACAACAACAACAACAAACAGTGCAGCGGAAAAGAAATGCTATATACTAATAATACGCCATGCCATCCAGCTTGCCTACTGCAACTCCAGAATATCCTGATAAACCTAACTCTTGACTGCCCGTGTGGAAATTGGTGGGCACCCAGAGTTTAGGAAGGAAAACAATAAACTCCGAGTCAGTCATGTGACTGGTGTGAGAATTCAAAACAGTTTATTTATCTTTAAAATCAAAATAGAGGAATATTTTTAAAGTCAATTCGCAATGCTTTTAAAAATGAGACTACCATAAGGCCTCCCGCACACACACACACAATGCAAACGCAGAATCGGAGGAGATTTCTCCTTATGATAGTCAAAGATGCTTGATACGCATTTGAAAAGAACATTTGATATTATTATTAGTGTATAGTGTAGGAAAATTCATTTCGAAAGTAGAATATAAATCTTAGCCAACATACGACCATTATCGTATGCCTACTATAGCTACCATCCAAACAGTGGGGCGCCACCATAAGTGAATGATAGGTTCTACAACTAATACCGTACAAGATCGTATTGTTTCTTTGGATTTCCAACGAATGATCAGGCCAAGGAACTTCCCATTGCCACATGAGAATGCCTCTGGATGGACATCCCCGAGAACCAAACCGGATCTCTACCAACACAAGGCCGGGTTACCCCTAACTGAGTAACAACTGACCGAATATGCCATCCCCCGGTCCTTTGGGACCTTTCACCGAGCGCTCGCAATTAATTCACACAATCATAAAGTGTTTTCAACATGAGTAAGTATCTGGGTTCCATACCATGATACCACCCTTTTCCAGAAGGAAATGCACATATCCTAAAGGGCGCTACCCCTCATAACCTTGCCGCATCTTTCCTGTTTTGACCATTCACGGGGTGTGAGGCTCGACGAAGTCACGTCCACAAAAACATACTTTATACAAAAGCCATGCTTTGGGTCAACAAATGATCATAGAAATGATCGCCAGGATAGACGATCAAATAGACGATCCTATCACAAATAATCAACACAATGATCATTTACAGCAACACTCAGCATGTCACATTACCAAATTGGGAATATATCGCTGATAACCTTCAACTACATAACCTCTGAGCTCGTACGTCTCAGAGAAGGGTGTTAAGCTAAAAGAATAAATTCTCCGCCACCAACAGAAATATATTTGAAAGAAATCTACTTTATATCTCAATTTGTAACGTCAGACATACAATCCATACAAGTCTGTTCCGGGCTCGAACAAAACCGAAGGCACTTACAAAGAAGTCCTTGCAATCCGGATATTCACAATCCTGATCGGATTTCCCATCACATATGGAGAACTCAATACCGGAGCAACTCGGTGCAGAGTCAATCGACAGGTCATCCTATCGCTCTCGCAAATACCAGGTTTTCAACACCGATCTTCAAATGCAATTCACAACGACGTATCACATATTCGGAATGGGTTATACGACCCCATGGTCCTTTCCCGGTTAACCCGAATAGTGAGCGCTTATTCAAAAATAAGTGTGGCATTCAAATTCAAACAAATCACATCAAATACCCATTCAAAGGGAAATATTGATAGTCGGTTATTGAACTATCAATGAATATGCACACATCACCAGATTCCAAATAATTTTCCAAATTATTTATTTTCCAAAATATCTTTACAAGATATAAAATTTCACACTTCAAAAATAAATCAATATTTATTTTTAAACAACTTCCCTTTTTATTCATAAATTCTATAGTGAATTTTCATTCTAAAATATTCATGAATATATGACTTCAATTCGATTTCTAATATTCATTTTCAATTTATCTTTAAAAAGATAAATTCAAAATGTTCACTTTATATTGGAAAACAATTCCATACTTATTAAAAATAAGTAATTCAAATCTTTTTATTTTCAACCTTTGGAAAATATTCAATATACTTAAATCGAAATTAAGTATATATTTCATTCTTTAAGGAAATCATTCTCTTAAACATATTTATTTGGGCCAAAACGAATGTTACGTAAAACATCGTTACGACAACCCAAAATCACTAGTATAGGGATTTGAAATTAAAATAGATATATAAATCCCAATACTATACAAAACATTTCCTTTCGGAAATCATTTACTATAACAACAGTGTTATAGTCCACCATTTCCTTTTATTTCTCGAAAACGTCTATTTCAACAATAGATGTTGAAATCTATGGTTTCGAATCTCAACACATTTTAAAACATCGTTAGATCATTTTAATTCTATTTAAAACATCAAATCTAAACATTTCTTTAACATATTATTCATTATTCCAAAAACGTGAATATACTACGTTAACCAATTTCATCCTTTTATTCATTTTATTTCAAAGGATTATTCACAGTCAAAAATGTGAATATAACTCCATTAATAGGTTTCAACAATTTACTTATCAAAATAAGTCGTTTGCGAATTTATAAAACAACGTTTATAAATTCCTTTATTAACCTATTCAATTCATAACTCAATTATAAACCAAAGGTCTATATTTTAAGTTAAACACTTATAATTTATTTGTTTACTAAAATCGTTCCTTTGAACTTCATAATTATAAATCCTATAACTTATAAGATTCAATGATTTATCCAAAACCATTCTTTTAATAACTTTATAAAATTTATAAATCTTACTATTTATAAATTTCATTTATAATTCACCATTTTTAATTTTATAAATTCCATTCTATAAATTCCATTCATTTACAAAATTCATTTTCACTTCATTCAAACACTTATAAAAACTCGTTTTATAATTCAAATATTTTCATTTATAAATATCCATTTATAAATCTCTTATATAAATCAATTTATATTAATATTTTAAAATGTCTTTAAACTCCTTTAAAAACTTCATCATTTTGATTTATAAAATAATCAAATTTTATAAATCCTATATTTTCAACTTTTTATAATAAATTCAAAAATCCCGATTAAACTCTTTTTATAATGTTATTAACCCATATTTTCAAAAATCAACCTTTAACTATATTTCTCAAAAATCATAATTTTTATAACATTAAAAATTATACGTTTATTTATTTAAAAAGGATCAATTCCAAATTTTTTTTTTAAACGCATACTTTCAAAAAAAAATCACTTTGAAATCCCTTTTTAAGATTCCAAAATTTGGTCCAATGATGCTACACACCAAATAGTCAATCACGACAACAACGGTATCATATATCGATATGATAATCCATCAAATATCAAAATATCTGAATTCAAATAAAAACTGTTGAGGAATCCAGTTGGATCCCTCCAACCTGTTTTCCTGCATCCACAAACATTAGCACAATACCAATTCCGTTCCAGTACGAAATTATCGCGGTATATGGGATTTAAAATATTATCCGCATAATAGACGGCGTAATAGAGTCTCATCCGCTAAACAAAAAATGCGGGAAATCAATAACTCCAATATATACATATGCCAATATATATATATATATATTGCTATTATATATAATACCAATTTCACTGTTTATGAAATATTCGCGGTATATGTTTTTAATAAATAACATCCGCTTACTAACGGCGTATAATGTCTATTTTAACAATCAATAGATAACAATCATCATTCAAACATGCATTCAAATATTTTAAATCTAACTATTTAAAATAAAATCGAAACTGATTCGATTGAGTGAGAAGTTCTCACCTTGATTTTAATTTCGCTTTAGCGATTTATTTCGAATAAAATTAAACGGACGTTTAAATTTTATCCAAAATTCTCACTAACTCCAAACGACTCTAATCTAATTCCATCGCGTAGTGCTCGTCCATACGATCCCAACGCAACTGGTTTCGCGCGTTTTCGACCTCGTATGAAAAAGATATTGATTTTACAAGTTTACACGATTTTTATATATAAATTACAACATATTTTAATTAATTTAAACCTATTCGTTCTGGGCCGTTGGATCCAACTCCCTTCAGATCCGTGCGTCCCCCCTCCCCATCTTCCTTCTCACGCAAACCACCTGAACAGCCGAACCCATATACAAATTTAGGGTTAAATTATTCATCCACCACAAGCACTTCTAGGTCGATCAACTACCTTCGTTCAACTCGCCTACGCGAGAGCTATCCACGGTTGCAACAGCTCCAGGCTCGGCCACCCCTACACGCGCGCGCACGATGATGAACGGCACGCGTTCCCACCACGATTTCTTCCCCTTCGTCGCGCCATAGACGATCATACCCGTATAGATTTAAAGATTTCGACGAGTGCTATAACTTTGCAGTTGAATATATTTTCTAATTCCTCACGGATTGAAAGAAATTTAGAGGGAAAGGAAGAAGCATTTTCGGCCATTGATGGCTTGAACTGGCGGCTAGGGTTTTAGATTAGGGTTTTATTTTTTTTTTATTTTTTTGAGAATTTATGGTGTATTTATAGGAAAAAAATCGAACACTATTCATTCCGATTTTCCAAACTCCGATTTACGCGCCGAAACTGACGTTCCTAGGGTTTATCCCGCGTTCCGGACATAATGGAACAAGTTTCGAAAGCTAATTCGGACATCTGTGCGAGTTATGGCAGTAAACGTTCAATTTAAATTAAACCGATTTAAACGATTTTCTAGGCGTTTTAATTTGTACCGGACAAACGGTAAATCCAATTGACACGAAATTTGAAACCTTACAATAATATCACATTACGGATCCGATGAAACTGGTTTCGTCGAAATCTGAGACTTTTTGAAAAATGGCTATTTTAACTCGCCAAATTAAAAATTAAAAATAATTCGATGCGTTTCGAGCTGCCACGATCAAACGATAGCTCCGATTGACACGAAATTTGAAATCCGGTAATAACTAACTATTACGGATCCAATGGAACTGGTTTCATCCAATTCTGAGACTGTTCAAAAATTGACTATTTTCACTAGTCGATTTTAATATTAAAATATTCAATTTTCATAAATTAACTTTTAATTCGATTTTAAAAGTTCTAAAATATTGTTCTAACTCCATTATGATAAAATAAAATTTTCCAAATCATTTTCAATCATATTTTACTCAATTTTCGATTATTTCCATAATTTAACATATTAAATTATCGATTTAATTATCCAATTAAATCCAATTATTCAAATAAAAATTTATTCGACTTATAAATTTCACTTATTAATATTTAAATTCAATTAAATATTCAATTTTTAATTAATAAAAATTCTGGGTCGTTACAATCTTCCCTCCTTAAAAGAATTTCGTCCTCGAAATTATCAAGTAAGAAAGGTTATAGAATTTATTAACTTTCCATAAAATCCATAGTTAAAATTCTTATAATACTTTACTAAGTTTTCAAATCATACTTAGTTATCTTTTCAAAAACAACTACTATTGTTTAACTTTCAACTCAAAAATCAAAGTTAAAGTTTTCAAAATTTTTCCCAATTTTCTCAAATTTTTTCTAACGCCTTAAATTTTCGGAAAAATTCGCCATAGTCTCCTTTGTGCGGCTCGATCCGAAAAAAAATGACAGTATATATATCACAAATATACATCTCATCAAGTAATGAGGCATCCCGAAGGGAAAAAAGTATAAAAGTACGGTATGTAATCCGAGATATGTACCTTATATTTTATTAGCGAGCATATACGGCTAATATAGCGCGAAAGCGAGCTCCAAATGCGAAGCAAACGCGATCCGCACCTACTAATTACTCAACAAACAACATGAGAATCATGCATAGAGATAATAGTATCAATATACAACATATAGCAACATAATAACTATATATGCCAACATAGCAAATGAAACAAAACAACAAATGCAAACATCAACCAACTATCATCCAACAAATTCATATTCTCATTAATATTTCATGAATTGGTTTTCAATTTAATCACATTTGATTCATTAACAGTGGATGTTTCTAACATTTATTTTCAATTGGTTTATATTTACTAATTCGTATTCAAGTTGGTTCACTTCCAAATCAAATTCAATTCTATTTAAGATTCACTTAACTTCCAATTGAATTTCAATTACTTTAACTTCCAATTTCATTAATTCTTAATGAATTATATACAATCAACTAACAACCATATAACAACCAATGTATATATATTAATTACAACCAAATTCCTTTGCTTATATTCATTCAATTTAGTTTCAACACCATCACTTTCAATTGGTTTAATTAAATTGATTTTCATTTAATCTTTCAACTTTCAATAACATTAGATTTTAATGAATTACACTTATATCCATTATTTCATATCAACTTAATTCACATTCAATTGATTTACCTTCAATCCATCAATTCAATTCAATTTCTAAAGTTGAATTTCATTTATATAACTCAGGTTCACATTTATCACTTAACTTTATTAATTTACTTTGATACCAATATCAACTTCATTCAACATCTCTTAAGTTATACTTCATTTACAAACATCACTTTGTTTTACTTAACTTAATTCCCACCTGTAAATAAATTCAGATTTCAATTCTAAAGTAAATTTCCATTTAACTTTAAATTCACTTTTATTTACAACTCATATTCATAAATATATTCATATAGTTTCACTTCTCATATATATAAGTTTATTTCACAATTGTAAATCACTTTAATTATAATTCAATTCTTATAATTCTTTTGCTTATACCATTCTTCTTTTATTTAGATTATTCAAACAACTAAAAATCAACTTATATACACTTTAATAATTCTAAAAAATTATTCCTTTATATATAAAATATAATCAAGGTAAACTTATTTCATTTACCCAATTTAAAACAATACTGTGCCGAATTGTTCTATTTAAGTGTTTATAAACCCCTTCGGCATAGTTGTACAGACCGTGCTGACGAAGGTTCATATGCCACTCAATAAACCAATCATCACAATATAAAACAATTTCATATTCACTAACAAATACGCTCTCATAGCTATTATTACACTCAAACTCATTCTAGAGTACTACTGACTCTATCTCTAATGAGAAATACCCAACAGAACCATGGTTGTCGCTTAACCATAAGCTCTGACACCAGATGTAACGTCCCGGAGGTAGCGGTCACAACCGGTAGGCTTTTCAACCATCCCAGCCCCACCGTGGCTTACACTGATATACCAAACTTGCTTTTACGGCCAGCCTCTCGACTGTCTCAGGTTACACCTAACCAACCCCCTAAAAGAGGACGTGTGGGGGTAAGAGTCTCCCGTTCGCCACCAAACCGCGAAGCGAGAACCCCCCATCACATAGCCCAAAGCTTAGCAAGACTGGTGTGAGAACTCAAAACAGTTTATTTATCTTTAAAATCAAAATAGAGGAATATTTTTAAAGTCAATTCGCAATGCTTTTAAAAATGAGACTACCATAAGGCCTCCCGCACACACACACAATGCAAACGCAGAATCGGAGGAGATTTCTCCTTATGATAGTCAAAGATGCTTGATACGCATTTAAAAAGAACATTTGATATTATTATTAGTGTATAGTGTAGGAAAATTCATTTCGAAAGTAGAATATAAATCTTAGCTAACATACGACCATTATCGTATGCCTACTATAGCTACCATCCAAACAGTGGGGCGCCACCATAAGTGAATGATAGGTTCTATAACTAATACCGTACAAGATCGTATTGTTTCTTTGGATTTCCAACGAATGATCAGGCCAAGGAACTTCCCATTGCCACATGAGAATGCCTCTGGATGGACATCCCCGAGAACCAAACCGGATCTCTACCAACACAAGGCCGGGTTACCCCTAACTGAGTAACAACTGACCGAATATGCCATCCCTCGGTCCTTTGGGACCTTTCACCGAGCGCTCGCAATCAATTCACACAATCATAAAGTGTTTTCAACATGAGTAAGTATCTGGGCTCCATACCATGATACCACCCTTTTCCAGAAGGAAATGCACATATCCTAAAGGGCGTTACCCCTCATAACCTTGCCGCATCTTTCCTGTTTTGACCATTCACGGGGTGTGAGGCTCGACGAAGTCACGTCCACAAAAACATACTTTATACAAAAGCCATGCTTTGGGTCAAAAAATTATCATAGAAATGATCACCAGGATAGACGATCAAATAGACGATCCTATCACAAATAATCAACACAATGATCATTTACAGCAACACTCAGCATGTCACATTACCAAATTGGGAATATATCGCTGATAACCTTCAATTACATAACCTCTGAGCTCGTACGTCTCAGAGAAGGGTGTTAAGATAAAAGAATAAATTCTCCGCCACCAACAGAAATATATTTGAAAGAAATCTACTTTATATCTCAATTTGTAACGTCAGACATACAATCCATACAAGTCTGTTCCGGGCTCGAACAAAACCGAAGGCACTTACAAAGAAGTCCTTGCAATCCGGATATTCACAATCCTGATCGGATTTCCCATCACATATGGAGAACTCAATACCGGAGCAACTCGGTGCAGAGTCAATCGACAGGTCATCCTATCGCTCTCGCAAATACCAGGTCTTCAACACCGATCTTCAAATGCAATTCACAACGACGTATCACATATTCGGAATGGGTTATACGACCCCATGGTCCTTTCCCGGTTAACCCGAATAGTGAGCGCTTATTCAAAAATAAGTGTGGCATTCAAATTCAAACAAATCACATCAAATACCCATTCAAAGGGAAATATTGATAGTCGGTTATTGAACTATCAATGAATATGCACACATCACCAGATTCCAAATAATTTTCCAAATTATTTATTTTCCAAAATATCTTTACAAGATATAAAATTTCACACTTCAAAAATAAATCAATATTTATTTTTAAACAACTTCCCTTTTTATTCATAAATTCTATAGTGAATTTTCATTCTAAAATATTCATGAATATATGACTTCAATTCGATTTCTAATATTCATTTTCAATTTATCTTTAAAAAGATAAATTCAAAATGTTCACTTTATATTGGAAAACAATTCCATACTTATTAAAAATAAGCAATTCAAATCTTTTTATTTTCAACCTTTGGAAAATATTCAATATACTTAAATCGAAATTAAGTATATATTTCATTCTTTAAGGAAATCATTCTCTTAAACATATTTATTTGGGCCAAAACGAATGTTACGTAAAACATCGTTACGACAACCCAAAATCACTAGTATAGGGATTTGAAATTAAAATAGATATATAAATCCCAATACTATACAAAACATTTCCTTTCGGAAATCATTTACTATAACAACAGTGTTATAGTCCACCATTTCCTTTTATTTCTCGAAAACGTCTATTTCAACAATAGATGTTGAAATCTATGGTTTCGAATCTCAACACATTTTAAAACATCGTTAGATCGTTTTAATTCTATTTAAAACATCAAATCTAAACATTTCTTTAACATATTATTCATTATTCCAAAAACGTGAATATACTACGTTAACCAATTTCATCCTTTTATTCATTTTATTTCAAAGGATTATTCACAGTCAAAAATGTGAATATAACTCCATTAATAGGTTTCAACAATTTACTTATCAAAATAAGTCGTTTGCGAATTTATAAAACAACGTTTATAAATTCCTTTATTAACCTATTCAATTCATAACTCAATTATAAACCAAAGGTCTATATTTTAAGTTAAACACTTATAATTTATTTGTTTACTAAAATCGTTCCTTTGAACTTCATAATTATAAATCCTATAACTTATAAGATTCAATGATTTATCCAAAACCATTCTTTTAATAACTTTATAAAATTTATAAATCTTACTATTTATAAATTTCATTTATAATTCACCATTTTTAATTTTATAAATTCCATTCTATAAATTCCATTCATTTACAAAATTCATTTTCACTTCATTCAAACACTTATAAAAACTCGTTTTATAATTCAAATATTTTCATTTATAAATATCCATTTATAAATCTCTTATATAAATCAATTTATATTAATATTTTAAAATGTCTTTAAACTCCTTTAAAAACTTCATCATTTTGATTTATAAAATAATCAAATTTTATAAATCCTATATTTTCAACTTTTTATAATAAATTCAAAAATCCCGATTAAACTTTTTTTATAAAGTTATTAACCCATATTTTCAAAAATCAACCTTTAACTATATTTCTCAAAAATCATAATTTTTATAACATTAAAAATTATACGTTTATTTATTTAAAAAGGATCAATTCCAAAAATATTTTTTTAAACGCATACTTTCAAAAAAAAATCACTTTGAAATCCCTTTTTAAAATTCCAAAATTTGGTCCAATGATGCTACACACCAAATAGTCAATCACGACAACAACGGTATCATATATCGATATGATAATCCATCAAATATCAAAATATCTGAATTCAAATAAAAACTGTTGAGGAATCCAGTTGGATCCCTCCAACCTGTTTTCCTGCATCCACAAACATTAGCACAATACCAATTCCGTTCCAGTACGAAATTATCGCGGTATATGGGATTTAAAATATTATCCGCTTAATAGACGGCGTAATAGAGTCTCATCTGCTAAACAAAAAATGCGGGAAATCAATAACTCCAATATATACATATGCCAATATATATATATTGCTATTATATATAAAACCAATTTCACTGTTTATGAAATATTCACGGTATATGTTTTTAATAAATAACATCCGCTTACTAACGGCGTATAATGTCTATTTTAACAATCAATAGATAACAATCATCATTCAAACATGCATTCAAATATTTTAAATCTAGCTATTTAAAATAAAATTGAAACTGATTCGATTGAGTGAGAAGTTCTCACCTTGATTTTAATTTCGCTTTAGCGATTTATTTCGAATAAAATTAAACGGACGTTTAAATTTTATCCAAAATTCTCACTAACTCCAAACGACTCCAATCCAATTCCATCGCGTAGTGCTCGTCCATACGATCCCAACGCAACTGGTTTCGCGCGTTTTCGACCTCGTATGAAAAAGATATTGATTTTACAAGTTTACACGATTTTTATATATAAATTACAACATATTTTAATTAATTTAAACCTATTCGTTCTGGGCCGTTGGATCCAACTCCCTTCAGATCCGTGCGTCCCCCCTCCCCATCTTCCTTCTCACGCAAACCGCCTGAACAGCCGAACCCATATACAAATTTAGGGTTAAATTATTCATCCACCACAAGCACTTCTAGGTCGATCAACTACCTTCGTTCAACTCGCCTACGCGAGAGCTATCCACGGTTGCAACAGCTCCAGGCTCGGCCACCCCTACACGCGCGCGCATGATGATGAACGGCACGCGTTCCCACCACGATTTCTTCCCCTTCGTCGCGCCATAGACGATCATACCCGTATAGATTTAAAGATTTCGACGAGTGCTATAACTTTGCAGTTGAATATATTTTCTAATTCCTCACGGATTGAAAGAAATTTAGAGGGAAAGGAAGAAGCATTTTCGGCCATTGATGGCTTGAACTGGCGGCTAGGGTTTTAGATTAGGGTTTTATTTTTTTTTTATTTTTTTGAGAATTTATGGTGTATTTATAGGAAAAAAATCGAACACTATTCATTCCGATTTTCCAAACTCCGATTTACGCGCCGAAAATGACGTTCCTAGGGTTTATCCCGCGTTCCGGACATAATGGAACATGTTTCGAAAGCTAATTCGGACATCTGTGCGAGTTATGGCAGTAAACGTTCAATTTAAATTAAACCGATTTAAACGATTTTCTAGGCGTTTTAATTTGTACCGGACAAACGGTAAATCCAATTGACACGAAATTTGAAACCTTACAATAATATCACATTACGGATCCGATGAAACTAGTTACGTCGAAATCCGAGACTTTTTGAAAAATGGCTATTTTAACTCGCCAAATTAAAAATTAAAAATAATTCGATGCGTTTCGAGCTGCCACGATCAAACGATAGCTCCGATTGACACGAAATTTGAAATCCGGTAATAACTAACTATTACGGATCCAATAGAACTAGTTTCATCCAATTCTGAGACTGTTCAAAAATTGACTATTTTCACTAGTCGATTTTAATATTAAAATATTCAATTTTCACAAATTAACTTTTAATTCGATTTTAAAAGTTCTAAAATATTGTTCTAACTCCAATATGATAAAATAAAATTTCCCAAATCATTTTCAAACATATTTTACTCAATTTTCGATTATTTCCATAATTTAACATATTAAATTATCGATTTAATTATCCAATTAAATCCAATTATTCAAATAAAAATTTATTCGACTTATAAATTTCACTTATTAATATTTAAATTCAATTAAATATTCAATTTTTAATTAATAAAAATTCTGGGTCGTTACAATCTTCCCTCCTTTAAAGAATTTCGTCCTCGAAATTATCAAGTAAGAAAGGTTATAGAATTTATTAACTTTCCATAAAATCCATAGTTAAACTTCTTATAATACTTTACTAAGTTTTCAAATCATACTTAGTTATCTTTTCAAAAACAACTACTATTGTTTAACTTTCAACTCAAAAATCAAAGTTAAAGTTTTCAAAATTTTTTCCAATTTCTCAAATTTTTTCTAACGCTTTAAATTTTCGAAAAAATTCGCCATAGTCTCCTTTGCGCGGCTCGATCCGAAAAAAAATGACAGTATATATATCACAAATATACATTTCATCAAGTAATGAGGCATCCCGAAGGGAAAAAAGTATAAAAGTACGGTATGTAATCCGAGATATGTACCTTATATTTTATTAGCGAGCATATACGGCTAATATAGCGCGAAAGCGAGCTCCAAATGCGAAGCAAACGCGATCCGCACCTACTAATTACTCAACAAACAACATGAGAATCATGCATAGAGATAATAGTATCAATATACAACATATAGCAACATAATAACTATATATGCCAACATAGCAAATGAAACAAAACAACAAATGCAAACATCAACCAACTATCATCCAACAAATTCATATTCTCATTAATATTTCATGAATTGGTTTTCAATTTAATCACATTTGATTCATTAACAGTGGATGTTTCTAACATTTATTTTCAATTGGTTTATATTTACTAATTCGTATTCAAGTTGGTTCACTTCCAAATCAAATTCAATTCTATTTAAGATTCACTTAACTTCCAATTGAATTTCAATTACTTTAACTTCCAATTTCATTAATTCTTAATGAATTATATACAATCAACTAACAACCGTATAACAACCAATGTATATATATTAATTACAACCAAATTCCTTTGCTTATATTCATTCAATTTAGTTTCAACACCATCACTTTCAATTGGTTTAATTAAATTGATTTTCATTTAATCTTTCAACTTTCAATAACATTAGATTTTAATGAATTACACTTATATCCATTATTTCATATCAACTTAATTCACATTCAATTGATTTACCTTCAATCCATCAATTCAATTCAATTTCTAAAGTTGAATTTCATTTATATAACTCAGGTTCACATTTATCACTTAACTTTATTAATTTACTTTGATACCAATATCAACTTCATTCAACATCTCTTAAGTTATACTTCATTTACAAACATCACTTTGTTTTACTTAACTTAATTCCCACCTGTAAATAAATTCAGATTTCAATTCTAAAGTAAATTTCCATTTAACTTTAAATTCACTTTTATTTACAACTCATATTCATAAATATATTCATATAGTTTCACTTCTCATATATATAAGTTTATTTCACAATTGTAAATCACTTTAATTATAATTCAATTCTTATAATTCTTTTGCTTATACCATTCTTCTTTTATTTAGATTATTCAAACAACTAAAAATCAACTTATATACACTTTAATAATTCTAAAAAATTATTCCTTTATATATAAAATATAATCAAGGTAAACTTATTTCATTTACCCAATTTAAAACAATACTGTGCCGAATTGTTCTATTCAAGTGTTTATAAACCCCTTCGGCATAGTTGTACAGACCGTGCTGACGAAGGTTCATATGCCACTCAATAAACCAATCATCACAATATAAAACAATTTCATATTCACTAACAAATACGCTCTCATAGCTATTATTACACTCAAACTCATTCTAGAGTACAACTGACTCTATCTCTAATGAGAAATACCCAACAGAACCATGGTTGTCGCTTAACCATAAGCTCTGATACCAGATGTAATGTCCCGGAGGTAGCGGTCACAACCGGTAGGCTTTTCAACCATCCCAGCCCCACCGTGGCTTACACTGATATCCCAAACTTGCTTTTACGGCCAGCCTCTCGACTGTCTCAGGTTACGCCTAACCAACCCCCTAAAAGAGGACGTGTGGGGGTAAGAGTCTCCCGTTCGCCACCAAACCGCGAAGCGAGAACCCCCCATCACATAGCCCAAAGCTTAGCAAGACTGGTGTGAGAACTCAAAACAGTTTATTTATCTTTAAAATCAAAATAGAGGAATATTTTTAAAGTCAATTCGCAATGCTTTTAAAAATGAGACTACCATAAGGCCTCCCGCACACACACACAATGCAAACGCAGAATCGGAGGAGATTTCTCCTTATGATAGTCAAAGATGCTTGATACGCATTTAAAAAGAACATTTGATATTATTATTAGTGTATAGTGTAGGAAAATTCATTTCGAAAGTAGAATATAAATCTTAGCCAACATACGACCATTATCGTATGCCTACTATAGCTACCATCCAAACAGTGGGGCGCCACCATAAGTGAATGATAGGTTCTACAACTAATACCGTACAAGATCGTATTGTTTCTTTGGATTTCCAACGAATGATCAGGCCAAGGAACTTCCCATTGCCACATGAGAATGCCTCTGGATGGACATCCCCGAGAACCAAACCGGATCTCTACCAACACAAGGCCGGGTTACCCCTAACTGAGTAACAACTGACCGAATATGCCATCCCCCGGTCCTTTGGGACCTTTCACCGAGCGCTCGCAATCAATTCACACAATCATAAAGTGTTTTCAACATGAGTAAGTATCTGGGCTCCATACCATGATACCACCCTTTTCCAGAAGGAAATGCACATATCCTAAAGGGCGCTACCCCTCATAACCTTGCCGCATCTTTCCTGTTTTGACCATTCACGAGGTGTGAGGCTCGACGAAGTCACGTCCACAAAAACATACTTTATACAAAAGCCATGCTTTGGGTCAATAAATGATCATAGAAATGATCACCAGGATAGACGATCAAATAGACGATCCTATCACAAATAATCAACACAATGATCATTTACAGCAACACTCAGCATGCCACATTACCAAATTGGGAATATATCGCTGATAACCTTCAACTACATAACCTCTGAGCTCGTACGTCTCAGAGAAGGGTGTTAAGCTAAAAGAATAAATTCTCCGCCACCAACAGAAATATATTTGAAAGAAATCTACTTTATATCTCAATTTGTAACGTCAGACATACAATCCATACAAGTCTGTTCCGGGCTCGAACAAAACCGAAGGCACTTACAAAGAAGTCCTTGCAATCCGGATATTCACAATCCTGATCGGATTTCCCATCAATATGGAGAACTCAATACCGGAGCAACTCGGTGCAGAGTCAATCGACAGGTCATCCTATCGCTCTCGCAAATACCGGGTCTTCAACACTGATCTTCAAATGCAATTCACAACGACGTATCACATATTCGGAATGGGTTATACGTCCCCATGGTCCTTTCTCGGTTAACCCGAATAGTGAGCGCTTATTCAAAAATAAGTGTGGCATTCAAATTCAAACAAATCACATCAAATACCCATTCAAAGGGAAATATTGATAGTCGGTTATTGAACTATCAATGAATATGCACACATCACCAGATTCCAAATAATTTTCCAAATTATTTATTTTCCAAAATATCTTTACAAGATATAAAATTTCACACTTCAAAAATAAATCAATATTTATTTTTAAACAACTTCCCTTTTTATTCATAAATTCTATAGTGAATTTTCATTCTAAAATATTCATGAATATATGACTTCAATTCGATTTCTAATATTCATTTTCAATTTATCTTTAAAAAGATAAATTCAAAATGTTCACTTTATATTGGAAAACAATTCCATACTTATTAAAAATAAGTAATTCAAATCCTTTTATTTTCAACCTTTGGAAAATATTCAATATACTTAAATCGAAATTAAGTATATATTTCATTCTTTAAGGAAATCATTCTCTTAAACATATTTATTTGGGCCAAAACGAATGTTACGTAAAACATCGTTACGACAACCCAAAATCACTAGTATAGGGATTTGAAATTAAAATAGATATATAAATCCCAATACTATACAAAACATTTCCTTTCGGAAATCATTTACTATAACAACAGTGTTATAGTCCACCATTTCCTTTTATTTCTCGAAAACGTCTATTTCAACAATAGATGTTGAAATCTATGGTTTCGAATCTCAACACATTTTAAAACATCGTTAGATCGTTTTAATTCTATTTAAAACATCAAATCTAAACATTTCTTTAACATATTATTCGTTATTCCAAAAACATGAATATACTACGTTAACCAATTTCATCCTTTTATTCATTTTATTTCAAAGGATTATTCACAGTCAAAAATGTGAATATAACTCCATTAATATGTTTCAACAATTTACTTATCAAAATAAGTCGTTTGCGAATTTATAAAACAACGTTTATAAATTCCTTTATTAACCTATTCAATTCATAACTCAATTATAAACCAAAGGTCTATATTTTAAGTTAAACACTTATAATTTATTTGTTTACTAAAATCGTTCCTTTGAACTTCATAATTATAAATCCTATAACTTATAAGATTCAATGATTTATCCAAAACCATTCTTTTAATAACTTTATAAAATTTATAAATCTTACTATTTATAAATTTCATTTATAATTCACCATTTTTAATTTTATAAATTCCATTCTATAAATTCCATTCATTTACAAAATTCATTTTCACTTCATTCAAACACTTATAAAAACTCGTTTTATAATTCAAATATTTTCATTTATAAATATCCATTTATAAATCTCTTATATAAATCAATTTATATTAATATTTTAAAATGTCTTTAAACTCCTTTAAAAACTTCATCATTTTGATTTATAAAATAATCAAATTTTATAAATCCTATATTTTCAACTTTTTATAATAAATTCAAAAATCCCGATTAAACTCTTTTTATAAAGTTATTAACCTATATTTTCAAAAATCAACCTTTAACTATATTTCTCAAAAATCATAATTTTTATAACATTAAAAATTATACGTTTATTTATTTAAAAAGGATCAATTCCAAAAATATTTTTTTAAACGCATACTTTCAAAAAAAAATCACTTTGAAATCCCTTTTTAAAATTCCAAAATTTGGTCCAATGATGCTACACACCAAATAGTCAATCACGACAACAACGGTATCATATATCGATATGATAATCCATCAAATATCAAAATATCTGAATTCAAATAAAAACTGTTGAGGAATCCAGTTGGATCCCTCGAACCTGTTTTCCTGCATGCACAAACATTAGCACAATACCAATTCTGTTCCAGTACGAAATTATCGCGGTATATGGGATTTAAAATATTATCCGCTTAATAGACGGCGTAATAGAGTCTCATCCGCTAAACAAAAAATGCGGGAAATCAATAACTCCAATATATACATATGCCAATATATATATTGCTATTATATATAATACCAATTTCACTGTTTATGAAATATTCGCGGTATATGTTTTTAATAAATAACATCCGCTTACTAACGGCGTATAATGTCTATTTTAACAATCAATAGATAACAATCATCATTCAAACATGCATTTAAATATTTTAAATCTAACTATTTAAAATAAAATCGAAACTGATTCGATTGAGTGAGAAGTTCTCACCTTGATTTTAATTTCGCTTTAGCGATTTATTTCGAATAAAATTAAACGGACGTTTAAATTTTATCCAAAATTCTCACTAACTCCAAATGACTCCAATCCAATTCCATCGCGTAGTGCTCGTCTATACGATCCCAACGCAACTGGTTTCGCGCGTTTTCGACCTCGTATGAAAAAGATATTGATTTTACAAGTTTACACGATTTTTATATATAAATTACAACATATTTTAATTAATTTAAACCTATTCGTTCTGGGCCGTTGGATCCAACTCCCTTCAGATCCGTGCGTCCCCCCTCCCCATCTTCCTTCTCACGCAAACCACCTGAATAGCCGAACCCATATACAAATTTAGGGTTAAATTATTCATCCACCACAAGCACTTCTAGGTCGATCAACTACCTTCGTTCAACTCGCCTACGCGAGAGCTATCCACGGTTGCAACAGCTCCAGGCTCGGCCACCCCTACACGCGCGCGCACGACGATGAATGGCACGCGTTCCCACCACGATTTCTTCCCCTTCGTCGCGCCATAGACGATCATACCCGTATAGATTTAAAGATCTCGACGAGTGCTATAACTTTGCAGTTGAATATATTTTCTAATTCCTCACGGATTGAAAGAAATTTAGAGGGAAAGGAAGAAGCATTTTCGTCCATTGATGGCTTGAACTGGCGGCTAGGGTTTTAGATTAGGGTTTTATTTTTTTTTTTTTTTTTTGAGAATTTATGGTGTATTTATAGGAAAAAAATCGAACACTATTCATTCCGATTTTCCAAACTCTGATTTACGCGCCGAAACTCACGTTCCTAGGGTTTATCCCGCGTTCCGGACACAATGGAACAGGTTTCGAAAGCTAATACGGACATCTGTGCGAGTTATGGCAGTAAACGTTCAATTTAAATTAAACCGATTTAAACGATTTTCTAGGCGTTTTAATTTGTACCGGACAAACGGTAAATCCAATTGACACGAAATTTGAAACCTTACAATAATATCACATTACGGATCCGATGAAACTGGTTTCGTCGAAATCCGAGACTTTTTGAAAAATGGCTATTTTAACTCGCCAAATTAAAAATTAAAAATAATTCGATGCGTTTTGAGCTGCCACGATCAAACGATAGCTCCGATTGACATGAAATTTGAAATCCGGTAATAACTATCTATTACGGATCCAATGGAACTAGTTTCGTCCAATTCTGAGACTGTTCAAAAATTGACTATTTTCACTAGTCGATTTTAATATTAAAATATTCAATTTTCACAAATTAACTTTGAATTCGATTTTAAAAGTTCTAAAATATTGTTATAACTTCAATATGATAAAATAAAATTTCCTAAATCATTTTCAATCATATTTTACTCAATTTTCGATTATTTCCATAATTTAACATATTAAATTATCGATTTAATTATCCAATTAAATCCAATTATTCAAATAAAAATTTATTCGACTTATAAATTTCACTTATTAATATTTAAATTCAATTAAATATTCAATTTTTAATTAATAAAAATTCTGGGTCGTTACATTCAAGGTCAAGATGGATTTATCGCGTGCATTACTGTGTTATGGTGCTAGGGTTCGAACTAGCAGAGGTGAGTTAACATGTAGGGGTTTTTATTTTTATTTTTTTAATTCAATTTAATTTGAAATCGTACACCATCTAATTTATATAACTTTTACATATGAGGTCGGATTCATGCATGGTTTATTCCACCGCGATCGTATCGAAATTCTAGACATTATAAAATTAGTTTGGATGAATTCTGAGACTGTTGAATTTTGGGCCTTATTTTGGATTTCAAATTGATTTGAAGTCAAAGGTGAGTGTTTTGACCCACTCATAACTACTAAATTATCTTATGTTAGTCAAATTAAATTTATGATATGATTAGAATTTGATTAATTGCTGTTTGATATATTTAAATCATCATTCAAGTTAAATCTGAATTTATTGAATATAATTGCCATTTAATTTAATGTTAAATTTTAATATGCCAGTTTATACCTGTTATGGATAATCAGTAATCTATTGAAGTTATTGGGTGATTTGAATGATGACTGTGATGGATTTTTAATTATCGATATATTTGATGACTGGATGTTATGTTATTATATATATTGATATCACACTACAAGTTCCCTATGGGTTGAAATGATACATACCTGAACGATCTGATTGATTAGGGAGAAATCATTATGGGTTGAAATGGTAGACTCGAGCGATTTTATAGATTTTATTTTAATTCTGGATTGCTGGTTGAAATGATATATACCTATAAATTTAAATCTATTGCGGATTGAAATGATATGTCCGTATCACTTGACCATAGGGTAGAAAATTATATACGGACACCGGATTGGTTAAATTAAATGATTTTAAATCCTAAATTTTTGAGTTCAAATAGTGATATTTTGAAATGAAAAAAAAACTAATTTATATAAATCGAATTATTTACGAAATCCAAGCTTTAAATGTTGAAATTAGAATTGGTTAAATGAATTGTTCAAAGGACTTAAATTGAAATTTGGAAGCTGGACGTGGTCCAGATGTGTTGAAAGGAAAGAAATAGTTTAATTTGATATTAATTTCAAATTTATTATTTTAATATAAACTTTTTTTAACAAAATATATTATTTTAAAAATCTTGATTTGTAAGATTTTCAAACTATTAAATTAATTTAATCTATTTTAACTATTTTAGACTATTTAACCAATTTTAAACTATTTTAATTTATTCTAATCTATTTAACTTTTTTAATCTCTTTTAATTTATTTTAAACTAATTAAACGATTTAATCTATTTTAAATCTATTTAGTCTATTTTAAATCTATTTAGTCTATTTTGAATCTATTTACTCTATTTTAAAACTATTTAATCTATTTTAAATCCATTTAATCTATTTTAAATCTATTCAATCTATTTTAAACTATTCTAACCTAATTTAATCTATTTTAGACTATTGAATCTATTATAAACTATTTAAACTATTTTTTTAAAACTATTTAAACTATGTATATCTATCTAAACTATTTTCTAAATTTCAGATTGTGTAAAGTGGAAGTTTTTATGTTTAAATCCTTGATTTTAAAGCGAAAATGGTTAAATGATGCTATAACATAAGTTGGGATTTGAAATGATATTTGCTAGTGACATGACATATTAGGGTAAATACGATAATTTTAAAATGAGGATTTAATTAACCCGTCTTATCGATATGATTTCGAAAGTGAATATGATTTTGAAAGTAAATATGGTTTCGAAAGTGATATGATTTGAATTGAATATGATATTTTGATATCAATTATGAATCGGTTTGGAAAATGTAAAAAAACCCTCTGGTGTGAAATAAGCATTTGGTTGTTAAAAAGACCGAGGTCAAATATTGCCATACTCTCTGCCATTACCGAAAACCACTTTAACAACTGTATACGTGGTGGAGGTTCTAGAATGATGTAGGATGATTTGACGAATGATTCTGTATGAGGTATTTACATAGCCCTGACTCCCGTGGGTCAGCTTGATGTGGACAAAACAGGAGCCACGTCGGGCCAGGTGAGGTCGCACTTCCTATCAGGCACATTTCTTCAATACCATATTATGACTTTGTAATTGACTAGTGGCCACCCCTTGATTTTGATTGGGAGTGTGTTCCGAGGTGGGCGGTAGTAGCTGCTGTGCGTTAGCACCAGCCTGAATCCACAAAACGGTAGTATCCTACCCTGGGCATTGCCTCCCGTGCCATGTCACATGCCTTATCGCGGCCACTACGAGTTTGTTTTTTATCGTACTTATGGAGTGCCTTAGGGTAAACCACTAGTTTTGGTGGACTATGGGAATATATAAAATGTGTTAAGGAGGATATGGGTAACGCCTTAAAGCTATTTTAATACTTCACTTTACTTTAGACATATTAAAATAGCATATTGTACTACATAGTAGATAGTTTAACGGATCCTTAGGAGATGGTAATCTCGAACATTTCTTAAGTTGCTGCACTCACATTAGACATTGGATAGGAGATGTCAAACCCCGTAAATATCTTTGACGCCGTTACACTCATGTTTATTTACTGTTTATTTAACTTACATAAGATCTTTTAGTTCTAACTCGAATATTTTGTCTTTTCAATCCGCTCGGGTCAGTCCGAGGTTTTCAATGTATTGAAGACCTTATTTCTAAAGGATGAAGAAGAAGATTGTATACTATTATTATTTATTTCATTTAATCCACCGCATCATGTTGTTCCACTGCATTATTTATTTATTTCTGTTGTATGTAACTCTGATTTGTATTTTAAAGGTATAATCAAGTATTATTTGTAAAACAACTTCATGAACTGTTTATTTGATTATTATATTTTGTCATTCCGCTGTGAGATTCTGTGTTTTGTTTTCTACTTTCTCTGTTTTTTTTCTATTTACCCCATACCAATCCTAAGAATGAAGATGTCATTCTGGCCAGACAAATAGTTCCTAAGATGGTATCCTTTCGATATTTGGGATCAATGTTGCAGTGTAATGGTGAGATTGACGAAGATGTTAGTTTTAGAATTCGAGTGGGATGGATGAAGTGGCGACAGGCATCTGGCATTCTCTTTGACAAGAAAGTACCACAGAAGCTTAAAGGAAAGTTCCATAGAATGGAAATTAGGCCTGCAATGTTATATGGTGTAGAATGTTGGCCTACTAAAAATCAACACGTTGAGATGCGTATGCTACGATGGAGTTGCGGTCATATAAGAAGAGACCGAATTAGAAATGATGATATACGTGGAAAACTTGGAGTAGCAACAATTGAGGAGAAGCTAATTCAACATCGCTTAAGATGGTTTGGACATCTCCAACGAAGACCGTCCGAGGCACCTGTGTGCGTTGGAATTATAGGCCGCGTCGTTTGCTCAAAGAGAGGTAGAGGTCGACCAAGGCTGAAATGGAAGGAAGTAGTTAAAAGGGACATGAAGGGTTGAAATATATCCGAAGAGCCGGTAACGGATAGGAGCGCGTGGAAGTTAGCGATCCACGTACCAGAACCATGAGCTATGAGTTTTATAAGTTCTAGATTATAGGATTAAGGAAAAAGAGCCTAAGTCGTAGCATTTTGTCTTTGATCATTTTATTTATTTATTATTGTTATTTTTTTACATTTTTATTTCTATATTTATTTTTGCATTTCTATCTTTATTTTTATTTTTACTTAGTCACTATTGTTACTAATTTACTTATTTGACTTTATTTTATTATTGCTATTATTATTGTTATTATTATAACCTTTAAATTACGCTTGTTACTTAGTTTCGGGTTCCATCTCTAGCCGACCCTAACTTGTTTGGGAAAAATGGCTTTGTTGTTGTTGTTATTGTACCCCGTACCAATCCTCCCCTTTGAATGGTTTGAGTTTGACATGTGTGGTTTATTGTCAATTCGAACCGTCCAAAAAGGTGGGTCGTTACATTGCGACTTGAATAATTCTTCCTTGATAGTTATCTAACCTTATATTTTACTTCTAATTTCTAGATTATTACATTGATAGTTATATAATAAATTTACCTCGTAGATGTAATTGATGTCGTGCATAGTGTCTTATCTAAATATTCAAAGGAAAAACGATGATACCCTTACAAAGCATGATATATTATTGCACATGATGCATTAGTAAAAACATTCTACAAATAAATTTATTCGTTTCTCCATATCTATCCTTTTATTTCAAATGCAGAAGTAAAGCTGCCAATGTATCATTATGGAATTATCTAGCTACAAAAGTAGGCTATGAGTTGCTTGACATGGTTGATACAACTCCAATATTATCCATTATATATGTAAAAGTATGGGACTTTCAAGGTATATATCTTCCGGTAAATTCATTTTTGTCATCCATGTTAACCAACATCGATTTAAGAATTTTCCTTAGGTTTATCATTATATCTACATTGAGTAAAAGCAACATAGCTATAAATCCAGACATATCGAAAGCGAAAAACCTTATAACTTAGTACAACTATGAAGGCATAGATGTAAAAATGACATTAACTAATTATAATTGAGTTGTCCACTCTCTTTAACTAAGAATTCAAGCTTGGATCAAGATAAGGTACAAACTAATCCTTAGCATTTTAAATTGTTTCATAGATAAATAATTACATATTGGTTGGTTATTTACCATTTACTTTTTCCTACTTAGCCTGCATTCTTTAGTGTAACTGTTTACATAACTTATATAGAGTCAATCAATGTAATATCAAGCTTGTAAGACTTGCAATAAAGGGTTATTGAAGCTACGGGATTAGGCTATTGGTGTGAAGTGTACCATAAGAATGAAAGTACTTATTCTTTAAAGTAACAAAATATAGGTAAATATTTCTACTAATCGTTCATTACTCTAATAGTACTTTTTCATGATGCAGACATATCATGGTAATGGAAGTATCTGATTCATCTGGTGAAGCATGATGTACCGCTTTCAATGAAAAAGTGGAACAAATTATAGGATGCACTGTTGATGAACTTGATAAAATGAAAAATAAGGAAGGTGTGAAGATATGTACCAGTTAAAGCTGAAGAAGGTGTTCAGGGCCGACCCTGGGCATAGGCCGGCTAGGCGGCTGCCTAGGGCCTCTGGTCCGGAGGAGGCCTTGCCTTTGATTATAGGGGCCTCAGATTTATAGAATATTTTACATATAATATCATTATAGGGGCCTCAAATTAACAAAAGATAGTTTGGTGCAGTAGTAAAGGTCCAGGTTTTTGAAGATAAGGTCGCAAGTTTGAATCCCAACGCCTACAATTTTTTTTCTTTAACAAAAAATTATGCCTAGGGCCTTATACATCCCAAGACCGGCACTGGAGGTGTTATGGTCCCTCATCTTTTCAGGATTAGTGTTGCATAGACTGAGTATATGAATGAAAAAAGGCAAAGGATCATAGTTAGATCTTACTCACCCATGAAAAAAGGCAAAGGATCAAAGTGCCGGACAAGAAAATTTAGATTTCTACCTTTTTGCAGCATCAATTTTAAACGATCGTTTGAATAATGGAGTTAAAAAAGATAGTTGTAGTCTAAAATTTACGAATGAGGATTACCTTTATGATTTTTTTTAAATTGAATACTTAGGGGGTAGTACATTGGTGTACTATAAGTCTTAGACGGTATATAGCATACTGCAATTCAATATCTCTAGTTGTTCAAATCATGCACTACGCGAGATTCGAAATAAGGCGAAATAAGTCTTAGTAGTACATTTTTTTTATATTTTTTGATTCAAAATTCAAAATAAGACGATATATTTTTTGCTACATTGTTTGATTTATCCATTTTTTTCTATACTTAATATGCCTTCATTTATCAAGTCTCTTGTTTCTTGTTATTCATTTTATTACGTTAAACTTTGTTGTTGATAGTGGACCATTCAGTATTAATGTTGGAATTCTTGTATGCATTAGTCAAATTATATTGACTACTTAAGTTGTCATGTATGTTATATTAAGTCATTGTTTTGACTGCCTTCAGTATGATTGATGGTGTAAGAACCATTTTCCTACATAGTAGTTATATTAAGATAATACATTTAATCTAGCAAATAAAGTAGTAATACATCATGTCCAACACTTATTCATTAATTGAAAATAGTTTTTTGATGATAGGAGTGGTACTTTATTCAAGCAGAGCACTCATTTTGATGTCTTGAGGGTTCAAATCTATGATCTTTAGAACCTAGAACCTTATACCATTGATCAATTAAGCTAGTTGTCCCCGACTACCTGCTTAATAGTTTTTTATTAACCATTTTATGCAATATTTGTAATTTTGTTTCTGATAATGCAAATAACCTTTTGTCAAACATGTTATTGTTCATTTGTTCAACTGAAAATAATTTCAAAGTGCAAAAAATAATATTATTTTCAAATTAGGTAACTAAATAGTTGGTTTCCATTGTACTGTTGTACTAGTAGTATTTGTTAATAAGCTACATTTTATGTAACACATAGCTGTATCCTTTATCTGTTTGTTAATATATGCAATGGATACTGCTTTCTACATGATTTGAAATTTGAATGAAAAATGAAGGGCTCTTAGTAACTATGAATTTTGTAATTTTGATCCTTTTGCGTTGAACGTAGCGGTTGTGTCGCTATAGAGTTATTTCTAACTTGTAATCAACGTAATCAAGTGTTATTATTAAACAAATGACAATTTCATTTTTGCTATTTATTTTCTGAATTTATAAATATTTATTATTTAAATATGATACTTAAGAAAAAGAATAAAAACAAAGTAATGTTCAAGACCATCCATATTTGGAGCATGTTAAAACTTTTGTTTTCATTTAGTGGATTCAAAAAATTCATGAACTGAAAAGAATAAAATCAAAAGTGAATACAAAATTTATTTTTCTTGCATTTTTTCAGTTCCATTTCATTCATGGATTTGATGAACCGATGATTGAAATAAAAGAGCTTTCACGGTTCTCTGAATAGGAGTGTTTTTGAAACTTGCACATTAAATAAAGATGTTACTAACATAACCATATTTAGATTGGGCGTTGCTCTCTACCCCACAGACAATCCCTTGATTTGAGTGGATATGTCGACTGTTGTCCATAGGGTGTATTGATGTAATTTACAAAGAAATTATTATTTAATTTTTAGTATTTTCAGAAACAGTAAAATATCGTATTACAGAAATAACACACGTAAGATAATATTAATCGTATTAAACTAGGCTAATTCTACTTATATGCCACTAACTACTTTTCCTACACTATAAAATATATAATGAACCTGCACCATAATAAAGACACATTTACCCTTTTTGCTATAGAAAATTACATCAGCGCCATTTATTATGACTACACTTTTACTAAATTATTAAATCCTAATTTTGAACACGGCTAAATTCTTATTAGCTAATTCTATTCATACACTAATAATCTCTTAACGTACACCATAAAATGTAATAGACTAACATACACCAAAAATTACATTGAATACACTCTTTTATAAAATTACCTTTGTTTTCATCTTCATCGTCTTTTCTCTTTAGAACTTAAAACTCATATGCACAAAACTAGAAATTCGTAGCACTAAATTAAGTTAAAATTCAGTAAAAAAAAACTTTAATTTTTAGCATTAATATTGCAACTTCTTATTTTTTTTAAAAAATCTCCCAATTCCAAAATCAACTTAATTTTAGGAAAAAATGGAGGTACTTTCAAATTAAAATAGATAGTTGTGAAAGTAATCTCAAATCAACTTAATTTTAGGAAAGAGTTAAAAGTACTTTCAAATTAAAAAAGATAGCTGTAAAAGTTATCTTAATTGATATTTTAGGTTTCATGGTAAAATATTCGTCAACTCTTCATAAAAAATGTATTGATTTGATCAAATATCATTAATTTTAATGTCTAATTTGATGGTTTATAAGAAATAAATTAAAAATTCAATTAAGAAATTTGATTTACCAATAGTTTTTTAAGCAAAATAATGGTGTATGTTAGGTGAGTTTTGGTATATTAATAGAATATGCCTTCTTTTTATTGATTTTATCATTGATCGTAATGTTACTTATATATATGAACTATTTAGATTCCATATAATTTTATCAATGTATTGGGAGATTGGGCTTTTTAGTTCAATGGAGAAGGAGGGAGAATGAATTCAAGTAACAATGGAGGATGAGAATATTTTAGCTTGACCATAATCAATCATGATAAGGATTGTTTGAGTTTCTTTTATTTATTTATTTTCTAAGGATTTTAATAAGAGAAAACAAATCATATTACCATTGCAAGAAGAATAATACTTAAATTTGTTGGTGTAGAAGTTTTTTTAATTTATGAATATATGTCATCAAATTAATCATTAATAAAATTTAAATACAACATTTTTCATGTTTAAAGCTTTGATGGACCCCTTTATATTTTATTAAAAATCAAAAATACATATAGATATAACATTGAAGCAAAAAAGGACATAAATAACAATAGAGATGCATGACCCCTCTATATTTTATTTAAAAAAATCGGAAATACATAGAGTGCATCATAAATTGAAACAAGGGAAAGAACAAAAAATATATAAAAAACAGCAGAGATATAGAAAACAACAAAGGTACAAAGGCAAAAGCCATTTAGATCTAGAAAAGGACATGTAAGGTAAGAAGGCCGACGAGAAGGTTTCTTGGAAGATAGGCGGGGGCGTGAATGAGCGTAAATAGTAATGGAAGCAAGGGAACAAAAGAGAAAAAAGAATGACGCAAGTTGGAGGGATGTGGAAAGTGGTTGATGAAATATTAAAGGCGGCAGAGAAGAAATGAACATGAAGAAAGCAATTCAGATCTGAAGAGAGAAAAAGAGGTGACCATTGCAAACCCTAGCCCCCATTAAACTACATTTTTCCCCTTTGTATATTACGACTTCTGTATTTGGACCATTTCTCAATTTGTGCATGTCATCCTTGCATATGGGCCAGGCTAATCTTCTTTTTTTCGTTCTAATATTATTGGAGAGTTGTGGAAAATGTGCATATATTGATAATGCATAAAGGGTGTTTGATAAAATGCGATAAATGTACATTTATGTTTTTTGATTTGAAATACGCTTGAAATGTTTGTTTTGATCTTTGGCTAACTTTACGTTTAAGAAGGTGAAAAACATTTGACTTACATCATGAAATGTCACTATTTGCACCAAAAATGGGACAAATAACTTATCGATTAATAAGCGATGATTGTAGGAATAAAAAAAATAAAAATAAGGTAGAATTTATAGTGGTTGGCCAAAATTTGATAGCTTACATCTACTATCAACTTTGTTAACGATTCTCTATTTTACAAGAGTGATTTTATAACTCGCTTACTTACAACTCGGGTAAGAATCTAATAGAGTATCGGGATAAAATCAATTAGTTTAGAAAAAAAAAGAAGGCCCCTTTCTTGTGCATTCCACCGCCTATTCATGGATGACGATTATTGAAATATGCTTCGAGACATTCTTCCCATGTTCGCCACATCCAGCCTGAAGTACCAGATGAAGCTAGTGGCCATAATGCTTGCCAAATTAGCACCAAGTTGTGCTCCACAACTTAGTGCCGAGTTATGAAGTCTCCCGACTTCGTATGGTTTGCTTTGTTTTGTCTTTAATCTTTTGGTACTTGTTTTGCCGAGTCACACCTGGGGCATCAAGACTCGGTACCAAGAGATGTGTTTTTCACCTTCTGCTCCTTAACACTTGATTCGTATGAAGATTGGCTAAATAATCTCTAGTGGTAAGCAAGGCTCAATGCCAATTTTTGGTACTTCACTTGAATTTTGATTCCAATTTTTCACTTCTAGACTTTAATTTATTTCATGACCATTCAATGGCCCTGATTCGTTGAGATATTACTCGATTCAAAAGCTGGATAACACTTTCCCCCAAAGTATGCCTTATATTAACAAGGCATGCTATAGATCAAGATAAACTATCAAATTCAAACTCTAATCCGAAAATATGTCCCCATCCTCTAAACTATTTTCATAAAGAAAAATGTCTTCTCCGTGTCGACATGTTGCTTTGAACAATTGCAGATTCATATCCTTTGGATGATATAAGAGCTGAAATATCTTATTCAGATTTATCATTCAGATCCACGAACTCTGAAAGTCTCTTCTTTCTTTCAGTCAGGTAGGATTCCATCTCCATTCATATAATCATCTTTTATTTTCGTCTTCATTGCTTACCTTTCGTTTTACTGTTTTTTTCCTTTTCTTTTCCTCCTCTCTTTTTTAACTTGGTACTAAATTGTGGCTTTAACTCGGTATCAAGTTTTATAGGCATAATATCACTTAAGTAACTTTTGTTACTTCTTTTTCTTCACTTTTTTTTACTCAGGTATTTCCACTTGCGAATCTTGACCTCCAACCATCACCATTCTCAATCCAAGCTCCAGCAATGCCGTTGCCTATTACCAACGACCGCTTTCATAACCAATGCCAACTTAGGCATTTCAACTCCAATTCATTTGAATTTGTTCCCAATTTAATCGATTTTCATCTCGATTTGCTTGCCTTGATGCTACCGTTAGCATCATCTTCAAGTCTAGGTAGATGGCGACCGATGGAATTGTTGACTCCTGATTATGGTCTTCGACCACACTCGGCCATATTTCCATACTTCATTTCTCCCCTTGAACTTAGCCAGGGCCTACAAAGGACTTAAAATAAAGGGGCTATGAAAACGTTACACTAAAATCAACCTTCTGTCTAAGACGAAAGGACTTTCAACAAAGGTTAAAGAAAATAAGTTAAGTTCAAACCTTTCGAAAGAGTCGAAGGGATTGAATCAACAGTGTATAGCAGTCCTGGACCTTTTGAAGGAGTCAAAAGGTTTCATCACTTAGCATCCAAAGTGTTCTTACCTTTCGAAGTGGATGAAGAAGTCAAAGCAAGTGTGAGAAAATACTTAATGACCTTTTCAAAAGCATAATAAGTCTTTCAAATAGGTTGAAGCACATCCATGGTACCTTTCGACAATGACGACGAAAGGTTTATGAAGAAAACAACAGTCACAAGTCAACAAAGAATGAAAGACAACCTTTCGACATTGTTGAATAAGTGCAACCTTCCGACAACGTCGAAAGGTTCACAATAAACAACAGAAGAACAACCTTCCAACAACGTCGAAAAGTTCACAGTAAACAAGAGAAGAACAACCTTCCGACAAGGTCGAAAGGTTCACAATAAACAATATAAAGAAGACAAACCCTTCGATAAAGTCGGAAGGATCATGGAGGCATAAGTGTAATAAGTTTTCCAACAAAGGCGGAAGGTTCATAATAGCAGATAAAAAGCAAACCTTTCGATGAAGACGAAGGATTTAAGGCAGCATATAAAAGGGAGACCTTCCGATCCAGTCGAGAGCATGAAGTCGAAAGGAGGCCTGCCTGCATCTATAAATAAGACCCAAGGGGTTCAGTTTTGGGGATCCGATCTCTCTAATTCTAGTCTTGTAGCTTCTTAATCAAAGTACTGTAACCCTAATTGGACACCTGTTCGGGAATTTAATAAAAATAAAGTTTTACGTAGACAAAAAGGGAAGTCTTGTGTTCCATTAATGTCCTTATTGTTTTGCTTAAACGTTGTTGGATTAACTGTTAATTTCAGGTTCTAGACCATCGAAAGGTTCTTGCTGATGAGGTCGACAATACTCCCGATTCAACTAGAGACTGCAACCCTTCGAAGCCTTCAACCTTATAGCTTAAACCTTTTGGAAATATAGCCTACATGATCCAACCTTTCGACTAAGACCAAAGACTTCCTCCCAAGTAGAAATACTATGATTTACAAGACTTATCCCATAAGAAGCTGTCTCCATATCTTTCGACATAGGCCAAAATATGCCTCATAAGTAATCTAAACCCTTCGACCAGGTTGACAATTCTTCATACCTTAATAACACATGTTCTTTCTTAAGCACCAACCAAGTGGTCAAACCTTTCGACAAGGTTGAAACTTACTTTGTATAAGAGGTCAATCCTTTCAACAAAGTTGAGAGCTTCTGTATATCCACAAATAAGTTTGATATCCTACCTTAACCTAAAGAAGGCAATCAACCTAACCTTTCGATAAGGTAAATCCAACCTCCCAAGGATGAATTTGAGGAATTCAATCTAAAGAAGGAACGAATCTCTTAAAGAGACTCTCACGCTAACTCAAAAATGCCGGAAGGTTTCATAACCAAGCACCTAAACCTTTCAACGACATCGAAAGGTCTAATTCAAAGGATATTTACAAGTGAAAACACAAAGGCATCCCCTAAGGATAACAATCCCTTCATTCAAATTAGACTAATCACACTACTTGGAATAACTTTGGGGTTTTGACCATAAATTTGGTTAACATTTTGGCACTAGAAGGTGGGCTCGAACCTCCGACCTTATTGAATTCCCCACTTACTCTTCTAGTTGGTAAATCTCTTAAGGCTTATCAACTCCTCTTTTTGAACAAGAAAGGATTTATTTTGGATAAAAGACTCATAATTCATCTAACTGCACTTAAAGGATAAGGAATGGATTCAATGTTTGAAACAAGAGAAAGTTTTTGCATGGAAAGGTCGGTTCAAGTGTCTTCGGAACCTCTAGAAGTAAAGTCTAATCATCAAGAGGATTATAACCCACACTTACTTGAAGAGAAAACCCTTCAGCTTTAAGCTTTGTAGGTTATTAAGTGGAAAAGATGGATTATACCCTATGACCCTCTAAAATGGAGTATTAACCCATTCCATTTGGGATCAGCCCAAATCTTTGCTCTTGAAAAGGAGAATTCAAAGAAAGAGAACCTATTTCTACAAATGTGAAAGACCATTCAGTCATATTCCCATGGGACTATCTTTGAAAAGCAAATGATAAAAGATTATGACAGTTTTGCATATAAATGGAATAGGATTATAAATGAGGCTCACCAGTCAAGGGAAAATCATGAGCGCATAGAAAAATCCACAACCAAAGAACTAAGGATAATGAACGAATTACCAAGTGGAAGTATAAAGATTACCAAGAAATTTCGGCCGAAACCCTAAGATTGAAAGAAAGGCCCTTGAAAGAGGATCCACGGATAGTGAAGATGAAACCTACTCCTCGAGGAGAGGTACTTGAACCAAGCCATAAAAGAATTAGATGCCGTCAAAGACGGCTCAAAATTCAAGACTTCTTAAAGAAATAATCTTACTACCTCAATCGAAGACATCTATATCCGAACCAAGGAAGAACTGAATTATTAGCCTTTTCATAAAAAGAGCCAGGATTTGGAAGGAAACTTAAGGGATTATATTGCAAACTTTCATATAATAAATGGACATGATACAAATCAATGTAAGGTGCTAGAAAAAATGGTCCTACACTTTCTAAGACAAGGAAAACTTAAACAGTTTGTATAGGATTAAACAAGTTATGAAATAAAAATTCTATTCTTAAAATAAGAGAAGTCTACATAGTTGGGAGTAAAATTCTCCTTAAACTTGGACTACCTAAAATGGCAGGCTACCAATAATGGTAGAAAGCCCTTGGTCGCACCAAGATGGCCAGGTCAAGCACCTCTTGGAGGGAGAGCATAAGCCTTTAGCCGCGCCAAAGTCAGAAATGGCCAAGTTAAAGCAGAATAAGCCCTTATCTGCGTCACGCTATGGCCTGGATAAGGCGCCTCCGAGGAAGGATGGGTAATCCCTTGGTCCCACCACGTTATGGCCATGCCAAGATACTGAACAAGCCCTTATTCATGTCATGCTATGGGCAAGGTAAGGCGCCTACTGGAGGGAGGAAGGGTAATCCCTTTGTCCCGCCACGCTATGATCTAGCCAAGGTACCGAACAAGCCCGTAGCCGCATCATGCTACGGCCAGGTTAAGGCACCTCCCAAAGGGAGGTCGGGTAAGTCCTGTCGCTTTGCTTGAGAATAAGCTAGCCGAGCGCACTATAAACCCGGATGACATGTCCGATGGACTAAGAAAAGTTCCTGCCTGAAATAGGAAACCGCCTAAAATGACAACTGCTTAAATAAGCACAAAAATTAGATGAAAGAGTCCCTGCCTGAAATAGGCCAAAACAAATGAGTAAAGAAACTCGGGCCCGAGAAAGAAAAATCATGTAAAATGCCATCAAAGCATGAAGATGGCATATTCAACAAGAGTTTAGAATGAATTCACTGACTTCTTATCATGAACAAATACCATATTCGTATTCTGGTCTTCTATTCCTTATTACCAGAATTGATATTCTGGTCTTCTATTATTAATTACCATAAATGGTATTTTGGTCTTCTATTATTAAATATCAGGAATGGGTATTTTGGTCATCTATTAGTTATTACCAAAAATGGTATTCTGGACTCCTATTACTTATTGCCAGATTGATTCTCTTTTCATCTATTACTTATTTCCATATTGGTTTCCTGGACTTCTGACACTTATGGCCGAAAACAGTCTTCTGGTCTTCTACTATTAATACCAGATTTGCAGAACTTCACTATTAAAGCTCGAACATGGGCTTCGGGTCTTTTATATAAAAATCTTGTCATCTGAATACCCGAATATGAGTTTTGAGTCATTATCAATCGCTAATATATTATACCTGAATTTGGATATCAAGATTGCTATTTAATTAAGCCCTAGTCTAGGGACAAGATTTTTGAACTTCTATTCATCTCAAGTGCTTGAATCTAGGCCAAAGAATATTATCAAAAAGAACCTTATTAAGACTCCCTGAATGGGGAATTTGGGTTTCTAACTATGTCAATATAATGGGTGAGAAAGTTATTACTTCAAAAATTTAGACATGAATTCCTGAATCGGGTTCTTTATTTAATGAAAGTTATATTTTAACATTCATTACCGTACGATAAGACGGGATCTACTTCTAACAAGTCTTATGCATTCCGAACAAGTGGGAGGAGTTAAATCCATGATCATTTCTCATCATGGTTAAAGATGAGATCTTAAAATTTTGAATAAACTACTTTTTTATGCAATTGGCAAGATGATTTGTTAATCTAGGCCAATGATATGTATGTACGAATATGTCAATTTCAAGCTAATAATTAAAAATATTGTTTGCTACATGTTTTCCAAGAAAGTTAGAATGACAAAAGGTTCAAAAATACAAATGTTGCTAAATGAGCTATTCAAAAGGTACATCAAAAGTTACACTACAAAAGAGGATCGCAAAATAGGTGATATTTACAAAATTTCTATAATTTACATAAGTTATGTACTTATTTACAAGCAACAAAAATCATGTATAAGATATATTTACATGGTTCAAATACATAAATAAATTACATATCTTGAAATGCTTTACTAAGAGTCTCCGCCACCGAAGGAATAACTACGTGGTCAATTGCTGCACGGATAACTACTTTAAGCTTTTTCTCCTTTTAATTGTACTCTCATCATCAATTGCCTTGATGTTGGTTTTCAAAGCTTGGTTAAAGGCCCTGTTTGCAACCCAAAAGGTCTTGTTTTCTCTTTCTAACTTCGAAATATGCTTTTGGAGGAAATAAATATCACGCTTAAGTTTTTGATTCTTGGCGGCATAGTCATTGATAGTCTGAGAATACTTTATCTTTTGCTGCTCGTCGAAATACTTGGCAATTTCAAACCGCACCCTCCGGCACCATTTTCCAACTACATTATCATCTAAACTTGGAGGAGGGTTCTGCATGGTTGGAAATTTCCGAATTGCCATAAGTTTTAACCTAGTAGGCCTGTCAATTGAAGCGGTTGTTTGAAGGGCCGGAAGATCAACGTTTGGAATCTTTTCCTCTAACTCTAAAGAGGCACATAGAGCTTGGCTATCTCTCAATTTTAACTCTAAATCGCTTATCCGCTGGATAAGTTCGGACATCTTTTCATCGAAGTCGATTGTAGGATTCGACTTCACTTGTCGTTTAAGCATAATAATCGCTCCATCTTTTCTCTTAATCTCAACCTCAAGATAATCGGTGCGATCCTTATGATTGCCGGCTATGGTTTTTTGGATATGGTATTTTTTTGTGCTATTGTAGGGTTCTAACATTACCACCTAAACGTTCCAATAATACTTCATCCTGAATCACAGTTATTACACTCTCTTTCAATAATCTCTCTCTGATTACGTCAACATAGGGATATTAAGCTTTGAGCAAGAGAAGCTGTAGACGACCGTGGCTCCTGTTTAAAAAAGGAAATGAATAAAAACCAGAATTGAGATAAAAAATATCTTTATCACTGTAGTAATGGATTACAACTCAAAATAGAAGCAAAGTCAAGGGATATAACAATCATCACATCTAGAGTTGAGAGACAACACTCCTAGCTTCACCTAAGGTATTTGTTGAAAGCATGACTATTGAGTCAAAAGGTAAAGTGACTCCTTCAGGAGTTATAACCGTCCTACATTTACTACAATCCTATTTTACAACTGGTGGACTATCACGGCCACAAATTAATTTGGAATGGAATGTTCTGATTTCTTTTAAGAATAATTCATTTTCTTCGCCGAGGAAATCAAATCAGAGATGGGGGTATTCCAAGTATAATTTTTGCAAATCCTGAAGAAAGCAATATCTTGCTAATTTTGAAGTCCTTAAAATTGGTCCATTTTTAGAGTAAACTCTCCTTAGGTTAACGACTGACTTAAGTGCTCTCTTGGGATAACCCGACCTAAAGAACCGGTATTCTGAAATAGCACAGTAAAAATAGGCAAAGCATAGAGAGCAGAACAAAAACATGTATTCATAAATCAATTACTTGTTACATATTTACAGTCATTCATCTGGCTCATACAAAATAGACTTAGGAAAGAATTTAGAAACAAATTTATCCTTATAATACTTAAGCTTTTCAGTTGGGAGATCTTGATGAATTGATTTGACCCACGGTAGATTACAGAAAGCTCCAGGATGCGGGTCAGAACCGAATTTATCCAAGTATCTTTCATCAAAACATCTAATTAAACCCCCACTGAATTCGCCTAAGTATGAAAAATCTATGATAGAATGTCTTCAATAAACTTTATACAAAAAATTGACTAAAATGTCGCTCTCTTCCATTATCATCCAAAATAGTGTTATTAATTCTCTATTTTCTTTTAAGAGGAAGTCATACCGGTGACGTGTTTTATTTAGTAAAGGAGTTTCTCTTTGATTTTTAAAAGATGTTAGAACAGAAGTGTGCCTGTCCAGACTATTAGATTTCTGAGATAGAGCATTGTGTTCCTTTATTAATTTGTCTAACACCCTATATAGTCTTTTAATTTCTGCCTATTTTCTCTCAAGTTTTGTTGTATAGGGAAGATTTGATGTCTTCTTTATCTAAGATAGATGATTTATCACTAATTATTATCTTCGAAGTATAAGACATTTAGACAGGGCATTCCATACCTGAGAAACTAGAATGGAAGCCTGGGGAGCTTGTTCTTTTTCTTGAGGATCCTCCAGATGAATAAGAGCAGTTTCCTTCTTAAAAGTAGCAGTTTCTTTTTCTTGTGAGGGGATGGCTCCTTTTCAGAAGATTTAATGGGACCATTGCCATCTTTTTCTATGGCACTTGAGGGACCCCTTTTATCTCCACCATGGCCTTGGCCCTCAGAGGGATTATCATCATCATCATCATCATCAAATTCACTGTGCCAATTGAGTTCGTCATCATTTTCCTTATCCTTAGGATCTTTATCCTTATCATCCTTTTCTTCAGAATTAGATTCAATGTCAAAGGAGGGAATATCCAAAGAGAGAGATTCTTTTACATTAACAACCACCTTCTTACCTTCGAGCTCGGTACCCTGCCTAACTTGATTAATTTTGTCCATGACTCTTTTGGCTAGAATTGGTCAAGTGAAGGAAAAAAAAGTCAGAACATCTATCATAATTGTTAGCATAGGTAAGCATGAGGGCATCTTTGTAATGATTCGGCATTATGGCCCCTAAGGTGGTGTCGACAAAATCAGAAACATGCTTGTGGAAGTCAGAAAGGGATTGAACAGCTAGCTTAAGTGAAGCTCTAGACCTTTTGAATTTATCTTTTACAAAGCACTTGATGAAAAAGAACTAATTCTCCCAGTCCTTGAACTTGTTAATGCCATCTAAAATAAGCTTCTTGTACACATTCACTCTGAAAATCTGCTTGTTGAGATTACCTGACCTTGCCAACTTGGTTAGGGAGTTCAGAACTTCAGCATTAAGCGAAGGAAGTCCAGACTCCAATGCTAGCATTTCTAGGGATAAGAGGTTAGTGTAAACATTTAGAGATAATTATACCGGAGCAACTCCAACATGAGATAGATAGGAAAGCAGGAACTCGAGAATGGGAAGAAATCCACCATTCCAGATGTGTATAATGTATAAGCAAAATACCATTATGAAAGGTTATCAAGGGTATTGGTTGGTTGTGGAGGGATGGCTTCGATCCCTGTAATGCCGAAATCTTTAAGAATAGCATTGACTTCATCTTGAGATACAATTGAAGAATGCTTGGCAATAGCTTCAACTTTAGGAGAACTCATGATTCTGATAGGTGAAAATGTTTTAGTTAAAACTCTTAACTATTTATGAATTCAATTTTTTTTACTTAAATAGCTCAAGCATAAAAACATACATGAAGTCTTAAAATGGTGAAAATACTAAGTAGTTTAAGCTTTCAACAGTGTCAAAAGGTCAACAATTCAAACTTTGGACAAAGTCGAAAGGTTAGCATCCCAAGCTTTTGATAATATCAAAAAGAAGATAGCAACAGCCTAAGCTATCATACTTTGACACTATTGAGGGTCTAAGGAGTAATTTGTTAATAATATGAATTCCTCAGTCTATCGACAAAGTCAAAAGGAAAAGATAAAACATTAATCCATTCATCACCTTTTGACAACGTCGAAAGCCCAATGAAAGCCTGGATGTACTTTGAATGTAACATAAGGCTAAATAGCAAGACCTTTCGACATGTTCAAAACTAATAATTCAAAGTTCCAAGGTGAAAATAATAGCGCTGATGATGTTGTCAAAAGGTCCGGTTAATATTGTTAAAACGTGTTTTGCCCATTGAAGTCGAAAGGTTTCAGGTTTGGTTCATGTGTACTTTAAACATTTCGACAAAGGTGGGTTGAAGCAGTTATGAGGTTGAAGAGTTCCAACCTTGCCGAAAGCTGGCGGTCAAATGGTTTGAAACTACTCAACCTTGTTGAGAGCTTGTTATCAAGAGATTAGATCATTTAATTATCTAACCTTTTGACAACAAAGATAAAATCAGTGCCACAATACCTTTCGACCCCATCGAAAGGTACAAAGAAGGCAAATTCATTATTGCCGCCTTAATGTCTTTCATAGGGGTAGAAAAGTCACTTTGTATATTCGAATTTGACACGAATATGTTTTAGGTTATGATATTATGTTTAACCAAACCTAAACCCAAACCCAATAATAAATGCACTTTTCAAATTCTTCTTGAAGAACAAGTAAAACAAATCCGATAACAAAACTGGTCTTATCTGGAATCAATCTAATTCGATTTCAAAAAAGAATAGAAATTATCAAATCAAAAATCCAGGATTGAAAACGAAAAGCAAAATTTAGGGGTTTTGGATTAAAATCCAAGCCCGATTAAGAAATTTACTTATCAAACACCACTAACCTAGAAAAAATTCGGATTCAAAAATGGGTTTTATTAATTTTAAGATGTATTTGAGAGGAAATTCTTTTAGAAAAATCAAGTTGAAATGGAATCTAGATTTTGGATACAAAAATTGGAATTTCAACTGAAAACCGATAAGGGCGAAGTTCAAACTTAAATTTACGAATCAAATTCAAGAGATTGCCTTATTGTTTTGAAATGAGATATGAGAATTTTTGGAGAACTCTTTTACTCATGCGTGATAATTTTGATTTCAGGTAAAAGGGAAAGAAAGAGAAGAGGCGTATTATATAAGAAAAGTTTCCCAAATTCTCAACCACTAGGTCAAGGTTTAAATGGATGTTCCAGATCAGCACGGGAGGGCCAAGAAGCGGGAAAATTTTGTAGCTGCCGAAAAAGATGACTTGGAAAGTCAAAAGCATCCCTTCGAATGGGGGGGAGGGGGCTAATGCTACACTAAAAAAGAACCTTTCGTCTAAGACGAAAGGTCTCTTAACAAAGATTAGAGAAAAGGTGTTCAGTTCAAACCTTTCAAAAGAGTCGAAGGGATACAATCAACAGTGTATAGCAGTCCTAGACCTTTCAAAAGATTCAAAAGGTATCATCTCTCGGCATTCAAAGTGTTCTTATCTTCTGAAGAGGATGAAGAAGTCAAAGCAAGTGTGTGTTCTTATCTTCTGAAGAGGATGAAGAAGTCAAAGCAAGTGTGAGCAAATACTTAACGACCTTTTCGAAATCATAATAAGCCTTTCAAACTGGATGAAGCACAGACAGGGTACCTTTCGACAATAACGAAAGGTTTATGAAGAAAACAACACTCATAAGTCAACAAAGGATAAAAGATAACAATTCGACATCATTGAATAAGAGCAACCTTCCGACAATGTCGAAAGGTTCACAATAAACAACAGAAGAACAACCTTCCGACAACATCGAAAAGTTCATAGTAAATAAGAGAAAAACAACCTTCCGACAAGGTCGAAAGATTCACAATAAACAATATAAAGAAGGCAAACCCTTTGACATAGGCGGAAGGATCATGGAGGCATAAGAGTAACAAACGTTCCGACAAAGGTGGAATGTTCATAATAGCAGATAAAAAGCAGACCTTTCAACGACGACGAAGGGTTTAAGGTGACATATAAAAGGGAGACCTTCCTATCCAGTCGAGAGCATGAAGTCGAAAGGAGGGCCGCTTGCATATATAAATGATACACAAGAGTCCAGTTTTGGGGATCCGATCTCTCTAATTCTAGTCTTGTAAATTCTTAATCAAAGTACTGTAACCCTAATTAGGCACTGATTGGGGAATTTAATAGAAATAGATTTTTACGTGGACAAGAAAGGAAGTCCCATGTTCTAATAATTTCCTTACTGTTTTGCTTAAACTTTGTTGGATTAATTGTTAATTTCAGGTTCTAGATCATCGAAAGGTTCTTGCCGACGACGTCGACAACACTCCTGATTCAACTAGAGACGGCAACCCTTCGAAGCCTTCAACCATATAGATTAAACCTTCTGGAAATATATTCTACATGATCCAACCTTTCGACTAAGACCAAAGACTGCCTCTCAAGTAGAAATACTCTGGTTAACAAGACTTATCCCATAAGTAGCCGTCCCCATACCTTTCGACGTAGGCCATAATATGCCTCATAAGAAATCTAAACCCTTCGACTAGTTTACCTTGATAATACCCTTTCTTTTCGAAGCTACCAACCAAGTGGTCTAACCTTTTGACAAGTTGAAATATACTTTGTATAAGAGGTCAAACCTTTTGACAAAGTCGAGAGCTTCTGTATATCCACAAAGAAGTTTGATATCCTACCTTAACCTAAAGAAGGCAATCAACCTAATATTTCGATAAGATAAATCCAACCTCCCAAGGAAAAATTTAAGGAAATTAAATCTAAATAAGGAAGGAATCTCTCAAAATGACTCTAATGCTAACTCAATAAAGCCGGAAGGTTTCATAACCAAGCACCTAAACCTTTCGACGACGTCGAAAGGTCTGATTCAAAGGATATTTACAAATGAAAACAAAAAGGCAATCCCTTCATTCAGATTAGATTAATCACACTACTTGGAATAACTTTAGGGTGTTGACCATAAATTTGGTTAATAAAAAACCTAAAGCTATCCTGATTTTTTCAATTAATTTCCTAAGCACGACTCAGGTTCTTTTTCCTTTTCATGTGCTTTGAGTCAACTTTGGGCTTTGCCTAGCTTTACTCTGAATTTTATATAGGGCCATGATTTTTCAAATTTAGCTAGGTTTTTTCAAGTGCAAGTGGGATGATAGTTAGCTTTAGCAATTCCATGTCGAGTGTGGATTAATGGTTGAGTTATGCTGAGGCAGTTTCAGATAATGGTCACATCAAACACGCTTCTGCGTTTAATTGAGCCGTTCATTACTACTTTGTATAAAACCACTTTGCTATGGTGTGCTTGCAAAGAGAAGGTTCATGTCGCTTTGGACGATGATTCTAGTATCGTAAACCATATAATAACGGGTAAAATCCGGCATAGAGTTCCATAAGGTGAGAGAGCTCATTTTCTAGCCTGAGCGAGCGATCTGCATAAAGTGTCCATATTGATTGTACTTTGGACACATGACACATCGTGTAGACTGAATTTCATATCACTATTCCCATCAATGCATGAGATCCGGTTGGTTAATAAACATTGACATCCATTGGGTCTTACACATCAACCATACATGACTTAATTTTAGCACGAAAATCATAGTTAGATCTTACCTTACCTTTCTCGTCTATTGAGTTTTTTAATAGTTATGAACCGTAGATGTTCCTCGCGTCTCTCTACCATGGGTGTAGGTCCATCCACTTTGGAGTTCAACTCACCCACAACTGCTTCGGGTTCTTCTTCAACGTATACTTTATCATCTACTTCCCCTTCCCCTTAGCCTCGACCATCCCATCTTTAAGGTAGACAGTCTCTACAAAATAGTTCCCTTTGTAATGGAAAGCGAAGCATATGTAGGGGTTACCCCCAATATCAATCTTGAGGGCATTGTATTTCTTGATAACCCTATGGATTCTCCAGCATCTACATTGGATGAAGCAGGCGTTAGGAGAAATTTTGGTAGGCATGAAATTTCTTTTGAGGACGTTCTAGTTCCAAAGCTTTTTTAACGAGCCCATGATCCACTCGAAGGATGTACAACCTGTATTCGCTACATGCGCCTTTTTGGGGGCGTCCCTCCATTCAATCACTTTATTTGGCTCATCCTCCAATCATGATGCTTGCCCTGCTTTTCTCTACCAGAATGGCTATGCTTCTCTAAATAGCATTTATATGGTTTTGCCATCACTATTTAGGTAGAGTGCCCACACTGGAGGAGATTAAATATTTATTTAGTTTCAAAAAGCAGTAAGACAATCATTCTCTGACATATCTAGAATCATCCAAGGGCTGTCGTGTGATCATTAGTCTTTGGAACAAGCTTAGCCATTTTAAAGACGAATATTTTTCTATGCGCTATCCTACTGGCTGCGCTCAAAAGTGGTTATCGGTATGTAAGTTATATTATCATTCTTTAACTTGGTGGAGCTTATCTCCTTTAAGCCATTAACTGCACCATCTTATAAATTAACAGATATTCCAAGGAGACTTAGTAGTGCAGCTCTGGCAGACACTCTCTAAGATCTGTAAAATATTCCCATTGAAGAAAGGAAAATGAAATTCCTTTTAACAGATCCTAAGATACGGTAGTTTCAGCTTTTATACAACGATCGCAGTCTTGGTATCGTTCATGTTGTTTATAGAGGTGCTTAGCCTGCTCAGGAGGCTGAGATCGATCCCCTTACCGCTGAAAATCATGGAGTCTAGTTCAGGATCCTTCTGTTGGTTGAAGGGAAAACGAAGATGGTAAGACAACAAACACAATGATGAAAGTGGAGATGACGACGACACTGATAATGAGGATGGGGGTGGCAATAAAAATTTGAATTTTGATTATGACTCTAAAGTAGTGAAGGGTGGTAATGGACAAGTATCCTCTATCCCTTGTCGTCTAAGGTTAAAGATTATTTCACCTCTTTAAGTGCCACAACCACATTAGACTCCAACCGAGGAGGCAAATTTGTCCCTCCAACTGCTGATATATACAGTTCTTTTAGGACCATTCCAGACAATATTCCCTTTCCTGACATTACCGGTTTTAGTCTCCTCGATGTTGATTCTCCTATTCGTATGGCTGTAGACATACCTTCAACTACCGGTGGAGGGATCACTGCACTCGGTCGACTTCATGAGCATGATCCATGGGGTCACTAGGGCATACCGACACTTTATACAAATCCAAAGTTTCCACACTTTTACACCACATGTGTTGTTCCTTGACTTATACATCTTAACCTAGTCATGCTTCCTATTCAGGTACAATGGGATGCCCTAATCTTTACGACGAACTCTACTGGCCAACTACTGGTGATCATAAGCATAATCCTTCACGCGGACATCCGAATCATCTTATGAATTTAACTCAATGATGCATTGGAGAAAAGATCGTGAAAGGAAAGAAGAGGAGGAATGTAGGCGCCATGATGACCATGAGCGAGAGTCTCATGATTGCTTTCGATTAGGTAGGAAATCTTTTTCTCAACATCATGCTCGTTCTCCTCTCCTAAAATGTTTGGATCCATATTCTTCAAAACTTGATCCCGTTCCTTCTTCCAAAGCTCCTACTATCTCATTTCAGTGGTACCTTCTACATAACCCATTATATCTTCTCATAAATCCAAACAAGTTACTCGACCATCTAGTTCTATGACCTCTAAGCCTACCAAACAATGGCCTAGTAAAGATCATACTTTTACTCACATTTCTACGACAGTCAAAAAATTTGCCTAAAATCCACAATTTGCTACACTTTAGAGGGCTTTCCCCATATTATGCTTTGAGGGGGTTAAGGTTGTCTATCCTTTGAAGGACATTCCTATCAAAGTATCTAAGGACGTCAAGGCTTGTGTAAACGATGCAAACGACCAACATTATACATGGAGGATGTTCGCTCAAGCTTTGTCTAATGTTAACAAGGCTGATCAATTAATCCTTCAGTAGAAGGTGATAGAGAAAAAAGATAATGAGCAGGTCATTTCTAATTATGATAAAGAGTTGGAAGGCACCAAGAAATCCTTCATGATTATAGAAAAGAAGTTATTGGGTGAGTGGAAAGATTTCGAAGATAAATTTAAGATTCAATGGGATCAGTTTGAGTTTTACATATCATAGGAGTCACACTCTCATCATATAAAAGGAAGCTTTTCAAACCATAGTCGATGAACAAACTTTGAAGATTTTGAATCTGGAGACTGCATTGGAGGCTGAGAAGAAAGAAAAGAGCGATGCTCTGAGTACATCTGAAGAATATATAGGCATAGTGCTTGGTGCCAAACAAGCACAAAGGATATAGAAGCCCGCACAACCAACATAGAGGAAAAGATTAAGTCCAACATTGAGAATACTCTAGTTTGCTTCTATGTGAACATTACCAAGTTTATCCATTTAAGTGGCTTGGTTACAGATATCATAAAGCACTTGCTATGTTCTAAGAGGCGTTCATTAGACAAGAGAAAGAACACTCAAGCGAGGTCGATGAAGATGAGATAAAAGCCGACCTCTTAGATAATGAAGATTTAGATGCTCTTGTGTTGGCCAAGTGATACTAGCTTCTAAGGCTTCTAGTTCTGCTCAAGTGACTAATAAAGCCCTTCTCGAATCCGACTCTATAGGTTTAGGTGAAAGCTTAATTCCCATTTCTTGGGGACTCTCAACAGACACTACCAACATAGAAGTGGCTACTTATGGTGCCATTACCTCTACCACACCCAGGCCTCTCATCTTTGAACCCATTATTCCTTCTTTTGGGTCTTTTGAAACATCAACTACTATGGTCACTTTGGTGGCAGCGACTTCTTCAATATCCTCATTCCATGTTCAATAAAATTCTAAGGAGCCTGGTTACACACTACCTAAGTCTGCCCCTAAGTTGCCTGCTTTATCCCTTATTGTAAAGGAGAGTAACACATGTATTCCTTCCCAACAACCTCTGTTTCTCCTAAAGGTATATCACTAATTTCTCCTATGTTTGAGGAGGCTCAAATGACAACCGTGGATGTTTGTAGTCTTTAATTTTCACCTTCTCAAGTTTAGGGTGCAATTGCCCTTGCCTTCTTATAGAAATGAATCTAGCTTTAGGCTCTCAAGCTTCAATGATTGAGTTTATCATCGTATCTTCCCACCTTCAATTCGAACCACTTTAGCCAGGTCCTCTCTGCGTCCCAATGCTAAGAAGATTCAGGCACTGAACGAAGAGGTTATGGACGGTCTTTATATGATGTAGGGCGATGAAGATTTAACTATCACAAGAGATAAGGATCATGGTTATAAACTATCAATGTCAGAACTTCAAACTTCTTACCTAATGACAACAAAGAATATCAAAATGGAGAAAGATGTTGATGATGTCCACCCTCACTCTTAGTAGCTTTGCCGGCCCCATCATTCATTGTTCCAACTTCTACTCCTACAGCAGCCGCATTCATTCCGAGGCCCCCAAATCCTTGAAAGTGATTATAACTGGGACGAGGAACTTGAAGTCCCTCTATTTGTGGGGAAAGGATGCATAATCTAAGAAAAGGCCTGCTTCAGCCTTACCACAAGGAAAGAGGAAGAGTAGAAGCAAGAAGAAGATTAATTAGATATCATTCTTTTATGTAGTGTTTGTTTAAGTTTTGGCATATGTATTTAGGCTATTTTTGTGCGGGCACAACCTTCGTTGCTTTCTAAATTTATATGTGAATAAAGTTGTTCTTCTTTTTGATTTTCGCCTTATTTTGTTTTTCAATTTTTGCATTTTATGTACCAATTTGCTTGGATTAATTAAGTTCACGATGATTACAGTTGAATTTATGCAATGCTTTTATTCACCATAACTCTGTATGTATGAATAAGCTTTCCCAATTATTTAACTATGCTTCATTATTTAATTCTATTTATTGCAGCAAAAGTATTTCTTTCTTGGCTAAACAAAACTATAGTTATTTGGCTGACTCCATAACTTATCTTGCTTATCTTCGGTCAAGTCCCGTTTGACCATAAATAAGCTTGTGGCATCATAAGCTTCTAGCTTCACATTGTTTCCTATCTCTAGGAAATAGCATTTTGAAGATCCATCTTTGGACATCCAAATTTAACCTCGTTTATCTTCGAGCATGGATCAAAAGTATCCATTGACCATCATCACTTATCATTAGTCGAGTGTGTCTCACTGGCCTGTAAGCATGGTCGTTCCTGCAAAAGATTTAGTTACACACAGATTCCTATCTTCGGGACCCGATGTTTCGAATCCCTATCTCCGAGAATCAACATTAGATCATGACTATCTTTGGGAATTGGCTAAAGATCAAATATATAAGGCGAGTCATCCGATCGTCCTAATACTATTATATTCCAACTACCAGATCATGGATCAAAGGAGTTCGTTGGTGCCTATCTTCGTGTACTAATTTCAGACCTTGCCTATCTTCGAACATTGGTCGAAGATCAATTGCGTAGAGATGAATCATACGATCAACCCTAGTTCGATTATTCTCCTGCGACCTGATCATGGATCAAAAGAGTTTATCGGTAGATATCAGTGTTTTCGAAACATAGAATATTCAATATTGCTCCTATTCACATGGCACGAAGTTAGGCTTTTAAGAATACAATTCCATCGATCCCCAATAGAAAATTCTATTTTTAACCCAAATATGGAAGATTCTACGTTATCACATCAGAGTTTAGCCAACTATTTACATATATAAGTCTAAATGAAATAAAATATGTAATTGCTATTCAACTCACTTGGAATCGAGATTCCGTTAATAGTCGCTAGCTTGAAATTTTTATCTCCAAGCTTATGTTCAATCATATAAGGACCTTTCCAATCCGGGCCAAGCGCCATCGGACCAGGAAAGACCTATTTTAGAATGAGGTCGCCTGTCTTGAAGGTGTGATTTTTGACCTTGGTGTTGAATTATCGTGCTACTCTTTTCTAATAAGCAGCTATCCTCAAATCATCTTCTTCTCACTTCTTGTCGACAAAGTCGAAGGACTCCAGAAACAACTCCTTGTTTATGTTAGGATCACAGTAAATTCTTAATTGAGAAGGAACTTCCAATTCAATTGGAATCTTGGCCTCTGATCCGTAAGCCATACCGAATGGTGTATTGCTAATCGTAGACTTATGGGTTATTCGATAAGCCTGCAATGCTAGGTAGTTCATTGACCCAGCTTCCCTTGGCCTTCATCAATCACTTCTTCAGGATGGATTTGATGATCTTGTTCACCGCCTCTTCCTATCCATTCGCTAGTAGCTACGCTACTACCGTAAATTTCTTTTTAATTCTGTATCGATTGCAAAAATCATTGAACTCAACACTTTCGAAATGAATTCCATTGACAGTGATGATCTTTTGTAGAACTCCAAATTGGCATATAATGTTCTTTACCACAAAGTTAATCACCTTCTTTGTAGCGATTGTGGCTAACGATTCCGCTTCAGCCCAAATCCACAGCTATGATGATATACTTTGATCCACCTTTCGACATTGTAGTACAGGGATTATGTCAAGTCCCCAAACTGCAGGGATTATGTCAAGTCCCCAAACTACAAATGGCCATGGGCTGACCATTTGCATAAGCTCCATGGATTGGGCTGTCGAGATATTCATAAACCTTAAGCACCTATCGCACTTTCTAGTGCAATCAGCCGCGTATCTATTGATTGTCGGCCAAAAGCATCCATAGCGAAGAACCTTACTAAAGTCTTTCCCTAACGTGATCTCAACAGTTTCCCTTATGCACATCGGTAAGGATCTTCTTAGCTTCCTCTTCGGTGACACATCATAATAAGGGAGCAGGGAGTCCTCTCTATATAGCACTCCTTCCAGAATGATAAACCATGGTACTTTATACAGGATTTTTCATAATTTATTTCTTCCATTTGGAAAGTTCCCTTCGGTAGGTATTTTTTAATCTTAGTCATCCACGATTCCTTTTCCACCTTGACCTCCAAAATCCAATCGACATCCATTTGGTCGATGCTCGGTGTCGACAACCTCGACTGGAACTTGTCCCACAAGTTGCATATCCCTTGAGCAGGCCAATTTGGTTAATGAATCAGCTTTCGCATCCTTTCATCTAGTAATGTGAGTTATCGTGTAATGTTTGATATCATTTAGCAGTTTTAGGATCTTCATGGGGTAAGGGGAAAGTCTCGCTCCCTTAGCCTAAAATTCTTTCTTCACCGATAGACCACCAATTGAGAGTCACTGAATATGTGCAGTGTTTTGACTCCCAATTCTTTCTCTATCTTGAGTCCTCTGATCAATACTTCATATTTAGTTCGTTATTTGTTTTTGGGAACACTAGTTTCAAGGCAAAGCTGTAATACCCCAACTCCATACCGATACTACCAAAGTGTATTAACTGGTAACACCGTCTAATAGTACAGAGAATGAGGCAATATTGGGTTGTTACACATGATTATTCCCTTGGGATAATACTAATACATATTTAAAAATCAAATAACAACCCATCTACACGTATTCAATATCAGCACAAAGCAATAAATATGTGTGCCTCCAGGATAGAACAATACACAACATAAAATAAATCACACAGAACAAAGAGTCATCTATGCAACGATAAGATATATTTATAAATATACATGAGTCCAAGTGGGTCGACAAAAATAATTAAATTCCCACTGATCAAAAATACACATAACATGTCCAATGTATACATCTCAACAATACATGAACACATTTTGCTACAAATTTACAAAAGGAGAAACAAATACTCTATTCTCAATCTATGCCCAACATTCAAAAGCTGACCAACTTGTCCTTGAACTTGAAATGTCTCGGCCTGACCCGAGTATTATATAAATAACACACAGATCAGTTTATGTCTAAAATGTAGATGTCGACAGGTAATAATAACTGGCATGATATAGCATGTATCTCACAAAGTAACATAGTATCATCACATGTATAAGTGTATATCTCAAACCATATTACTAATCAATAAAACTGAAGTGGTGTAACAATTGCACCAAGAAATATGGTAATTTTTTCTAAAGATGATAAAAATGAAGTGGTAAAACTAGTGCAGGTCCATTTAAGAAAACATCAATATATGTCAATTCTAATTCACGTTGAAACCATAGATAATTTTAAAATTTTGCATTGCCTTCCATATAATAATGATTCTCTAATGACATAGCTTTCTAATAAAATTAAACCCGTCGCAAACGGCTCGATAGTTCAGAATTTATGACTAAAACAAATCTTTGCATAACTTAGAAAACTTCTATATGTTGCCAATTTTTTTTATTTAGTCTAAGCACACTTTCAATAAAAAATTTCCAATTTTTTTCGTGTAACATCCCGCCTTTTTGCGCGATTTAAACAGACACACGTGCCAATTCAAACCATACGCAAGGGCGGATTATTATGGGATAAATAAGAAAACAGAGAAAGAAACAGAATCTCACAGCGGAAGGATAAAATATAATAATCAAATATACAGTTCATAAATCTGTTTACAAAAACCTTTGATTTATTTATACAATACATATCAGAGTACACATACCATATAACAATGCAGCGGAACAATATGAGTGTAGTGAAACCATATTATCTATAGAAATAATAATAAAATCTTCGTCTTCTTCCTCCGGAAATAAAATCTTCAATCCTGAAACGCTCGGACTAACCCGAGCGGATTTGTAAAGACAAAAACACTCGAGTCAGAACTAAAAGATCTTATGTGAGTTACATTAACAGAAATAAATATGAGTGCAGTAACTCAAGAGATGCTCGAGATTTACATCTCCTAAGAATCCGTTAAACTATTTACTATGTAGTATATTGCGCTATTATAATAGTGTCTAATTGTAAAATAAACTTACTTTTAAATAGCGTTAAGGCTTTACATTTTCCACCTTAACACATTTATATATTCCCATAGTCTATACAGTACCGTAATCTCCCCCGTACTGGGCGTCGTCAGAGGGCACTCCATAGGTATGGTACAAAACAAAATCGTATAAGGCGCGCTAGGGTAGGTGACACGGCACAACTAGGCAATGCCAGGGTAGATATACCAATTGCTATCCGGGCTAATGGAAACGTGTAGCCGCAGCTACCGCCCACCTCGAAACAAACTCCCCTAATAATCAAAGTAAAAGTGGCCACTGAATCAATCCAAAGTCAAAATATAATATCGAAGAGGAGTGTCCGATCAGAGGAATGACCTCATTAGCCCGAGAATCGCTCCTGTTTTAGCCACCTTATGCCAACTCACGGGAGTCGGGTCCACGTATTTACCTTGCAGGAAACGCCGCCACCAACCTACTTCATTCTGGAATCTCCACCGCGTACACGGTTGTTAAAGTGGTTTTCGGAGTTGGCAGAGAGTATGACAACTTCCGATCCCGGTCTCTTCAACAACCAAACGTCATTATAACACCGCGGTCATTTAAAATAATTATACTTTAAAACCAGAACAAAATCCATTTTAAACCCATATAAATACGATATCGTTTATATTTTTAAAACCCCAAATCAATACGATATCATTTAGGCCCAAACCCATATAATGTCATTTTATTTTCCAATATATATATTCTTTCCAAACTCATAGGGTTTTCAAAGTAAAATATTTAGAAATCAAAACTCTGGAATATAATATTTCCAAATTATACTACCATGACAATCATAACTTTGAAACAAGTTTCCATCTCTTAAGTGGTTAAATATCAAACTACTTTTATAAAAGAAAATAGCTTATTTAGATTTCACAAATCAAATTCAAATATCGATTTAAACTACCAAATACCATTTCAATTCTTATGTTTCAAAGCTTTAAATATTTCATCATTTCAAAAACAAACTCATTTGACAAACCCATATATATCAAATTCAATTACTTATTATTTAGACTTGAAATGTTTACTTAATGAATTCAGTATAATTTAAGTAAAACCTTTAACTTCACACAATTGGAAAATCTTTCAATTTATTAAACTTGATATATTCATTTAAATCAACCTGATATTCATTTAAATCACTTTACACAAAAATCAAGTTATAAAAATAATATCCTTTAAAAAATTTATTTTTTGTTAAATTTCAATTTAACTTAATATTCATCTTCCAAATCTTATTCTCATTTAAGTCATAAAAACTCCAGAAATTAGATTTTAAATAAATGCTTAATCGTATTTGATCTTAAAAATCAAACTTTATTTTATACTTCAAATCAAATTTATACAAAGCTTAAACCCGAAAATTACTATATATATGTATAAATAACTAATTCAATATCCCATAAACCATATATATATAGCTTTACAAAACCATAAAAACATTCCAAAATATATTATATATATATACCGCGGTGCATGTATAAAATTTTCTACCCTATGGTCAAGTGATACGGATGTTTATCATTTCAATCCGCAATTCAAAATAAAATGCGGTTGTATATCATTTCAAACCGCAATCCCGAATGAATGAAATGCATAGCAACTTGCAATTAATAAAATAAATCATCCATTCATCCATCAAATCATACATCCATTTATAACAGTCATCATCCAATTTCAAACAATCATCAATATATAACAGGTGATAAATAATGGTATCAATTATCAGTTTTTACTCAAAATAAATTATATAACTGTTAATTGGCAGTTTATATGCAAAAATAAACGTAAACTTAACTGGCAGTTAATATGAAATAAAATTTAACATAACTATGCCTGGCAGTTAATATGAAATAAATAAATTCTAACTGTCAAATTTATATGCAATAAATAAATAAATTTACAGTTATATTAAATAAATGCTTTTAAACAGAAATAGTGAATAAAACATGCCAAACAGTAATAAAAAATTTCTACCCATATCTAAAATTAATTTAACAAACACAAGAAATTTTAGAAATTGTGAGTGGGTTAAAACACTAACCTTTTGAATTTAAATCGAATTTAAATTAAATTTAAACTCAAAAATTCGACGGTCTCCGAATTGGTCCAAACAGCGTCAACAGATCTGGAATTTAATTACGATCCTAACAAAAAAAATCTCGCATGAATCGGACTACGTATGAGAAAGTTATTCGAAAATTTCGATTGAAACAAAAATTAAATAAAACAAAATAAACAAATATACCCCATCACCATGCCACATCACAGGCCACGTCCTTCTTCTCAAATTCGAGCACGCTACAGCACCAATCAAAAAAAACGGACAGTACCAACAGATTACGCTCTTCAAGAATTATGACATATAATTTTTCTGGAATTTTTAGAGGAGTTTGAAATATTATTTATTTATTTATTTATTTATTTATTTTGGACTGTAATTGGATCTAGAAATTTTGCAGCCATTGGAAGAGAAGAAGTTGAAGAAAAGAACACACAGAGAGAAATGAAGATAGATGGAGGCTAGGGTTTACACAGCCTATAAATAGACAAAGTGAAATAGGAAAGGTGGGCACGAATCATAAACGCGCAAAATGGTTGTTGGCCCACCAGAATATTTTATATTAATTGGATACGTTACGGATTAGTAAATAAATTAATTTCTTCCTCAGACATTTACATTGAATTTTAAACGTATTTACAAATGTAAATTTAGATGCTTCATTTATAAGTTTCAATATAAATTCACAATTTCATTAAATTCCAAATTCATAGATAAGTTTCCATTTTCAACTAAATTTCTAAATTACCGTAATAATTATCTTAGATTTTTATTCATTCTCAATAGATTTAACTATTGTAAATTGACTAAGTTTTCATATTATAAAAATCCACATTTCTATGTATATATACATTTGAATTCCCTACTAAAATATTTTATTTATATTTCGCAATTACTTTCAATCCATTTTTTTTGGCATCGCACTATTACTTAAATAAATAGCCTATACCAACACTAATTATCATTAATTTGAAAACGGGTTACCAAATTTTGGATTTTATTAATAATTATTATTTATTACTTCATTGTTTATTCAAATTTAGACAATTTAAGATGTTTCTTAAATTCTGAGTACATTATTAACTTCAGCGTAAAACTTCAATTTTATTTTATCTACAAATTATAAATTAACTTTGCAGAAATCCTTTAGTTGACCTTTCATTTAATTATCCTATCTATTGGTATCCCATAGATGGGAATTCCTAAAACATCTTCGAATTCCAACTTTAATTTTAATCACATAAAATGTTCTATTCAGTTTCCAATAAATTCAATAAATTCAAATTATCATGTTCAAAATCCAAATGAATCCATATATCCTGCCTTCCATTCTTTTAATCTAACTAATTATCATATTCTGAATAAAGTTTATGTTATTTCCACCTATAAGCTACAAATAACAACGAATGTTGCATTTGATTTAGATTCTAAATAAATTGATGGGTAATAATTAATAATTCTCACTATTGCCCGATTTATTCCCATTCATGCTTAAATTACCACCAACAATCATTAAATTTACCTATCTTTTATTGATTCCATAAAATCTATTTGCCCTGAGTTAGTTACTGCATTTATCAAATTCCAATTTCGCAATCACCTTAAATACATAAATTGGTATTGCATTAACATTTAAATTTATTAGCTTATGTCAACACTATTAACATTAATTGCAATGTATTACCAATTTTAGTCACTACCCTAACTACTAACTCATATTAACCTACATTATTCCCAAGAATTTCATTGGTTTTTCGTAAATTAAATTTATCAACCATATTAATTAAGGTTTTTTAAAAACAATTAATAAAATTCCCTTTAATATATACAACTTAACAATCTATTAAGCATGGTATTATATTTCACGTAAATGTACATTTAATTACATTTATTACAATGTTATTCAAATAAATTGAATGATCTAAGTATATAACTCCTAATATCCACCCATCTTGCCTTAATCCCAAATAACATTCAAATTAAAATACCCTTAATTTCAATTAACCATATCATTACTTTTTATATTCCAAACAAATAAATTAATAATAGGTTAATTGAATCAGATTTACAATCCAACTTTAATTATTTGCAAATTTTGTCAGTTTGGACCACTTGGTAAATTCAGAATCATTTAACAACTTCCTACATTAATTTATTTTTGAACAATCCCAAAATTTTCAATATTAAAGTACAAATCCAATTTATCAAAAATTAAAACTTAAATTTCAAGGAATTTATTTATTTAGGTTTAGATCCCGTTATTCACTAAAATTGGTTGGCATTTATTTCATTCGCCTCTTTAATTGTACGTAAATTTCTCATAAATACACCTAAAATTTCATTTAATTCCAACTGCTTCCTAATTTCCATTTCTACGTCTTAACACACTCTATATTAAACTTCTAGACATTGTATTACTTATCATATTAATGTAACCTTTATTTAGTGTATTAACATTTATTTCAATTCAAATTCTATCAACCAATTAAACATGTAACCTATTACTATTACTTACAAATCAAAATATTGCACCCATTGTCATCTTCTGAATGAAATTAGTCTTTATTTCAAAACTTATCTAAATTTACATTGAGATCATATTTAATCCTCTTCGATAATATTAATCCTCAATTTATTAAATGGAATCAATATATCTTACATAACATGGTTTACGCATAAATTTTTAATTAATATTATTTCAACTTATTCCCCATATTCTCAATAATTACCTAACATAAATCTACGCTTATTTTATTCTACGTTCACACTTCCGTTACTCTCAAATCAATAAGTAACGTTCATATAAATAAATGTTATGTCAGTTTCCTAATTATTGCGATATTTTTATTTATTTATTACTGCATAACTTTACTTATTTTCTTCCCATCACTTTAAAATTAATCGTTAAAGTAACGCTTATCAATACGCATCAAATTATTTACCAAATTAAAAGGTTTTGATTTTTTTAACAAATTAATTGACAGATTAATTAGGTAATGTATACGAATTGTTATTATACCCATAAATTTACACTTAACTAATTAAATGCCTTACCTATATTCTCTATCTTCCCATTATATTCAGGTACAATACTTACACCAATTTTTATTGAAAAATTTATTCATATTACAAACAAAGGCTTAAATTACCATTGTTAAATTAGCGTTCAATATATATTTATCACCTTTTATTATTTCTACTAAATTTTTATTACAAAATTCTATTAAATAAATTAAATCGTCGAAATTTACGGGTCGTTGCACTCTCCCCTACTCAAAACTTTTCGTCCCCGAAAAGGAAAAAAGAAGGGAAAAGAAGGATTTAGAATCTACATATCTTATTCAAAACATTACCTTATAAATAATTAAATTTAAAATATCTGTTACTTTTCTTAAAATATACAAATTTACAACATTATCTTTTTATACTTAAATTTATTAGAGTTTGGAGAACATTTCAAAATATTTCTAAGTCCAAAATTTAAATATCTAAGTAGTTCCAATCACTAATCATACAAATTAATACAACAACCATCAATTTCCTCGAACAGCATACATACAATTACAAAACAACCATACAATCACACAATCAAATAGTTGTTTGGGTTCAAACTTGAAATTGTACGGAATGAAAAATAAATATCAAGTGCATCATTTACTCAACAGTCTTAGATGGAACAAAATAGATTATTTATTCATCCAACAACTTCAAATTTCCTTACCCAACTAACCATAAATCAAACAATAACAATTCAAACCAACAACCGAACTAACTTATTATAAATTTCATGCTTTAGTTGTTTGATTTCCCTTTTTGTTTATATAGTGATTTTTTTCTCATTCACATTTACTTATCAAAGGTTTGCTCATTCATTTTTACTTATTACTTACAATTATTCAATTCCATTAACTCGGGTCATGCTGGTTCCTTATATTTTGTTATAATTATTTATTCATTTATAATAGCATGTCCTTATTTATTTACTTTAATTCCTTAAGTTTTATAATCATCTATCTATCATGCTTACCTTTATTTATATTTACTTGGTAAAATTTCAATTATATCTTAAGTTATTGAATACAGCAAATTCATTGAATGCTTCATTACCTACTATTACTTGTACAAATTTCTACTACATTTCTTATTAAACATTTCAACTTTTTATATTTGGTAAGTTATATATGTTAAAGAAAATGCAAATGAACTTATACAAGTTTTATCTCATCTTTTAATTAAATTTAATGTTCAACAATATTACTCTTTATCTCATATGTTACAAATTTCAAATTTCCCTTTATAACTTTGCATAAATCTCTTACCTAAATTAGAGGTTTCAATTTATTAATCACTTACCTTTTATTTCACTACAATAATTTAAACAATTAATTAATGGAAATTTAAGAATTAAATACCGGGTTAAATTTCAAATTATTTTGAAATATTAGATAAATATATTCTTCTAACTTATATACCTCTAATTTTATTTAAAACAATTAAAAATTTATATCTTTTTCGAAAATGAATCTGCAGTAGAACTACTACAGTGGCCTTTCCCCTTCGAAACTCGAAAATGAAAGTCGATGATGCGGCCGCCATCACCGAAATTATTTTCCAGCGACAGAGAGGAAAGTACAAAACTTATTTTCTCAAAAATCTTCTTTAAAACGATTCTTCCGAATTATGTTAAATATTTATATCAGAAAATACTTATAAACAAATTATTAATATATTTCAAAATCATTCAAAAGAAAACCCCCGGACTTAAGTTCTAAATTTCCAAATTTCATTTATCTTATTTTTCAATCTTATTTCTATTATTATTTACACTTTATTGCCTAACAATCAATCTATTGCAGCCAAATATAAATATCAATTGAAATTTTTTATTTCATATATAAAAATATAATAGGCAAAATTTTTTCATTCACCTATATTAAAAACAAATATTATGTCGGTCTGTCCTATTAAGTGTTTAGAAATCCCTATTAATGTCATAGCGTCCCATGCACCAACCAGAATTTATAAATACGAAACGGAACAAATTAACACAATATTAAAACCTTTTTATAACACTAACAAATACGCTCTCTCATATATACCCTCAGTGACTCCCATAAGGTATTACTACCCTATTAATAAAGAGTCAAACCCCACAAAGCCAAGATTTATCGCTAAACCAAAGCTCTGATACCAACTGTAACATCCCGCCTTTTTGCGCGATTTAAACAGACACACGTGCCAATTCAAACCATACGCAAGGGCGGATTATTATGGGATAAATAAGAAAACAGAGAAAGAAACAGAATCTCACAGCGGAAGGATAAAATATAATAATCAAATATACAGTTCATAAATCTGTTTACAAAAACCTTTGATTTATTTATACAATACATATCAGAGTACACATACCATATAACAATGCAGCGGAACAATATGAGTGTAGTGAAACCATATTATCTATAGAAATAATAATAAAATCTTCGTCTTCTTCCTCCGGAAATAAAATCTTCAATCCTGAAACGCTCGGACTAACCCGAGCGGATTTGTAAAGACAAAAACACTCGAGTCAGAACTAAAAGATCTTATGTGAGTTACATTAACAGAAATAAATATGAGTGCAGTAACTCAAGAGATGCTCGAGATTTACATCTCCTAAGAATCCGTTAAACTATTTACTATGTAGTATATTGCGCTATTATAATAGTGTCTAATTGTAAAATAAACTTACTTTTAAATAGCGTTAAGGCTTTACATTTTCCACCTTAACACATTTATATATTCCCATAGTCTATACAGTACCGTAATCTCCCCCGTACTGGGCGTCGTCAGAGGGCACTCCATAGGTATGGTACAAAACAAAATCGTATAAGGCGCGCTAGGGTAGGTGACACGGCACAACTAGGCAATGCCAGGGTAGATATACCAATTGCTATCCGGGCTAATGGAAACGTGTAGCCGCAGCTACCGCCCACCTCGAAACAAACTCCCCTAATAATCAAAGTAAAAGTGGCCACTGAATCAATCCAAAGTCAAAATATAATATCGAAGAGGAGTGTCCGATCAGAGGAATGACCTCATTAGCCCGAGAATCGCTCCTGTTTTAGCCACCTTATGCCAACTCACGGGAGTCGGGTCCACGTATTTACCTTGCAGGAAACGCCGCCACCAACCTACTTCATTCTGGAATCTCCACCGCGTACACGGTTGTTAAAGTGGTTTTCGGAGTTGGCAGAGAGTATGACAACTTCCGATCCCGGTCTCTTCAACAACCAAACGTCATTATAACACCGCGGTCATTTAAAATAATTATACTTTAAAACCAGAACAAAATCCATTTTAAACCCATATAAATACGATATCGTTTATATTTTTAAAACCCCAAATCAATACGATATCATTTAGGCCCAAACCCATATAATGTCATTTTATTTTCCAATATATATATTCTTTCCAAACTCATAGGGTTTTCAAAGTAAAATATTTAGAAATCAAAACTCTGGAATATAATATTTCCAAATTATACTACCTTGACAATCATAACTTTGAAACAAGTTTCCATCTCTTAAGTGGTTAAATATCAAACTACTTTTATAAAACAAAATAGCTTCTTTAGATTTCACAAATCAAATTCAAATATCGATTTAAACTACCAAATACCATTTCAATTCTTATGTTTCAAAGCTTTAAATATTTCATCATTTCAAAAAAAACTCATTTGACAAACCCATATATATCAAATTCAATTACTTATTATTTAGACTTGAAATGTTTACTTAATGAATTCAATATAATTTAAGTAAAACCTGTAACTTCTCATAATTGGAAAATCTTTCAATTTATTAAACTTGATATATTCATTTAAATCAACCTGATATTCATTTAAATCACTTTACACAAAAATCAAGTTATAAAAATCATATCCTTTAATTTTTTTAATTTTTATTAAATTTCAATTTAACTTAATATTCATCTTCCAAATCTTATTCTCATTTAAGTCATAAAAACTCCAGAAATTAGATTTTAAATAAATGCTTAATCGTATTTGATCTTAAAAATCAAACTTTATTTTATACTTCAAATCAAATTTATACAAAGCTTAAACCCGAAAATTACTATATATATATAAATAACTAATTCAATATCCCATAAACCATATATATATATAGCTTTACAAAACCATAAAAACATTCCAAAATATATTTTATATATATACCGCGGTGCCTGTATAAAATTTTCTACCCTATGGTCAAGTGATACGGATGTTTATCATTTCAATCCGCAATTTAAAATAAAATGCGGTTGTATATCATTTCAAACCGCAATCCCGAATGAATGAAATGCATAGCAACTTGCAATTAATAAAATAAATCATCCATTCATCCATCAAATCATACATCCATTTATAACAGTCATCATCCAATTTCAAACAATCATCAATATATAACAGGTGATAAATAATGGTATCAATTATCAGTTTTTACTCAAAATAAATTTAATAACTGTTAATTGGCAGTTTATATGCAAAAATAAACGTAAACTTAACTGGCAGTTAATATGAAATAAAATTTAACATAACTATGCTTGGCAGTTAATATGAAATAAATAAATTCTAACTGTCAAATTTATATGCAATAAATAAATAAATTTACAGTTATATTAAATAAATGCGTTTAAACAGAAATAGTGAATATAACATGCCAAACAGTCATAAAAAATTTCTACCCATATCTAAAATTAATTTAACAAACACAAGAAATTTTAGAAATTGTGAGTAGGTTAAAACACTCACCTTTTGAATTTAAATCGAATTTAAATTCAATTTAAACTCAAAAATTCGACGGTCTCCGAATTGGTCCAGACCAGCGTCAACAGATCTGGAATTTAATTACGATCCTAACAAAAAAATCTCGCATGAATCGGACTATGTATGAGAAAGTTATTCGAAAATTTCGATTGAAACAAAAATTAAATAAAACAAAATAAACAAATATACCCCATCACCATGCCACGTCACAGGCCACGTCCTTCTTCTCAAATTCGAGCACGCTACAGCACCAATAAAAAAAAACGGACAGTACCAACATATTACGCTCTTCAAGAATTATGACATATAATTTTTCTGGAATTTTTAGAGGAGTTTGAAATATTTATTTATTTATTTATTTATTTATTTATTTTGGACTGTAATTGGATCTAGAAATTTTGCAGCCATTGGAAGAGAAGAAGTTGAAGAAAAGAACACACAGAGAGAAATGAAGATAGATGGAGGCTAGGGTTTACACAGACTATAAATAGACAAAGTGAAATAGGATAGGTGGGCACGAATCGTAAACGCGCAAAACGGTTGTTGGCCCACCAGAATATTTTATATTAATTGGATACGTTACGGATTAGTAAATAAATTAATTTCTTCCTTAGACATTTACATTGAATTTTAAACGTATTTACAAATGTAAATTTAGATGCTTCATTTATAAGTTTCAATATAAATTCACAATTTCATTAAATTCCAAATTCATAAATAAGTTTCCATTTTCAACTAAATTTCTAAATTACCGTAATAATTATCTTAGATTTTTATTCATTCTCAATAGATTTAACTATTGTAATAATTATCTTAAATGCCAATCCATTTTTTTTGGCATCGTACTGTTACTTAAATAAATGGCCTATACCAACACTAATTATCATTAATTTGAAAACGGGTTACCAAATTTTGGATTTTATTAATAATTATTATTTATTACTTCATTGTTTATTCAAATTTAGACAATTTAAGATGTTTCTTAAATGATGTACATTATTAACTTCAGCGTAAAACTTCAATTTTGTTTTATCTACAAATTATAAATTAACTTTGCAGAAATCCTTTAGTTGACCTTTCATTTAATTATCCTATCTATTGGTATCCCATAGATGGGAATTCCTAAAACATCTCCGAATTCCAACTTTAATTTCAATCACATAAAATGTTCTATTCAGTTTCCAATAAATTCAATAAATTCAAATTATCATGTTCAAAATCCAAATGAATCCATATATCCTGCCTTCCATTCTTTTAATCTAACTAATTATCATATTCTGAATAAAGTTTACGTTATTTCCACCTATAAGCTACAAATAACAACGAATGTTGCATTTGATTTAGATTCTAAATAAATTGATGGGTAATAATTAATAATTCTCACTATTGCCCGATTTATTCCCATTCATGCTTAAATTACCACCAACAATCATTAAATTTACCTATCTTTTATTGATTCCATAAAATCTATTTGCCCTGAGTTAGTTACCGCATTTATCAAATTCCAATTTCGCCATCACCTTAAATACATAAATTGGTATTGCATTAACAGTTAAATTTATTATCTTATGTCAACACTATTAACATTAATTGCAATGTATTACCAATTTTAGTCACTACCCTAACTACTAACTCATATTAACCTACATTATTCCCAAGAATTTCATTGGTTTTTCTTATATTAAATTTATCAACCATATTAATTAAGGTTTTTTAAAAACAATTAATAAAATTCCCTTTAATATATACAACTTAGAAATCTATTAAGCATGGTATTATATTTCATGTAAATGTACATTTAATTACATTTATTACAATGTTATCCAAATAAATTGAATGATCTAAGTATATAACTCATAATATCCACCCATCTTGCCTTAATCCCAAATAACATATAAATTAAACTACCCTTACTTTCAATTAACCATAGCATTACTTTTTATATTCCAAACAAATAAATTAATAATAGGTTAATTGAATCAGATTTACAATCCAACTTTAATTATTTGCAAATTTTGTCAGTTTTGACCACTTGGTAAATTCAGAATCCTTTAACAACTTCCTACATTAATTTATTTTTGAATAATCCCAAAATTTTCAATATTAAAGTACAAATCCAATTTATCAAAAATTAAAACTTAAATTTCAAGGAATTTATTTATTTAGGTTTAGATCCCGTTATTCACTAAAATTGGTTGGTATTTATTTCATTCGCCTCTTTAATTGTACGTAAATTTCTCATAAATACACCTAAAATTTCATTTAATTCCAACTGCTTCCTAATTTCCATTTCTACGTCTTAACACACTCTATATTAAACTTCTAGACATTGTATTACTTATCATATTAATGTAACCTTTATTTAGTGTATTAACATTTATTTCAATTCAAATTCTATCAACCAATTAAACATGTAACCTATTACTATTGCTTACAAATCAAAATATTACACCCATTGTCATCTTCTGAATGGAATTACTCTTTATTTCAAAACTTATCTAAATTTACATTGAGACCATATTTAGTCCTCTTCGATAATATTAATCCTCAATTTATTAAATGGAATCAATATATCTTACATAACATGGTTTACGCATAAATTTTTAATTAATATTATTTCAACTTATTCCCCATATTCTCAATAATTACCTAACATAAATCTACGCTTATTTTATTCTACGTTCACACTTCCGTTACTCTCAAATCAATAAGTAACGTTCATATAAATAAATGTTATGTCAGTTTCCTATTTATTGCGATATTTTTATTTATTTATTACTGCATAACTTTACTTATTTTCTTCCTATCACTTTAAAATTAATCGTTAAAGTAACGCTTATCAATACGCATCAAATTATTTACCAAATTAAAAGGTTTTGATTTTTTTAACAAATTAATTGACAGATTAATTAGGTAATGTATACGAATTGTTATTATACCCATAAATTTACACTTAACTAATTAAATGCCTTACCTATATTCTCTATCTTCCCATTATATTCAGGTACAATACTTACACCAATTTTTATTGAAAAATTTATTCATATTACAAACAAAGGCTTAAATTACCATTGTTAAATTAGCGTTCAATATATATTTATCACCTTTTATTATTTCTACTAAATTTTTATTACAAAATTCTATTAAATAAATTAAATCGTCGAAATTTACGGGTCGTTGCACTCTCCCCTACTCAAAACTTTTCGTCCCCGAAAAGGAAAAAAGAAGGGAAAAGAAGGATTTAGAATCTACATATCTTATTCAAAACATTACCTTATAAATAATTAAATTTAAAATATCTGTTACTTTTCTTAAAATATACAAATTTACAACATTATCTTTTTATACTTAAATTTATTAGAGTTTGGAGAACATTTCAAAATATTTCTAAGTCCAAAATTTAAATATCTAAGTAGTTCCAATCACTAATCATACAAATTAATACAACAACCATCAATTTCCTCGAACAGCATACATACAATTACAAAACAACCATACAATCACACAATCAAATAGTTGTTTGGGTTCAAACTTGAAATTGTACGGAATGAAAAATAAATATCAAGTGCATCATTTACTCAACAGTCTTAGATGGAACAAAATAGATTATTTATTCATCCAACAACTTCAAATTTCCTTACCCAACTAACCATAAATCAAACAATAACAATTCAAACCAACAACCGAACTAACTTATTATAAATTTCATGCTTTAGTTGTTTGATTTCCCTTTTTGTTTATATAGTGATTTTTTTCTCATTCACATTTACTTATCAAAGGTTTGCTCACTCATTTTTACTTATTACTTACAATTATTCAATTCCATTAACTCGGGTCATGCTGGTTCCTTATATTTTGTTATAATTATTTATTCATTTATAATAGCATGTCCTTATTTATTTACTTTAACTCCTTAAGTTTTATAATCATCTATCTATCATGCTTACCTTTATTTATATTTACTTGGTAAAATTTCAATTATATCTTAAGTTATTGAATACAGCAAATTCATTGAATGCTTCATTACCTACTATTACTTGTACAAATTTCTACTACATTTCTTATTAAACATTTCAACTTTTTATATTTGGTAAGTTATATATGTTAAAGAAAATGCAAATGAACTTATACAAGTTTTATCTCATCTTTTAATTAAATTTAATGTTCAACAATATTACTCTTTATCTCATATGTTACAAATTTCAAATTTCCCTTTATAACTTTGCATAAATCTCTTACCTAAATTAGAGGTTTCAATTTATTAATCACTTACCTTTTATTTCACTACAATAATTTAAACAATTAATTAATGGAAATTTAAGAATTAAATACCGGGTTAAATTTCAAATTATTTTGAAATATTAGATAAATATATTCTTCTAACTTATATACCTCTAATTTTATTTAAAACAATTAAAAATTTATATCTTTTTCGAAAATGAATCTGCAGTAGAACTACTACAGTGGCCTTTCCCCTTCGAAACTCGAAAATGAAAGTCGATGATGCGGCCGCCATCACCGAAATTATTTTCCAGCGACAGAGAGGAAAGTACAAAACTTATTTTCTCAAAAATCTTCTTTAAAACGATTCTTCCGAATTATGTTAAATATTTATATCAGAAAATACTTATAAACAAATTATTAATATATTTCAAAATCATTCAAAAGAAAACCCCCGGACTTAAGTTCTAAATTTCCAAATTTCATTTATCTTATTTTTCAATCTTATTTCTATTATTATTTACACTTTATTGCCTAACAATCAATCTATTGCAGCCAAATATAAATATCAATTGAAATTTTTTATTTCATATATAAAAATATAATAGGCAAAATTTTTTCATTCACCTATATTAAAAACAAATATTATGTCGGTCTGTCCTATTAAGTGTTTAGAAATCCCTATTAATGTCATAGCGTCCCATGCACCAACCAGAATTTATAAATACGAAACGGAACAAATTAACACAATATTAAAACCTTTTTATAACACTAACAAATACGCTCTCTCATATATACCCTCAGTGACTCCCATAAGGTATTACTACCCTATTAATAAAGAGTCAAACCCCACAAAGCCAAGATTTATCGCTAAACCAAAGCTCTGATACCAACTGTAACATCCCGCCTTTTTGCGCGATTTAAACAGACACACGTGCCAATTCAAACCATACGCAAGGGCGGATTATTATGGGATAAATAAGAAAACAGAGAAAGAAACAGAATCTCACAGCGGAAGGATAAAATATAATAATCAAATATACAGTTCATAAATCTGTTTACAAAAACCTTTGATTTATTTATACAATACATATCAGAGTACACATACCATATAACAATGCAGCGGAACAATATGAGTGTAGTGAAACCATATTATCTATAGAAATAATAATAAAATCTTCGTCTTCTTCCTCCGGAAATAAAATCTTCAATCCTGAAACGCTCGGACTAACCCGAGCGGATTTGTAAAGACAAAAACACTCGAGTCAGAACTAAAAGATCTTATGTGAGTTACATTAACAGAAATAAATATGAGTGCAGTAACTCAAGAGATGCTCGAGATTTACATCTCCTAAGAATCCGTTAAACTATTTACTATGTAGTATATTGCGCTATTATAATAGTGTCTAATTGTAAAATAAACTTACTTTTAAATAGCGTTAAGGCTTTACATTTTCCACCTTAACACATTTATATATTCCCATAGTCTATACAGTACCGTAATCTCCCCCGTACTGGGCGTCGTCAGAGGGCACTCCATAGGTATGGTACAAAACAAAATCGTATAAGGCGCGCTAGGGTAGGTGACACGGCACAACTAGGCAATGCCAGGGTAGATATACCAATTGCTATCCGGGCTAATGGAAACGTGTAGCCGCAGCTACCGCCCACCTCGAAACAAACTCCCCTAATAATCAAAGTAAAAGTGGCCACTGAATCAATCCAAAGTCAAAATATAATATCGAAGAGGAGTGTCCGATCAGAGGAATGACCTCATTAGCCCGAGAATCGCTCCTGTTTTAGCCACCTTATGCCAACTCACGGGAGTCGGGTCCACGTATTTACCTTGCAGGAAACGCCGCCACCAACCTACTTCATTCTGGAATCTCCACCGCGTACACGGTTGTTAAAGTGGTTTTCGGAGTTGGCAGAGAGTATGACAACTTCCGATCCCGGTCTCTTCAACAACCAAACGTCATTATAACACCGCGGTCATTTAAAATAATTATACTTTAAAACCAGAACAAAATCCATTTTAAACCCATATAAATACGATATCGTTTATATTTTTAAAACCCCAAATCAATACGATATCATTTAGGCCCAAACCCATATAATGTCATTTTATTTTCCAATATATATATTCTTTCCAAACTCATAGGGTTTTCAAAGTAAAATATTTAGAAATCAAAACTCTGGAATATAATATTTCCAAATTATACTACCTTGACAATCATAACTTTGAAACAAGTTTCCATCTCTTAAGTGGTTAAATATCAAACTACTTTTATAAAACAAAATAGCTTCTTTAGATTTCACAAATCAAATTCAAATATCGATTTAAACTACCAAATACCATTTCAATTCTTATGTTTCAAAGCTTTAAATATTTCATCATTTCAAAAAAAACTCATTTGACAAACCCATATATATCAAATTCAATTACTTATTATTTAGACTTGAAATGTTTACTTAATGAATTCAATATAATTTAAGTAAAACCTGTAACTTCTCATAATTGGAAAATCTTTCAATTTATTAAACTTGATATATTCATTTAAATCAACCTGATATTCATTTAAATCACTTTACACAAAAATCAAGTTATAAAAATCATATCCTTTAAATTTTTTAATTTTTATTAAATTTCAATTTAACTTAATATTCATCTTCCAAATCTTATTCTCATTTAAGTCATAAAAACTCCAGAAATTAGATTTTAAATAAATGCTTAATCGTATTTGATCTTAAAAATCAAACTTTATTTTATACTTCAAATCAAATTTATACAAAGCTTAAACCCGAAAATTACTATATATATATAAATAACTAATTCAATATCCCATAAACCATATATATATAGCTTTACAAAACCATAAAAACATTCCAAAATATATTTTATATATATACCGCGGTGCCTGTATAAAATTTTCTACCCTATGGTCAAGTGATACGGATGTTTATCATTTCAATCCGCAATTTAAAATAAAATGCGGTTGTATATCATTTCAAACCGCAATCCCGAATGAATGAAATGCATAGCAACTTGCAATTAATAAAATAAATCATCCATTCATCCATCAAATCATACATCCATTTATAACAGTCATCATCCAATTTCAAACAATCATCAATATATAACAGGTGATAAATAATGGTATCAATTATCAGTTTTTACTCAAAATAAATTTAATAACTGTTAATTGGCAGTTTATATGCAAAAATAAACGTAAACTTAACTGGCAGTTAATATGAAATAAAATTTAACATAACTATGCTTGGCAGTTAATATGAAATAAATAAATTCTAACTGTCAAATTTATATGCAATAAATAAATAAATTTACAGTTATATTAAATAAATGCGTTTAAACAGAAATAGTGAATATAACATGCCAAACAGTCATAAAAAATTTCTACCCATATCTAAAATTAATTTAACAAACACAAGAAATTTTAGAAATTGTGAGTAGGTTAAAACACTCACCTTTTGAATTTAAATCGAATTTAAATTCAATTTAAACTCAAAAATTCGACGGTCTCCGAATTGGTCCAGACCAGCGTCAACAGATCTGGAATTTAATTACGATCCTAACAAAAAAATCTCGCATGAATCGGACTATGTATGAGAAAGTTATTCGAAAATTTCGATTGAAACAAAAATTAAATAAAACAAAATAAACAAATATACCCCATCACCATGCCACGTCACAGGCCACGTCCTTCTTCTCAAATTCGAGCACGCTACAGCACCAATAAAAAAAAACGGACAGTACCAACATATTACGCTCTTCAAGAATTATGACATATAATTTTTCTGGAATTTTTAGAGGAGTTTGAAATATTTATTTATTTATTTATTTATTTATTTATTTTGGACTGTAATTGGATCTAGAAATTTTGCAGCCATTGGAAGAGAAGAAGTTGAAGAAAAGAACACACAGAGAGAAATGAAGATAGATGGAGGCTAGGGTTTACACAGACTATAAATAGACAAAGTGAAATAGGATAGGTGGGCACGAATCGTAAACGCGCAAAACGGTTGTTGGCCCACCAGAATATTTTATATTAATTGGATACGTTACGGATTAGTAAATAAATTAATTTCTTCCTTAGACATTTACATTGAATTTTAAACGTATTTACAAATGTAAATTTAGATGCTTCATTTATAAGTTTCAATATAAATTCACAATTTCATTAAATTCCAAATTCATAAATAAGTTTCCATTTTCAACTAAATTTCTAAATTACCGTAATAATTATCTTAGATTTTTATTCATTCTCAATAGATTTAACTATTGTAATAATTATCTTAAATGCCAATCCATTTTTTTTGGCATCGTACTGTTACTTAAATAAATGGCCTATACCAACACTAATTATCATTAATTTGAAAACGGGTTACCAAATTTTGGATTTTATTAATAATTATTATTTATTACTTCATTGTTTATTCAAATTTAGACAATTTAAGATGTTTCTTAAATGATGTACATTATTAACTTCAGCGTAAAACTTCAATTTTGTTTTATCTACAAATTATAAATTAACTTTGCAGAAATCCTTTAGTTGACCTTTCATTTAATTATCCTATCTATTGGTATCCCATAGATGGGAATTCCTAAAACATCTCCGAATTCCAACTTTAATTTCAATCACATAAAATGTTCTATTCAGTTTCCAATAAATTCAATAAATTCAAATTATCATGTTCAAAATCCAAATGAATCCATATATCCTGCCTTCCATTCTTTTAATCTAACTAATTATCATATTCTGAATAAAGTTTACGTTATTTCCACCTATAAGCTACAAATAACAACGAATGTTGCATTTGATTTAGATTCTAAATAAATTGATGGGTAATAATTAATAATTCTCACTATTGCCCGATTTATTCCCATTCATGCTTAAATTACCACCAACAATCATTAAATTTACCTATCTTTTATTGATTCCATAAAATCTATTTGCCCTGAGTTAGTTACCGCATTTATCAAATTCCAATTTCGCCATCACCTTAAATACATAAATTGGTATTGCATTAACAGTTAAATTTATTATCTTATGTCAACACTATTAACATTAATTGCAATGTATTACCAATTTTAGTCACTACCCTAACTACTAACTCATATTAACCTACATTATTCCCAAGAATTTCATTGGTTTTTCTTATATTAAATTTATCAACCATATTAATTAAGGTTTTTTAAAAACAATTAATAAAATTCCCTTTAATATATACAACTTAGAAATCTATTAAGCATGGTATTATATTTCATGTAAATGTACATTTAATTACATTTATTACAATGTTATCCAAATAAATTGAATGATCTAAGTATATAACTCATAATATCCACCCATCTTGCCTTAATCCCAAATAACATATAAATTAAACTACCCTTACTTTCAATTAACCATAGCATTACTTTTTATATTCCAAACAAATAAATTAATAATAGGTTAATTGAATCAGATTTACAATCCAACTTTAATTATTTGCAAATTTTGTCAGTTTTGACCACTTGGTAAATTCAGAATCCTTTAACAACTTCCTACATTAATTTATTTTTGAATAATCCCAAAATTTTCAATATTAAAGTACAAATCCAATTTATCAAAAATTAAAACTTAAATTTCAAGGAATTTATTTATTTAGGTTTAGATCCCGTTATTCACTAAAATTGGTTGGTATTTATTTCATTCGCCTCTTTAATTGTACGTAAATTTCTCATAAATACACCTAAAATTTCATTTAATTCCAACTGCTTCCTAATTTCCATTTCTACGTCTTAACACACTCTATATTAAACTTCTAGACATTGTATTACTTATCATATTAATGTAACCTTTATTTAGTGTATTAACATTTATTTCAATTCAAATTCTATCAACCAATTAAACATGTAACCTATTACTATTGCTTACAAATCAAAATATTACACCCATTGTCATCTTCTGAATGGAATTACTCTTTATTTCAAAACTTATCTAAATTTACATTGAGACCATATTTAGTCCTCTTCGATAATATTAATCCTCAATTTATTAAATGGAATCAATATATCTTACATAACATGGTTTACGCATAAATTTTTAATTAATATTATTTCAACTTATTCCCCATATTCTCAATAATTACCTAACATAAATCTACGCTTATTTTATTCTACGTTCACACTTCCGTTACTCTCAAATCAATAAGTAACGTTCATATAAATAAATGTTATGTCAGTTTCCTATTTATTGCGATATTTTTATTTATTTATTACTGCATAACTTTACTTATTTTCTTCCTATCACTTTAAAATTAATCGTTAAAGTAACGCTTATCAATACGCATCAAATTATTTACCAAATTAAAAGGTTTTGATTTTTTTAACAAATTAATTGACAGATTAATTAGGTAATGTATACGAATTGTTATTATACCCATAAATTTACACTTAACTAATTAAATGCCTTACCTATATTCTCTATCTTCCCATTATATTCAGGTACAATACTTACACCAATTTTTATTGAAAAATTTATTCATATTACAAACAAAGGCTTAAATTACCATTGTTAAATTAGCGTTCAATATATATTTATCACCTTTTATTATTTCTACTAAATTTTTATTACAAAATTCTATTAAATAAATTAAATCGTTGAAATTTACGGGTCGTTACATTTCTTTTCAAATTATCATAGCAAATGTCTTCCAAATAGTTCTTTTATTCAAATCTCAACTTCTCAAAGTATTATTATTATTTAAAAATCAATTGTCCCACAAATCAGGAATTTCAAAATTTCTCATGTTTAATAAAACCGATGCTTAGAAAACAAGAATGAATTTTATATTACCATTATTCCTAATCTGAAAACATTTCACCAAAACGTTCTCCCTTTTTAAAATGAAACTTTAAAAACTACTTTCTTCAATTCGACGCATCGACTAGAATACTTAAATCACTAAATGGACAGATAAACATGTTATAAATTTCAAAAATTCCCTAAAAATTTACTTGTAGATATACTTTGAACAACTAAATCTTTAAAAAAACATTTTCTGGCTTCTAATAAAACTTCAATTCAAACCCCATAATATACATACACCATAACCAAAATGCTTTTTTTAATCAAAACATTTGCCTGCTTTTATTAAAATGTTTATAAATAATCTATGAGAATACTGTAAAAAAATACTTAACTTGCAATAATCCCAACATAACTAATCAACCAATCGTGCATACAAACAAGCAAATTTTTTCTCAACATACTCAACTAGATATTATTTTATGCTGCTAAAGTATTTGCATCACTTTATAAAATGATATTCTTATTTTACTAAATCATATGCATGTTTGAATAAAAATATTGACTTTTAAAATTCGTATATACATGCAATTCAACAATCATTTACAACAAGGAAATTAATCACAAATCATACGTCCATAATATTAAACAAGCATTAATACAACAATACACATATCTTCAAATAAACAAACAAATGCCTCTAGCAGAAAACTATCAATCAGTTTCTGCTGCACAACTCTGATCACCAATGGATCTTCTAACTCATCTCGCATCATAATTTGGAATCGTGAAGTATTCAATACGAGATTCTAATTAGGGTCTTTTACAGCTTCTCTAATCGAATAATTGCATTCTTACTTCAACGCCACATAGAGGTCTAACATTCATCATCACTATCGACACTACCGGCCAGATTAAAAACTTCTAACTTGATATTCTCCAACAATTTCTCTTCGTCTCACACAGAGACTTACACTAAGAAATGGGTAAAAGGAATATATTATATATTAAGAGAATATACAAACACATCCCCACTCCTGCAACTACTTAAGTACAAACAATAATCTGCCACACGCCCATAGGAACAGGGACTCCAAGTCTCATCTATGATCAGGACTCATGTCTCTTATACTATGTATTGTTCTAAACCTACTATGATACTAATTGTAACACCTCACCTCCATACCCATACTAACAAAGAATATCACTAGGTAATACTGTATGATAATATGGAGAATGAGGTGATATTAGGCTATAACACACGAGTATTCCATCAGGCAAATACTGATACGTATTTAAAAATCGAATACTAACCCATCTATACATACTCAGTATCGCCACAAAGCAATGAACATATGCATTTCTAGGATAGAACTGCATAATATAAAATAAGTCACAATAAACAAAGGGTCATCCACACGACAATAATATATAATAATAAAACGAGTTCAAGTGGTTCTACAAAAATAATTAAATTCCCACCGACTAAAGGGACAAAAAGAAGGTAAGTAAAGATCTGTCATAGAACGGGTACCTCAATTTAATATTTGTATCTATTATAAATATAAAGATATCATAATTATATCTATTATATTATATTATAATTATTATACATAATATAATATTAAGATTATTTAGTACTTAATAAGTGCAAGGAATGAGAACTAAATGAAAATTTAGTGTACCTATTCATCTTTCTACACAAATATGTATGACAACCCACTTTAAGTTTACGAAATTTTATGAATTCTCCCGTCCTTTCTTTCTATCTTACTAATAAAATAAAGAGTTTTTTTATTAAAGATAAAGAGTTTATTATGGCTTCTCGGGAAGTGTTTCATCGGACATGTTTATCATCAAAAATACACATAACATGTCCAATATATACATATCAACAACACATGAACACATGCAACTGCTAATATACAAAAAGATATACAAATACTCTATCCTCCATTTATGCCCAACATCCACAAACTGGTCAACTTGTCTCTGAATCTGAAATGTCTCGGACTGACCCAAGTGCTATATAAATAACTCACGGGCCATACTATGTTTAGAATGTAGGTGTGAACAGGTAATAATAATTGGCATGATGTAGCATTTATCTCACAAAGTAACATAAGATCATCACATGTATAAGTGTATATCCCAAACCATACCGCCAGTCAATAAAACCACAACTTAGCTGGTAAATCAACCAACACACCCATAACATAAAGGGAATTATCTATCAACAATTATACAATCAAGTAAGGTGCTATAAGTATGCTATGGTATGCCTATATATCTCAAATTCATAATCCAATTAGGAGCCTCACAACACATAGACTTCCACATAAAAGCAGGCTTATTAGCCAAAATATGTGCAACTGAATTATTCTCTATAGTAGGCCTAGCAGTGGCATTATCACAAACAGAATGCGTACAAAAGCACTATCCACAACAATAGGCCTAACCACTTCACTAATATCATCCGCAACCTTTTCCTTACCCAACCATTTCAACATTATTAGAGGAAGCAACAAATTCACAAACATCACTAGTCGCTCATTGTTTACTTTCAGTAAAACAATCAATAGAGGTGATAGAGGAGATTTCGTACCTTTGGAAATATCAAAAGAGGATATACCCGATAAAGGAGGACAAGATGATTCAAAGCTTTGAAGAGATGTGTCAAGCGCACTAAATGTGTTAGCAAAGATCGACGTAGGCACAAAACCTAATGACACAACCAGAATAAATACATCTAGTTTTGAAGCTAGTGAAGGAAAGTTGCCAGGAGATGAAACAAAAACTGGCGAAGCCGATTGAAGATTGGAAGAGACTACCAGATCTCGACAAACCTCTTATTCATTTACAAGGATATATATCTATATATATATATATAACTTCATTCAATTCCAAATCCCTTAATCTCTTTCTAAAATTAATTCCTAAAATTTGTAATTATTCTCTAATAAATGTAAAACAATAATACCAAAGAAGTTATTCGATCAATTTCAAGTGCCATGTTCAACTAATACCATCGTCAAATTCAATCAACATACACATAACAAAACTCTACCCAGGTGCACAACATTCTTTAAATCAATATCATCCAATTCAACCAATTTCATCCAATTAAACCATATGAACCAAAATTTCATTGCCAATTAATCAATAATAATAATAGATATGAACATTAAGATGATAATAGACGATATTTGCGAGTTAAGAAAATAACTCACCAAAACGATGCTTTCCTCCACTCACTAAGAAGCCCCAAAACACTATCCAACTCTAACACCACCTCTACATCCTAAACACGGCACCACTCCTTCGATCAACCATCGCATGCAAGCAACCATCGCCAATAGTTGTGCGCTTCCTTCTGCCTAAGCTTCCACTCTTGCTTTGAAGCTCCATATCGAGTGCACTTTCTCCAGCCTAAGCCATCACCTTATCCCGCCAACAACCAAGCTCCTTCCAAAATCCCTGCCTGCATGCATGTACATCCCTCAATCGTTGCATCTTTGGCCACCCATTGCGAAGCCACTAACTAGACCAGATCATGATGGCTTTAGCCACGTCATAGCTCTCCCCTTCTGCATCGTTCGTCGATGTTGGCAGGCTAGAGCGCCTTTATTCGCACCCATATTTCTTTTTTCTTTTTCTTTTTTTCGATGGTCTTGATTGATTTTTGGGCTAGGGTAAATATTGGAAACGAAGTGGAGTCGGGTTTGAGAGGATGGCAAATCCAAAAGTATGATGGGGTTATGTGTTTAGAATAGAAAAAAGGTGTGGACTTGGTTGATTTTGAGCTAGCTTTAATTAATTTTCTTTTCTTTTCTTTCGTTTTTGTTTTAAAGAATTTTTGCATTTATTTGTAGTTAACTTTCGCTATAGTATAAATTGATTTACACTCCATTCTACAAATTATATATATCGGTAATTATATGATTCTTCCAATCCATTACTTGCATATTCTTATTTAACCCTTCATAGTTTTATTACATAAAAAATTTATTTTCCAACTATTTCGATCATATAAAAATTATTTACACTTCAAAATATTTCATATTGAAACATTTTATTTAATTTCAATAAAGTATCCAAAAAGAATTTAATAATTTAATTGAATTTGCTAAAACAATTTTTTTTGTTAAATAGAATTTAGTTATCCAATTTTTTTATTTTCAACATAGTAATTATCACAAATCAAATTTCAACATTTTTATTTTAATTGAATTTGTTTATTTATACAGCGTAGAAAGCAAGGTCATTGCAAACTTACCTCCTTATGAAAATTGCATCCTCGCAATTTCTTATATGGAAACATCATGCACAACTCATATCTTGAACTTTCTTCGTATCTACAATCTTCTATCAACTCAAAAATACACAATCCGCCATGTGGCTCTTTCTTTCAGACTTCTCTTATCGTATGATACAATTTGAATAGACTCAATTAACCACTTTCTTTCCTGCATGCAATAAAATGTTGTAAAAAAATTTCCAGGTGTCATATTTTTTGAAAAATTACGGTAGAGTCTCCTTTGTACGGAGAGCGACCCAAAACGTTATAGCACAATATGTGCGTGTGTGTGTGTTCTCTAACCAAAACAATTTCCAAAACTTCAAAATATATTACTTACTTCCCAAAATAATAGCTCATCATTTTCAAAACGTTGATTTTTTGAAAATAGCTCAAAATATTTTAATTTTATTTCAAAATACTATACCACTTTTAAAACTTTATGTCCATACATCTCGTCTTAGCGTTTAGGACTCCCTATCAATAACATTGATCAAACACATGATTGGAATTCTTAAAGCACTCGACGAACATATTAACATGATATAAATTTCAAAAATTCCTTTATATATTTACTTGTAGATATACTTTGAACAACTAATTTTTCTATAAAACCATTTGCTATCTTTTGATAAAAATGCTCTCCAAACCATATATTTATATAGACACACACCATAATGAAAAAGATTTTTAATCAAAATATTTGCTTACATGTATTAAGACGTTTATATATAATCTATGAGAGTACTGTCAAAAATACTTAACTTACAATAATCCCAACATCACTTATCAACCATTGGTGAATACAAAAATCAAATTTTTTTCACAACACACTCAATTAAGTACTATTTTATACTACTAAAATATTTTCAGTCACTTTATACAGTGATATTTATATTTTACTAAATCATATCTTTATTTGAATAAAAATATTGACTTTCATAGTTCATACAATCAATTCAACAATCAATCACAACAAGGAAATTTATCACAAACCATACATCCATAATATTAAACAAGCATTAATGCAACAATGCACATATTTTCAAACATACAAACAAATGCCTCCAACAAAAAACTATCAATCAGTTTCTACTGCACAAATCTGATCACCACCGGATCTTCTAACTCATCTTACCTCATCCCAGTTAGGAATTATGAAGTATTCAATACAAGATTCAAATTAGGGTCTTTTACAACTTCTCTAACCGCACAAATTCATTCTTACTTCAAAGCCACATAGAGGTCTAACATTCATCATCAATACCGATACTATTTGTGAGACTAAATACTTCTAACTTCACAACCTCCATCAATTTCTCTTCATCTCACACAAAGACTTAACTCAGAAATAGGTAGAATACATATCATATATATCAAGAGAAAATACAAATACGTCCTTACGACGATTACCCCAGTAATCATCGTATATTCCTACTACCACTTTACAAACAATAATCTATCACACACCCATAGAAACAGGGACTCTACTCATCTAAGATCAGGACTCGTGTCTTTTATACTACGTATTGTTCTAAACCTGCTCCGATACCAACAGTAGCACCTTACCCTCATACCTATACTACCAAAGAGTATTACCAGGTAATACTGTTTGATAATACGGAGAATGATTCAATATTGGGTTGTTACACGTGAATATTCCCTTGGGCTAATATTGGTAAGTATTTAAAAATCGAATTGTGGGATCGATTTCACCCTAGAGGGGGGGGGGGTGAATAGGGTGATGGTATTAATTATAAAAATTAATTGCGGAAGCTTATAAAATAATTTCAACACAGAACACAGAATAATAGCAGCACAGAAAAATAGCAGAATAATAAAATGCAGAAATAGAACGACATAGAATTTACCCAGCTTCGGCAAAACCCTGCTTACGTGCTACCCCATAGGTTTCTACTAGAAATTAGATAGTCAGACGCTTACACACGTAAACTCGCGACACTCGCTATCGACTAGACCTAACTCTACGCTCAAAACCCTGCCACAACTCAGCCACTGAGTTGCGAATTCTCAAACTAAGCCACGTAGCTTGTCCCCTAGTCACACGACTAGTGATTACAACGGTTTAAAGAGAGTTTTAAAATTAAAAACAAATTTAAAACAAAATTTAAGAAAAAGCCCTTATTTTAAAATAAAAAACAAAAGCCCTTATTTTAAAATAAAAAACAAAAGCCCTAATCCTTTTAACAAGGCCGGCCTCTTTTATTTTCTCTAGCCCGTTCCTCTTTGCTTTGTTTTATTTCTGTGAATATGGCGGCCGATCCTCTTTCTACAGAAATTAGGGTTTTTTGAAATTGGGAGATCGCGACTGTAAATGTTTGATTTTCTTGCTCTGTTGGTCGCTCGTATCTTGAGATGGCTTCGGCTGCTTTATCGAGTTGGTTTCCGATTCAATACACTTGTTCGCGACTCTTCCTCCTTGATCAAGTTCGGATTTGATTTGGTATGTGAATTTCTCTTTTTGATTTCTGGTTTCAATGCTCGAACTCTATTGATTGTTATTTCCAATGATGATTGTGGGTTATAATGCTTGAACTCGATGATAATTGCCGATGATGTCGATTGTAATTTATAGGAGTCGGATTCCTAAATTTACACGTATATTTCTTATTTGAATTCGTCAAAACATTTTCTCTGCCACTTGATACTGCTTGAACGTTTGAGATTTTACTGACTTGTTCAATTCGAATCTTTCCTTTTCTTCACTGTCACAGTTTTAGCTTGAAATCGTTCGATCGTTCCTTGATCGTTACGGCAGCTACTTTCCTATTTTATTTGGATTTGACTTTTGACTTTTTCCATTTTTATGCTGCATTGGTTTCTGACTTAATTAAAATTCGATATTGATTTTTAAATTCAACTTCATTTTTCTAATGCTTTGACTTTGGTCACTTTTGCATAAATGTTGAACTCATTCCTCCACTGTGGCCTTCGACTTTACATTCTCTGGACGTGAATTTGTAGTCTTTGTATTGTCACTGTAATGTATTCTTCAGGCAGCTTGGATATTGTTGGTCTCCGATTCATTGTTGTTGCCCTTTGTATATTTTGATTGCCATATCCTGTGCACTGATATATGTAGCTTGCATGATACATTTCTTTGCTTCATATGTTTTGGTTGTTGACTTGAGATCATAAAATAAAATCTGGTGGTAACGTCGAACTGTACCATCTATTCCATTATGATGGATTCTGTTTCTTCGTGCATCACTGAAACTCTTTGTATACAGTTGACATTATGTATATGATGTCTCGATTTTCATTTGGCTTCACTTGTGTACACTGTGTCATTTGAGTTGCTGTGTCACTTGTATACTGAGAATTGCTAAGTCTTTGGATTTGTGCATCACCATACATCTGTTGCATCCATTTGTTTGTTTGCATATATCACTTGCTTGACCCTTGCATATGCTCTCTGTTTATTCTGGTCAATCATATATATGTTTGGTTAAAGCATTTGCTGTTTGAACTCTGTAGTATTGTCATCTTGAGATGTTTTCATATTTCTGGTGCACTTGGTCATTCATTGGTCGTTGATTGATTCATTTGTTTGGTACACATCCTTGACCTGTTGCACTTGTGTACTTCGGTAAAAGTGTTAATTGCTCTGTTGTATTTCCTTTTGGTCTACTTGTCTGTTGGTTCATTGTGTACACTTCAAGTAGTCTTCATGTAGCTTGTTCTCTGGTTTATGTGCACTGTTTTGAGTTCGAGTCTTGTTGTATACCTTTTAATTCAAGCTGCACTGAGACTCGAGTCTTCTTGCATCTGCAGCGTAGCACTGTTGTTTCATTGAGTCTGATTTCAAGACTTGTTTGCAGTCTTGTGTCATATGTGTACTGTGTCTTTGAGCATTGCATTTGTGTACATATTGCATTTTCACTTGGTTGGAGCTTTATACTGCTGTCACTTGAAATTGTTTTGTCAATGTCTTGACCACTTGATTGTATTTGGATTTGATTTTCGAATTACACCTGAGTTGAATCCGGCTTGGATTTGACCTTGTGCTGAATGACATTATTTTATTGCACTTGAGTTGAATCCTGTATTTGGGTTTGACCTGTGCTCACTTGTCCCTGTAAATCGATCGAGTGTATATGTCGGTGTGCACCACCTTGTGGCATATACAGTGATACACTGTGTATGTCACAAGTTGTTCGTGTATGATGGATTCAAAAATTAAATGATGACGAACAACCCAAATAAATGAGGCAAATAATATTTTCAAAATCCATATTTTATTTTATATTGCAAAAATATTTCTTTTTCGATTTTACTACGTTAGTGAATATTTTTGCAGATTGCTCAGATGCTGGATTCTAACTGGAATGAAGTTGAAGATAAACTACGAGTGTGAGTGATATGTAGTGAGGAATTTATGTAAATTGAATTTTGATGTAATAAGAAATTGTATTGTAATTGAAATTGTATAGTGAATAGCGAGAGCTTGAATTTGTACTATTCAAAATTGTAATAAATATTTGTTTGAATAAAATTTCTGTTTGAATTCAGATTTCGTGTTATTTTTTTTTATTCACCAAATAATTATTTAGTCTATGAAAAATAACATAGTACATTAACAAATACATTTAAACGAATATATATGTTTATTATCATCAAACAAAAATCATATAAGCGCATATTCAACAATCTCCCCTTTTTGATGATAACAAACATATGTTTAAGATTTTGAATGTGTTAAATGTATTTGCTCTATAGATATATCCTAATTGCTCCCCCTATTTAAATGCTTCCTCTCTACACAAAGCTCCCCCTACAAATATGCATACAATTAAATAATATGCAAATGAGCCTAGATGCAAATGGAAAATATTTGACCTTTGTTTGATTTTATTTAACAAAATCTTAACTTTTCTCTCCCCCTTTTGTTATCAGCAAAAGAGTAATAGTGTTAGAGAAAATAGAGATAAAGTGATTGATATTAATCCAACATTAAAAACTCAATTGAATATAAATATTAAACTTCAATAAAACATCAAACAAAGAATCATAACTACCCTTGTTAGGCGCATATTCCACTTTTAGACATAATGGAAATGATTTCATCATATAAAACCATACAGTTGTATCTATTTGTGGTACATTTATATCAGGAATTTGAATAACTACTAATCATGCATAGCCGTTAGGACTTTTAAATGAGATTAGTAGTATTCCAATTCAATTTTTAAAAATGAATTCAAGTATCTTCTAACCACGCATGACCGTGAGGACTTTTAAATGAGATTAGAATCAACTTGTTTATTTAATAAATCAATTTTGATATGCGTTCCATACATGCATAACCATGAGGACTTTTAAATGAGCATGGAAGCACATAACAAATTCTAAGTAATTCACCCATGCATAACCGTGAGGACTTTTAAATGAGAGTGAATACTTTGGATTTTATTTTATTTTATAAAATGAAAAACGAATGATTCCTGTTTAAAGTACCACATATTGACAAACTATATTGAATTTTTGACGAGCGATGGTCGATAGAATTATGATAGAAATTGAAATGGTCATGGAATCGTTACCCAGCAAAAAGTTTTTATAACTCTTGTTTGAATTTCTAAAGGAATTTTTCTAAATATACTGTCTTGAGTAATGTAGAATAAATATCAACACTCATCACTTTTTCAATCACTATTTATCTTTTCAATAATTATTAGGGACTCAGACTAGTCATAATTGTCATTTAAAATCAAATTCAAAATTAATTATAAAATCAATTTTTGAAAATATGGTCAAAAACGATTTTCTCGAAGGGGTTATATAAGGAAAAATTTCTGCTATTTGAAAATTATTTGAATTTAAAATTATGCAGACATTTCCCAAAAATTAACGATGCAGTTACTAAAATTCACGTTCAACTAGCAAGTTTTCTTTCAACTAGATTACCAGTATGATCTGCGTCTGAATTTTTCTTTCACTCCAAAATATCACTCATTGAATTTAGTAGACAAGACCATGAAGCGTGCACCAAAAAAAAAATTCAAACTCAATTTTAGTAGCAATTTAAATGACATTCTCTTAAAGTTGAATTGAAGCTGTGTAAATAATCAAAAACCATGAATATAGAGTTAGCCATATTATAAACAAATGTATTAATATCCAACAAAACACTATTTTTGATCCAACCTAATATAATCAAAGAATTTAGAGAATTTTATAGTGTTTTTGGCATAAATATAATTGGCCAACTATGTTGAACAAGTTAGAGTCAAAATCATCATCTCTTCACCATCTCAATATTGGCTGATTTTAATTCAGACTATGGTGCAGATTATCACATTTAATATATCGTTCAAATAAATATACCATTACCTGTTTTACCTTTACGATATTTTTCATTGTTGTCCATTTTGATTCTGTCACCTTTATAATAGGCTAAGGAACTTTACTTTGTCGCTCGGTGTGCCCTTGGAACAGCCAGAATCCAAGTGGCACTATTGTTGTTCCTTAGCCTGCCACCACACCTACACGATGAAAGATTTTTGTGACCTATTTGATTTTATAGGTCCATGGTTGTTAGTGGCAGTTTTGAAAAATAATTTTGTGGAGACCCAAAACTATTTATATATGTTCCTTTTGGCACCAAAATTTGTTTAACTTTGAGAGATTTTATATTTGTGCCTTTTGGAACCCAAATTGGTACAGTTTTCACATGTTTGGGTCTCTACCAACAATTATTGTGATCGTGTCCATATTTTCTACAAATTGTGCGCATAGAATTTTCTTGATTAATATTGCTTTCAATATTTTCAGATTGATTATATCCAAGTCTTTGTCTAATCGTATTACCGGTTTGCTTTCCTAATAGCATATTCAACGATTTTTCACCTTTTGAAAATTTATCTAAGGTCGTCGACAATTGTTGGACTTGTGTTTTGAGAGATTTATTTTCTTTTAACAATTGTGTGCACTTTTTAATAGAGTTCTCTCTCCTCGTATTTTCACTTTCTTTCAAAATCAGAATTTCATTTTCAAGTGATTTTATATTAATTTCTGATTTTTTGATTTCTTCTTCGAATGTTGGACACTTATCACACTTAGGGATTCTACTTTGATAGGTTTTAACTAATTGGTCAAGTTATTTATTTAAATCTATCAAAGTATCTTTTCGTGATTCAAGTTTGGCAAACTTCTCCCTAAGTCGTTCAAAACAGCCATTCACTTCGTGGAAATATATAAGTAATTCTGAATGAGAAAGTTTTGATACCTCACTTGGCTCGTCATCATCACTGTCAGTTATTTCACCATGAAGACATATGTCTGCTTTCTCACTCTCACTGTTAGTACTTTGATTATCTTCATCGCTGGTATTCCACGTGGCTGCAAAACTTCTCCTTTTTGATTTCTTTTTGAAGTCGCGTCAATTTTGAGGACAATTGGGCTTGATGTGTCCGGGTTGGTTGCACTTATGACAGATGATCTTCGGTTCTTCAGGATTGTCTAATATTTTATTTATTCTGCTTTTCAATTTTCGATTTAGAGCTGGATTTCCGTACTTGTAATTCCACCTTTTGACTTTCTTTATTATCAGCTCTAATTCTACTGCTCCGTCATCATCATCATCACCATCACTTTCTGTTTTTCCTTTGAGAGCCATAGGTTTCTTGCAAGTATCTCCTCCTTCACGCTCTTCCTTGAATTTCATTTCTAGCTCATAAGTGGTGAGATTTCCGATGAGTTCTTCGACTTTCATTTGTTTCAAATCTTTTGATTCTTGAATGGCAGTCGCTTTGGCTTCAAAACTTCGTGGAAGGACTCTGAGGATTTTTTGGACTATCTCCAACTCTGTGTATGATTTTCCAAGAGCTTTCGATTTGTATACGATATTGGAAAGTCGTCCATGCATCTCTTTAACATTTTCTTCCTTTTCCATTGTGAAGTTTTCGTATTCGCTGCTTAGCATGACAAGGCGAGATTCTTTGACTTGAGATGTTCCTTCGTGAGTCACTTCTAGTGTGTGCCATATTTCCTGCGCAGTTAGACAATATGAGACACGATTAAATTCAAATTGATCCAATGAACAAATAATAGAATTCATAGCTCTAGCATTAGAATTTTGTAATTTATTTTCTAGTTCTATCCATTGATCCATCAGTTTATCTATTTCCTGATTATCTGCAATTATAGTTGGTACTCTATAACCTGTCTCAACAATGTTCCAAGCGTCAATGGTTTTCAGAAAAATTTTCATTCTATTTTTCCAATAAGCATATTCACCATTGAACATTGGTGGTCTAACTATGGACTGACCCTCAGCAAAAGCATTATTAAAAGAAGCCATTTTAAAAATTCAAACTTTTAACCAAAAGACTGATTTTTGAAAAATGAATTTTGAAAACAGAAATTGACTTCTATTCCTAGCTCTGATACCACTTGTAGGATCGATTTCACCCTAGAGGGGGAGGGGGTGAATAGGGTGATGGTATTAATAATAAAAATTAATTGCGGAAGCTTATAAAATAATTTCAACACAGAACACAGAATAATAGCAGCACAGAAAAATAGCAGAATAATAAAATGCAGAAATAGAACGACACAGAATTTACCCAGCTTCGGCAAAACCCTGCCTACGTGCTGCCCCCAAGGTTTCTACTAGAAATTAAATAGTCAGACGCTTACACACGTAAACTCACGACACTCTCCATCGACTAAACCTAACTCTATGCTCAAAACCCTGCCACAACTCAGCCACTGAGTTGCGAATTCTCAAACTACGCCACATAGCTTGTCCCCTAGTCGCACGACTAGTGATTACAACGGTTTAAAGAGAGTTTTAAAATTAAAAACAAATTTAAAAAAAAATTTAAGATAAAGCCTTTATTTTAAAATAAAAAACAAAAGCCCTTATTTTAAAATAAAAAACAAAAGCCCTAATCCTTTTAACAAGGCCGACCCCTTTTATTTTCTCTAGCCCATTCCTCTTTGCTTTATTTGTTTCTGTGAATATGGCGGCCGATCCTCTTTCTACAGAAATTATGGTTTTTTGAAATTGGGAGATCGCGACTGTAAATGTTTGATTTTCTTGCTCTGTTGGTCGCTCGTATCTTGAGATGACTTCGGCTGCTTTATCGAGTTGGTTTCTGATTCAATACACTTGTTCGCGACTCTTTCTCCTTGATCAAGTTCGGATTTGATTTGGTATGTGAATTTCTCCTTTTGATTTCTGGTTTCAATGCTCGAACTCTATTGATTGTTATTGCCAATGATGATTGTGGGTTTTAATGCTTGAACTCGATGATAATTGCCGATGATGTCGATTTTAATTTATAGGAGTCGAATTCCTAAATTTACATCGTATATTTTTTATTTGAATTCGTCAAAACATTTTCTCTGCCACTTGATACTGCTTGAACGTTTGAGATTTTACTGACTTGTTCAGTTCGAATCTTTCCTTTTCTTCACTGTCACGGTTTTAGGTTGAAATCGTTCGATCGTTCCTTGATCGTTACGGTAGCTACTTTCCTATTTTATTTGGATTTGACTTTTGACTTTTTCCATTTTTATACTGCATTGATTTCTGACTTAATTAAAATTCGATATTGATTTGTAAATTCAACTTCATTTTTCTGATGCTTCGACTTTGGTCACTTTTGCATAAATGTTGAACTCATTCCTCCACTGTGGCCTTCGACTTTACATTCTCTGGACGTGAATTTGTAGTCTTTGTATTGTCACTGTAATCTATTCTTCAGGCAGCTTGGATATTGTTGGTCTCCGATTCATTGTTGTTGCCCTTTGTATATTTTGATTGCCATATCCTGTGCACTGATATCTGTAGCTTGCATGATACATTTCTTTGCTTCATATGTTTTGGTTGTTGACTTGAGACCATAAAATAAAATCTGGTGGTAATGTCGAACTGTACCATCTATTCCATTATGATGGATTCTGTTTCTTCGTGCATCACTGAAACTCTTTGTATACAACTGAGTTTTGTTCATTCAATTCATTGAAATTGAGATTGTACTTCACTGTGTATATTTGTCTGCACTGTCCAGTTGAGTTGTTGCCGTTCCACTACTTTGGTTGACATTATGTATATGATGTCTCGATTTTCATTTGGCTTCACTTGTGTACACTGTGTCATTTGAGTTGCTGTGTCACTTGTATACTGAGAATTGCTAAGTCTTTGGATTTGTGCATCACCATACATCTGTTGCATCCATTTGTTTGTTTGCATATATCACTTGCTTGACCCTTGCATATGCTCTCTGTTTATTCTGGTCAATCATATATATGTTTGGTTAAAGCATTTGCTGTTTGAACTCTGTAGTACTGTCATCTTGGGATGTTTGCATATTTCTGGTGCACTTGGTCATTCATTGGTCTTTGATTGATTCATTTGTTTGGTACACATCCTTGACCTGTTGCACTTGTGTACTTCGGTAAAAGTGTTAGTTGCTCTGTTGTATTCCCTTTTGGTCTACTGGTCTGTTGGTTCATTGTGTACACTTCAAGTAGTCTTCGTGTAGCTTGTTCTTTGGTTTATGTGCACTGTTTTGAGTTCGAGTCTTGTTGTATACCTTTTAATTCAAGCTGCACTGAGACTCGAGTCTGCTTGCATCTGCAGCATAGCACTGTTGTTTCATTGAGTCTGATTTCAAGACTTGTTTGCAGTCTTGTGTCATATGTGTACTGTGTCTTTGAGCATTGCATTTGTGTACATATTGCATTTTCACTTGGTTGGAGCTTTATACTGCTGTCACTTGAAACTGTTTTGTCAATGTCTTGACCACTTGATTGTATTTGGATTTGATTTTCGAATTACACCTGAGTTGAATCCGGCTTGGATTTAACCTTGTGCTGAATGACATTATTTTATTGCACTTGAGTTGAATCCTGTATTTGGGTTTGACCTGTGCTCACTTGTCCCTGTAAATCGATCAAGTGTATATTTCGGTGTACACCACCTTGTCGCATATACAGTGATACACTGTGTATGTCACAAGTTGTTCGTGTATGATGGATTCAAAAATTAAATGATGACGAACTACCCAAATAACTGAGGAAAATAATATTTTCAAAATCCATATTTTATTTCATATTGCAAAAATATTTCTTTTTCGATTTTACTGCGTTAGTGAATATTTTTGCAGATTGCTCAGATGCTGGATTCTAACTGGAATGAAGTTGAAGATAAACTACGAGTGTGAGTGATATGTAGTGAGCAATTTATGTAAATTGAATTTTGATGTAATCATAAATTGTATTGTAATTGAAATTGTATAGTGAATAGTGAGAGCTTGAATTTGTACTATTCAAAATTGTAATAAATATTTGTTTGAATAAAATTTCTGTTTGAATTCAAATTCCGTGTTATTTATTTTTATTCAGCAAATAATTATTTAGTCTATGAAAAATAACATAGTACATTAACAAATACATTTAAACGAATATATATGTTTATTATCATCAAACAAAAATCATATAAGCGCATATTCAACACGAATAACAACCCATCCATTAGTACTAATATCACCACAAAGCAATAAACCCATGCATTTCTAGGATAGAACAATACACAATATAAAATAAGTCATTGAGAACATAGAGTCATCCGAGTAGCGATAATATATAATAATAAAAATACACAAGTACAAGTAAGTCTCCAAAAATAGTTAAATGCCCATTATCATCAAAAATACAAATAACATGTCCAATATATACATCTCAACAACACATGAACACATGTAGCTACTAATATACAAAAAGATATACAAATACTCTATCCTCCAACTATGCCCAACATCCATAAACTGGTCAACTTGTCCCTGAACTTGAAATATCTCGGACTGACCCAAGTACTATATAAATAACCCATGGGTCAGACTATGTCTAGAATGTAGATGTCAATAGGTAATAATAACTGGCATGATGTAGCAAGTATCTCATAAAGTAACATAAGATCATCACATGTATAAGCGTATATCTCAAACCATACTACCAACCAATAAAACCACGCTTAGCGGGTAAATCAACCAAATATCCAATCATCAACCAACACACCCATAACACAAAAGGAATTAACTATTAATAAGTACACAATCAAATGAGGTTCTATAAGTATGGTATCATACGTCTATATATGATCCAATTAGGAGCCTCACAACACACTGCACGCTCCAGTGGGTTAAGAGTTCCTCCCCTCTGAATATTTATCTAGAACGGGTATTAAAATAATATAGTATAATCATATAATCTTATATATTCTAGATGGGAGCCTCATAGCACATAACATGCTCCAAGGCTCAGCATACAACACGCTTCGAGGGACAGCACATAGCACACCCTATAGTCTTAGTTACTCCCAGTCATCGTGACTCTATCTCATCTATACACTATGGTCATGAGCCTACCGCCCAATGGTAATGGACTATTTGGCCAGTGTGGCATCGGGACATGTCATCACACAATCTAGATATCAACACACAACACGTATAATATGGTGATGCCACAGATCCAGGGTGCGACCCCGTGATCAGCTAACTAGGATGGACATATGTCTCTCTGGATAAACAACACACAATAGATCCTTCATACAGACACTAACTTATAAAATAAGGTTGTCCCTCACTTATAGAAAGTAATTTAATAAATATCACATAGGCGTCCCGAACCACCTGGTGTTACTCGGTCATTTACTCAATGCTCGCAAACTACACTCCCAACCTACAATAATATTCTATACCATAAGTCAATAGAGTAACCGGAATAATATTACCGAACGTCCCATAATAGACCGTGTTATTAATCTGTTTACTCAAATTCTTACCAAACAGAACTTCACACAATAATATTATGTACCATAAGTCAATATAGTAACCGAAATAATATTATCGAATGTCCCATAGCAGATAGCATTACTAATCCGCTTACTCAAATTCCTCACTATCTAGAATTTCACATAATATCATTCTATATAACAAGTCCGAAGAATAACTGGAGAAATATTACCGAAAGTCTTATACTAGATGGTACTATAACTCCTTTTATTCTAATTCCTCATTACACATAAATATAAATCGTTCTTTATTCAATTTATTTGGAAGTGGTTTCAAAATACATTTTTCTCAAAATCTTCAATACAATTTCAAATGTCAATATTCAATTGAAAGAAAATTAAACTATGAAATTATCATTCTTTTCCCTTAATCCAACTATTGTTTCAAAAATAAATATTTACAAACCTCTATTTAATTACAAGGAAATCAATATTAAGCTACATTCAATTCATATCCCTTAAGCTCCTTTTGAAAATAAGTCATAAAATTTGTAATTATTCTCTAATAATTTTAAAACAACAATACCAAAGAAGTTTTGTAATTCACAATTTCCTTAAACAACATATTTAAATAATCTCATTCTCCCATTAAGGATCTTCAATTTAAAATGGTTCCCAAAGCCATGAAATAAAATTCCAAAATCAATACATTTAAAATGCTAATTCACACTCCAAATACCTCTTAAGGTATTATTGAAAATGATACATCAAATCAAAATTTTATCTTATATAATGCCTTTTCGAATATTTACTATAATATTGATTTATATGATTAGCTTATATAACCAGAATCCCCAAAATTCCCTTCCAAAGTAATTCAATTCCTTTTATATAAAAATAATCAACCACAACATAAATAAATTACTTCCAAAATTTTACTTAACAATATTTATAATAAATCTTATAATGATAATTTTTATGTAATAAATAAATTGCATTCAACTTATGTTACTTCAAAATATTATTATATTAACTTCCAATCTACTATATCCAAATAAAATAAAATTATCACTTTAAGAATATAAATTTCAAATATCATTTTATAAATATCCTTTAAATATTTTTATAATCATTGGTAAGTAAATGAAAATATATCCATTCAAAATCCACTCATTTAATAAAATTCATTAATTCATCATTTCAAAATAATTTTTATTCACATCATCCTCATAATTATTCTAGTTTTATATTTTTTTCTAAAATCATTCACCTGCAAACTTTTTGGTAAACATAATATCTTCAAAATAGATTAGGGAAAATCATTTTGAAATTATCTATTTATTTCCATAATAATTTATTTATTTTGTATCTCTGCCTTCCAATTTATTTACCCCATTTCTAATCAATTTCAAATGCTGTGTTCAACTAATACCAACATCAAATTCAATCAGCATACACATAACAAAACTTAATCAAGGTACAAAACACTCTTTAAATCAATATCATTCAATTGATCCATATCAACTAAGAATTGATTGCTAATCAATTAATAATTATAGTAGATACGAGCATCAAATGATTATAGACAATAGTTGTGAGTTAAGAAAATAACTCATCTAATTAATGTTTCCTCCACTCAACAAGCAGCTCCAAAACACTATCTAACCATAACACCATCTTGGCCTCTTGAATGCTACACCACTCCTTTCCCGATCAGCCATTGCATGCACACATCCATCGCCAGAAGTGTTGCGCTTCCACTAGCCTAAGCCCCCACTTTATGCTTTGAAGCTCCATATCTAGTGCGCTTTCTCTGGCCTAAGCCATCACATGTAAGCCTAACCCATAACTTTCTCCTTCCAATAGTCACGCTCCTACCAACAACCCTGCCCGCATGCATGCAAGGCCTTCAATCGCTACATCTTTAGCCACCCATCATGACACTACATCTAGACTAGATCGCATGACTTCAACCACGTCGTAGCTTCCCCCTTTGCGGCACACACATTTCTTGTTTTTGATGGTCGCGGTCTAGGGAATATAGTTGAAACAAAGTGGAGTCGAGTTTGAGAGAATGCCAAACCCAAAACTAAGAGGGGTTTATGTGTTTAGAATCGAAAAGAGGGTGTGGTTTTGGTTGATTTTGGGCTAGCTTTAATTATTTTTCTTTTGTTTACTTTCAGTTTCTTTTAAAGAACTTATTAATCTATTTGTAATTAAATTTCAATCTAGTATAAATCTATTTACACTCCATTCTACAAATTATATTTCAATAATCACACTTTTCTTCCAATTCAATACTTGCAAATTCTTATTTAACCATTCGTTGTATTATTAGAAAATAAATTTATTTTCCAACTATTTCAATCATATAAAAATATTTACACTTTAAAATACTTCATATTGATTAATTTTTTTATTTAATTTCAATAAATTATCCAAAAAGAATTTATTAATTTAATTCAGTTTATTAGAACAAAATCTTTTATTAAATAGAATTTAACTAATTAAAAAATTTATTTTCAAAGTAGTAATTATCACAATTCAAATTTGAACATTTTTATTTTAATTAAATTTATTTATTTATACGGCATAGAAGGTAGGGTCATTGCAATAGCCTATCGTTCGTTCTTCTAGGGTCACCAATATCACTCCTACCTAAGAGTTATGTTCATTAGATGCTCTGTTTATATATAACTTCCATTTAACAAGCCAGACCACATCTTCCTCCATGTCCCCATCCCATATGGTGAACTCGATAATGAAATCAACCATTGCTTGTCCTCATATCGCCCTCCAAGGATGATAGGTTATATCATATTGGCTAGGCTCAATATTCCCCTTCAATAATGTCCCTGAAATCTTGGGCCGATGCAACACTTTCCTTAGAGGCCAATCAGTCGGTAATTTTATTTGGTGTGCCTAGATGTATGTCTATAATTTTCTTAAAGAAATCAAGAAGAAGTACACTAGCTTCTCTAACTTTAGATAATTCTTCTCCACTCCAGTGAATCGCTTACTGATATAATATATGGGTCTTTGAATTATGGACTCCTTACGTACCAAGGCTACACTCAGTGCGTGAGTAGACACTACCAAGTAAACAAATAAGTCATCTCTTTTCCACAATTTTGACAAAACTGGTGGTCTCTCCATGTGATCAAGTAAGTCCTGGAAAGCTTTTTGAAATTCATTCATATAGATAAACTTTTATTTTTCTTTCTTGAGGGCATCAACGAACAACACACATTTATCCATCGCCTCCTAAATGCATTGACTTACTGCCATGACTTTTCCATTCAAGCTCTGCATTTCCCTCCTCATTTTCAAGGCAGTGATATCTTTCAGTGCTTTTATCTTCTCTGAATTAGCATCTATGCCCCTTGAGTTTGCTATGAAAGACAAGTACATGCCTTATGCGACACCAAAGGAGTATTTCAGTGAGTTAAGATTCATCCCATACGTTCAAAGCAACTCAAACATTTATGAGAGGTCGTGCATGTGGTTGATTGATCGTTATGACTTCACTAGCATATCGTCCATGTAGACCTCCATGTCCATTCTATCTGATCTTTAGACATCGAGTTTCTTAGTCGTTGGTAGATAGCTCTGGCATTCTTCAGACCGAATGACATCACATGGTAATAATGCAATCCTAAATCGGTGATGAAACTGGTGTGCTCTTGATCTAGAACATGAATTGCTATTTGATTGTAGTAGAAGTATGCAAACATGAAGGATAATGGTTCATGTCAGGTGATTTCATCAACGAGTTGGTCAATTTTCTACATCGGGAACCTGTCCTTTGGGCACGCCTTACTTAGGTCCAAATAATCAGTGCATGCCCACCATTTTCTACTAGGCTTCTTGAGCAACATAGAAATCGGTACCCATTCAGGGTATATAGCATTACGGATAAAGCCGTTCGCCTTAGCTTATCTACTTCATCTTTCAACACAGTGAATCGCTCCGGACCTAGGCTACGCCTCTTTTTCTTTACAAGAGGGTATTGTGGGTCCACGTTTAATGTATGGCATGCTATCTTTAGCAATATTCCATACATATCGAAACGCATCCAGACAAATATGTCAAGTTTTTCCAAAAGAAACCCTACAAACTCCTTTTTCATCTTCACTTCAAGCCGAGACCTGATCTTTTGGAACCGAGTGGGTTTATCCTCATCGACCCTGGTATTGATTGTCAGCCCTGTAGGTACCTCCCTTGTAACCATTGGATCTTTTCATGGGTCCATAGTTTTGTGGAATTCACTATGGCGCTTAAGCCAGAGATTAGGCAGTGGTTGCTATGCGTCAACTGTCTTGATGTAGAGAGCCTTCTCTACACCTTTTCTTTTCTTATTTTGCTTCGCCTCTCTGAGCTCGATAATGAAGCATTCATGAATTGTACCATGGTCTCCCAAAATAATTCCTACCCCATTATTGATGGGGAACTTTAGCATTAAGCGCCATAATGCAAGAGTTATTCTAAACTGCCGTGGCCCAATTGGCCGAATAAGGAGTTGTAAACTAATAATGTATCAATCACAACAAATGTATGAATTTACACCATCTTGCAGTCTCCTTCACCCAGCTCAAACGATAAATGAACACAATCGACATGCTCTTGAGCCTCTCCAGTATATCCCTAGATATGGGATTTACATGGCTTCAGTTCCTTTCCACCCGTCCTCATAGTGTCAAACATTTTCATAAAAAATATATTAACTAAGCTCCCACAATCAATTAGGTTCGGTGCCTAATCACAAGTTCAACCATGGCCGTAATCACCAAGGAGTCAAGTATGCTTCTACCCTATCTGCAACATTGTTTCTAAACACAATATAATCATTCTTGTCTTTAACTATTTCATCGGAGCTCTGACTTCCACGATGAAACAAGCATCCTGAGCAACATGGTTCAAAGAAGTACCTTTTCATCTCATTCTAGCTTTTCTCGGTCGGATGAGGTCCACCGATAATAGTGTTTATCATAATTCTCTTTTCATTTTTCCTAGGTCCATCACCACTTGGCCCGACCTAATTCTATCGGGCTATTTTCCCTTGTGATCTACTATCCATCCACTCACCAACCTACGAGTCATTCACATACTTCTATAGTTTCTTTTTTCTGATTAGGTCCTCGATTACATGCTTCAAATGGTGACACTCGTTGGTATTATGCTCATGTATCTCATGAAAGAGACAATACTCCCTTTAGCGTCATTCTTGTTTGGTTGCCTCCCTCTGAGGTGACTTCCTATAATTTTCATTTCCTTGCATTTTAAGGTAAATGTTCTTAACAATCTCATTTAGCGTGGTATCATCGGGTTTCAAATATCTCGGACGCTTCTTGAAATCTGGCTTCTTTCCACCATCCCCTGGCCTTCTTTATTTATTGTTATTATCATCTCTAATATTGGCTGTAACGTTCCTGACGCTCTTACTAGTTCGTCTAATCGCAATATTGCTTTGCACTACGTTATTCAATACTCCACTGCCAGTCGGTCTTGCGGCCAAGTCTACCTCCTCCAAGTGTAGATACTAGGTTGCTTTTCGATAAAATCCTTTCATGGTAGGTGGCTTCTTCCTCTTAAGCCATTTACCAAACTTCGTATCCGGGTGGACTCCACGAATCAATGCCATCAAAACTACATCTTCCTTTAGATTGCTGACTTCAATTACAACAGTGTTGAATTGTGTTAGAAAATCTTTTAGAGTCTCTTCAGACCTCTGGTAGATGTTTGACAAGAAAATTACCTCCTTTGTTCGACCCGTGTGGAGCCTGAACTGTTCCATAAATTTTCTTGCTAATTGGTCAAAGGAGATATGAACCTTGACATGAGCTAAGTGAACCACATCGTAACCACATCTTTAAGAAATATAAGGAAGCATCGACATCACACTGCATCAGTAGCTCTGACACCATCAATTTGTTATTCATATTTCAAAAGATACTATCTATGATCTATCATTCCGTTGTAAAATGACATCATTGGCATAACAAACCTCCTGGGATAGGTTTCTCGCAACACATCATCGGCAAATGGGTTCCTATTAGGTGATGAACCCCAATCGTCATTATTTCTCTGCTTGTTCTTGTTTATTGGCATTTTTTCCATATCAACTATGTGCTCAGGGTTAGTTAGGTCAAGAGGATCGCGATCATCAGGGATTGCCCTGAGTGTTTGGCTCCACAAACGCTCACGGTTAGTTCCATGACATCTTGCTCTCTTATCTTTGGGAGAACAATTCGTCCAATCTTTTGTTGTTTACGTTCTTTCCTTGATGGTTAAGTGGCATTTGTTTGAACATCATTGCTCTCACCAGCAACACACGCAACACACACATACGATCGAATCAGGCCTCAAAACCTTTTCCATCGCGTTAAGAATAGGGGTTTAACATTACAAACGCCTAGCGGCATGCCTCGTTTGGAAATCGGGATTGTGAGTTGTGTAATTGTGACGATTTGAATTTAAATTTGGATTCAATTTTAAACAATATTGGTGCATTAAAATATTATGTTAAGACCCTACATAACACGTATTGAGATTTTTAACCACGTGTTTCTTTTATGCTGTATATCTCATGCATTTCTCTTTCTCTCATAGTCGAGCATTTTAAGGGTAAAATCAAATTCATTTTCGAACGAAGACCATTTCTTTTCGTTCAAATTGAAATAATGTCCAAAGATAATACCCAATTTGATTTCATTAAATAAAAAAATATGGTCGCTCCTTCTGTTCAAATCAAAATGGCTGATTCAAATCATCAAATCGATCGAGCTCGAGGTAGTGAAGTTCAATCGAGCGAGGGTCGCGAGATTTAGGTTTCACGTGCAAATGGCCAGAGTCGAGGCAGCGATGAGGTGAAGAGGTGAAGGCGAACGTGGCGGCGCATTTGGGTAGCTCGCGAGGATGGTGGGGGAATCAGCGATGCTCGGCGATTGTAGATGAGAAGTTCGCGACTTGGGTTTGTGGTCGTCTGAAGTCGCGTCGTGGTCAATGCAGTCGATGGCATGATGTTAAGTAATGACAGTGGCGATATAGGAGAAGTCGCGAGGGTCGCAGCTATGCACGTTCGATCATTTCGATTTTTCCAGGCAGTGAAGGTATTTTCATTTTATTAAGTATATATTCACGTAATATATATATATATATATATATATGTACATATACATCTTTAATATATAGGAATAAGATTTTGAAAATGGAAAATTTTAAATGTTTGAAGGTCTATATAAAATAGTTTTTTATCTATATGGATTATTTGTATATATATGTTGTCTCAAAGGAAGAAATAAATATACATAAACATATTTCAACTTACAAGATTATTCTAAAATAATGTATTAAGGCGATTTATTTGTTTAACTTATTTTAGTTACCAAATTATTTATAAAAGGAAAATCAGTTTAAAATTTAATGATTTGTTTAAAATAAAATCATTGGTTAACTAAATTTATTAAATGAAAATTTAATTATTCGATTAGTTCGATTATTAATAAAAATCATATAATTTTCTACACAAGGTGTGAAATCGTGAAGAAACCAAGTTGGAACGGAGTGGATTGCAAATTAAAGGTCTAAGGTGTGATCTTCTCACTCAATCAGAATAAATAGAATTTAAATTATTGATTGATTGTTTGGATGTGATATTATGTATGATAGTGTATATATATTGGAGTGATTGATTTTCCACAATATATATAGTGGATGAGACCCTATGCGCCCCACATAATAGTAGATGACCCTTTATACCGTGATATCCCGCCTTGAAGCGGGATTGGTATTTAATTATTGTGCTAACATCCGTGGATGCAGGAAAAAATGTTGGAGGAATCTAACTAGATTCCTCAAATGTTTGAATTTATTTCATTTGCTATGATATGGTTTATTGACAATCTATGATTGATTATATAGGTAATTGAAATTTTTGAAGGCTATGGTTTGGCCGAATATATTCTGGTATTTTTAAAATACCAGAAATATAAAAATTGGATTTTTGAAAGGAAATTAAAGTAGAGAATATTAAGTAAAATAAATTTTGAGAATTGGATAAATTAAAAGAAGGGATTTGAAAAGGGATAAAAGTTGATTTTTGAAATCCTATCGGAAAAATTCCAACTATGAGGGGAAAAGGATTTTTAATAAATGAATTTTTGAGAACTTAAGCCGTATTGTTTAAAAGCTGAAGAATTTATTTAAAATTTGGATTTTAAATGGTTTGGGAGAAATAAAAGGGAGAATTTTGAAAAAGAAGGAAATGGATGTTTTTCAGTTTAAAATAAGACGTTGAATCATAAATAAAGGAGTGAGTTTGGAATTAATAGATTTTGAAATAAATTTGGATAAGTAAAGTAATAATTTCTAAACGTAGTAGATTTTGGAAATTAATTTAGGAATTGATTTAGTGTTTGAAACTATGTTTTAAAAGGAGAATAAGACGATGGAATTTACAAATTGGGTTCTATAAGGAGAACCAATATGTCAGTGGATATTTGGAAGTGTAAATTCACGGTGGGAATTTATAAAGGAATGAGTAATTTGTTTTAAAAATAAATAGTGATTTATTTTAATGGTGTGAAAGAAAAGTGTATTTCCCTGATAAGCCAAGTACGATTTCAAGCAGATTTTTAAGTAAAAGTTAAAGTTTTTAAAGTTGTTTAGAAGGATATTTCTTTGAGAAATTATGTATTAAGTTATTTAAAATTTTAAAGTTAAATATCTTATTAAATTAGTTATAGTAGTAATTATTTTAAAAGGCTAATTGGTATTATGATTTAAAAAGATAATTATTAATATTTATATTTTATAAAGTAATTTTATTTTAGATATAGTTTTGCCAAAGTTTTTATTTGGAAAACTTGTATAGGATTCAATAATTTTTATTTTTAAATTGTTTGGCCTAATTTTTCGTGAAAAATTATTATTAAATTTCATAACTGGTATTTTAAATAAAGTGTTTTAAATAGTTTCTATTTTAAGTATTTTAAAGTATATATTTTTAGATAAAGTGATTTAAAATTATTTTAAAATCCAAAGCATTTAGTCTTGGCAAATTTTCGGTGGAAATAAATAATGTTAGGAAATTTATTCTGCGAGAGAGAAGTAGTTTGAAAATTATTTTCAAAAGATTGGAGCATGGAAATATATCTTGCAAAGATATTTATAGATAAATAGCTAATGTGGGGAAATTAGTAATGTCTGATGGAACTTATTCTATGAGAGAAAATGGTGGTTTGAAAAAGGTTTCAAAGAGTTGAAGTGTGGGAAAAATTTATACCTTGCGAAGATATTTTGAAATAAATAATTTAGGAAATTATTTAAATCTGAAGGTTGTGTATGAATTTTATTTGATAGTTAAATAACTGACTATCAATATTGGCCTTTATGACGACATTTAAATTTCTATGAGACCGAGGATCAGATTCCAGATGATTATCCGAAAACCACATCGAATCTTAAAAGTGGATCTTTTGTTTAAAAAGATCAAAAGTAGAAATTTGTTGTGACTTAATTTAGATCTGAATGTATCCACTTGTTTTTAAAATAAGCGCTCATTATTCGGATTAGGTGGGAGAGGACATTGAGTCATAAAACCCATTCCGAATAATGATACGACGAAATGGGATTGCGTTTGAAGATGGTGGTTGAAGACCATGTATTTTCGAAAACAAAAGGAATACCTGTCGATTGTCTTTGCACTGAGTTGCTCCGGTATAGAGATTACCTATGTGATAGGGAGTCCGGACGTGATTAGGGATATCCGGATTTCCAAGGACTTTTTCCTTAATTGGACGAAGTGCCTTCGGTTCCATTCAAACCCTTGATGGACTTGTATGGATGTATGTCTGATATTACACTTTGAGATATAAAGGTGATTTCTATCAAATACATTTCTGTTTGATGACGGAGAATTTATTATTTTAGCTTAACACCCTTCTCTAAGACATATGAGCTCAGTGGTTATGTAGTTGATGGTTACTAGTGATATATTCCCAATTTGGTAATGTGGCATGCTAAGTGTTGATCATTTGGTTGATCGAAGCATGGCCTTTGTGAAAAGCGTAGCTTTGTGGGACGAGACTTCATCGAATCCCACACCCTAGAAATGGTCGAAATTGGAAAGAATGCAGCAAGGTTATGGGGTCGCGCCCCTAAGGGTATGTGCATTTCCTTCTGGATAAAAAGTGATATTTTGGTATAGAGCCCAGATATTTAACTTGTGTGGATAAAAAGTGGTATCCTAGTATGGAATTTAGATATTTACTTATGTGGTTGTTGGAATTGAGGCGCCTCGGTAAAGGTCGGTTACGACCGGGGTTTGGCATACTCGTGACAGATAGTTACCTAGTTACAGTGGTAACCCGACCTTGTGTTGGCAGAGATCCGGTTAGGTTCTCGGGGCGTCCCTCCAGAGGCGTACCCTTTGGATGATGGAAGTTTCTTAGCCTTGACCATTTGTTGGAAATCCAATCACTCAATACAAGCCCATTACGGTTTTAGTTGTAGAACCTGCCATCTAACATGGTTGCTATAGTAGGCATACTATAATGGTACATATGGTGGCTAAGTTTAATATTATACTTTCGAAATATTTTTCCACACTATGCACTAATAATAATATCAAAAGAATTTCTGTGTATCAAGCATGTTTGACTATCATAAGGAGAAACCTTCCCTAAGTGCGCGATTGCATTGTGTGTGTGCCGGAAGACCTTATGGTAGTTTCATTTTACAAAAGCATGAACGGATTTCTTTTCCTTTTCTTTTATGCAAATAACTGTTTTAAGATCTCACACCAGTCCCACGACTGACTTGAAGTTCACTGTTTCCTTTCCTAAACTCTGGATGCCCCTAATTTTCCACACGGGCAGCCTAGAGTCAGGTTATCATTGTTTCTGGAGCTGAGTCAGGAAAGTATGTTATGGAGATCAGGAGACAAGCTGGATGACGAGACGTATAACACATATATGATGTTATTATTCAGCTATTGTGTTGTATATTGGCTCTGATGATGTAATGTATAAACATATTTAGTTCTTTTGTTTTTAAAGATTAGTCATTTATCTATTATATATTATTCCATTGCGATTGTGAGATTCTGATATTGTTTCTATTTCTTCTTCTACCTTCTTCTTTAACCCTAACAATTCGGTTTTCCGGCATTCGATTGTTCGGCATTTGATACAGTGGACTACTGATGTCGATTTTTGGACGTCGAAAAATCGGGTCGTTACAGTATTGGATATAGACTCACCATACAACACTTTTTTTGGCTAACCGGCCCTAGCCGAGTTCAGGGATTCTATTGCCCTTTGGTGTCTGACTTTAAAATTCCCTACTGATAATGGAGTTAGAGTCGTTGAGGGAGACCAGGCTGCTAGATAAGCCTGTTATGTTGCTGAGTTACGTGAGGTGCATCGAAAAGAAAAAGGAAAGGGCATAGAGGAATCTCTCTGCGTCCGCTTTGCGGAGAATTGACAGCTAACGCCTGGGCCAAGGCCTGGGCACCCCAACAAATTCCCAAGGAATCTTGACCCCCGAGAGATACCGAAAGTGAAGACGAAAGTAAAGATAGTCAGGCTTCCTCGGCAGAGCCGACGATCGATGTTCCGATCGATGATAATGATGACTCTATAATGGTAAAGATTGGATCTCAGTTAAGCCAAAGATGTAGGAGGAATTGGTTGAATTTCTCTGGGTAAACCTTGACGTGTTTGCATGGACGCATTCCGACATGTGTGGGATCTCCCTGGACATCGCGGGCCACACATTGAATATCGACCCATGGCACGTTCAGTCAAGCAAAAAAGGCGTGGTATGGATCCAGAGAGATCTGCTGCCCTTAAGGAAGAGGTAGATAAACTCAAGTCAAACGGATTTATGTTCGTAATGGGTGTCCAATCCTGTACTAGTTAGAAAACCTAACAGGAAATGGAGAACATGCGTCGATTACTCAGATTTGAATAAAGCTTGCCCTAATGACAGTTTTTCACTTTCTCGAATCGATCATCTCGTAGCCACAACAGCTGGACATGAACTCTTATCCTTCATGTATGCATATTATGGCTACAATCAGATACCCATGCATCTGCCCGATCAAGAGCTTACCAACTTCTTCACTGATCTGGGACTTTACTGCTATAAAGTCATGCCGTTCGAACTCAAGAACGCTGGAACAACCTACCAACGGCTAGTTAATCGCATGTTCGCTAATCAGGTCGAAAAAACAATGGAGGTATATGTGAATGACATGCTTGTGAAGTCACGAGTCTCCACCAATCATATCAAAGACCTGGAAATATGTTCAACATCCTCCGAGAGTACAGAATGAAACTCAACCCGTTGAAGTGTCACTTTGGGGCCGCTTCTGGAAAGTTCCTTGGATTTATTGTCAATGCTCGAGGAATTGAAGCAAATCCCGAGAAGATTTAGGCAATCAGAAATCTTGAGACTCCAAGAACTATAAAGAAAGTCCAGAGCCTCAACGGGAAAGTAGCAGCATTGAGTTGGTTTATTTCAAAATCCATCGACAAATGCACTCCCTTCTTCGATCTGATCAGAAAAGGGAAATGGAATTTTGAATGGACTATGGAATGTGAGGGTGCATTCCAAGAACAAATTCAACACCTATCCAAACCACCCATTCTATCAAATCCTATTGATCACGAGAGATTGCACATCTACTTGGCGATGTCAGAAAACGCAATCAGTGCCGCCTTAATTCGGGAGGAAGACCGGATACAACGGCTGGTATATTACATTAGCAAACGACTGACCGGGGTAGAGAGAAATTATTCGAAGCCGAAAAAGTTGACTGATTGTCTTGTCATTGCCTCGAGGAAGCTCCGTTCATATTTCCAGGCTCATCCTATCACTGTATACACCGACCAGCCGTTACAACAGGCCCTTACGCAGCCTGAGACGTCCGGTAGGTTACTCAAGTGGAATATCGAGCTGAGTTAATTCTACATCACCTACACACCAAGGCGAGCCATTGAAGGACAAGTCCTGGCAGACTTCATCGCTTAATTCACTATCCCGGAGGACTTTCCTGAAACCAGTGAATCTTCTAAATATGTCTAAAAGCTACATACTGATGGTGCATCAAATGACCGTTGTTCAGGCGTCGGGGTTGTACTTGAAACTCCTGAAGGTCGATCTATATGCTATGCTTTAAAATTCAATTTTCGTGTGACCAACAACGAGGCGGAATACGAATCCTTGCTCGTTGGATTAAGGCTACCCAGAGATTTGAAAATTATTACTGTGGAGATTTACTGCGATTTACAATTGGTCGTGTGCCAAGTTCAGGGAGAGTACCAGGCCAAAGACCGAAGGCCGGTGCTTAACTTGCTTAGGTTTAGGAAATGTTGAATCAGTTCGATTATTATGCCATCTACTACATACCCCGAGAATGCAATCAGAAAGCCGATTCCTTGGCAAAGTTAGCCAGTACCGGTGATGCACAGCAAATGGGACTCGTTCCCGTAGAGACATTATCTTCGGCAAGCATTGATCAGATAGAGGCGGACTGGGTATTTGAAGTCATTCTTGATAAGGAGTCATGGATGACTCAATTCAGAAACTATCTCGAGCATGGAACCCTGCCAAGACACAGAAGTGAAAAAAAAGTTTTTCCTAAGGCTTCACGATTCACCATTCAGAACGAGGTCATGTATAGAAGAGGATACTCCGTTCCTTTGCTCTGATGTATCGCACACGATGAAATCAGACGAGTATTGCATGATGTACTTGAAGGATAATATGGCAATCACACTGGGGGGCAAGCCCTTGCCAAGAAAGTGCTCTGATATGGTTACGATTGGCCGACTATAAATCGCGACACATCGGATTATGCCAGGAAATGCGACAGATGTCAAAAACATGCTCGGATTCCGAGAGCCCCGTCTACCGAAATAACTTAGATGGTCAGCCCCTGGCCGTTCGCAATATGGGGCATCGATATTATTGGTTCTCTACCTCTAGCTAAAGGTGATGTGAAGTACGCCATCGTTGCAGTTGATTACTTTACCAAATGGGCAGAAGATGAGCCCCTTGCTACTATTACAGCAAAGAAACTGATCAACATTGTTGTACGCAACATTATTTGTCGATTTGTCTTCCATATGCCATCATCACGGACAACAAAGCCCAATTCAATAGTGTTGAATTTAAGGATTTCTGTCAACAATTCCACATCCAAAAGAAGTTCTCTGTAGTTGCGCACACTCAAGTGAATGGATAGGTTGAAGCTGTTAATAAAGTTATAAAGTCCATTCTGAAGAAATGACTAGAAAAGGCCGAGGGCAAATGGGTCAATGAACTTCCTATGGCCCTATGGGCTTATCGGACAATCCACAAGTCCACGACCGGCCACACTCCACTCTCTTTCCTACGGTTCAGAAGCGGTTGTTCTAGTCGATATGGAAGTACCTTCTCATCGTGTGACCTATTATGATCCAAAGATAAATGCTATATTATTTTCCGAATCTTTGGAATTATTGGATGAAAAGAGAGAAGAGGTTGATTTGAAGGCAACTGCGTACCGAAGTCGAGTCGCCCAATTGTACAATGCCAAGGTCCGACCTCGAACCTTTGAACTCGACGGTCTCATCCGTAAGAGAATTTACCCGCTTCCTTCACATACGAAACCAACGTGGGAAGGGCCATATGTTATTGAACGAAGACACGGAGACGACACATTTAAATTATCGACCATTGATGGTCTCACTTTGCCGAGATCCTGAAACAGCGAGAGTCTTCGTCGCTACTACACATAACAAGCTTATTTATTCATTCAGTCTGCTTTTCATTTGCAGTTTGTTTATGCATTTTGAAATTTGAATTTGTAATAAGGCAACTGACTTTATCGTATTTTCTTATTTCACTAATAAAATGAAATCTCTTTGAGCCAGAGCAGTGATTTCTAAAAGCGTTATACGACCATCACAATGCACGGGGAGCTAAGTTCCATCCTATAGTGAGATTTATTCAAAAAGGGAGTGACTATAATATGACCGGTTACTCGCTAAGTGAAACCCGACCTCGGTTGCAAGTCATCGCACTAAAGCCAAGAAATGATTGATACACGACAATCCTCTAACTAACTCTAGATTCCCAGAGTGCAAGCTGGAGAATAAACTTACAATGCAGGCTCGAAGAAGGTGTATTTGTCCACCTAACGACTTCGCCTGCATTTAGACCAAGTTCAATGAGGATGGACACGTCCATCTACCGACCTCACATGTTAACTCAGGGTGGATGTGATCTGACCATCCACGATCCTGATATATCTATCATAACCGAAATGCGAACGAAATTATAAAACTCACAACAGATGTGATCGACCGTCTGTTAACCAATTCCAGATTCCCACAGTGTGAACTAGAGTATAAACATCAAAATGGGTGTAACCCACCACTCATCGACTAACTCTAAGTCCCTGAAGTGTGGATTGCAGTACAAATACAAACCGGGTGTGAAACGACCCCCCGTAAGACAACTCTGAGTCCTTGAGGTGCAGACCGGAGTTTAAACGCAAATCGGATGTGATCGGCCACTCACGAATCAATCTGAGTCCCTAGAGTGCGGATGAAATTCTAAATATCAAACAGGTGTGATTGACCGCCCATAAAATAACTTAAGTCCCCAGAGCATGGACGTATCTCCAAACCTTAAGCGGGCGTGACCGATCGCCGACATACAAGTACAATCCCTAGAGTCTGGATACGATCATTGATAGATGAGTGAGTGTGATTTGACCACCCGAACTCATCTTGTTTCAGCCTCGTTCACAAAGTTAAGCTCGACGTATTAAAGCTAAAAAGTGATTGTTGACCAATCTTTTCATCTTGTCCCCGGGACTAGGGACAGATCTTAGGTATCAACCATTGATCGAGACAGTACAGTATTGGAACTCGACTTTACGTTCGATCATGGTCCGAAGCCGTGCCTTTAGGACTTAACAACTAAACTTAGGTCTGATTTAGAAACTAAAACTTAACAAGTACATCAAATGGAAGTTCGAACGCTAAAATACTTAAGAAAATAAACATAAAACTGTGCTGAAGGCAAAATGGAATTTTATTTCAACTATTCTTTAAAAAAGAAGGATAAGTACAAAAGTATCCTACATAATCCTACTAACAAGGGCCGAACCCGCATCTATACACGGCCTATCGGAAACAAAAAGAAATTTCTATCTACCAAAAATGAGGAAAGAAGACATGTCTATTCTCTCGTCTTCTTCTTCTTCGGCTAGACCCGCTGGAACTACCGCTCAGATGCCTCTTCGAGCCCTTGCCTTTCGATGGTTGATATCCAGCCAAGGGTATTATGGTAATCTCTTTTTCCGAACTCACATGAATTGGAATACTTCCTGAAGGTGGAGTCGGAGGGATATGATCGATGTTGGAAGGTGCAGGAGGCACACCGGTGTTGACAATGGTACCAGCGGGAGAAATCATTCGCCGAGGGGCTAGACCAGGTCCTCCCATCCCACCTCCAATGCCACTGGCATGCATAACCGCTTCCATTTTAGCATTGATCTTAGCTATTATCTCTTGTTCGTGGATGGTCTGGGCATCCACAAGGATGTTGTTGGTTGGACCCGAGGAACTAACCACAGTGCACCTCCACTCATGACGAATGACAGATCGGCAAAAGGGTCGCCTTGGTGGCCAAGAATTTCTTCTGTCATATGTTCATCGAAAGTAAAATTGCTCCCCTGCTCTCCATCAATTGGGGCAGCGGCTGTTGTGGTGGTTGCTTCTATTATGAGGGCCTCCTACTCGTGATGCGGGTCTTGGGTTACAGGGGGAACGACCGGAGTAGCTTTTATTGCTGAATAGAGATAATGAAAAAACTGTTAGTCATAACTTCAAGTAGCACTCAAAATTTTTAATAAGCATAAGAAATGTTCAGAATACCTTCCTCAGATTGGCTCGCGATTGGCGAAGCAGCTTAAGAGACATGCTTACGAGCTGGAGACAACTGCGGTTGATCGGGATTGTATGCGGGAATAGAATGAGGATCAACCACATATGTAGATTTGGGAAGGGTTGGCATAAGGATTTCGGAACCCACATCATGGTGCTCAATGCCAGAACCCACTCTAGCCTCCGGATGCTGAGTACCGAGTCTCTCCTTTTTATTTAGTGATGTCATGGAGAACTCTTCTCTCATCCTCATTCAACACCCAGTTCTCTAGTTCCAACTCATCAATGAATTCAGCTCCGTGCTCTACTTTTTCATCTTCCGCCATGCAACACCAAGCATTATATAGGTGTGATGGATAGTTTTCGAGCCAGGTTAGATTTCGATGCTTCGAGACGTTGGTGTTATATGTGATAAGAAGATCTTCGATGTCAGCTTCCAACCTGGTCTCCACCGCTTTCACTTCATTCTCAACCCTGGCTTCGGCTTCCTAAACTTTGAGCGTTGCCGCAACCCTTTCATCCCAAAGCACCACAACCTGTTCACATGCTTCATGGGAAGCTATGTTTGCATCATCTTTCTCTCTGACGGCTTCAGCTAATTTGGTTTTAACCTCTTCAAGCTCCCCGTCTCTTTCGGCCATAAGTATGGTGGTCTGATGTCCCATCTCCTCAACCAGGACTAAGTGTGTCTACCACATCTCTTCCATCCGCCGAGTTGCCTCATCATCCCTTTTATTGGCCTCTGTCTTTGAATTTCTCGTTGACTCATTCTCATCGTTAAGCACCTGGAATATGCGGTCCTTCTGAACGAGATCGGTCCCTGATTTTTCAATTTTCTTCGCCCGCTCAAAGGCCACCATTGATACTTTGTCTGAGGTGTTCATCCATTCTCGGTATTGGCTGTAAACATCATGAATATGGTCTTGAATTGTTTGTTCTGCCTCGACAGGAATTCTCTTTAAGTGTGGGGGAAAGATGAAGCCGTCAAAATTGATATTTGGAAAATCTTTTTTCAACTTAGCAATTCTAGCTGCACCCTCCCTAGTGGGATTCTCCACTTATGGGGGGAGAAGCCTTCGAGATTCTAACACTAGGGGCTGGCAGGGACATGACCATAGATTTCCATTTTGAAGACTTGTGAAGCTTATGAGCAACTACCTTGTCTTTCCTCTTTCTCTCTAAATGTCTAGGACTATTTGAGGGACCGGCTACGGGTTCGTCTTCGGTGGGCGTATCCTCTTCATCGCTCTGCTCAGCTATTACAATCTCGGGTGCCCTACACCTTGCCCATCTTGCCGGGGCTGCCTTAAGGGATCCTTCAAGCCTTATTCTCTGGTCTCAGTCAATTAGCCCAACGGCCCTCAAATTTACATCCGTCAGCACCGAGTCGATCTCTCTAATCTCACCATGCACCTCTTGAAGAATTCACATTATTTCTTTAAATCAGACACCTTTAGGTCATGGAATTGCGACTGTAAAGGAAAGAAAATTTTAGACTCAACATCGACTACAACTATGTCGTTAGTTACTAGAGAACTCGCGGCACTTACTTCTAAATAGCCTCTGTCTCACATGCCCTGGCGGGCACCGAATATAGAACCACTCGGTTTTGAAGTAGCTAAGTCTGGTCCAAGTTCTAATCATGACTTGGCAATTCCTGACCGCCTCTACGAATGTGAACAAGTGATTATCTCCCCGACTCTTGACATTGAATAAGAATCTGACTTCCTCCGGTGTCGATGGCCGTAAGAGATGCTCCATAAAAACAATGAATAAGCTGTTCAACAATGCGTATCCATTTGGATGCAACTGTGATGGAGCAATGAATGGTGGAAGCATCCCGACTGTGTAGGAAAATCGGTTAAAAGAAGTGTACCCTTTCGAGGGAGTATGTGGCCTGTTATTCGACACCGGTAATAGGACATCATCTAATGATAGCCCGTGCCTAAAGCAAATTGTCCCCAGCATATCTTCGAAGACATTAGATGGTACATAATCTTTGGATTCCAAATAAAGATTGCTCCTGGCAACTCGTCCGGAGCTGGACGTATGACTACGGCTGTAATGGTCGACATATCTATTATTGGAAGTGGTGGACTTTGAGTCTTCTGTTGCTGTGAACTCCCGGGTTCCATGGCTAATCAACTCATCAAAAACCATCATTAAGTAACAATAATTGCGTGTGTTCCCCAGTGTGAAATGCATGAATGTGTTATGTAGTGCAGTGTAGCGAGTTACTTGAGAAATACTATAAGATATAGAAGAATGTTTGAATGACAAGACTTCGAAATTCTATCGGAGTGATCGTCATCGCTGACCGTCACAGCCGTGCCGTCCCGACTTTGGAAACTGAACCAAGTTAAAAATTTTCAAATTTTGTCAAGTGACAGTTCCATTAAGCTTCAAAAGGCGGTTAAATATGTAGTGAAACGATTAAGTCAAATTATGTAAGGCAGAAGCTCATCAGAGTCAAGTGATTAGATGTGCAAAGGTTTCCGTGTCCATTAAAAGTTAAACTCAGTCGATCACTTGAAGTATAATTCATGTCGATCATAAGATATCGTTCGTAACATTCATAAGGCATCAGTTCGTATCGATCGAGATTCATCAACTTCGTATCGATCAGGTGACGCTGGGTTTCGTATCGCTCCCTGGCATGAAGTTTGTATCAACCATTTGCTTCTTGAATTCGTATCGATCACTTCGAGTCGATGCAAAATTCTTCTATACCAGAACGATACGAATTTCATCTTCACAAGTGCGCTTCTGATCGATACGAACTGCCTCACTTGGAATCGATTCGAAGTTAGCTTTTGACCATCCCTTCATCGATATGAAATTGAGGCCAACCCATTTTCCACGAATCACTACGTGTTCCTATGCCTTCTTCCCCAATAGACATGAAGGCTATTAGAACTCTTCATCAAACTCCAGCAATCCACGGCCACCACATCGCAAAAATCAGTCACACATACATGTCGAATGGCAAAAGAGTTCAAATCCTTTTGTCCTAAGTCGATTGTTGTTGATTAATTACCTAATTCAAGTAAGGGATTTAAGGAGTTTATGGTTTGGTTGGTTTGAAAACAAAGTATCTTCTTTTCTCAGACAGTTGAAAGATACAAAGAGAAACTGGAAAGTGAAAGCAAATGAAAAAATTTTTAAGTATAAAACATATTTATATGGGTGTATAGCTAGGAAGAAATGATTCGTCTCCTAGTGCCAGTGACCGATAGAAGCAGTTTGCACATAAGCGATACGAAACCTCATGTTCGTAGCCACTTACTGTCAACCTGAAGCCACAGCTCATTGTATCCATCACTGATCCATCAATGCAAAGAAGCCTTCTCATATCCATCCATCATCCATCTAATGCAACATCCGTTCGTATCCACTGATTCCCATCAGTACGAACGCCACTACCAAGTTATGTTTGGACTGCCCAATTCCATCGATATGAAACGCCTATTTCATTTCCATTAACTTGATGACCCTAAGATCTCGTATCCATCGATATGAACTACATAAAATCAATAACTAAATTTGTGTCGATCGACATCGATACGAAAACAATTTTTCGACCTTTTTCATCGATCCAAAAGAGGGTCGATACAAAGAGACATTCTAAAACAACCATCAAGCATTGTTACAACTCGAATTTCACATCGATTCAGGAGAGGGTCGATACGGAATTCAATGTAAAAAAAACTGAAAACGACTTATGAACGTGCAACGTTAATGGGAGTCAGGATAATATACATTTATGTGTAACGAATTAACATTCGATTTTCAAAATTCAAAGGAATTGAATGTTCATCTGGTGACAATTGCAATAGTGAACAACAGTTTGCTATCTCTCGACAACGCACTATATGATCATTATCAGTCAACAATTCAGCATTTATATTAACGGAAATCATCCAAAGGTTACATCTTTTGACGAAAAGACAATAACTGTTCAGCGAATCAGATAGAACTTATTCAGAATATAAAATGCAGCTTTTCAAAGCTCGTCATGTTCACACAAGACATACTTTGGGGGGCAAATGTTATCCCGCCTTTTGGCAAGGCCATGACACCAAGAACTCGATTAGAAGCAAGGATAGCCAGTTCCGTAGATTGGTTATACCCAGGTCTACAGCAGAAAATGGTAAATTTTGTCCAAGTACAGATCAGGCTACAATCAATATGACACGACAATCAAAGCTATGAAAGCAAACGTTCCAAATCTCAAGTCAATCGGAGTTCATATGCTTAAAATATGATCGATGCAAATCAAGCAATGCTCTCATTCATTCCCATTAGATCACCTCCTTCGTTTCGATTTCATTTGTATCCATCCAAGAAACCTCATTCGTATCCACCAAACATCTGTAGTTCAAATCCATTAAGCATGTCCCACTTCGTATCCATCCATACTCATATTATTTCGCATCCATCATCCCCCAGCTTATTCGTATCGGCCCACCCACGCCTACTTTGTATCCATCGAAGCCATAAAAACCTTCATTTCGTATCGATCCAACTATGCACCCTATTTGTATCGATCTACCAGTGATCGCTATGAATAATGTAAGATGGATCAATGCGAGTGACATCCTCGTTGATCGATACGAAATAGAGCAACAATCATCGATGCGAAAAACATAGCAATTAACGGATATGAATGAAGCCATATTAATGGACATGAACGACATGGATAAGAAGCAACTGAATGAGAGCGATATAAAGGGAACATGTTAAGATGGCTGACTCGGTCGCTCGGCATGAAAAGTGGATTGATCCTAAAAGTTAGCATCGCATCATCGGTCATCATGTTCCTAGAAGCGATGTGAAGAGAAGCGATGCAAACTCGATAGCCTTCAACAAATCCAAACTTGCATCGATCATAACTCGAGATCTACAAGTCCAAATGCCACCAAATTTACACAGAAGCTTGTCTACAACTTCAAGAATGTACCTGATCAATTTCAACCCTAAAGGACCATTTATGGGTCGATACGTATTCAATTCATATCGCTCCTGGATCAAGTCAAAATCACTTGAACTTGATCTTGTGGGTCCACTCGCAGGAGAGAAGAAGCCTTCCGAGATCTGAGCGAGGTATTTGCAGCCTACGCCTATAAATAGTGACCCTGGACCTACATAAAATAGACTTTTTTTGGCTTCTCCACGCTGAAAATCTGCCGAAATCATCACTATAATTCAGTTGTACTATTGTTATCTTGTGTAATAAGTGAATGAAATTCAATAAACATCAATCATCTCATAGTGGACGTAGGCAATTCGCAGAACTACTCTAAATTTGTGTGTTTCTACGCATTTTCTTATTTTTGATTGGTGTGTTTGTTCTACCTCTTTTTACATTTATTTTCTTCATTTTATCTCTTCAAACACATCCGAAGAGCATTGTGCCCAATTTTGGTACAAACAGATGAAGAGTGTAACAACCCGTATTTTTTATATTGGAGGATCGTAAAATATTTTTGTTTATTCATATGAGGTCATATGACTCTAAAATTTTGAAAAATGACTCCTAGGTACGTTTTCCATATCTGTGATTTTTGCTGAATTTTTAAGTGACCATTTTAACCTTGAAAATCTTGTTTGGACTTTTAATTTTGATAGGATCCAAGTTAGGGTCTCAAATCACTTCCATTGTTTTAGGATGATGGTTTCCATTCCGTAAAGTGCTCATGTTGGCCTGCATTTGAGAGTAAGTAACTACATTCATACTTAGGCCCACAAACCTATCTCAAAAATTATGTTAAGGAAAGGCTATTGAGACAGATCTAAGTTCTTTTCATCTTCCCTAAAATAACTCTTAACTTCCGTTAACCCTAATTTCATCAAATAGTTTACCTTTCTCCTACTAATCTTAGCCTAAGTTATCATTAGAAGAGTGATTAGCATAGAGGGATTGATGATTATCATTTTTAGTTGAATTACATTCATCCTCCTTGCTGTCCACTTCAGATCTAAGGGGATGAATTGGTATTTTAGATATTTGGTGAGTAGTTCTTGATCTCACACTCTACTATGCGTGTTTACATAGTTAAAAATGATGTTTTAACATGATTTTTATCCTAAAACGTTTTCTAACTTTAATCACGTTTTTATAATGTTTATGCTAAATTTTAAAGTTTTTAAAAGGTTTTACAACCCCTTTTGTCAATATGCTCGTGTAAAAGTTAGATCTAGAATACGTTTTGGTTGATTTTCCTGTATTGCATGCATAAATGGATTTATATGTATGCTATTTCATGTACTTGTGTTGCGCTTTAATGTGGTTTGCTAGTGCTTTTAGGTAGTTCAGATAGGGGTAGTCAAATTGGAAAATCGAAGGCGAAGATGGTCAGAGATAAAACTTAAGGGAGGGGTTCTGGAACATGGCAGGAGCCTAGTATTCAAGTCGCATCAAAATTGGAGTTAAGTAGAGGACTCGGTACTGTAGGATCTTTGGAGTTAGCACAGGGGTTTGGCTATATGTTGAACTTAAACCGAGGGAGCTTTAGAGTTAGCACTGAGAGCTTTGGACTTAGTACCGAGAGCTTTTCTGAAGAGTGGTCGGGTTTAAGCACTTGGAAGATGGAGTATTAGAGGAGGATTATAGGATTAGAAGAAGGACAAGAATTTTGGCTAAGTATACCACTCACTACTGAGAGGTTTGATTGGTACTGAGAGGTTTCGTTTTATGGGATTGGAGTAAAACTCCAAAAGGGGAGGGAAGACTCTATAAGTCATGCTAAAGGTGTTTGTTTGTTCGCTTAGGGTTTGATGGCAATGTAGTAACACGATGATAGCTTCGTGACTTCAGTGAGGGAAACTCGACGGTTAACAGAGTTAGGTTTCGGTGATGAGGACTGGATGTTGAAAGGAGTCATGAGGATGTTTATCCACAAAGGGCGGGCTCTAGGAAGGGTGACCCATAGATAGAATGTTGAATGATTCTATCATGGAATGGAGAAATGTGGATGGTTCCTTGGGAATAGTGGAAACTAGATGATGCAAGGAAAGGGCTCAGATACTCGTTGTAAGAGATCATTGATACTCAGAGTGTTTTCTAATGTACTCGAAAGCAGGAGTATTGCGAGGATGCTTGTTGGCACTTTGTTTGGCTACCCCAAATTGATTTTTGGATCTATATACGTTGGACCAGTTGAATGGGTTTAGTATCAGCTTTGAGCTAAAGTGAGTACATTGGAAACTAGGGTTTTCATTAGTCCCAAGTAGGAGAAAGGCCATATGAGTTATCATATATCTATAGCACATTGAGTGGTAGTGAGGATTGTCTAATGGATGCTATGGCTGCTTTGATTGTCTTCTTCTATAGTCTATCACTCAAGCGATGTCATTTAAAATAAGTATTAGGGATAGGGATGCCTAGGCATCTGATATTATACTTAGTTTGTAGTATACCTTTGTGATATTCGGAGTAGCATATTATGTTCGTTATGTGCTAACTCTTTGGTTGTAGGGATAGCTCAGGTATTGTTCGTATACTCTTGTTGCTTAGTTTATCGACTTGTATAGTATTTTGAGATTAATTTACTTCTCACACCAGACTATTGTCTGACCTGAGGTTTTATGTTTTGCTTCTTATTATCTTGGGTACTCCTAAATGAGTTGCCTAGATAGTAGGTCTAGGTGTGATACAATAGCTATAAAGAGGATGAGTAGGATAGAGCTTTCTAGCATTGTATGCAGATATTATGCTTATTTCATTGTACAATACTATGGAGCCTTGATAGTGTCTCCTTATTACTATTACTATTAAATAGTTATTTGATTTTATTTTCATTTTTTGTAAACTCTATTACTTTGCTATATAACTCTTTGGATCTATGCTATGATATTTGGTTCACTTAGTTATTACCGTCTCTCCTATTTTATATCTTTGATGCATATTATATTTTATTCCATGTGCTGTTTGATATACGACATGTTCTATGGTTTGTTTTCCCTTCTTTTACAACCCATGATGATGGCTCTACATCCGTCGAGCACCACAATAATGCACTATTTAGTTATATTGGGTGCTGATGGTGTAGGGAGATCGTCACACTAGGAATCTGAGCTTAGGTTATGCGATTAACTTGAGTTGATACCATGGTCTAGTAGAGATAGGAATGAGTTATCACAATAGACTGGATCAAGATTGTGTGTGTATATATATGAGAGAGTGTGTACTTGTTATATATTTTTGTTTTCAATACTATATAGTAGTATATATAGTATATAATTCACATGCACACACAAGTACCATTGATATAGTTTTCATATATGAGAGACTGATCATTTTTATTACAGATCAAGAATGAGCCGCATACAAGAAATGCTATGAAGAACTCCTTCTTTTGAGTCGAGGAAGGAGCGGATTCAGGGGGATGCTAAACCTGACTTGCAAGCTATGTTCAATATGATGATGGCGAACATTCTGCAGAATGACCAAACGGCCGCTTCAAATGTTGTTGTTGGTGCTAAGGTGCAGGAGTCGAGGGTTAACTTTTCTAAGCCATGTAAGGATCACTCCACCTTAGAAGGAAAACCATTTCTTTGAAAGAAGTCCGCCGTCGAAGTGTAGGATTGGTTGTGTTAACCAAAAAATTCATTTAGGAATAAAGGCATGAAAGAAGGCTCATAAAAAATGTTAAGCTCCACAAGAATTAAGGACAAGGTTTTTACCATGATTCAAAAATAGTGTTTCAAAGGCATTGAGATAGCTTTCGAAGAGGTTAGGATGGATTTGCATGCGCCTAGCGCACCTATAAGTGTCAAGTGAAACTAAAGCTTTTGAAAGAGAAGAAAACAAAGCCAAGCCGCCCTTCCGCCTCAGCAAGACCTTTCGACACAGTTGAATCCACATGTATAAGAGAGCCTAGCATGGGTTCGAAACACCTTTCGAATGTTTTGGACAATAGGCTCACACAAGAACCAAACCCTTCGAAATGGTTGGTTTCTCCATTTTCAATCTTCCACTTAAAGACATTTTACCAATGTGCGCCTTTCGAAAGCAAGAATACGCATTTTTAAATGGTTGGAACCTTCCGTAAGCATAAAGAAGACTCTACATGAAGCCTGGTGACCTTTCAAAATGATCCAGTCATTACCTACTAATCCTTTTGAAATTATGCGAAAGCGCTCCTTACCCACTCAAATATTTACTCACCGTCGTTAACACCAGACCAAAGTGACCAAGGGAGGTTTCAAAGGAGAGGATGAAGTTAGGGATGCTTCCACTTAAATCAAAAAAACTTGATAGGGAACCTTGACCCTTTCGCTATGAACCTTTTGAAGGAGTCGACATGTTTTAGAGGAAGGAGAAAGCAATATTGGGAAATTTTAGAACAACTTCCACTTCTAGTACACTATTGAGGAAGACGAAAGAGTTAACCCAAGTATAATAAGAGACCTAAGCGGCCGCCTTCAAAGCAATAGAAGTGAAAGGATGGAGGCGAAAGGCTAGGAGAAAGTCCTTTCGACCACTTTGAAAGGATAAATGTGGAAGGGAGTCAACCTTCATCTATAAATATAAACCTAGGGGTAGGAGTTTGGGGACCGATATTGAATTTTGAATTCTCTTTCTTACTTCATAGCTAAATCAAACTTTTGTAACCCTAAATCAATTTGGTGAAAATTCTCATACTTGTAATTCAATTTAGATCAATGCAAAAGAGTGGACACATGGATTCTAATATCGATTTTGAATATGAGAAAGATCATTTCGGCCATTAGCTTGACTAATGACTAATTGCACATGATGCTCACTTATTTTCATAACCTCTATTTGGCTTATGCAATGCAATGGAATCAACTTGGATATTGTGATTGGAAACATATTATCATCATATTTCGTAATATCAAATATTAAATTGACGTGATGATGATAATTTGATATTAATAAGTTCATTGAACTTATACCATTTGTGCAAAATGTAATTCCATTGCATATTGAATATAAATCCTATATTTTGTATATTGAGTCCCCTCAAAAGAATAAGGACTTTTTGACTTGATCGAAAAGCGTCTCGAAAGGGGCTGAGTGTATGAATATTAAATTATGTTTGCTGGATGAACTTCTTTGAAAGGATCTTGGTTATTCCTAAACGTATAACCTCTTTCGTAGGAGTTCCTATCATGGTAGCATAAATTATGCTTTTGAAAGTAGATTCGCCCTTCTTAAAGGCAGAACGACCCTTTCGACTCATTCAAAGGGAGATATGAATGATTCTTTCGACTCACTCGAAATGGGATGCGAATAAGCCTTTCGATCCACTCGAAAGGGTTTATGAATGAGTTATTCTCTTCCTAATTCTTGTCTCAAAGTGTTGATTGGTCCACTTGTCAACAATTAACACTTTCACAAGGCCATCCTTCGAAGACATTCTGTCCCCATGAACTCATTCGAAAGGGGTTTTAAAGGGATTTTTCACTTCTAAAACTTTACTTTGAGGTGTTAGCAAGATTACTTGTTAACAACTTAGCTTTGGGACGTCGATAAGATTTCTTATTAACAGGCTAGATACCTACGAGCGTATCTTTAGTGACATGGAAGTTGATGATGCCATGAAAAGGAAGTTGGTCTCTAGACGGCTTCAAGGGTAGGCCGTCAACTGGTGGAATGCCATTACTATTGCTACCCTAAAGGATCAGTATGCTTGTGACAAGTTCAAGGCTAGGTTTGTGGAGAAGTTTGTTCTGGCTGCTTAGAAGTCGGTAGATTTGCTGATTTAAAGTAGGGAGACATGTCTATCTTTGAATATATTGCATAATTCGATGCCTTATCGAAATATGGGATGTCTTTCATCGATACTCTACTTAGAAAGGATGGAAGTTTCTAATGGGTATAAGACTATTAAAGGAAGAAGTTGGTGAGTCATATCGATGAGTCGTTTAAGAGATTTGTGAATAAAGCTCTTCGCTAGGGGAGTTTATACTCTAAGTCCAAATTATCCATTGTCGTTAAGGAAGAGCCAAAACTGAAATAAGGTGGTGGTGGAAACAAAAATGGAATTGGAAGAGAAAGTAGTTTCAGGGAAATAATGCTCAAAAGAAGGCTAATGAAAACCCATCTACTATGGTTGTGTAGACAAGAGTCACTTGATCAGAGACTGCAAAACTGATGGGAAGAAGAAGTGTTACAACTGTAGCAATTTCGTACGTACGTAGAAAAATTATCCAAAAAAGCACAATAGAAAGAGGCTGTGAAAGCATATACTTTGGATGTGTCCTGACTTCGTAACGAGTGCTACCTCGGGGAAAGAAGAAGGGAATAAGCGTCATTATTCTAGGTATGCTTTCTATTTATGATGTTCCTATACATGTTTTATTCGATACTAGGGCTTCACATTCCTTCATATCTAGTGACCTTGTGGATAGATTGGGATTGACACCCGAAATAGTTGATCGACATTTGATTGTGACGAACCCTGTTTGAGGCTCCACTAGCCTATATATGGTTTGTCATGGTTTGATCTTATTGAGTCATAGATTCTCTTTTGTTTGTGATTGCTTTGTTTTAAGTTTTTTTGGGTTTGGGATTATTTTAGGGATGGACTAGGTAAGGTGTATGCAGTAGTAGTTGATTGCGAGAAGCTGTTGGTGACGATCATGGTTGTGGAAGGGTAGACGGTAGTGATTGGAAGCCTGTCGGAGGATTGAGTTATGGTTAGCTTTCTATATTCGCTCGAGGTTCCACGGGATAGGTTGTCATCTATACCTATTGTTAAAGAGTATCCAAAGTATTTGAGGAGGTGATCGGATTACTGCCATACTAGGAGATTGAGTCCCACATAGACTTGGTGAAGATGCATGACCAATAGTTATGCCTTTGAGGCGCATGATACCCAAAGGGAAAAAGGAGTTGGAGGTGCAAGTAAATGACCTATTGAGGAGAGGGTTCATTTATAGAAGTATATCTGAGTGGGGCATACCTGTAATATTCATCACTAAGGTGAATGACTCTCAGAGGTTGTGTGTAGATTACCATGATCCGAATAAGGTAACGAAGAAGAATAAGTATACACTCCCATATATTAATGACTTGTTCGATCATCTCCATGGTGTGAAGGTGTTCTCCCAATTGGATTTGACGATGGGATTTCACCAACTGAAAGTAGTGAAGGAGAGTGCACCAATCACCACATTTCATATTCCCTCTGGTTTCTATGTGTGGTTTGTTATGCCGTTTGGGCTAGCCAATGCTCCAACATACTTTGTTGATCTCATGAACCACTTCTTTTGTGATAAGCTAAAGAAGTTCGTACTTGTGTTCATGGATGATATTCTGATCTGTTCTTGGATAGAGGAGGAACACAAGATGCACTTGACGATTGTGCTTGAAGTGTTAAGGAAGAATAAATCGAGAGTGAAGTTTTCAAAATGCCACTTCTGAAGGGAAGAAGTGAGATTCTTGGGTCATGATCTCTCTGGATAAGGTATTGTGGTTGATCTTATAAAGGTGGCAGCAGTTTAGGATTGGAACCATCTCAAGAATGCTATTAATGCAAGGAGTTTCCTACGAATAACGTATATTATAGATGCTTTATTAAAGACTTCCCAAAGGTAGCCGCACCATTGACCAATTTGAAAAAGAAGAACTAGACTTTTATTTGGGACGCAAAGTGCAAGCATGCATTTGTGAGTCTGAATAGAGGTTGATGAGTGCACTAGTATTGACCATTCAGAGTGGGAACGGGGAGTTGATAGTAGATGCTTATGGTACTAGGTTAGGTGTGGTATTGATGTAGAAGGGGAAGGTTGTCGCCTACGCTAGTCCACAACTGAAGCTGCATGAGAGGAAGTACCTAACTCATGATTTGGAGTTGGCAGCGATAGTATTTTCTTTGAAAGTATGGAGGCACTACTTATTAGGAGAAAGGTTCTAGATATAGTGGACCATAGATCCTTGGAGTACCTTTTCTCCTAGAATGATCTCAACTTTCGCCGGTAGTGATGGTTGGAATTCTTAGTCTCCTACAACTTTGCATTTCCTATATGCCTAGTAAGGGAAATGTGGTCAGTGATGTATTGAGTAGAAGACATGCCAGTCCAGAAATGATGTTCGTACAGTGGAAGCAGTTTGAGTATATTGATGGCTATGACTTTAGACCTTATTGCGAGTTAGAGCCAAAGATGTTAGCAAGTTTGACTATCAGACCTATTTTGATCGAGCGGATTGGTACTAGTAAGAGGTGAGATGTTAGATTAGTAGAGATTATGGTGAAAATAGAAGGAAGAGTAGAGTCTGAAGATATAAAGCAATACAGACTCGATCGAGAAGGTTGGCTCCGTGAGGATGGGAGATTGTTTGTCCTTGATGTTGATAGATTATGAGACGAGGTGCTACGAGAAAGCCACCATTCTAGGTTGATCATACATCCGGTAATAAGATGTACCGTGATATGAAATAGACCTATTATTGGGAGGAGATGAAGAAGGACATCTGGACATTCATCTCAAAGTGTATGAACTGGCAGTTGGTAATGGCAGAACAGAAGAAGCCAAGTGGATTACTTCAATCGCTTGAAGTTTCCAAGTGGAAGTGAGAGCAGATTTCAATGGATTTCATCGATTGGTTGTCGAGGACCAGAGGAGAGTACGATAGCATTTGGGTTATAGTTGATAGATTAACGAAAAGTGCCGCGTTTATAGCCATCAATTCTACTAGAATGACATGCAAATTGGCCAAGTTGTATGTAAACTGGATAGTACAGTTTCATGGTGTCCTGAAGATCATTGTGAGTGACCAAGACCCGTTGCTCACTAGGGGTTTTTAAAAGAGCTTACAAGAGTCGTTGTGGACTGAGCTACATCTTAGTACAGCTTATCACCTGTAAATAGATGGTAAGACCGAGAGAGTGAATTGTATATTGGATGATCTCTTGCGAGTATGGGATAATCACTTGCATTTATTAGAGTTCACATACAATAATAGTTATCAGTCTAGTATCAGTATGGCACCGTTTGAAGCATTGTATGGCCGATCATATAACACTCTTTCATGTTGGTGGGAAGTGAACAAAAACCGATACTTGGGCTAAACATGATTAGAGAAACCTTGAAGAAGATAGAGATCATCCAAAAACGAGTGAGAGATGCTTAGGATAAACAGAAGAGTTATGTTGATAGAAGACGTAGAGATTCAGAATTTTCCGTCTGCGATTTGAAAGTTTGTGCATGACTCAAGCGTGACGATTGCACCGGATTAACTTGATGATAATGAGATTGAACCAATAGCTTCAAGACCTCATAGGCCTGTTCATATTGTTGGATGCAATACAAAACAACTTATGAGGAAGACAGTGGAGTTAGTGGAAGTTCAATGGAGCGAAAGTGATGGTGGTTCCATGTGGGAAACCAAGAAGAATATGATGGCCACATATCCGAAGTTCTTTACATGGTAAGGCATATTGTTTATCGTATTTACTTTCACCTTTTATGTCATATATAGTAATTTAATTTCTCGCATGCTAGGATAGGCTTATCCACACTATTGGTTGTGTGACTGTTTGTTTGACATGTATGATGGTTGTATAGGATTGTTAGGCATGCGGGGTAACTATGTTTGATTATTTTTTGACTTATTTAGGGATTTCGGGGGTGAAATTCCTAAAACGGGGAGAGTGTAGCGAACTGTATTTTGCATGTCGAAGGATCATAATCTTTTTTATTTTATTCATATAAGGTTGTATGACTCTAATTTTGAAAAATCACTCTTAAGGATGTTTTCCACATCTATGATTTTTGCCAAATATCTATATAACCATTTTGATCTTGAAAATCTTGTTTAGACTATAAGTTTTGATAGGAGCTAAGTTAGGGTCTTAAACCTCTTCCATTGCTTCAGGATGATGGTTTCTCATTCTGTAGAGTGGTCATAATATAAAAACTGGTTTACCATTTGAAAGATATAGGTGTTTAAATTTTTGGCTATTGTTGGCGTACATTAGTGGGCAATTAACTAAGCCCATACTTAGGTCCACTAACCCATCTCGAAAATTGTGCTAAGGGAAGACTGTTGAGATAGATCTAAGTCGTTTCCATCTTCCTCAAAATAGCTCTAAACCTCAGTTAACCCTAATTTCATCAAAATGCTTGCATTTTTCCTACTAATTGTAGCCTAAATCATCATCAGAAGGGTGATTAGCATAAGGGGATTAGAGAATTTAGCTGAATTACATTCATCCTCCTTGCTGTCTTACAAATATAAGTGGAGGAATTGGTATTTTAGGAATTTGGTGAGCGGTTCTTGGCCTCTCACTCTACTGTAACATTCCTGTCTTTAAGTCAAATTTAAATTGATAACTAATATAAATTTTTGGATTTAGTTACGAATAAATTTGAATATTTATAAATTAAATAAAAAAACATTTGTTGTTTATTTATATATATATGTATATAAATTGATTGGAAATAGAATTTAAATTTGAAAATCAAATAATATTTATTTTAAAAATTGTATTGGATTAGAAAACATTATATTTTAAATTAATAAAATTTGTTTTTGGATTATAATATACATATATGTATATATACTGATATGAAAGTTATATTTTGAAATTAATATAGTAAATTTTCAAAAATTGTTTAAAGCTAAATTCCATTTTTTATAATATACATATGTGTGTTACTTATTAAAGTGTAATTAAGTTTTAAAATCAATTTCCTTAAAATTTATAAATATATATATAAAGAAATGCATTGATTTAAAGTAATAGGAAATATATAAAGTTTAGATATAAAACATAACTAAGTATAATTTTCTTAAATTAATAAAAGGTTTAAAACACTTTTCTTTTATACTTGAAATAAATTTAGTTATGTATATATTTAAAACTAAATAGAAAATGTATTACATAAATATATGATATATCACATAATTCATACAAATATAAGTAATTTATAATAACATAAAGGTTTAAAAGTAAAATTATAAAAAGGAGGGATTTAAACAAAAAAATTATTGTAAATGACATTTGTAAAAACATAATGACTTGTATAAACATTTGTAAGCAATTTAAACAAAGACATAAACAAGTGCAGAAAATCTTTATCATGCTTATACATGTGTAAACTAAGTAATATGTAAGATTAACAAGTGGCATACTTATTTCTTTTAAAAATTTAATATAAATATCAAATAAATAAGAAACCAGGCTATCTTCTCTTATTCATTTTCAAGCTGAAAACCAAAAACCTGTAAAACAAATTCTCAAACTGAAAACAAAACAAAATTGGAAATCAAACTCAGATGAATCGAAACCTAATACAATTAAAGGACATTCAAACTCAAGAATCAAATACCATAAATCTTCAACTTGATTCAATTTACAAAAGTTAAAAATCAACTAAGCAAGCAAATTTCAATTTGGAAGCAATCAAGCTTTTAACCTGAGCAAGGCAAATCCAAATTCAACTCGAATATAATCAAAGTATCAGATCATCTCAAGATCAAGTAGATTCAAATGCAATTCAACATAAACTCAAATTCAGGAAGACTAGTTTTAGTAAATTCGGTTTTATCAGCCCTTCCGGTTTATTCGATGTCCATGATCTGTTTCCAGATTGGGTTATTGATAAAATTGATAAAATTAGAAGAGATTTCTTATGGAGCGGGAAAAATTCTAATAATTATATAAGATGTCTAGTAAATTGGGAAACCGTCTGTAAGGCCAAAAAGGAAGGTGGTTTAGGAGTTATTAATTTGCGTAATATGAATTTGTTTCTATTAGGTAAATGGCTTTGGAAGTTTAAAGATATAAATGATAATGCTATTTGGAAAGAGATCATTTCCAAATATTACTATAACGGTAATAGCAATTTATACCAAATTGCTTATCCATACACCCAGAATTTGTCTAATTTTTGGAAAAACATTTTAAAATGTCATGAAAATTTTAACTTAGGAATTAATACGATAGTACATTCAGGTAATTGTACTTCTTTTTGGCACGACCGTTGGATTTCGATCTTGCCTCTAAAGTTAGAATTTAAGGAGCTATATGAAATTTGTAACTTTAAGTATGCTTTAATCAATGAAGTTTGTTCTCCTGAAAATGATCCTCCTTGAAATTTTAGTTTTAACAGAATTTTAGTTGCTTCAACCTTTAGGCAACTTTCTTTGCTTTATGCTAGATTAAATCTTTATAATATTGATAATGATAATGATAATGGGATAAGTGTAAGAAATATACTTCTAATTCTTTCTACAGATTTATTAATTTTTCGAGTACGATAAAAAACTCATTTAAATATATGTGGAAATATAATGCTCCTCCTAAATCCAAAATTCACATGTGGCTAATACTTCATGGAAAACTTAATATAATAGAATTTTTAAAGAGAAAAAACATTCAAAATGATAATAAATGTTATTTTTGTAATTTTGCATCTTGAGGACATTAATCATATACACTATGATTGTTTGGATTCTAATTACATCCTAATTAATATTCTTAAAATTTTTAACTTTAATTCAATAACTAAAATTTCGGATTGTGAATTCTACTGGAATAATTATAGATTCAAGTTCAAAAAGAATATTAGATTTTTACTAGACACTTTATTCATCATTATTAGTTGGTTTATTTGGTTTGAAAGAAATCAAAGAATTTTTAATAATAATAGTAGTCATTTTAACAAATTGATTTTACAATTCCTTCATTTTGTTTTAATTGGATTTCTAGCCCCAATTATAAATTAGCTAAAAATATCCTTTTCAAACGGTATCTTAACAAAATTAGTCATAATATTAATTTTTTTAAACACAGCAATAATTTTTTTATCATTAATAATAGTATTATTAATATTTTCTCAAATATATGATGATTTCACTTTTAATCATAACTTACTTATGATTAAAGGTTCATAAGATAGATATGTCTCAATTTTTGTACTAGTCTCTGTTTGGTATTTGTTAAGATGTATTTCAATTTTTTTGTTATTATCCAGATAGTCTTATTTAGGTTTTTTTTCCTACCTTACAAATACATCTATATGTATATTAATTATATAAATATACATATATATGTATCATTCTAATTTTTTCCTTAGTCATTTTTCAGATACAGGTATGGGCAATAGGATATTAGGTTCATTTTACAGGTACTCATGTCTTCAAATTACAGGATATCAGATTGTAGAGACGTCATCAGAGCAGAGTTTCTTCATCTAGAACTTATAGCAGTTTCTCCTCAGATATAGGATACTGCTATCTTCATTATGGAGTACTTTTTTCAGGAGGATCCATTCTTCAGTTTAGCCCTCCTTCCTCTTGTTCAGAGCCTTCAGAGTGGTTTCTCTATTCAGCGGATCCACTTCAGAGTATATGCTTATTCACCCCTTCTGATCCAGATTTTTGGAGCTTCCTTATTAGTTTGGGACGTCATCCAGCAGTTTTGATTTTTTCTTTAGTTTTTTAGGTACTCCTAACACCTTAATATTGGGCGGTGGCCATGCCGGAGCTCGATATCGGAGTGTGATGGGTGGTGGCCTTGCCGGAACTCGTCTTAGGAGTACTTGAGATTTGATATATGTATTTAGTTTTTGTTACCTGCCAGGCATGTTAGTAGCACCTTATGTCTGTGATATATATATATATATTCACATGTGTGCTCTTCTCTATTCATAGAGGATCATACATTTTTCTTAAAACATAGACTCAAATTCAAACAGCAAGTAGGCAATGCAAGATCAAAAGGAAAACTACAGGGTCTTTGTTCTCTGTCTTCTGAAACCAGGTGAGTAAACTCCCTTCAATCTGATCTGTAACTTGTTGAAGCCGCGAAAAATGTATGGATGTATGTAAATTTGTTTGAATGCATACAGATATGTATATATATGTGTAGATATGGGTGTGCATGTCTGATATACAGGCATAGTTGCTTCTGTTGATTACAGGTTTCAAAAACCTGTTTAAAAAATATATATCAAAAGCTCCTCCTCAAATTCTTTTTAGGCTTTAGGATCTGAACGAAACTTGTTTGTTTGATCAAGATATAGTTCTTAAAAATACTTTTGAGAAGAATGAATTGAGTTTATCTACAAATTTAAATATACAGTGAAAAAAATTCATAAACATGATAAATTCGAATCTCATAATTAATTGATTCATATACATCATCGGGTTCGACTTGAAAAACCATGATTTATAAAACAAAATTCAAGATTTTTAGTTCACTAAATCATGAGAAAATGTGAGATGAACGGGATTGACATTTTTGTCAGTTTCTGGTGATCGACGGGAAACTATAGGTCTTGCTTGTTGTCAAATATGGTTGGAGGATAGAGGATTATTAAAAAAATATTCGCTTAAATTCTTATTCGCCGTGGTGGATTGTCTGAGTCAATTTAGGGTTTTAAACCCAGTTTGCTCGTCGAAGTTTGAAGAGGAAGTTCGTCGGCATGAGTGGACCGAAAGGGGCTGGACCTAGGGGGATCGAAGCTAGGGATTGTGGTGTTGTTCTGGACAGGATTTTAGGGATTCAGGTGAATTAGATCGTCGTCGGCAAGGCTTTTTTTTGGAGGTTTGGGTTCCAGTTGAGTTGTATTGCTCGATTTTGATTCTTTATCGTATTGGATAATCTGGGTGTTTGCAATGGATGAGAACATGTTCGTCGTCGTGCTGGAGGTCTCAGTGACGATCAGTGATGGTCAGAGTAAGCGTACACATGCATATGGTATCAGTGGTATCAGGTGTGGTTTGTGGGTTGGGGGAGAAGAAGGATGCTTGGGTTTCGACTCGAGGAAACAATGGATTGCCTCAAAGCAGAGGAAGAAAAGGAAGAAAACCCGAAGTTGGGCTCGGGAAATATAAGGGATTTGCTCGGGTCTGAAATTTAGGCATAAAAACAATTTTAAAATTTTAAAACAAAAAATCAAGTTTTACTTAATACAATTTTGTTAAAACTACTTCTTTTGTAAATAATGAATGTTTACCTAAGTTTTAAATTTGTGAATGGTTTTTAAATAAAAATTATTTCAAATTAATTAAGTTTATAGTGTTTAATCTATATAACCTTTATTTTAAAAGTTTACTTTAAATAAACTTAATATTGTAATTAATTGTAGATGAAAAGTTTTTTTTTTATAAAACATTAATTTAACACAAAGGTTTTAAGTGAATAATGAATTTATTTCGAAGATTATTTATAAAGACTTAAATGATGATTTTTTTTAATTATTTAAGATAAATGAGTTATCTTAAGATTAAAGGATCATTAATTTGAAATTTAATGATAATTACTAAATCAAAGATTAATTAAGTATTACGTAAAGATTAATTAATTAGTTAAGAGTTAATTAATTAATTAAAAATGATTACTTAATGAGATTAATTAAGCTAATTGCTTAATGTAATTAATAAAAGATTAATTACTTAATGTAATTAAGAGGTAATTACTTTGTGTAATTATATTAAAGAATAATTAATTAATTTTATTAATCAAAGATTGATTTATTAATGTAAGTAATTAAAGGTTATTTACTTTAATGTAATTAAAAGTTGATTAATTAATTTGTTATTAAAGATTAATTAATTATAAGTAATTAAAGGGTACTTTATTACTTAAAGAATAATTACTAAATTAAAAGTAATTGATTAATGATTAAGGTCGATTAATCAAGTGATTAAAAGATAATTACTCAATGTAATTAATTCGTGCTTTATTAATATAAGTGATTAGGGTTGATCACTTATGGTAATTAATTAAGGTAATTAATTAAATAATAATTAATTAAGGGTTAATTAATTTATGTAATTAACCGAGGATAATTAATAAAGAGTAATTTAATGATTAAAGGTTAATTATGTAATAATCAAGGGTTGATCGAATTATTAATTAACGTTGACTAATTTATTATTAAAGATTAATTAATAAATGATTAAAGGATAATTATTTAAAATGATTTGTAATTAACAAAGGTTAATTAACCTGGATTAGTAATAAATCTGGTTTAAATTAATTATAATCAGGGGATTAATTGACCTTGCTTATGGTTGTTTGGATTATATGAAATGCTTTGATTTGTTTGATATCCCTGATGTGTGATGATTTGTGATATGAATTATTCTAATTTGAGCTGTGATGAATGTAATTTATTTATCTGTGATGAATTTATATTATTTATCTTTGAATCTGTGAATGAAGATAAGCGTTATAGGATTATACCGCTTATCGATATTGCTGTGCTTGGATTTGTGAAGATTCATTTTGTATTGTTGTGTGTAAAACCCCTGGACAACACCACACACACACAAATATGGGTTGCATGAGGAAATTGGTTAAGTGACAGATATTTGAATTTAATATTATGAAATGATTTTAAAGATTGAAATTTGAATTCCAAAATGGTTTGGAAATGAAATTAGGTTAAATATGAAAAGCTTTTGAAAGGAGTTTTGAAGATAAAATTATTTTTAAATAACTTGTTAAAATTTTGAAATTAAAATAGTTTGATTTGAATTTGAATTAAAGATTTGAAGTTGAGTTCTATAAATATATGTTAAGAAATTATGGTTTATCAAGTTATATAATGTTTTATATTGGTTTTAAGCCATTTTAAAAAGTCTTATTTTGGGAATTTGAATTTAACCCAAGTTTATACTTTACAGGTTATAACTCATGCATATTTGATCGGATTTTTTTCGAAACGCAAAGCATTTGTTTCCAAATGATAATGGCTTTCATATAACGAAAGAACTTCTGGTTTTTGTTGAAAAGATTTCAAATTTGAAATGGAATTGTTTTGAAAGCTATAAATGAATCTTTGTTAAAGATTAGCGAACTTTGTTTTCAAATTTAAGAGGATCTTAAAGGTGTATCTTTTGTATAAAAGATTTGAAATGGAAATAGTTTTGAAAGCTATGAATTAATCTTTGCGAAAGATTGGTGAACCTTGATTCCAAATTGAAGTGGATTTTAAAGGGTGAATCTTTTGTTTAAAAAGATTTGAAAGTGGAAATTTGTGTAAACCATTCAAAAGAAAGGTTTTGGGCTTTAAGTCGTGACTTAACTAAGATCCTAATATATCCATATGCTTTTAGCGCTCATTATTCGGTTTAGCCAAGAGAGGACTTTGTGTCATAAAATCCATTCCGAATAATGATATGACAAAATGGATAGCATTTGAAGGCCGGTGGTGAAGACTGGGTATTTTCGAAAGCGAAAGGATTACCTGTCGAATGTCTCTGCACCGAATGGCTCCGGTATAGAGATTTGATCACCCTTTTTGATGGGGAGTCCGGACGTGATTAGGGATTATCCGGATTGCAAGGGCTTCTTTGAAGTGCCTTCAGTTCCTTTCGAACCTGGAACAAACTTGTATGGATGTGTGTTTGACATTACACTTTGAGATATAAAGTTGGTTTCTATCAAATACATTTCTGTTTGGTGGTGGAGAATTTATTCTCTTAGCTTAACACTCTTCTTTAAGACGCACGAGCTCAGAGGTTATGTAGTTGATGGTTACTAGTGATATATTCCCAATTTGGTGATGTGGCATACTAAGTGATGCTGATCATTGGTTGATCGAAGCATGGATTTTGTGAAAAGCGTAGCTTTGTGGGACCAGACTTCATCAGGACCTCACAACCCGGTAATGGTCGAAACATGAAAGATGCGGCAAGGTTATCGGTGGTCGCGCCTCTTATGGTATGTCCATTTCCATTTGGATAAAAGTGGTATTATGGTATGGAGCCCAATACTTAACTTATGTGGTTATTGCAATTAAATTGCTTTGTGGTTGTTGCTGTTGGGGCCTCGGATAAAGGTTGGTTATGACCGGGGAATGACATACTCGTGTTAGTAGTTACCTAGTTACAGAGGTAACCCGACCTTGTGTTGGCAGAGAGCTGGTTAAGTTCTCGGGGCGTCCCTCCAAAGGCGTACCCATGTTGCCAAGGAAGTTCCTTAGCCTGACCATTTGTTGGAAATCCAATCACCAATACGCGCCTTGTATGGTTTTAGTTATAGAACCTGCCATCTAATATGGTAGCTATAGTAGGCATACTATATTGGTACGTATGCTGGCTAAGATTAATATACTTGCAAATGTTTTTCGCTATGCACTAATAATAATATCAAAAGGATTTTGCGTATCAAGCATTTTTTATTGTCATAAGGAGAAATCTCCTCCAAGCGTGCGCTTGCATTGTGTGTGTGGTGGGAGGCCTTATGGCAGTTTCATTTTCCAAAAAGCATTGTGAATTTCTTTTAAATTCTTTTTATTTGTTTTTGTTTTCAAATAAACTGTTTTTGTTTGCTCACACCAGTCTCATGACTGACTTGGAGTTTATTGTTCCCTTTCTAAACTCTGGGTGCCCACAATTTTCCATACAGGCAGCCTTGAGTCATATTTTTTGATAGTCAGCTAGTAGATGTAGATTCGGTAGCCTTCAGCCTTCTGTTTGGAAATCTTTGAAGTCTTTGATCTTTGAAGCCGTTTGGATTTGGCGATAGCATTTGTTTCTCTTCAACATTCAGACTGAACTTGCTTAATACAACTTGATGGTAGTTTGACCTTATTGGATTGTAGATCTTTGGAGCTTGGCATTGAAGATGTTGTTATCTCTTCTGTTGTTGCTATTATCCTTCCGCTATTATCTTGTATCTCTTATATTGATAGTCATTTGTATCAATGTGTTGTATGAAATATGGTATATCAATAAAGTTATTCATTTTTTTCTTCCGTTGTGTTGTTGTACTTAATGTGTTATAGGCTCCGACATGAATTAAATTTCAACGTTTGAATCTGCGGCATTCGAATACGGGTAAGTATGGATGTCGATTTTTTGATGCTGAATTTCGGGTCGTGATATTTTGGTATCAGAGCTGAAGGTTGAACTTCAGCTCAGGAGTATAACACATTAGGTGACTCATTAGAGGTAGGTATATAAATGCCCTAAATGAGTATCCCTAAGATATCCGTGTGAATGCCTCAATAAATTCTCTTACTATCCACTGATAGTGAGTATGAGTGCAAGAAGAAGACGAGATAGGGAACAGAGGAGTACCACTACGAATGGTCGATACCCTGCAACAACAACGGAAACAACTTTTTGCCTCGGTCTCTTTGATCATCATCTGATATCAATTCTTTGAAGGCTGCGTGGCAGCTACAAGAAGAAGCTTCGGTGTGGTGGTGGCCGTGCACATCATTTTAGATAGATTTCTAATTCCTATTTCGTATTCCCGTCATCAGCAGGTTTCTATCAGCTTTTCGATTTTTAACTTTAATAAATTTGAAATTTTAATTGGAATAAAATTGATTAACAAATATGAAGTCAAATTGGATTGTATCCATTTATTTATTCTATGGGGTCCAGATATATTCTAAGAATGGTTAGTTTCCCTTCGGACTAATCAATGCCCCTACATATTTCGTAGACCTGATGACCCCAGTATTTCGTAAAGCATGAATGAGTTCGTTCTCATATTTTTTGATGATATTCTGACTTGGAACCAAATGCAGAATAGATATTCAGTTTGATCTAGTAATATATTTCTCATCTGTTCTTTGTTGTCTCCTGTCTAGCAAATTTCGGGGACGAAATTTTCTTAAGGGGGAATCTGTAACATCCATGTCTTTAAGTCAAATTTAAATTGATAACTAAAATAAATTTTTGGATTTAGTTGTGAATAAATTTGAATTTTTCCAAATTAAATAAAAAAAACATTTGTTGCTTATATATATGTATATAAATTGACTGTAAATAGAATTTAAATTTGAAAATCAAATGATATTTATTTTAAAAATTGTATTGAATTTGAAAACGTTATATTTTAAATTAATAAAATTTGTTTTAGGATTATAATATATATATATGTATATGTATATGTATATATATTGATATGAAAGTTATATTTTGAAATTAATATAGTAAATTTTCAAAAATTGTTTAAAGCTAAATTCCATATTTCATAATATACATATCTGTGTTACTTATTAAAGTATAATATGTTTTAAAATCAATTTCCTTAAAAGTTATAAATATATATATATATATATATATATAAAGAAATGCATTGATTTAAAGTAATAGGAAATATATAACTAAGTATAATTTGCTTAAATTAATAAGAAGTTTAAAATACTTTTCTTTTATACTTGAAATAAATTTAGTTATGTATATATTTAAAACTAAATAGAAAATATATTACATAAATATATGTAAATATATTACATAATTCATACAAATATAAGTAATTTATAATAACATGAGGGTTTAAAAATAAAATTATTAAAAGGAGGGATTTAAACAAAAATATATATTGTAAATGACATATGCAAAAATAAAATGACTTGCATAAACATTTGTAAGCAATTTAAACAAAGACATAAACAAGTAGAAAATCTTTATCATGCTTATACATGTGTAAACTAAGTAATATGCAAGATTAACAAGTGTCATACTTATTACTTTTAAAAATTTAATATAAATATCAAATAAATAAGAAACCAGGCTATCTTCACTCATTCATTTTCAAGCCGAAAACCAAAAACCTGTAAAATAAATTCTCAAATCTGAAAACAAAACAAAACCTAGAAATCAAACTCAAATGAATCGAAACCTGATGCAATTAAAGGACATTCAAACTCAAGAATCAAATACCATAAATCTTCAACCTGATGCAATTTACTCAAGTTAAAAATCAACTAAGCAAGCATATTTCAATCTCGAAGCAATCAAGCTTTTAACCTGAGCAAGGCAAATCCAGATTCAACTCGAATACAAGCATAGTATCAGATCATCTCAAGATTAAGTAGATTCAAATGCAATTCAACATAGACTCAAATTCAAACAACAAGATCCAAAGCAAAACTACAGATTCTTTGTTCTCTGTCTTCTGAAACTAGGTGAGTAAACTCCCTTCAATTTGATCTGTAACTTGTTGAAGCTATGAAACATGTTTGGATGTATGTAAATTTGTTTGAATGCATACAGATATGTATATATGTGTGTAGATATGGGTGTGCATGTCTGATATACATGCATAGTTGCTTCTGTTGATTACAGGTTTCAAAAACCTGTTTCAAAAAAATCAAAAGCTCCTCCTCAAATCCTTTTTAGGCTTTAGGATCTAAACGAAACTTGTTTGTTTGATCAAGATATAGTTCTTAAAAATACTTTTGGGAAGAATTAAATTGAATTTATCTGGAAATTTAAATATATAGTTAAAAAAATTCATAAACATGATAAATTCGAATCTCATAATTAATTGATTCATATACATCATCGGGTTCGACTTGAAAAACCATGATTTCAAAAACAAAATTCAAGATTTTTAGTTCACTAAATCATGAGAAAATGTAAGATGAACGGGATTGACATTTTTGTCAATTTCTGGTGATCGATGGCAAACTATAGGTCGTGCTTGTTGTCAAATATGGTTGGAGGATAGAGGATTATCGAAAAAATACTCGCTTAAATTCTTGTTCGCCATGGTGGCTTGTTTAAGTCAATTTAGGGTTTTAAACCCAGTTTGCTCGTCGAAGTTTGAAGAGGAAGTTTGTCGGCATGAGTGGACGGAAAGGGGCCGGATGTAGGGTATCGAAGCTAGGGATTGTGGTGTTGCTCTGGACAGGATTTCAGGGATTCTGGTGAACTAGATCGTCGTCAGAAAGGCGTTTTTGTTGGAGGTTTGGGTTCCAATTTTGAGTTGTAATGCTCGATTTTGATTCTTTGTCATATTGTATAATCTGGGTGTTTGTAATGGATGAGAACATGTTCGTCGTTGTGCCGAAGGTCTCAGCGACGATCAGTGATGGTCGGAGTAAGCGTACACGTGCATATGGTATCAGTGGTATCAGGTGTGGTTTGTGGGTTAGGGGAGAAGAAGGATGCTCGGGTTTCAACTCGGGGAAACGATGGATTGCCTCGAAGCAGAGGAAGAAAGGAAGAAAACCCGAAGTTGGGCTTGGGAAATATAAGGGATTTGCTCGGGTCTGAAGTTTAGGCATAACAACAGTTTTAATATTTTAAAACAAAAAATCAAGTTTTTTAGCAAAGCTAAGCGGGATTGACTGGTCCCTACCAGTTTATTGCAAACACAATAAAAAATTGCACCATAACAATTCTATGGTACAACGGGGAAAACAAAAGAGGGAAACAAAAAACAAAATACAAATAGCGCCAAACAAACCGGGTCAACAAGACACCAGTTAGAACCAAATGCTATTGTGACTGTCAGCGAACTCAAAGGTGCAATTTCTCACACCATCTTTGATCGAGCACATCAATTGATTCCATATTTCAATTTCAGTTTTGTACTTGCCATTGAAGACTCTATCATTTCTTTCTCTCCAAATAACCCTGATGAATTTCTTGAGGACAAGAAGCAACAAAGTACCGGAGTCATTAATCCATCTTGTGGCTGTGAATAGAAAACACCATTCACTATTGCTATCCCTGGTTCTGTTACCATGACCAAGCAAGGCAGATATTCTATTCCACAGGCCGTGTATAAACTTGCAACTGAAGAAGAGATGAACGTTTGTCTCTGTATCTTCGTTATAGAAACTGCAGGTCGCATTAGAGAGCAAGCCAATGCGAAGAAGTTTGTCTTTGAAATTCATGGCATTTCTTAGAACTTTCCATAGGAGAAAGCTATCATTTTCTTTGCAGTGTTGATTCCAAACCCTTTTTTCCCACGCAAACCAAGGAGCGGACGAATCATGGGAAACACAGTCATATAACTTGGATATGGACTGTTCGACAAGATCAGGAGACCACAGCACTTTGTCACAAGGGATAATAGGGTACTGTTGCCTGCTGATCTCATGCCATAGTTGACGTGTAAGTTGATTGCTGGAGTACGGCAAGGAAATGACACCATCACTTGTGAAGTCCTTAGCCTTGGCATCCAACGGTATACCAGTTTGAAGTATCTGGTTGTATGACATTGTTTTGCTAAGAATGAGACCATGTCTAGCCCAGGGATAGGATTATAGGATTATACTGCTTATCGATATTGCTGTGCTTAGATTTGTGAAGATTGATATTGTGTTGTTGTGTGTAAAACCCCTGGACTACACCACACACACAAATATGGATTGCACGAGTAAATTGGTTAAGTCACGGATATTTGAATTTAATATTATGAAATGATTTTAAAGATTGAATTTTGAGTCCTAAAATGGTTTGGAAATGGAATTGCGTTAAATATGAAAAGCTTTTGAAAGGAGTTTTGAAGATAAAATTATTTTTAAATAACTTGTTAAAATTTTGAAATTAAAATAGTTTGATTTGAATTTGAATTCAAGATTTGAGGTTGAGTTATATATATATATATATATATGTATATATATGTCTAGAAATTATGGTTTAGGAAGTTATAAAATGTATTTATATGGGTTTTAAACCATTTTAAAAAGTATTATTTTGAGAATTTGAATTTAACCCAAGTTTATACTTTCAAGGTTATAACTCGTACATATTTGATCGGATTATTCTGAAACTAAAAGCATTTGTTTCCAAATGATAATGGCTTTCATATAACAAAAGAACTTCCGGTTTTTGTTGGAAAGATTTCAAATTTGAAATGGAATTGTTTTGAAAGCTATAAATGAATCTTTGTTAAAGATTGTTGAACTTTGTTTTCAAATTTAAGAGGATCTTAAAGGTGTATCTTTTGTATAAAAGATTTGAAATGGAGATGGTTTTGAAAGCTATGAATTAATCTTTGTGAAAGATTGGTGAACGTTGATTCCAAATTGAAGTGGATTTTAAAGGGTGAATCTTTTGTTTAAAAAGATTTGAAAGTGGAAATTTGTGTAAACTATTCAAAAGAAAGGTTTTGGGCTTTAAGTCGTGACTTAACTAAGATCCCAATATATCCATATGCTTTTTAAAAATAAGCGCTCATTATTCGGTTTAGCAGGGAGCGGACTTTGTGTCATAAAACCCATTCCGAATAATGATACGACGAAATGGATAGCATTTGAAGACCGGTGGTGAAGACCAAGTATTTTCGAAAGCGAAAGGATTGCCTGTCGAATGTCACTGCACCAAATGGCCCCGGTATAGAGATTTGATCACCCTTTGTGATGGGGAGTCCGGACGTGATTAGAGATTATCCGGATTGCAAGGGCTTCTTTGAAGTGCCTTCAGTTCTGTTCGAACCCGGAACAGACTTGTATGGATGTGTGTATGACATTACACTTTGAGATATAAAGCTGGTTTCTTTTAAATATATTTCTGTTTAGTGGCGGAGAATTTATTCTCTTAGCTTAACAACGTTCTTTGAGATGTACGAGCTCAGAGGTTATGTAGTTGATGGTTACTAGTGATATATTCCCAATTTGGTAATGTGGCATACTAAGTGCTGATGATCATTGGTTGATCGAAGCATGGCTTTTGTGAAAAGCGTTTCTTTGTGGGACCAGACTTCATCAGGACCTCACAAACCGGTAATGGTCGAAACAGGAAAGAAGCGGGAAGATTATCGAGGGTTGCGCCCCTTAGGGTATGTCCATTTCCTTATGGATAAAAGTGGTATCATGGTATGGAGCCCAGATACTTAACTTATGTGGTTATTGCAATTATGTTGCTTTGTGGTTGTTGTTGTTGGAGCCTCGGATAAAGCTTGGTTAGACTAGGGGATGACATACTCGTGTTAATAGTTATCTAGTTACAGAGATAACCTGGTCTTGTGTTGGTAGAGAGTTGGTTAAGTTCTCGGGGCGTCCCTCCAGAGGCGTACCCATGTTGCCTAGGAAGTTTATTAGCCTGACCATTTGTTGGAAATACAATCACCAATACGCGCCTTGTACGGTTTTAGTTGTAGAACCTGCCATCTAATATGTTAGCTATAGTAGACATACTATAATGGTACGTATGCTGGCTAAGATTAATATTATACTTGCAAATGTTTTCCACTATGCACTAATAATAATATCAAAAGGATTTTGCTTATCAAGCATTTTTGACTATCATAAGGAGAAATCTCCTCCAAGTGTGCGCTTGCATTGTGTTTGTGGCGGGAGGCCTTATGGTAGTTTCATTTTCCAAAAAGCATTGCGAGTTTCTTTTAAATTCTTTTTGTTTGTTTTTGTTTTCAAATAAACTGTTTTTGTTTGCTCTCACCAGTCCCATGACTGACCTGGAGTTTATTGTTCCCTTTCTAAACTCTGGGTGCCTATAATTTTCCACACGGGCAGCCTAGAGTCATACTTTCATATAGTCAGCTAGTAGATGTAGATTCGATAGCCTTCAGCCTTCTGTTTGGAAATCTTTGAAGTCTTTGATCTTTAAAGCCATTTGGATTTGGCGATAGCATTTGTTTCTCTTCAACATTCGGACTGACCTTGCTTAATACAACTTGATGGTGGTTCGAGCTTATTGGATTGGAGATCTTGGAGCTTGGCATTAAAGATGTTGTTATCTCTTCTGTTGTTGCTATTATCCTTCCACTGTTATCTTGTATCTCTGATATTGATAGTCATTTGTATCAGTGTGTTGTATCAAATATGGTATATCAATAAATTTATTCATTTTTTTCTTCCACTGTATTGTTGTACTTAATGTGTTATAGGCTCCAGCGCGAATCGAATTTCAATGCTTGAATCTACGGCATTCGAACATGGGTAAGTATGGATGTCGATTTTCTAACGCTGAATTTCGGGTCATGAGATCAACTGTGCATGTTCATATAGGTAAAAATGATGTTTTAACATGACTTTGATACTATAATATTTTTTAACTTTATCCACCTTTTTCATAGATGTTTATAGCCGAATTTTAACAGTTTTAAAAGGTCCTGCAACCTCTTTGTTCACATTGATATGCTAGTTTAAAAGTTAGATCTAGGATATGATTTCTTGATTTTCATGTATTGGTTAATTGCATGTATGATTGGATGTAATTGTAAGCTATTTCATGTACTTGTGTTATACTCTAATATGATTTGCTAGTGCTTTTAGGTAGTTGGGAAAGGGCTGGTCAAACTGGCAAATCGAAGGCTAAGATGGTCGAAATTATAAGAAACTTGGGGGAGGGGTTTTGGAACATATGAGGAGCCTCGGATTCAAGTCACATCAAAATTGGAGATAAGTGGAGGAGTCAATACCGAAGCTTTTATTTGGTGGAAAAAGGTCTCGGTTGGAGATTGTATTTTAGGTTAGGGCTAGGAGTGATGAACCGAAGCCAAATACCATGTTTTGGCTAAGTGTTGACTTAGTACTGGGAGCTTTAGAGTTAGTACCATGAGCTTTTGGACTTGGCACCATAACCTTTTCTAAAGAATGGCCGGAGTCTAAGCACTTATAAGATGGAGTATTAGAGGAGAAATACTTCAAGAAAGAAGAAGGACAATAATTTTGGCTGAATATACTATTCGGTACTGAAAGATCTGACCGTACCGAGAGGTTTCTTTTAATGAGATCGAGGTGAAACTTCCAAGAGAAGGAGTGTAGACTTTGCAGGTTGTGATGAGATGTTTGTTTGTTCACTCAGGGTTTGACGGTGTTATAGTAGCATAATGGTAGCTTCAGGACTTTGGTGATGGAAACTCAACGGTGAAAAGAGTTAGGTACCGGTGATGGCGGCTCGATGTTGAAAGGAGTCGTGAGGATGTTTATCCACAAAGAGAAGGTTTTAAGAAAGATAACCCACATATAGAATGTTGAATGATTCTATCATGGAATGAAGGATTGTTGAATGGTTCCTTGAGAATAATGGAAACAAGATGGAGCAAGGAAAGGGCTCTGATATGCGTGCTAAGGGACCATTGATACTCTTAGTGTTTTTTATTGTACTCGAAAGTAGGGGTATTGTGAGGACGCTCCTGGTACTTTTTTCTGGCTACCCCGGATCGGTTGTTTGGATGCATATACCCTGGACCAGTGGAATGGGTATAGTATCAGTTTTGGGCTAAAGTGTGTACATTGAAAATCGGGACTTCCATTAGTCATTAGCACAAGAAAGGTCATACGAGTTATCATATATCTATAGTACATTTGGTAGTGAGGATTGTCTATGGATGCTATGGTTCCTTTGATTGTCTTCTCCGTAGTCTATCACTCTAGCGATGTCATTTGTCATACGCATTAGGGATCAGGATACCTACTTAGTTTGCAGTATACCTTTATGATATTCGTAGAGTAGCATATTATGTTTGTTATGTGCTAACTCTTTGGTTGTCGGGACATGTCAGGTATGGTTCGTATACCCTTGTTCCTTACTATATCGAGTTGTATAGTATTTTTAGATTCATTTACCATTCACACCAAACTGTTCTCTGACCCGAGGTTTTATGCTTTGCTTCTTATTATCGTGGGCACTCTTAAATGAGTGGACTAGACACAGGTCTAAGTGAGACGTAGTAGCTATGTAGAGAATGAGCAAGATGGAGCTTTCTCGTATTATATACGGATATTATGCTTATTCCGCTATGCAACACTGTGGAGCCTTGACAGTATCTACTTATTACTATTACGGAGCTATGTAGTTAATATTAGTATTGGATCCATATCAGTCAAGTATCGTTATGAGATATTTTAAAATACCATGATAATATCGGAGAATATCGCCGACATATCGGACATGTGTAGAACATGTTAGAAACCATATTGTACTATTTTATAGTCTTATAACGATGTTATGTTTTTACATATTTGGATCAATATTTCCAAATTACTATTAAAGAGTGATTGAATACAGTTTACCGATTACAATATGGTTACCGGGATAATCTATAAAACACAAGTCATAGAGTAAGCTTATAAATATCGGTAAATTCGCATAATGTGCATTTTTTTATTTTATTCATTTTTATACTATATTCGTTTTTAAATCAACTATATTAATTTGAAATTTTTTTCCATTTTTATAGCTTCTTCATTTTCATTTTCACTTAATTTATCAAGCAAGTAATGTTGATTTGACATCGACAACAACTTCTAAGATGTTCATTATCGATTTTTCAAATATATAATTTTACTACTTTTCAATGTTTTAGCTCTTGGTGCATGGTAATAACTAATAGAATAAATTTTCATAACTGAACATATCAATTAGAAATGGTGAACCAAAATATAAATAAAAAGAGAAGTTGCTTTTAAACGATCTAGTTTTTAGTGATAAAGTCTTCACATTAAATAAAACAAATGAAATAACAGAATAAATAGAGTTTTCTGTGTTAAGAGACGAATGAAATAGGCTAAAAAAGTTATGGAAATTAAAACAATTAGTGCATTGTGATTTCTATATATTGTCATTCACTATACTAAAAATAAATATTGAGAATGTGAAGGTAATTATTTGTAAATTTATTTTCTCTAAGTTATACGATAATGAATGATATTCCTAAAAAATATTAGGGATTTTACACTAAATATCGAAGCGATGTATCAACAAATATCAGGTGATATATCGGTAATGATATTTTAAGCGATATTTTGAAAAAAAATATATCAGTTAAGGTATGATATGAGATATATCAACGATATTATCCGATATTAACTACATAGGCTATGAGACAATTAATTGAGTTTATTTCCATTTTGGATAAACTTTATTACTTTGTTGTAAAACTCTATGGATTTTTTGATGCACTTAGTTATTACTATTTCACCTATTTTATATCTGTGATGTATATTATATTTTATTCCATGTTTTCCCATGATGGCCTTTTTATTGATTTTGACGATTGGATCTCTCTATGAATGGAAAAGGGGTGCTTGGGATCAGGAGTAATGGTCATCTTTACATTTTCTCTTTCACTTATAGTATGGGGAAGGAGTGGACTCTAGTGCTGTGGACACTACAAATACTAAATTGAGTAATCGATTGCTCAATCCAACTGTATCTATTCTTTATTAATCGCTTTGCGAAGCCTTGCCTTAGAAAAAGTATTCAAAATTGTACCATAGGTTTTGTGCCCTTCTTTTACAACCCTTAATGATCTTCTACATTGGCCGGCACCATAGCAGCACATTATTTATTTATATTGGGTGCCAGTGATGTATAGCGGACGTCATAGAGAGAAACATGTACAATATATTATTGCATAAGAGTATAACTTAGATAACAAAAAATAGGATTTCACCTAAATAATCTATAAGCAATTAATCTTGTGTCCACTAAAGTGCTTCAACAAATACCATACGAACTTTAATATTTAAATTGTTTAAATATTATTAGGGACCGAGTTCATACCCGAGGGTCACACGACTATCACAATTAACCTTCATCCAAATTTAAACTAAATAATTTATGAATTTTTTTAATTATTACAAATAAAATTGATATAAATATTATATTTGTTTAATTATTAAATTATATTGCTAATAGAGGGTCTTAAAATTAAGTAATTGACTATATAAATGTTATATATTTAATTAGAAAAGAATATTAATTCAAATAATAAAAATTAAAATAAAATGAAAATTATGTGTATTCGATACACGTAGAGGCCGTCCATATAGGGTATTGTGGTGAGGGTTTAAAATAAGAGATAATTTCATTGAACATAGTCTCTTATTGGTTACACATATTTAGGACATTGTGATGAGTTACACTTCTTAACATTTCCCTATAAATAAAAACTTCCTCATTCATTTTATTAGCATAATTCAATGAAACCCTAGGATCCATTGGTTGAAACTCTAGGTTGGCCTTGCAAACCATACATAAAGAAAGAAAAAACACTTAAAGAGGAGTTACGCAATCCAGTATGTAATTGACCGATGAGCTTATTTATATATAAATTTTGTTTATTTTATTTAATTATACTATAAATATTGTTTAAAATTATATTTCTCGGTTGTAATTAAAAAAACATTTTTATTACATTATAATTATCATGTAAGTTAATTTATAAATTGAATTAGCATATTTATTTTTCAAACCAATTTTTTTTAAATATCTTCGGTAAGAAAATATTTAGGTCTTAATTCAGTCATTCTAGTATTAAAATAAAAAGAAAGCTACACTTCTAAATAGATGTATAGATTTTCGATCTGTTCAAGCATGTCGCCCCTTTGTTACTTCAAGCCTATTTGGAAAATTGAAGCATCTCCTAAATTAACAATTCTTATGTGGATTGTTCTATGATAAACTAAACACTACTACTCGACTAAATTCTAAGTTAATAAACAATCCTAATCATAACCCATGCTATTTTTGTAACTTATCTCCCAAAACTACTCATCGTTATTCTTTGAATGTGGTTTTTCTCAATATATAGACAATATTTTACTTATTAACTTCAACCTTGATATAAGCATTAATATTGTAATGACCTGGTATTTCGAACCATTCAAATCAACAATCATCTACTCATGTTAGACTTGAATTACTCAAAACAACAAATTGTTAATTTGTATTTGGCAAAACTTAGCATTTATGGTAAATAAATCATCACAGAATCACAGACAGAGTATTACAACAATAAGAAGCGGAATAGGTAAATAATAGTTCATGAAGCTACTATAAAATATCAGAGTCTGAAATAAAATGAACAGAAGCTCAAATACAAATAAATCTCTAATATATCAGCAACAGACGAGCCTGAACATAAATGACTGGAATAAGCTGAAATAACTGAAAGCTGGATAGATAGATCTTTAAACAAAGCTCCAATCTCCAAATGTGAGTCTTAAATACTGTGACACTCAGTCTAACCCGAGCATAAAGCAAAACACAAAACTCTCAAGTTAGGACTAAAATTCTTATATCAGTAAATTTAACTCAAGTGAAATGTCAACTGGAATACAAGTAACTTAAGAGATGTTTTAGATACCCATCCTCGAAGAATCCATGGAACTATCTACTATGTAATAATATACGCTATTATAACATGTCTATTAGTAAAGTAAAATATTAAAATAGCGTTAAGGAGTTACCTATATTCCCATAGTTTATACAATGCCGTATGCTCCACCAAACCGGTGGTTTACCCAGTGGACACCCCATTGGTATGGTACAAAACAAACTCGTAGAAGGCGTGATAGGGCATGTGACAAGGCACGTAAGGCAATGCCTAGGGTAGGATTTTACCGTTTTACGGCTTTGGACTGATGGTAACGCAAAGCAGCTACTACCTCCACCTCGAGACACGCTCCTAAATCAAAGGTGCACCTAATCAAATCACAAGTAATAGAATGGTATCGAAGAAATGTATCCATTAGGAGGAATGACCTCACTTGGCCCGACGTGGCTCCTATTTTAGCCACATCAAGCTGACTCACGGAGTCAGGGCTGTGCTAAAACATCATATAGAATCATCGCCAAACCATCCTACTTCATTTTGGAATCCCCAACACGTACAGAGTTGTTAAAGTGGTTTTCGGTATTGGCAAAGAGTATGACAATATCCGATCCCAGTCTCTGTAACTACCAAACGCTTATTTCACACTGTGGTCATTTCATTTCAGATTGTTCATACTTCATATCAAAATATCATATTCATTTCAAAACCATATCAATTCGATATCATTATTCACTTTAAATAATATTCATTTCCAGAATCGTAACACTTTAAATATTATAACACTTTTGATATCATAACACTTTCGTAATCATAACAGTTCCAACTTGAACAGTTTAGATATTTAAAATAGTATATATATTAAAATAGTTATAAATTAAAATAGTTTATATACTAAAATAATTTATATATTAAAATAATTATGAAATAGTTTATATTTATTTAAAGAGATTATACCGAAATAGTTTACTAATTAGAATTTTTTCATCCAATTCCACAAATCGATTCAAATCAAATTAAGTTTCAAAATTCAATTATATTAATCCCTGTTCGACACTTTCAATTTAAAAGGGAAAAGATTCAATTCCAATTCTCAATAAATCATTTCAATTTTTATCGATTTCAAATCCAGGTTTGAACTATCATTTCAATTCCAATAAGATTCAAATTTAAATATTCAAACATTTTCAATGTAAGTTTCATTTATATTTCAACATTTAACTTTGATTTTATTCAAATTGGAAAATATTCACTTAATCATTTTTATTAAATAAAATCTCCAATTTATAATTCAAATTAATATTAAATATTCAGTCTCAATTTTATTCAAAATTGAGAATATTTATTTAATCACCTTTTTATCAATCACGTTATCAATCATATCTTTCATAATCTCAAAATCAATAAGTTCAAATCAATTCTTATTTAAATTCAATTATTAACCAATTTAAATTCCAAGTCAACATTAATTTATCTTCCCAACCTTTATTATTAAAGTTATAAAACATATATTTTTAAAATACCAATATAAATTTAAATAGATACTTAAACATATTATAAACCAACTAAATCAAATTTTATTAAATTTAATCTTATTATTAAATGTGTTTTGTATTAAATCTTATTTTATATATTTTTAAAATATTAAAATTGTAAAAAAAATCTTAAAAATTATATTTTCAAAATTAACTTATAAGTTTAAAATTTCCAAAACATATAATTTTAAAAATCTAAATCTACACATATATTAAAATAAATTCTTTATATTATAATTTAAAAATCAATATTTAATAAAATCCATATATTTCCTTTCATACTTTGGCAATCATTTTTAAAAATAGACCAACGGTGTCCGTATATAATTTTCTATCCTATGGTCAAGTGATACAGATATTTATCATTTCAATCCGCAATAATTTAATATTTACGGGTATATATCATTTCAACCCACAATCCTAAAATTTCAAAATCAATGAAAATCATTTAGGTTTATCATTTCAATGAAAGAGGCTATGCGGTAGGATCGTGTAATATGGAATAATGAAATAGTCTAGGTAGATAAAGTAGGTAAATGCAAGGAGACACCAGGATTTTATACTGGTTCGGACCTCTCGTCCTACGTCCAGTCCCTAAGCTTTACTTAGGAATTTCACTAACTAACACCCTCACTTCACCCGGAGGAGTAGGTTTACAACTTACCCGAGCAACCGAACAGGATTTCTTGCCTCAACTACCGAAGAGGACTTCAACTCAATTACTAAAATACAATATTCGACTTGTTGTGTTCTTGTCAACACTAATGAGTCTAATGTAGTACAATATTCCTATAATCTTATCCTCGAGAATATGCAATATATTTGTGAAGATTTAGGAAATGTGAATTGCTATGAATCAAAAAGAATGTTATAAACAAAAACAGTGATTCAAGCAATAGATTGGTGATTGCTTTGAGAATATCTAGAGAATATGAACAAGAGAATAGTAAGATTAAAGCAAGAGAATTCGGTGAATTAAATGATGTTATAATCATGTATTTATACTTGTAGAAGAGATGCATATGTTGTCAAAGGTTGCAAACAAGAGATGCTTCCATTTCTATTGATGAAAGGTTGCAACTCTTGGGAAGAAGAATGTGTCTTTTCAGAGAAAATTCATAGGTTTAAATTCAGTCGACTGAGCAGGAGATTCAGTCGACTGAAAATATGAAGAAAAATTTTCAGGAACAATTTCAGTCGACTGCACAGGTAATTCAGTCGACTGAAACTGTGCAATTTTGTATATGTTTACAGTTTCAGTCGACTGGCCATGTCTGTTCAGCCGACTGAGGTATGACAGTATGCACAGTGAAACATGTGAATGTGTTCTAATATTTGTACAAATTTCTTGAGGATAGATTTTAACAAATAATCTAGACTAAGACCCATAGAAAATCATACTAATGTTTATACTTTGGTCTTCATCGATCTTCTTCTAGCTTTTGCATTCTCTTCCTATTTGTTGAAGCGCATTGTCATTGATCAAAATCTTCGTGTATCAACATTCTCCCCCTTTTTGATTGATGACAATACTATTCTAGAGATGTATATACTTACTTTCTCCTCCTGAATGTATGCACTATCTTTTCTACAAAACAAAGTTAGTACCACAGATTTTCTCCCCCTTTGTCATCGACAAAAAGGAAGAACTAACAGCAGTAATAATATATCAAAACAATCACTAAATCATAGAGAATATAAGCATGAATTAAGAGAAATAAAAATGTTATGATAGACAAGCATAAAATGGCTATTCATACAAGCCACTAGAAAGTTAAAAAATATACATCAAAACAACAAAATCACTCATCCTTATCCCAGTCATATGTGTTGAATATGCGCTTTGTGCTTATATGATTTTTGTTTGATGATAATAAACATATATACATTCGTTTAAATGTATTTGTTAATATACTATTTTATTTTCACAGATTAAATAATATTTTTTGAATAAATTAAATAATACAGGGAATTTGAATTCAAATGAATATTTTATTCAAACAAATATTTATTACAATTTTGAATAGTACAATTTCAAGCTCTCACTATAACTATACAACTTTGATTACAATTACATCACATATCACATTTACAGTTGACCTCACTACACATCACTCACACTCGTATTTTAATCTTCAACTTTATTCCAGTCAGATTCCAGCATCCGAGTAATCTGCAAAAATATTCTCAAACGCAGTAAAATTGAAAGAGAAATATTTTTGAAATTTGAAAGAAACGATGATTTTGAAAACATTGTTTGCCTCAGTTATTTGGGTTGTTCGTCATCATTTTTTGACTATGCAATATCTGTGCATATCAGTATTTTTTATCAGGGACAGGCAATTATAAGTGGCTGCAGTACACACGTGTACATTCGTATACGTGTGCACTGCCACGCCAACTCGTGTGCACAAATCAAACAAAAAGCACAGAAATCAAAAACAAGGTCAAACCCAAGATAGGTTCAACTCAAGGGAAATGAATAGACAAAGCAATTGACCACAATCATGTTCAAACATGGCCAGAGACTATATGTCAACAGAAAGTCGATCAGTAAGGCAATGTCAAGTTCAGGTCATAATGGAGCAACTTGAGCTCAAGAATGATCAAGTGCAGACAAATGAAACAAAATGCAAATGCATCAATAAACCAACTGCAAGAACTCAAAGTATACATGGAACAATGCTACAGTATCGAATACAATATGCACAAGCGAAGAACCAAAGTCAGTGGCAAGCTACAAACTACAACAAAGCACCAATTCATTCAAAGCAACATAACAGAGGAGAACAAAGACCAAGTGCAGCATCAGTCACACTTTATCAAAAACATGCAAGACAGTGGTCATGAATGCAGTAACAACATCGAGCCAGAGCTGTCAAATATCACACAAGTCAAGGCCGCAACAAACATACAACAAGTGCATGCAACAGTGAAACTCGAGACCAAATGCAACAAAGTGAAATGGAGTTCACTGAGAAATGCAATGCAGATGCTGATACAAATGAATGAAGTGAATGCAAACAACTCGGCAATCAAATAATAGTAAGAAGTATACATGAAGCATGGACATGTGAGGACGGTGAAAAACAAGTGACTCGAGCAAATACACATCTAATCAGGTGATGCAGTCAACATCTATTCAAGGCCAGAATGATTATAAGAGGATGCAGAATCAAGATGAACAATGCAATTTAACATGAGCAAGTGCATCAGTGAATAATGCAACATGGTAAAGGAATAGTGATACAATGTAAATGTCAATGCCAGAGATGTAGCTCACAAGGATGAAAACAGTGATAGTCGACGTAATGCAGAATCGTGGAGTGGATATGATTCACGAAATCAAAACAGTGCTGTGATGTTCAAGACGCAAATCACAAAGTCAAAAAAAAATCAACACCGTGATGAGCACGGCAATTCAAAGCCGTGGGGATCAAGCATCAGAAAAATACGAAATTGAAAAAGTCAGAATTCATCGCAAACATCCAACAATAATCGAACGGCAAAGCAAGAAATTTTGAAGCAATAGACGAACGCAAATCTAGGGTTACAAACCCTATATAAATCATCATCATCGGCAATCTCAAATCCATCGAGTTCGAGCAAGCCAAAATCAGAAAAGCAAAAGGATAAATTACATACCGAAATCACAAAATGAACTCAATCCAAATTGAAGAGCCGTGGGCAAAGCAAAAAGTATCGAAGCATACGATCAAACTGTATCAAGCGACGAACTTCAATTTGCGCAACCCTAGTTTGAATCGCAAGGAGCAAAAGCACAAAATTTGCAAAAGCCCTAATTGAGTTGAGGAACGGCGACCATTTTTTCACAGGCCAAAGAAGAAGGAAGAATCGGGTTAGAGAATAAAAGGGGCGGCCGTGTTTTATTTAAAAGGGCTTTAGTATTTTTTAAATAGGGTTTAAGTTCTATTAATTGTTGTTTAATTGTTTTTACTTTTCGAATCAAAACTTTGTAAATCACCACCTAGGGTTTAGGTAGTGTCAGATTATCTAGTTAGAATTAGTTCAGTGAGCAGGGTGTGCGAGTTTGCAAAGCTGTATAGGCGGGAGCAGAGTTTGCGAGTAAGCGAAGCTCTATAGGCGGGAGCAAAGTTTGCGAGTAAGCGAAACTCTATAGGCGGAGCAGGGTGTGCGAGTCTAGTAGAGTATTTGTGAGCGGGAGCAAATGTTTGCGAGCAGGGTGTGCGAGTCTAGTAGAGTGTTTGTGAGCGGGAGCAAATGTCTGCGAGTCTAGTAGAGTGTTTGTAAGCAGGATACTGTTTAATTCTAATAGAAATCTGGGAATGCAGCAGTAGGCAGGGTTTGCCGAAGCTGGGTAAATTTTGTGTGTGATTTAGTTTTTCAGCATATTTATTCTGCAGTTTTGTTTCTGTGTTTAAAATCAAGAAAATTTGCTATAACCCTATTCACCCCCCCTCTAGGGTTAAATCTAGATCCTACAAGTGGTATCAGAGCCCGGTATTTTATTTTTTAACTCTAGAGTCATGAATCCACCAAATAATAATTTTGTTGAGGGTCGTTTCAATATTATTCCTTCTATTTTCGATGGAACAGATTTTTTGAATTGGAAATTGAAAATGGAATTTTATTTAAAATCTGTTAATATTAAATGTTGGGATATTATTGAAAATGGGTGTGATTTAACAAATAAGGAAATTATCTCGATTAATGCTCTTACTATGCATATATTATATTCTCATATTAATCGTGATAATTTTTATTTCGTCTCCCATTGTGAAAATGCACAGAAAATTTGGAAAACTCTCGATGCAATATATGGTGCAAAAGTCAACAGCAATGAGAAGTCCTCCACAACCGACTCAGTTAAAGAAATATGCTTAACAAGATTGGTAAATAGCAGTTGTGATGAGGATGATGATGATGGAGCAGCTGAGCTGGCGTTAATAATAAAGAAATTCAAAAGGTGGAACAACAAATACGGAAATCCAGCTCTAAATCAACAATTGAAAAGAAAAATAATTAAAGCACTAGACAACTCTGAAGAACACGGGATCATCTGCAACAAACCCGGTGATATCAAGCCCAAATATCCCTGATTTCAACTCAACAAAGAAAAGAATTCAAAAAGGAAATTTACAGCCACGTGGAATAAAAGCGATAGCAGTGAAAGTGAGAAAACAGATATGAGCCTTCATGGGAATATAACCGATAGCGACAACGACGAGCCAAGCAAGGTATCAAAACTTACTCACTCTGAATTACTTATTTATTTCCACGAAGTGAATGGCTGTTTTGAACACCTTAGGGAAAAATACGCTAAACTTGAATCACAAAAAGATACTTTGATAGAATTAAATGAACGACTTGACCAATTAGTTAAAACCTATCAAAGTAGGATCCCTAAGTGTGATAAGTGTCCAACATTTGAAGAAGAAATTAAAAAATCAGAAATTAAAATGAAATCACTTGAAAACGAAATTCTGATTTTAAAAATTGAAAATACTAGAAGAGATAATTCTATTAAAAAGTGCACACAATTGTTAAACGAAAATGAATCTCTCAAAATACAAGTCCAACAATTGTCAACGACTTTAGATAAATTTTCAAAAAGCGAAAAATCGTTGAATATGCTATTAGGAAAGCAAACTGTTAATACGGTTAGAAAAGGACTTGGATATAATCAATCTAAAATTGTTGAAAACAAGATTAATCAAGAAAATTCAATGTGCACGATTTGTAGAAAATATGGACACAATCACAATAATTGTTGGTATAGACCCAAACATGTGAAAACTATACCGATTTGGGTTCCAAAAGGCACAAATATAAAATCTTTGAAAGTCAAACAAATTTGGGTGCCAAAAGGAACATATATAAATAGTTTTGGGTCTCCAAAAACATATTTTTCATATTCTGCCACTAACAACAATGGACCTATAAAAACAAATAGATCACATAAATCTTTTATCGTGTAGGTGTGGTGGCAGGCTAAGGAACAACAACAGTGTTCTCTGGATTTTGGCTGTTCCAGAAACATAACGGGCGACAAAGCAAGTTCCTTAGCCTAGTACAAAGGTGACGGAATCACAATGGGCAATCACGAAAAATTATCGTAAAGGTAAAACAGGTAAAATTGTTTTTAACGATATATTAAATGTGATTATTTGCACCATACTCTAAATTAAAATCAGCCAATATTGAGATGAACAAAAGATGATGATTTTGATGCTATGACTTTTTCAAAATGTTGACCAATTATCTTTAAATAGAATTACTTGGAGTAATTATGATGGTTGACTGATTCAGATTTAACTAATATGATTTTTTGACATGTTCTTATTTATGACATTGATTTGTGCTTAAATGATGACCAATCAGATTTTCAACTTTGAACTAATCCATATAAATTTGTTCGGTCAAATGATGGTATTTGATTACTCATGCTACACGTAGATATATTTTGGTCACTGCTTGTAAATTTGCACGATTTCAAATTTCATGTGAAAGCTGTTAAAAAGGATTTTTTGAAATTGTTGAAACTTTATGAAATTGTTGAAACTTCAAGAAATTTTTTGAAATAATAATGAAGTTTTAATGACTGTTGATAGTTGTCTATCCTATGGTTTCTAAGTTTAACACTATGATATTTGTTTGATTGTTAACACGGTCTCAATTCAAATCCAAGAGAATTTCAGTTAAAAATTGTTGAAAACAATTCTGAGATAGTTTGTTGAAATTTCACAAATCTGGTCGTTGACATCCATCGAGTGAATATTGAGTGAAATTTAAATTCAGATGCAGATTACACTGGTAATATAGTTGATAGAAAAATTACTAGTGGAACGTGATTAATTTTTGAAACATTCATTTGCTGCATTGTTTTTCAAAGAAAATATCTGCATATTTTTCACTTGAAATAATTTTTTCAAATAGCAGATTTTTTTTTAAAACCCCTCGAAAAAATCATGTTTGACCATATTTTCAGATTAGACATTCTTATTTGATTTTAAATGACAAATTTTGACTAATCTGACTCCCTTTGATTATCGAAAAGATGAATAGTAATTGAAAAAGTGGTGAGTGTTGATATTTATCATATATTAAAACTCGAGAAAGTATATTAGAAAATTTCTTTAGAATTTCATAACAAGAGTTATAAAAACTTTTTGTTGGGTAAAAGTTTCATGATCATTTCTATTTCTACCATCTTTCTATCGACCATCACTCATTAAAATTACATATAGTATGTAAATTTGTGGTAGTTTACAAAGGAAATCATTCGTTCTTCAATATCTTTAAATCTGTGAAGGAAATTATTTGTGCTTCAATTTATTATATTTAGCAATAAAAATAAATATCCAAAGTATTCACTCTCATTTAAAAGTCCTCACGGTTATGCATGGGTGAATTACTTGGATTTTTGATTATGTGCTTCCATGCTCATTTAAAAGTCCTCACGGTTATGCATGTATGGAACGCATATCAAAATTAATTGATTTAATAGACAAGTTGATTCTAATCCTATTTAAAAGTCCTCACGGTCATGCGTGGTTAGAAGATACTTGATTTCAATTTTAAAATTAAATTGGAATACTACTAATCTCATTTAAAAGTCCTAACGGTTATGCATGGTTAGTAGATGTTCAAATTTCCTGAAATAAATATACCACAAATAGACAGAACTGTATGATTTTTTGATGATTTTATCCCCATCACTTTTGAAAGTGGAATATGCGCCTGACAAGGGTAGTTATGATTTTTGTTTGAGTTTTATTGAAATTTGATATTTATATTTAATTGAGTTAAATGTTTGATTCATGTCTATCACTTCATCCCTATTTTTATAACACTGTTATTCTTTTGCTGATAACAAAAGGGGGAGAGAAAAGTTAAGATTTTGTCAAATAGAATCAAGCAAAGGTCAAATAATTTTCACTTTGCATATAGGCTCATTCATATATTTCTATTTGTATGCATATATGTAGGGGGAGTATTGTGTAGAGAGGGAGCATTTAAATAGGGGGAGCAAATTGAACGATCAATCAAATACATTTAATACATTCAAAATCTTAAATATATGTTTGTTATCATCAAAAGGGGGAGATTGTTGAATATGCGCTTTGCGCTTATATGATTTTTGTTTGATGATAATAAACATATATACATTCGTTTAAATGTATTTGTTAATATACTATTTTATTTTCACACATTAAATAAATATTTGTTGAATAAATTAAATAATACAGGGAATTTGAATTCAAATGAATATTTTATTCAAACAAATATTTGTTACAATTTTGAATAGTACAATTTCAAGCTCTCACTATAACTATACAACTTTGATTACAATTACATCACATATCACATTTACAGTTGACCTCACTACACATCATTCACACTCGTATTTTAATCTTCAACTTTATTCCAGTCAGATTCCAGCATCCGAGTAATCTGCAAAAATATTCTCAAACGCAGTAAAATTGAAAGGGAAATATTTTTGAAATTTGAAAGAAACGATGATTTTGAAAACATTGTTTGCCTCAGTTATTTGGGTTGTTCGTCATCATTTTTTGACTATGCAATATCTGTGCATATCAGTATTTTTTATCAGGGACAGGCAATTATAAGTGGCTGCAGTACACACGTGTACATTCGTATACGTGTGCACTGCCATGCCAACTCGTGTGCACAAATCAAACAAAAAGCACAGAAATCAAAAACAAGGTCAAACCCAAGATAGGTTCAACTCAAGGCAAATGAATAGACAAAGCAATTGACCACAATTCAAACATGGCTAGAGACTATATGTCAACAGAAAGTCGATCAGTAAGGCAATGACAAGTTCAGGTCATAATGGAGCAACTTGAGCTCAAGAATGATCAAGTGCAGACAAATGAAACAACATGCAAATGCATCAATAAACCAACTGCAAGAACTCAAAGTATACATGGAACAATGCTACAGTATCGAAAACAATATGCACAAGCGAAGAACCAAAGTCAGTGGCAAGCTACAAACTACAACAAAGCACCAATTCATTCAAAGCAACATAACAGAGGAGAACAAAGACCAAGTGCAGCATCAGTCACACTTTATCAAAAACATACAAGACAGTGGTCATGAGTGCAGTAACAACATCGAGCCAGAGCTGTCAAATATCACACAAGTCAAGGCCGCAACAAACATACAACAAGTGCATGCAACAGTGAAACTCGAGACCAAATGCAACAAAGTGAAATGGAGTTCACTGAGAAATGCAATGCAGATGCTGATACAAATGAATGAAGTGAATGCAAACAATTCGGCAATCAAATAACAATAAGAAGTATACATGAAGCATGGACATGTGAGGACGGTGAAAAACAAGTGACTCGAGCAAATACACATCTAATTAGGTGATGCAGTCAACATCTATTCAAGGCCAGAATGATTATAAGAGGATGCAGAATCAAGATGAACAATGCAATTTAACATGAGCAAGTGCATCAGTGAATAATGCAACATGGTAAAGGAATAGTGATACAATGTAAATGTCAATGCCAGAGACGTAGCTCACAAGGATGAAAACAGTGATAGTCGACGTAATGCAGAATCGTGGAGTGGATATGATTCACGAAATCAAAACAGTGCTGTGATGTTCAAGACGCAAATCACAAAGTCAAAAAAAAAATCAACACCATGATGAGCACGGCAATTCAAAGCCATGGGGATCAAGCATCAGAAAAATACGAAATTGAAAAAGTCAGAATGCATCGCAAACATCCAACAATAATCGAACGGCAAAGCAAGAAATTTTGAAGCAATCAGACGAACACAAATCTAGGGTTACAAACCCTATATAAATCATCATCATCGGCAATCTCTAATCCATCGAGTTCGAGCAAGCCAAAATCAGAAAAGCAAAAGGATAAATTACATACCGAAATCACAAAACGAACTCGATCCAAATTGAAGAGCCGTGGGCAAAGCAAAAGCATCGAAGCATACGATCAAACTGTATCAAGCGGCGAACTTCAATTTGCACAACCCTAGTTTGAATCGCAAGGAGAAAAAGCACAAAATTTGCAAAAGCCCTAATTGAGTTGAGGAACGGCGACCATTTTTTCACAGGCCAAAGAAGAAGGAAGAATCGGGTTAGAGAATAAAAGGGGCGGCCGTGTTTTATTTAAAAGGGCTTTAGTATTTTTTAAATAGGGTTTAAGTTCTATTAATTGTTGTTTAATTGTTTTTACTTTTCGAATCAAAACTTTGTAAATCACCACCTAGGGTTTAGGTAGTGTCAGATTGTCTAGTTAGAATTAATTCAGTCAGCAGGGTGTGCGAGTTTGCAAAGCTGTATAGGCAGGAGCAGAGTTTGCGAGTAAGCAAAGCTCTATAGGCGGGAGCAAAGTTTGCGAGTAAGCGAAACTCTATAGGCGGAGCAGGGTGTGCGAGTCTAGTAGAGTGTTTGTGAGCGGGAGCAAATGTTTGCGAGCAGGGTGTGCGAGTCTAGTAGAGTGTTTGTGAGCGGGAGCAAATGTCTGCGAGTCTAGTAGAGTGTTTGTAAGCGGGATACTGTTTAATTCTAATAGAAATCTGGGAATGCAGCAGTAGGCAGGGTTTGCCGAAGCTGGGTAAATTTTGTGTGTGATTTAGATTTTCAGCATATTTATTTTTGTAGTTTTGTTTCTGTGTTTAAAATCAAGAAAATTTGCTATAACCCTATTCACCCCCCCTCTAGGGTTAAATCTGGAATATGAACCTTCCCTTCCAGTTGGTTCATGTATGACGGGTCCTCCTGTTGGTAGTCTAGGTGCTCTTCCTCCTTGTCCACAACTAGCCCCACTTGCGCTGCTACTTGTATGCTCTTCGGATGTCGTCCATGTAAACGTAGGTGCCGGACGTTTGCCGCGAGATGTTGAAGCAGTAGTGGTGCTTGAGCACGAGATTGCATCCCAAAGCTTGTTGAAGAATCCTTTGATTTTATCAAGCTTATGATCTACCTTTTTAAGACGAGTGTCAAGAATTTGTTGATTTCTCGACAATATCCCCAAGGATTGGTTGGTAGTGAAGCTTGGGTCAACAAGACGAATTTCATCATCTTCCTCGAGATGTTCTTCGTGGCGAGGTTGAGGAGGTTGTTTTTATTGTTGTTGTTGTTCTTGATGCCTTATTTCCCATTCAGCGAGTGATATTATGCGAGGAGGTCGATATGGTAGTTGCATTAAGCATATGGTCCGATGGTTACTTTGATGAATCATTGTATTCTCTGATTCAGGTAATGGCGTATCGACATTTAGGAGAAGCCGCATGATGTACTCTCCAAAGTAAATAGTGCTCATTTTGCCATTGTTGAAAGTGAGAAACTCATCAAGAATAAGTTATACCCAATTAACTTGTATATTGCCAAAAATAGCATATAGTGCTCGATAGTTATTTGGGTAGACAATTTCGTACGATCCCGTACGAGGAGTAATTGTTCTCATTAGGGCTTTATGGAGAATTCTCGCCATAGGTCGAAGGGAGGTGGACTTAAAATCCCTAAAGTTGATATTATCCTCCATAAATCGATGGTTGATGTTTTCGCGAATATGTGGATTGAATTCTATATCCTCTAGCTTTCTCCCGGTATTTGGAGACTCTAAAATGTGTGCTATTCTATCCAAGGAGTACCAAACTTTCTTTCCACACCATACTTCAAACACTATTGTTTGGATTTCTTGGAGTTTGGTGTCCAAGATTAAGATTAGCATAAAATAATTTTACCATTACATGATTAATGGCATGATCATTTCTTTTCAAATCTAGAAGTGGAGTCAAACCTGCCGGATCTGTTAACGCTTGAAGGTTGTAGGTTTGAAAGCTTTGAAAATCAACGAAAGAATGCTCAAAAATTCGAGAATTCTTCATCTTGTTCCATCGAGTGACAGCGGTTCCATCATAAAGCCATTGTGCTATTTGAGCATCAATTGGCTCGGAGGATGAAGAAGATGAGGCTCTTGATCTTTTTGGTGCCATTTTGGTGAGAATTGATTTGATTTTGAGGAATTTGAGAGCTAGGCTTTCGAAATTAATTTGGGGAAGAAGGTTTGTAGGAGGTAAAAGTGAATTGGTAGGGTAAAATATGGTGGTTAAAAGGGGAAATTCTGCCTGGGAAGCAGCGTTCAGTCGACTGAATGTTCCGTTCAGTCGACTGAATCAAAGGCTGAAGTGTTCTGTGATAGATTCAGTCGACTGAGCAGTACATTCAGTCGACTGAATTTTGTTGCTGAAATTTTCTTTTGAATTTTCAGTCGACTGTGCAGATGGTTCCAGTCGACTGAACTTTGCATATATTGTTTTCTGTCATATTTTCAGTCGACGAAGCAGGGGAATTCAGTCGACTGAAACATGCAATGTTGTTGTTTCAGTTAATTTTTGAAATTAAACAATTTATTTAAAGAAATAGTTACAAAAATATTGATGTAACAACATACAAAATTTTAACTATTTCTTTGGAGATGGACTTGGAGAATTCTTTCCTTCATTCTTCATGTAATTTATATCCCATGAATTCGGACTATATTGAGGAGTCTTAGGAGACGTCCAAGGATTCATAGGATCGACTAGTGTACGATAAGATGAAGATGGATCAAGTGAGCTAACATGGCGAGGTAGGGGTTCAACCACTTCGTTCTTCTTTGATCCACAGAAGCGTAAACCGATTTGTTCTAGAAAACTCAAATGTCTTGCCGTAACTTTTTGCTCGAAGTATAGCTCTCGTTGAAGGTCTATCTGTTATTGTTGAAAGTGATGAATTTCATCAATCTTTCTTTTTGTGTCAGGTGAAATAAATAGTCCGCGTTTCTCCTTTTTAGATTCTGGTGTGAAACCAGTACGATAATTTTCCCATTTGTAAACCGGCTCATGTGCTGGTGTTGGTGTGGGAAGTTTTGGCGATGTTGGAGTGTTATCAACTGACGAGGTGATATTGATCGGAGAGAAGGAGTTGTTTGACGACATTTATATTGAAATTGTTTAAGCTTTTAAATGTAAAATAGAGATGTGAAAATAAAAAAAAATTAGAATTTATTTATAGTAGAGTTTTACTAAACAACTCATGGTTATAATTTATTTAGATTTTTAACCGCATAATGATTTAATGGTTAGGAGAATTTTGTTAGAAAAGTATGGTTCTTATTAAAAATTCAGTTTTTAAAATGTGTGGTCTATAAATTATATAATGTAGCATATAACATTTACGAAAAATATTTGATTTGTTCATTCAGTCGACTGAACAGATTGTTTTAGTCGACTGAAATGAGTGAATATTTCAAATGCATCTCTAATTGATATCTTTAAAAGATATTATACCTAATTCTCGTCGAAGTTTTATAAAGGAGTTTTCTAATAGAGGTTTAGTAAATATATCGGCAATTTGATTTTCGGTAGAAATATGTTCTAAATTAATTATTCCTTTTTCGATATTGTCACGTAAAAAATGGTGACGAATATCTATATGTTTTGTACGAGAGTGATTAACCGGATTTTTAGATAAGTTTATTTTACTTGTATTATCACAATATATTGTAGAATTTGTTAAATTTATATTAAAATCTTTAAGTGTTTGTTGCATGTATATAACTTGAGTGCAAGCTAAAGCAGCTGATATATACTTTGCTTCGCATGTGGAGAGCGAGACACAATTTTGTTTCTTACTAAACCAAGATACAAGTGATTTTCCAATGAAATGGCAAGTACCGCTTGTACTTTTTCTATCCGTTCGGGATGCACCAAAATCAGCATCACTGAATGATACTAACTCAAACGAACCTTCCTTTGGATAGAAAAGACCAAAATCTTTAGTTTGGTTAAGATATTGCATTATTCGTTTTACTGCTCTTAAGTGTGAACCTTTAGGATCGGATTGAAAACGTGCACATAAACAAACACTCATCATTATGTCAGGTCTACTAGCGGTTAAATAGAGCAAAGAACCTATCATACTTCTAAACAATTTTTGATCTACACTTTTGCCATTTTCATCTCGATCGAGATGTGTAGTGGTACTCATAGGAGTAGGTTTAGCAGAAGTGTTTTCCATACTGAATCGTTTTATTAAATATCACAATATTTTTCTTGGTTTATAAAAATTCCATTTGTTAATTGTTTGATTTGAAGTCCGAGAAAATATGATAGTTCTCCCATATGAGACATTTCGAACTCATTAGTCATTATATCTGAAAATTCTTTACACAAATTTTCATTTGTTGAACCAAAAATAATATCATCTACATATATTTGAATTATTAAAATATCTTTGGCAGTATTTTTAATAAAAAGTGTTTGATCTACTTTTCCAATTTTAAATCCCGAGTTTTATAAATAACTTTTAAGTCTTTCATACCAAGCACGAGGAGCTTGTTTAAGACCATATAGTACTTTCTTTAATTTAAATACATGATCCGGATATTTTTCATGTATAAATAACGGAGGTTGTTCTACATATACATTTTCTTTAATAAAACCATTTAAAAATGCACTTTTAACATCCATTTGATAAAGTTTAAAATTGTGAAAACAAGCAAAGGCTAATAGTATACGTATTGCTTCCAATCTTGCAACGGGAGCAAATGTTTCTTCAAAATCAATACCTTCTTCTTGATTATACCCTTGTGCTACTAGTCTTGCTTTATTCCTTGTTATATTACCTTGTTCATCTACTTTATTTTTGTAAATCCATTTTGTTCCAATTACTGATTGATTATTAGGACGGGGAACTAATTCCCAAACATTATTACGTTCAAATTGATTTAATTCTTCTTGCATTGCGATAATCCAATAATCATCTGTTGATGCTTCTTTTGGATTTTTAGGTTCTATAGATGAAATGAAAGCGACATGACCCATTTGATTTAGCTGATTTCTTGTTCTAACTTGAGAATTTATTTCTCCTATTATATTTTGAGTTGGATGATCTCGTAATATTCTAGGAGGAGATCTTAGTTCATTATTATTTTCAAGGTTTATTTCTTCTATATTTATCAATTCTTCATCATCTTTTATATTTACATTTTTATTAAAATTTTCATCAAAAGATATATGCAAAGTTTCTTCAATTAAGTTTGATAGTTTATTAAATACTCGATATGCTTTACTTCGTTCAGAATATCCTACGAAAATTCCTTCATCAGCTTTTGAATCGAATTTTCCTAGTTGATCTTTTGTATTTAAAATAAAACATTTTGATCCAAATATTTTAAAATAAGATATATTTGGTTTTTTATTATTGAATAGTTCATAAGAAGTATTTTTAGTTAAAGGTCTAATTGAAATTCTATTTAATACATAACATGCAGTAGCAACGGCTTCTGCCCAAAAATGTTTTGGTAGAGAACACCCATTTAACAATGTTCTTGCGCATTCTTGTAATGTTCTATTCTTTCTTTCTACAACTCCATTTTGTTGAGGAGTTCTAGGAAAAGAAAAATTATGATTAATTCCTTTCTTTTTTACAAAATGTTTCAAAAACTTCATTTTCGAATTCGCCTCCATGATCGCTTCGAATATTTTTAATTTTCAAATCTTTAATGTTTTGAATTCTTTTGATAATTGTTTTAAAATGCACAAAAGTGTCGATTTTATTTTTCATAAAAATAGTCCATGTATATCTTGAAAAATCATCAATAATTACAAATACGTATCGACTATGATTAATGGATTGAACTTGTGTTGGTCCGAATAAATCCATATGTAGTAATTCTAATGGTTGTAAAGTTGAAATATTTTTCTTAGATTTAAAAGATGATTTCGTTAATTTTCCTTTTTGACAACCAACACAAAAATTATTTATTTTAAAATTTATTTTGGGTAATCCTCTTACTAATTCATTTTTAGAAAGTTTTCTAATAGTTTTAAAATTTATATGACAAAATCTTTTGTGCCATAACCAAGGATCATTATCTTTGGCAAATAAACACATACTTGAATTATGATTAGTATTCATATTTAAAACATAAATATTTCTATCTCTATTTCCTTCAAAAATAAGATTTTGGTTTTGATCAAAAATACTACATTTATTATTCGAGAAAGTTATTTTAAAACCTTTGTCACACAGTTGACTTATGTTAAGTAGATTATGTTTTAAATTTTCAACTAATGAAACATTTGTTATAAAAGGTAAATTTGATGTACCATAATTGTTCACATCTCCTTTGCCAATGATATAGCCTTTTGAATTGTCTCCGAAGGTAACCGAGCCACCATCAAAGTATGTGATGTTTGTAAGCATATCTTTGTCTCCGGTCATGTGTTTTGAACAACCACTGTCTAATATCCATTTCTTCTTTTTAAGTGGGACCTGAAAAATAGATATGAAATTATTGGTACCCACTTTTTAATAGGGTCCTAAAAAGTTAGAGTTTTAGGAAACCAAACCCAATTTGGTTTAGTGTCCTTTTTATAAATATAGTTTTTATTATGATGAACATTATCCATAAATGTTTTAATATATTTATTTCTTATTAATACATTGTTAGTTTTTGGTACCCAAATTGTAACTACTTTGTTTTCTACTTTCGTTTTTGTAACGACCCGGTATTTTCAACCATTCGCTTCCATTATAAGTGTATAGGTAGACACTCATGCCGGAATTGAATTGCTCAAAATACCACGTTGTAAATAAAAATTTGGCAAATCTTAGAATATACAGTAAATAAAAATCACAGATCACAGACACAGAGTATATAAAAATGCAGCGGAAGAAAAAGAGATAGTAGTTCATGAAGCTACTATATAAATATGAGGTACATCAGAGTTAAATAAGATACAACAGAAGAGTAACATGATACATCAGGTACAAATCAGATACATCACTAAACCACCGGATACTGAAACAAAATAGATGGCTGGATCTTCAAGGAAAGCTCCAACGCCGAAGGTGAATCTGGAATGCTAACTCACTCAATCTGACCCGAGCGTAAAGCAAAACACAAAACCCTCGAGTCAGGGCATAAATACTTATAAACTGTAAATCAACTCAAGTGAACAGTAACAAAATGCATCAGTAACTTAAAGGATGCTTGGGACCGCCCATCCTCTAAGGACCCGTTAAACTATTTACTATGTAGTAATATACGCTATATACGGTAGTGTCTAATCAGTAAAGTATAATCATATAGAAAATAGCGTTAAGGGGATGGTGAACCTTAACGCGGTCGGATCTTTAAAACCAAAATCGTAGTAGGCTCGATATAAGGATATGACACGGCACGCGAGGCAATGCCAGGGCGGATACACTGTTTGCACTCCCGGACCGGTGGTGACGGCAAGCCAGCAGCTTCCGCCCACCTCGAACAATACCTCTGAATCAAAGTGGCGCCACCGAATCGAATCACAACATTAATAGAATGGTTTCCGATGGAGCATGCTCGATGAAAGGGTGCGACCCTTTGTGTAGCCCGGTATAGCTCCTGTTTTAGTCATATATGCCAACTCACGGGAGTTGGGTCCACGTAATATATACCTCGAGAACATCGCCACCATCCTACTTCATTCTGGAATCTCCACCGCGTACACAGTTGTTAAAGTGGTTTTCGGTATTGGCCGGCTATAAGACAATATCCGATCCCGGTCTCTTTAACAACCAATCGTTATTATAACCCGTAGTTATAACTTTAAAACAATATTTTATACTTCAAAATAAAATATCCTTTTCAATCCAAATCTTTATCAAAATAAAGATTAAATCATTTCCAAAACCATTTCAATATATCATCGTAAAATATCTTTCAATTCAAATATTTATCAAAATAAATATCAAGTCATTTCTAACCATTTCAATATATTAAATTTTCATACCCTTTCAACACTACCTTTCAGTTCCAAAATATCATATCTTTCAGAACTTCTTTTTAAATCATGTTAATATCAAAATGTCCTATCTTTCAAACTCCGTTTTTCAAATCATTTAATATCAAAAATATCATATCTTTCAAAACTTCGTTTCCAATCATTTTAATATATCAAAATATCATATCCTTTCAAAATTTCATTCATTTCAAATCATTATTCATTTTATTCAATCTAAAATACCATTTCAATTCATATTTTAAAACAGTTTATATTCCAAAAATTCTTTTTTTCATTTCAATGAAGTTATTATGCTTAATAATTAAATTATTAAATTTCCAAAAATTTCAACTTCCAAAGTTCATTTATTCACTTAAGTTTATCAAAACAGTGAAAATTCACTTTTCGCATCATTTAGAAAACTCTACGGAAAGTTACATTCAAAATAGTTCAATTTAACAAAAGACAACGTATAAAAATGTTGTAATAGAGTTTTCTTAAATTTAAAATAAACTTAGTTAAATTCAAAAATCATAGTACTTACAACAATTTATATAATAGTTTTTTTTTTCAATAGCTTTTTTTTTAGTTCATTATCGTCAACTATAGTATTTACAATTGCTGTAATATCATTTACATTGTAATTAATATCATTTCAAAAATGCAGTCAATTAACTTCAAATATTCAATAAAATTTCTCAACCAATTATATTTTTATTAAAACATTTTTAACTTTGAAGTCATACATTTTCACATTTATAACATTATTTAATTTTCCTCAAGTTCATGATTTTACAGGGTTAAATTTCCATTCAAAAATCAAGATTTAATAATAATCCACTTATTAAAATGCAATGTTCAATTTTAAATCCATTACATTAACTTTCAACATAACACTTAAGTTCAAATTCTCAAATATAACTTAGTTTTATTTTTATTTGCTTAACTAAAAGTTCACTTTTACGTCAATTTCATAAATTTCCAATTCTAGTTATATTTCAAAGTTTCAACTTAACTATTTATTCATTTCACATTTCAACTTTATTAAAAATCATAAATATGATAAAAAATCATTTTAAATTCATTTAAATTCAAATTATCATAAATTTATCAAAATTTCATACTCAATTAAATTTCCAATTATAATTAAATCAAAATTTCCAAAATAACTTACGTTCAAAATTTCTAACTTTTCATTAATTCATTTCACTTAAAATTATTCAGAAAATCAATAATATTTTACAAAAATTTTATTTTTATTAAATTTCAAATCAAAATATTATAATAATTAAATTTCTAAAATATTTTAAAATTTTTAGAAAAGCATATTTTAACTACGGGCCTGTATAAAATTTTCTACGCTAGGTAAAGTGATACGGGTAATATATCATTTCACCCCGTAATTTACAAAGAAAATCCGGGTTTTATCATTTCAAACCCGCAATCCCAAGTTAAAATAAATTAAATAAAATAAATCAGGCCTATCATTTCAGCCCATAACATTTTTTTTCTAACAGGGAACTTGCAGTGTAGTCATATACAGGAATAATATAAACAAGGTCAATATCACAATATACAGTCATATATTAGATGTCAAGTGAAAATTAACAGTTTAAACATGGTAATAACATGGTAATAACATGGCATAGCATATCATATGATCATCATTAATTTGCATAAAAATTTTATATTACTAAACTCTTGTCATCAATTCACTTTTCATAAGTATAAATGTCAGAGTGAGAAAGACTCACTTTTTCAAGCTGAAGACCAAAACAACAAACACAAGTGCGATTCCAAAAGAACGACAAGCACGATATAGCATGACTTTTGATTTGAATGAATGGAGAGCCTTGATATTTGTCTTGTAAACATATACCCAAAACAATACAATAATACATAAGTTTTCAATTCAAAAACGACTAAACTAGGCTAGAAATAACTGCATAAATCAAGGCAGAGTTGCTATGCACTTGCTTCCAACACACTCTAGGTTCAACCATAAGGTATACTACAGGTCTAAGGTAAGATTTGGATCAGGTTTTGGTTGGGTATGATCAGCCTAACATAGGTTAACATGGTGCAAAAGTGTGGAGAAGGGAAAACAACACAACAATCAACATACACATGATTTTCAAGGCACTACAAGGCACGGTCAAGGCTAGTATGGTCATGGCCTGTACTTTGGGGTCAAAGGGGATGGTGTGGCCGAGAGTACAGGTGGTGCTGGAGGTGGTGGAGGTGGTGTTAGTGGCGGCCATGGGTGGTGGAAGGTGGTGGATGCATAGATTTGCTCGGTTAGGTCATGTAGGTGAATTATATTGTATTTGGTGATAGATCTACCACCAAGGGTGGCTCGGCTTGGGATGGCCAGTGAGGAGGAGGTGGTGGTGATGGGTTCCAGTGGTGGTGGAGGCAGCAGGGGCTGGAGAGGAGGCAGGGCCGAACCTAGAAGAGGAAGAGACAAGTGCAAATCAATATAAAACAATGAAAAAGTGAAATAGAAAAGAAGATTTACCAAAGTTTTTGAACAAGGAGGCAATAATTCTTTTTTAGGGTTGAGAAAGAGAAAAATTTCATGACAAATGAGCAAGGGAAGTCGGCTGGAGATGGTATAGGGAAATGCCAAAAAAAACAGATGTATTGATGACAAAAGAAACTGCAAAGGAAACAGTGAAACGTTTTTACGTTTCTTAGCCTTTAACCCTTTCAAATTTCTCATATATATTTATATACATCTAAATAATTGAAAATAATTAAAATCTCAGTTAAAATTCGAAAGTATAACAGATAAACAAAATATTAATAATTAAATATTAATTAGATATAATTAAAATAAGAAAAATAGCACAAAAAATGAAAACTTGACTTAAGAATTAGAAATAACTTCAATATACTTTGGAAAAAGTTACTTTAATTTAAATACATGTAAAATGAATAAAATAAAGTAAAACACAGAAAATAAAAGTGGGTGCATAAAATAAATAAATAAATTTTAATTATATATAATTAAATTAAGAAAATGGCTTAAAATTGTAGACTAGGCTTTAAAATTAGAAATAAATTCAAATGAACTTTAGAAAAATTATATTACCATTTTAAAAATACTTAAAAGTCAAAATATAAATAATATAAGATATTATCACATATTAAAGTAAAATATAACAAAGAAGAAGTAACTTATACAATTTAAAATAGTCATTGTTAAATAACCCTATATACGAACAATATTGTAAAGGGTATAACTTTCACAATTTACATCCGATTTCAACGAAACGAAAAGTGATGTTCTTAGAATTTTATGTACTCTCATAATAAATGAAAAAATTAAAATTTTAAACTTTTAAAATTTTAAGTTGAAAGTCACAGTTTGACTATTTTGACCAAAATCAGCATTTCAGGCAAATATTCAACTTACACAAGTTTGGAATTATAACTCATATAAAAATCAAGATTATATTTAAATAATAAATTTAATCATTTCAAATAAGTAAAATAAGTTTTTCAATCAAAATCTTACATTAAAAATAATTAAAATATAGAATAAAATAATTACAAAATACAGGGTTGTTACACTCTCCCCCACTCAAAACTTTTCGTCCCCGAAAAGGAATGAGGTATGGAAGGGCACAGAAAAGATAGAGTGAAATAGGATTAAGAAAAGATGGCAAGGAGATTGAAATTATACCTGATAACTGTTTTTATAGGTAAGTTTCGCAAGGTGTAGATTATCAAAGATTATAGAAAGATTTCTAAACAGAAAGATCATAGAAAGATGCATATACCAGTATATAGCAAGATAAGGATGATAAGAACAACCAAAAGATAGTTTGAAAAACAAAATAAGGAAATGAATTTGAAAGCATGGAGATTTCAACTTAAACAGAGAATAAATCTTTACACAAGTTAAATAAATCTTAACTATTTCAAATTTCATTATCTTATTATCCAATCATCTTAAATTAACAATTTTTAGAACCATGGGTTTGAAAAATAATCATTTATTACACTCACATTGTACTTAATAAATTTTATTCTTCTTTATTCCTAATTAAACTTAAATTTATTCCTCTCACTATATTTATCACTTATGTTAAATATACTTACACTTATTATAACTGCTTTATTATATTCTTAGTTCTTCTAACATTGTTTTATTGTAAGTTATTCAATTACCCTTTATTATTCTTTAACTCTGTTAATCGTTTTATAACTTAAAATTTAAGTGTATAGAATTTGTTATAACCACTCAAATTTTATTTATACATCTTTTTTTATATTGTATATTATCCAATTACATTTTTAACTTCTGAAATTTTGGTAAGTTATATTTGAATGCAATTGTATTATACAAATAAACCTTCCAATTAAATCATTTCATGCTTGATATTCATCCAAAATTTTGATAGATTGATTTTTTTTTGGAATTATTCTTTAAAATAAAATTTAAGAATTAAATTTCTGATTTCTTCAAACCATTTAGAGATAAGTAATAATATATATACATATATAATATGTCAAATCAAATTTCAATCATATATATATATATATATATATATATATATATATATTATAAATCAAGTCAAATTTTAGAAATTCAAATCAATTTAATTTCCCAAAACAAAGCTGTAACAAGACTACAGAACAGTCTCCTAACTTCGAAACTCAAAAATGAACGTCGATGATGTCGCGATCATCACCGAAGTTATTTTCCAGCGACAAAGAGAAGAGTACTAATTTTAAACCTTTAAAATTCTTTGAAAACAAATTCTATTCAAAATACTTTAAATAATATAACCTTTTAAAACTTTAAACCAAAGTTCGAAATAATCGGAATTTTAAATCCTCAAATTCTTGTTTTAAATTCAATTCAGTTCCCAAATAAATTTATAAACAAATATTTATAGATCTATTTGTAGAACAATAAATGATAAATCAAGTATTATCATTTCAAGTTATCAATTTAAATCATTTCATTAAGTTCCATAAATTTACTTATATATCAAAATTTATTTTATTAACCAATTTTTTTTTTAAAATATATTGTGTCCGTTTGTTCTGTCAAAGTGTTTTGGAAATCTTATCGATAGCGCTGATCAGACGTATCGATCAGAAACCCAACTCAACATCAACAACTCAAACAACACAATATTTAAAATAAAACATAGATATACAAGTACACTTCAAAATGTTTGGAAGAATAGATTGGAAACAAAAGACAAGATGATTAAATAACAAAATAGGGAGGTGGATAAGCCTAAATAAATCACGGGCAACCTTAACCGGGTCAACCTTGACTTAAAGAATAAGATCAATGTGGATTTTCTAGGGTAAATCTACATTCGATCTCGAGAGTTAGAGTTTGAAATAACAAAAGATATTAGCATCTAAACCAAGGATAGATAAGAATCTCTGGTGAATAGATAAGAAAATGGCTTAAAATTGTAGACTAGGCTTTAAAATTAGAAATAAATTCAAATGAACTTTAGAAAAATTATATTACCATTTTAAAAATACTTAAAAGTCAAAATATACATAATATAACATATTATCACATATTAAAGTAAAATATAACAAAGAAGAAGTAACTTATACAATTTAAAATAGTCATTGTTAAATAACCCTATATACGCACAATATTGTAAAGGGTATAACTTTCACAATTTACATCCGATTTCAACGAAACGAAAAGTGGTGTTTTTAGAATTTTATGTACTCTCATAATAAAAGAAAAAATTAAAATTTTAAACTTTTAAAATTTTAAGTTGAAAGTCACAGTTTGACTATTTTGACCAAAATCAGCATTTCAGGCAAATATTCAACTTACACAAGTTTGGAATTATAACTCATATAAAAATCAAGATTATATTTAAATAATAAATTTAATCATTTCAAATAAGTAAAATAAGTTTTTCAATCAAAATCTTACATTAAAAATAATTAAAATATAGAATAAAATAATTACAAAATACAGGGTTGTTACAGTTTTAACAGGTTTCTTTATTAATATTTGTTGTTTTGAATACATATTCCACTTAAAATGTGTATTTTTCTTTTTAGGAATTTTTGACTCCTTTTTATATCCTAATCCGTGTTTACTTGAAGAGGATTGAGAATTTTCTAAAATCTTAGATAAATTTTCTCTTCCTTTGTTGAAGTTAGAAACATTTTTTGTGATGTTATCTAATCTAGCTTGAAGACTATTATTTTCTAACTCAACTTGTCTAATCTTAGTTTTTAACTCATGATTTTCAGAAACAATCATATCATTCTTTATCTTTTGAGTTTCAATTTCTTGACTTAAAAGTGATAATTGAGTTTCTGAATTTGAATAAGATTCTTGAACGTTTTCAAGTTCTTCTTCAAGAATTTTCTTTTCATCATTTAACATATCTCTTTCAAATTCATCTTTGTTTTGATTTTCACGAGTTTCTTTGAGTTTATTTTTAAGAGTTTTTATTGTGTTCAAAAGTTCAGTGTTTACTTCAATTAAATCGTCGAAAGTTAAATTATTTACCTCAGATTCTTGAGCCATGAAGCATACATTTGCCTGTTCATTGTCGCCATCACTATCATTTTCGGATGATGATGAATCTGAATCGTCCCATGTTACAGAAAATGCCTTCTTTTTGAGTTTATCCTTCTTGTTTTTGAAGTTTTTCTGATTTTCCTTCATTTGTTCTTGACAATCTTTTTGCATACGTCCTTTCTTATGACATTTGAAGCATTCTATATTTGAGGATGATGGTTTGTTCAAGACATTCTTTTTGAATCCGTTTTTGTTTCCTTTTCTATACTTTAGGAATTTCTTGAAATTTTTGGCTATAAATGCTAGGTCTTCATCTTCAGACTCTGATTCTTCCTTTTCCGCATGAAAAGCAATATTCTTTCTTTCTTGAGCTTGATCCTTTTTATCTTGCATATTTACTTCATACGACATAAGATTTCCAATCAATTCTTCTGGTTTCATTGTAGATAAATCATTTGCTTCCTCGATTGCTAGTACTTTTCTCTCCCATTCATCAGTGAGTGAATTTAGAACTTTAGACACAATGTCAAAGTCCATGTATCTTTCTCCTTGTCCGATTAGAGCATGATGAATGTCTTGAAATCTTGAGTACATGTCATTGATGGATTCATTTTGTCGCATTCTAAAGTTTTGGAATTGATTCTTCAGCATGGATATCTTTGTTTGTTTAACCTTTTTTGTGCCTTCATGTATGACTTTAAGAGTTTCCCATATCTGATATGCAGTAGTACATATGCTAACACGGTTGAATTCATTTCTATCCAGGGCGCAAAATAGCATATTCATAGCTTTGACATTTGCACTTGCTTCATTCTTTTGAATTTGTGTCCATGTAGGATAATCAGTTGTAGGTACAACGAACTCTGCTTGAGTAGCATTCCAGGCTTCGAAACTTGTTGCTTGCATATAAATTCTCATCCTTGTAGCCCAATAGTTATAGTTTAGTCCATTTGAATAGAGGAGGTCTTTGGGTGGATTGTCCTTCCGCAAATGTAGAACTATAGGCAGATGTTGTGCTTGTGCTTGCGTTATTTTCCATATTATCAATATGTCTAATAACGGTGTTATGGTTATAGGACGGCCTTGCTCTGATACCAATTGAAAGAGGCTATGTGGTAGGATCGTGTAATATGGAATAATGAAATAGTCTAGGTAGATAAAGTAGGTAAATGCAAGGAGACACCAGGATTTTATACTGGTTCGGACCTCTCGTCCTACGTCCAGTCCCTAAGCTTTACTTAGGAATTTCACTAACTAACATCCTCACTTCACCCAGAGGAATAGGTTTACAACTTACCCGAACAACCGAACGAGATTTCTTGCCTCAACTACCGAAGAGGACTTCAAATCAATTACTAAAATACAATATTCGACTTGTTGTGTTCTTGTCAACACTAATGAGTCTAATGTAGTACAATATTCTTATAATCTTATCCTCGAGAATATGCAATGTATTTGTGAAGATTTAGGAAATGTGAATTGCTATGAACCAAAAAAAATGTTATAAACAAAAACAGTGATTCAAGCAATAGATTGGTGATTGCTTTGAGAATATCTAGAGAATATGAACAAGAGAATAGTAAGATTAAAGCAAGAGAATTTGGTGAATTAAATGATGTTATAATCATGTATTTATACTTGTAAAAGAGATGCATATGTTGTCAAAGGTTGCAAACAAGAGATGCTTCCATTTCTATTGATGAAAGGTTGCAACTCTTGGGAAGAAGAAGGTGTCTTTTCAGAGAAAATTCGCAGGTTTAAATTCAGTCGACTGAGCAGGAGATTCAGTCAACTGAACATATGAAGAAAAAATTTCAGGAACAATTTCAGTCGACTGCACAGGTAATTCAGTCGACTGAAACTGTGCAATTTTGTATATGTGTACAGTTTCAGTTGACTGGCCATATCTGTTCAGTCGACTGAGGTATGACAGTATGCACAGTGAAACATGTGAATGTGTTCTAATATTTGTGCAAATTTCTTGAGGATAGATTTTAACAAATAATCTAGACTAAGACCCATAGAAAATCATACTAATGTTTATACTTTGGTCTTCATCGATCTTCTTCTAGCTTTTGCATTCTCTTCCTATTTGTTGAAGCTCATTGTCATTGATCAAAATCTTCGTGTATCAACATTCAATCCATAATGATTTTCCCCTAATCTATAAGATCGTTTGGGTATGTATCATTTCAACCCATAGGCAATTCTAAACTAACGGGGAACTGCAGAGTGAGAACAAATATGATAATAATGTAACATATCGACAACAGGCATATATCATCAGTAACAAATTTAAATATAATATATACAACAGGTTATGGTGTCATATGTCATTGGTGAACAATTGCAGATAATGGCATATCATATTTAACAATTAAATAACTTAACAATTCAAATTTAACAGCATATTTCATTTGACATTTCTAGTGAATTAAATTTATTAAATATAAGAATGTTAATTGTGAGTGATTGTTCACATTTCGATGCTAGAGAAAACAGGAAAATAAGATGAAAACGGACACGGATAAGCACAGATAAATGACAAGGCTAGAAAACTGCTGCTAAAATGCGGATTCAGACAGCGGCGAGCTAGAAAACCGCTGCAACAAATTCGACAGTGGGAAAACAAATCAATATTCAATTTAAACACGTATCTAAATAAATACTATATATACTAAAATCAATATTTAAATTCAGACATAAATTTAAGATAAATCTTCATATTACCTTTGAAATCAATATTTATTAAAACATATACATATTAAAATCAATAGATTTATATATTATAGGGTAAAAAATCAATAATAAGAATTAATATATATACAAACATATTTATACAGACTTATATACAGACTCATATACATATATCCTTCAAATTTAAAAAATATATGCCGAAAGGAGATTGTTTGCTGGAATGCAAATTACCCTTAAATTATATTTGAAAAACAACTCGTGTATACTAATATATATATATATATTAATATATAACTACTATATAGACTTACATATGAACAAATATACAAACTCAATTCCAAAAAGGCAGTGAAGCAAACACGGTAGAAGAGAGAAGCAGGATCTAATATAAAATAAACATATATGTACCAACGTGCATGTACCTTCACTTAGACAAATATATATGTACACACACACATATGTATGTGTGTGTGAGAGAGAGAAGGCATGATCACATGCACGCATGAAGTAGGGGTACAGTTGCACGGGCGGAGATGTTGAAGGCTCATTATAGCTTGGATGCGAAATAAAGGAAGGTTGCTTGTGCGGAGGTGGAAGGCGGAGAGATGGGATTCGGCCGGCTGTGAGTGAGGCACTGTTTCGGGTGGTGTTTGGTCAAGGCTGGAGAAGCACAGCTATGGGTAGACATGGGCCGGTGAGGGTGATCGATCGGAGGTTTGCGGTTGCGTTCGAACTTTAGAAAGGTGGGAACTTGGTTGTACGGTGGTCATTGAAGTCAAAATGAAGGCAGCTGCAAACTGGTTCGGTTATTGATGATGAGGAAAGAAAAATGGTTGTTGCGTGGGTGTGAGATCGGTTTTTGATGAGGTGGATAGGGAGTGCTGACGTGGCTGAGGGGACAAGGAGGAACTGCGGCACGATCAGGTTGCGTACTTGATGGAACGGTGATAGGCGAGAACGAGCACGAAGTCACGGCCATGAACGAGCAGGTTGTATAATTATATAAACTTGCTAAATATATATAGTTTTATATATTATTACTATTATTATATATTTTTTTCGAAATTGAAGGAGAAGGAAAGAATGGCTGAGGATGAAACCAAATTAGAAAGTGAGGCAACCGGTGAAAATAATAAAAGCTCACATTAAATTTCTGGAAAAAATAAACAAGTGGCCAATAATTTCAGCCGTTTTAAGTAATGAATGGGCATAGAATATCAAAAGCTCAAAAAGAATGGGTACTGATACAGCTAATCGTTTTACTGATTTCGCCACGTATCAGACATCGAAAATACACAAATGAATATACTACGGAGATCAGCACAAGACGAACAGAATTGTATACAGATATCATCTATACGACCATCCTATCAAAAGCCGATATTTCGCTGCTAAACTGCTGTAAATTCATCCAAAATAAAGTAAATTGGGCTAGAGAAGTCCAATTTGACGAAACAAATTATGACGTCTCGCTTTACAATTTTATTATATAAAAATATTCAGGTTTTAGAAAACATTTTATTTTCATCAATTTTTAACTGATTTAAATTGAAATTGAAATTACATAACAAAACTAACTTCCATATTTATCAATGAAAATCTAACATTTGTTTTGACGCGTACCAAATACCAAATTTTCATTTCTAAATTTAATTATTTAATTTCAAGCAAAATTTCAGTTAATTTGCGTTATAAAAACCGTTCAAAATTTACGGGTAGTTACACTCTCTCCCACTGAAAACTTTTCGTCCCCGAAAGGATTGAGATAGGAGGATAGAAACAAACAGGAAGAAAGGATAGATTGAAATGCAAAATACAACAATTAATTTCCATTTATTTTATTTAATTCAAACTATTAGTTCAAAACTGTATACATTTCATTAGTTTCAAACTGATTAATATTTAACAAATTTGGTTTAAACCATTTTATTCAATCAATAAATATTAATGGGGTACGCATTTGGTTGGTTTCAATTCAATAATTGATTTGCTTTCAGTTTATTAACAATTATTTCAAAATTTATTTTATTTAACTCATTTATTAAATCCTATTAACTTCACTTAAGTTAATTCCACTTAAATTTCAATTTATTTTTAAGTTCATATTTATTTACTTAAATACTAGTTCTCTTTTATTATTTAATTTATTTCACTCACATAACTTATACCATGAATTAAATTTATAAAAAGTTATTATAACCATCAATTTTTTTATATTTATAATTTCCCTTTACAAAATTTCATTTTTGGACATCTTATTGCTTACATTTATTGCATATTATTCAATCATATATTCTTATTACATCCAAACTTTTCTCAGGTAAGTGTTATTAATGTTTCATATGTAATTGAGAACTATACCAATTTACCTGTTATTTATAATATTTTTATTAAGCAAAATTTAATTTGAATAGTTTATTACCTAAGTTTTCTCTTGTATAACATCAATTACATATTCACCCTAACATTTAACTTTTTGAATATTTTAGGTAAATTATATATGTTAGAAAGCAATTAAGTATTATACAAATAAATTTTATCCTAGTTCAACGTTTCAAGTTGTTTCGGTTTCATTTTTAATTACTTCAATTATTCAAAATTTTGCTTCATTTCAATAATTGTAAATCTTTACTTAACACAAAATTTAAGAGTTAAATTTTCAGTTTCTCTTCAAACCATTTTGAAATAAATATATATTTTATAAATCAAATCAAATTCAAGAAATTCAAAACAAATCCATTTCCAAAACAAAAGTGTAGCAAAGCTACTAAGTGATTTCTCCACTTTGAGACTTGATAATGAATGTCGATGATGCTGCAGTCATCATCAAAATTATTTTCCAGTGACAAAAGAGGAGAGTAATGACTTACTTCTTTTAAATTTTCTATGAAAACAATTTCCATTCAAAAATACTTTCAAACAATATTTTTTTTCTTCTCAAAACTTTGAAAACCAAATTTAGAAATGCACCGAAAATTAATTCCTCGAATTCTTAATTTAAGTTCATTTAAATTTCAAATCAATTTATAATTCGTGCTTATAAGAATTTTCAACTCCTTATAACATACAACAATAGTCAATGGTTTAGGAATGTTAATAAAACAATAAACGATAATCTAGTATTATCATTTCTAACAACCAATTCATTTAACTAACTAATTCAGAAAATTATACCTATATATAAAAATGTAACCATATATAAAATTGCTTCATTTACCAATTTCCAAAAAAATATTGTGTCTGTTTGCTCAGTTCCAGTGTTTTGGAATTCCTATCAATAGCGTTGGCCAAACGAATCGATAGAAACCCCAAATCAACCTTAACAACTCAAATAATACAATATAAATCATTTGTATTATTTTCAAATATGTTCTCTCACAGGATGATTCAAGAATGGATTTCAAAACAAGGATAGAGATTTAAATTTAAATGAACCCTAGTCAAAGAGCATTCTTACTATGAAGATAGACTTGAAAGGATGATAAAATAATTAAATTACTGAAGAAGAAATGGATAGACTTATTTTTATTCCAACGACCTTAACCAGGTCAACCGAGATTCTAGAAATAAGAACGATGCGGAAATTCAATTTCCCACTTGAAGGGAAGAGAAGTGACGTTACTAAAACATCAGGATAATCCCTGACTATAGGGTGCAGTCAAGATCACTAGGCTGAGTATCAAATGAAAGATAGAATTGCCTGCATAACCGAAGGCATTCGACATTCGATCACAAAAGATTTTTCCCGGGTCGTCTACTAGAGAACAGTTCGGGCTTTGCAAGGGATAACAACATCGTAAACCGAGGCATAGAAATCGCTGGTGAATCCACCCTTGTTATAAAGGAGTTTCACCCGTTTTACAGACCAAACCAAGGTTGGCGGGACAGAAAATGAAGCTATGGGATGCTCCATTATCAAGAAGAACACGAACATGAAAAGACAAGAAAGGAATTTAGAAACGAGGAATGTTCCAAAATTCAAAGAAAATCCGAATCAAAGAGGAAGAAATTTAAGCTTGAACGAAGGTGATTCTGTAATTAAACTTACTCTATATGCTAAGTTTTTCCTAAACCGGATCTCTGATACCAACTGTAACAACCCGCTATTTCGAACCATTCAAATCATTAATCATCCACTCATGTCAGACTTGAATTTCTCAAAACAACATATTGTTAATTTGTATTTTTCAAAACTTAGCATATACAGTAAATAAATCCATCACAGAATCACAAACACGGAGTATTACAACAATAAGCAACGAAATAGATAAATAGTAGTTCATGAAGCTACTATAAAACATCAGAGTCTGAAACAAAATGAACAGAATCTCAAATACAAATAGACCTCTAATATATAAGCAACAGATGAGTCTGAACATAAATGGTTGGAGTAAACTAAAATAACTGAAAGCTGGATAGATAGATCTTCAAACAAAGCTCCAATCTCCAAAGGTGAGTCTCAAATGTTGTGACACTCAGTCTAACCCGTGCATAAAGCAAAACACAAAACACTCGAGTCAGGATTAACATTCTTATATCAGTAAATATAACTCAAGTGAAATGTCAATTGAAGTACAAGTAACTTAAAGGATGTTTGGGATACCCATCCTCTAAGGATCCATGGAACTATCTACTCTGTAATAATATATGCTATTATAATATGTCTATCAGTAAGGTAAATATTAAAATAGCATTAAGGCGTTACCCATATCCCCTTTAACACATTTTATATATTCCTGAAGTCTATACAGTGCCATAAGCTCCACCAAATCGGTGATTTACCTAGAGGACACCCCACATGGAAGGTACAAAACAAACTCGTAGAAGGCGCGATAACGCATGTGACATGGCACGCGAGGCAATGCCTAGAGTAGGATTCTATCGTTTTGCGGATCCGGACTAGTGGTAACGCATAGCAACTACTACCGCCCACCTCGAGACACACTCCTAAATCGTAGGTGCACCCAATCAAATCACAAAGTAATAGAATGGTGTCAAAGAAATATTTTCGATCAGAGGAATGATCTGATTTGGCCTGGTGTGGCTCCTGTTTTAGCCACATCAAGTCGACTCACAGGAGTCAGGGTTGCGCTTAAACCTCATATAGAATCCTCACCAAATCATCCTACTTCATTCTAGAATCTCCACCACGTACACAGTTGTTAAAGTAGTTTTCGGTATTGGCAGAGCATGACAATAACCGATCCCGGTCTCTCTAACAACCAAACGCTTATTTCACACCATGGTCATTTTATTTCAAATAGTTCATACTTCATATCAAAATATCATATTCATTTCAAAACCATATCAATTCGATATCATTATTCACTTTAAATAATATTCATTTCCAAAATTGTAACACTTTCAAAATTTAAACACTTACGAAATCATAACACTTTCAAGATCATAACACTTTTGAATCATAACACTTCAGTAGTCATAGAAGTTCCTACTTGAGCAGTTTAGATATTGAAAATAGTATATATATTAAAATAGTTATAAATCAAAATAGTTTATATATTAAAATAGTTATAAAATAGTTTACATTTATTTAAAGAGATTATACTGAAATAGTTTCCCAATTAGAATTGTTTCATCCAATTCCACAAATCGATTCAAATCAACTTAAATTTCAAAATTCAATTTAAATCAATCCCTATTCGACACTTTCAATTTGAAGGGTTAAAGATTCAATTCGAATCCTCAATAAACAATTTCGATTTTTATAAATTTCAAATCCAGGTTTGAACTTTCATTTCAATTCCAATAAGATTCAAAGTTAAATGTTCAAACGTTTTCAATATAAGTTTCATTTATATTTCAACATTTAACTTTAATTTTATTCAAATTGGAAAATATTCACTTAAGCATTTTAATTAAATAAATTCTCCAATTCATAATTTAAATCAATATTAAACATTCAGTCTCAATTTTATTTAAAATTGAGAATATTCATTTAATCAACTTTTATCAATCAATTTATCAATTATATCTTTCACAATCTCAAAATCAATAAGTTCAAATCAATTCTTATTTAAATGCAATTACTAACCAATTTAAATTCCAAGTCAACATTAATTTATCCTCCCAACTTTTATTGTTAAAGTTATAAAACATCTATTTTTAAAATACTAATATAAATTTAAATAGATACTTAAACATATTATAAACCAATTAAATAAAATTTTATTAAATTAAATCTTATTATTAAATGTATTTTGTATTAAATCTTATTTTATATATTTTTAAAATAATAAAATTATAAGAAAAGTTTAAAATTTATATTTCAAAACTAACTTATAAATTTAAAATTTCCAAAACATATAATTTTAAAAATATAAATTTTACACATATATTGAAATAAATTCTTTATATTATAATTTAAAAATAAATATTTAATAAAATCCATATATTTCCTTTCAAACTATGGTAATCATTTTTCAAAATAGACCAACGGTGTCCATATAATATTTTCTATCCAACAGTAAAGTGATACGGATATTTATCATTTCAATCTGCAATAATTTAATATTTACGAGTGTATATCACTTCAACCCGGAATCCAAAATTTCAAAATCAATGAAAATCATTTGGGTTTATCATTTCAACCCATAACGATTTTCCCCTAATCTATAAGATCGTTCGGGTATGTATCATTTCAACCCATAGGAAATTCTAAACTAACGGGGAACTTGTAGAGTGAGAACAAATATGATAATAATGTAACATATCAACAACATGCATATATTATCAGTAACAAATTTAAATATAATATACACAACAAGCCATGGTGTCCTATGTCATAGGTGAACAATTGCAGATAATGGCATATCATATTTAACAATTCAAATTAAACAGCAAATTTCAATCGTCATTTCAGGTGAATTAAATTTATTAAATATAAGAATGTTACTCGTGAGTGATTTCTCAACTTTCGAGACTAGAGAAAACACGGAAACAAATTGTAAATGGACATGGATAAGCACCGATAAATGACAAGGCTAGAAAATTGCTGCTGAAATACGAATTCGAATAACGACAAGCTAGAAAGCCGCTGTGAAAAATTCGATAGTGGGAAAACAAACAAATATGTACATAATTCTAAAATCAATACTCAATTTAAACGCGTATCAAAATAATATATATATATATATATATTTATATATTAAAATCAATATTTAATTCAAAACATATATTTAAGATAAATCTTCATATTACCTTTAAAAATCAATATTTATTAACACACACACACACAACACACACATATATATATTAAAATCAATAATAAGAATCAATATATATACATACATATTTATACAAACTTATATACATATATCCTTCAAATTTAAAATATATATATGCTGAAAGGAGATGGTTCAATGGAATGCAAATCACCCTTAAATTATAATTGAAATACAACTCGTGTATACTTATATATATATATATATATTAATATATAACTACTATATAGACTTACATATGAACAAATATACAAACTCAATTCCAAAAGGCAGTGAAGGAAAAATGGAAGAAGAGAGAAGCAAGATCCAATATAAAATCAACATATATGAACTGACGTGCATGTACCTTCACTTGACAAATATATATGTATAGACACACACAGATGTGTCTGTGTGTGTGTGAGAGAGAGAAGGCATGACTATATACACGCATGGAGTAAGGGTACAGTTGCACGGGCGAAGATGTTGAAGGCTTACGACAGCTTTCAGGCAAAACAAGGGAAGACTGCTTGTACGGAGGTGGAAGGTGGAGAGGTGGGATTCGGCCGACTGTGAGTGAGGCATTATCTCAGGTGGCATTTGGTCAAAGCTGGAGGAGCACGGCTATAGACGGACATGGGCTAGTGATGGTGATCTATTGGAGGTTTGCGGTTGCGGTTGCGGTCGAACTTTAGGAAGGTGGTAACTTGGTTGTATAGTGGTCGTTGAAGTCAAAAGGAAGGCAGCTACAAACTGGTTCGGTTATTGGTGATGAGGGAAGAAAAATGGCTGCTGCATGGGTGTGAGATTGGTTTTTGATGAGGTGGATAGGGAGTACTGACGTGGCTGAGGGGACAAGGAGGAACCGCTACACGGTCAGGTTGCATGCTTGATGAAACAGTGATAGGCGAGAACGAGCACGAGGTCATGGCCATGAACGAGCAGGTTGCAGAATTATATAAAATCGCTAAATATATACAGTTTTATATTATTATTATTATTATATATTTTTTTTGAAATTGAAAGAGAAAGAAAGAATGGCAAAGGATGAAACCAAATTAGCAAGTGAGGCAAACGAAGAAAATAATAAAAGGTCACATTAAATTTCTAGGAAAAATAAACAAGTGACCATTTATTTCAGCCATTTTGAGAAATGAATGGGCATATAATATCAAAAGCTCAAAAAGAATGGGTAACGATACAACTAATCGTTTTACTGATTTCGTCGCGTACTGGACATTGAGAATATACAAATGAATATACTACAAAGATCAGCACGACAAGACGAGCAGAATGGTTTAAAGATGTCAACTATATGACCATTCTATCAAAAGTCGATATTTCGCTGCTAAACTGCTGTAAATTCGTCGAAAAAAAAATAAACGGGGCTAGAGAAGTCCAAATTTGACGAAACGAATTACGACGTCTCACTCAGAAAATGATTTACAATTTTATTATACAAAAATATTTAGGTTTTCGTAAACATTTTATTTTCATCAATTTTTAACTAATTTAAATTGAAATTGAAATTGAAATTACACAACAAAACTAACTTTCATCTTTATTAATGAAAATCTGCCATTTGGTATGTTTGAATGGACGCATACCAAACACCAAATTTTCATTGTTAAATTTAATTATTTAATTTTCAAGCAAAATTTCAGTTAATTTACGTTATAAAAACCATTTAAAACTTACAGGTCGTTACAAATATCCCTTTCCCATATGTATATTAGAATTGTTTTAAATTTAACGTCACTCGCTCATCTAAAAAGATCTTGGATTCTATTTATTCTGTTACTTCTTGGGGTCTGTGGGGAGAAAGAAAGCAACAATTATCTAATGACGTGCATAGAAATTCTTTATCTGTCATATATTTCATTGCTTGGCTTATTTCACTTTGGATAGGCGTAGGAGGTAGACACCTAAACTGGAGAACTCATCCCAATCGGATCATGAGCACTTCTACATCTGGGGTACTATGCAACAACAACTCTAAAGTCTAACTTGATCATAGGGTTCGTTCTCCATACACATTCATCTTATTAAGGGTTATGCCAGCATCTCTAGTCCCTTGCCATTCTCTTTTCAACTTAAACAATGTTATGTTGCATACCGCTAGCAGGACACATTCAACGGAGTAGTTTTAGGCCTATCGGTTACTCCCTGCACTGTAGCAACTTGCATAATGATGATTCAACAAATCTGCACATTATATATATGTACCCGTTCTGAATTTGCTCCTTATATATAGCCACCACTACTGCTTTTTCTCTTCATATTAATTCCTTGTGCATATCATTCCATTATGCAACACTCTAGTCCGATCTTGCATCAATCTATGGCAATCTACAACTATGTTTCAGCTACACTAACTTTAGCTTACCATATTGCCTATTACAGTAGCCTTCGTTTTTAGCTATGTTCCAGTTTATTCATACTGCATTTTTCAGTTTCAGATGCTCATTACTCTGCTTAGTTCAATTATGCATTTTTATCCACATTGCCCATCGTATCACCCTTATTTTTCCCGCACTTCGATCCACATTCGAAGTCGTTCTCCTAGGTAAGCATACTGCAATTTTAGGCACCCATCATACCCTTACAGCTGCTACATAGCCGCACAACTATCAGTTGCCTTTTATTTCATTTTATTTATGTAACCATATTAACTTGTTTACATTCATGTTTTTTTCCTTGGTCATCTTTATTACGATCCCATACTCTACATTCGTATCTGTCTACTTATGCAACACCACCCATCGGACCTCTTGATGGTTTTTGGTTGATTTTTAAATTTTTAATAAATAACGAGCGCTCTCCTTACCATGAGGACCACTCTTTCATAAAAAAATTATTATTTTATTAATGCATGTATATTTGAATTTATAATTAACATTTATTAAAATAATATATTATCAAATACCAATAGCTCAAGTGGCAAATGGTATAGCGTTGTCCGCTAAGATCCTGAAGATCATGGTTTTAAACCTCAAAAACATCAAAATAAGAGTTATGTTTGTATAAAAACCACTCATCAAAATAAAATAAAATAAAACAACATATTTAAACAAAGAAAAAATAATGATTTTCAGTGGTAAGATAGTTAGAATTATTTTTTATAGATGCAAATTACTTTTATAACATATATACGCTTAAAAATAATTAAAAGTTTATATATTAAAATAGTAAATAAAAATTAATTTTGACTTTAATTTTGGTAAAATATTTAGGTTTTACTTTTTAAAATAATTTTTTGTTAATATACATGTATATATTAAATATACAATTTAACATTTATATATTAAAATAATATGTTTAAATAATTAAACTAATAAAATAAAATAAAAGTAATATGTTTTCGACCTATTTTTTTTGTAGATTTAAGATTTTTTTTTATATTTTTAATATGCATATATGTACAATGAACCACTTTAATTATTATTTTGGAAGTAACATTTATATTAATTTTAAATTTAAACATATTTTCAATATACACACGCACACACTCACATAAACATATTATATATATATGTATGTATATTCTAACACACATTTATTTATACACATGTATATATTTGCACATATTTCTTCGCATATGTTAGGCTGCACTTTAAGGGGTGTAAATGGGCTAGACCGAACTGGACCCAATGTGTTTCCTGTCCTATCCTCTAAGAGTTTATAGGGCATGGACCAAATAAGGTTTAATTTGGACTTTTATATTCGCTGGACAATGGATGAACAATGGAAAAACTTTGAACAATTTTTAATGGACATACTGTTGGGTGTGTTCTCGACCGGTCCTATACCACCGATCCACCCCACTTCCTAGCCGATCCAACCAACTTCCCTCCTACGACCGAACCAACCGACTTCCATCCTACTGCCGAACCAAAGCATCTCCAACACCTGTCGAACCAAGCTACGTCCCCCATCACCGAACCAGCTCATCTCCAACATACCACCGGACCAACCTCTACCGGACCAACTCCACTTTCAGGGACAACCGAACCAACCCCCCCTTCACCTACCACCGGACCAACCTCTACCGGACCAACTCACTTCCATGCATCACCGAATCAAGGTCTCGCCGAACCAACGTTGCCAGGCCAGATTGCATTAGCCTAAGCCCACTAGCAGCTATGTACATCCAGGACCCCTGCCCCCAGCCTCACTCTATAAATAGAGGGGTAGTGGTACAACAATGGCAGACAAGTTTGAGAGCTCAAGCACGGATGAAACTTTCAAACAACTTTCATATACTTGTATACAAAGCTTTGTACTTGTAATCTGAAGAGAAAAAGGAGAATAACATATAAAGTGGACGTAGGCACATTCTGGCCGAACCACTATAAATCAGTGTGTCTTTTACAGTTTAGTCCCTGCTTTTTATATATTTGCATAAATCACCCAAATCACTAAGAACAACTTAAAATTGACTAAATCATACGACTTGGAGGTGTTTGCCCATTTTTTGTGCAAACATTTTTGGTGCTTTCACTGAGAATTGAACTCAGGGAGCTCGGAGCTTCTATCAGCATCGTTCGTTGCTTGGAAGACATGCCTCCCGGACGGAAGAAAGATGCTAACAAAGGAAAGAACATCGCAACTGGCAGTATCCCAGACCCAGTGATCAGAGACCAAGGCAATCGTCCGGTTCCAACAGAAAATGAAAATCAGGCGAATCCGACAGCCCCTGCTACGGAACAACCAATTACAAGGGCGGATCTGGACAGGGTTGTAGCTGAAGTAACTAACCGCTTCGCATCTCAACAAGAAGCCTTGGTGGATCAACTCATGTCACGCTTAAGGAATGTTGAAGAAACCAACCGCAACACTGAATCATGGGGTGAGTCCCGGTCTGGAGGACCTGGGAGACGACAAAGGTCTTTCATCTTCGAAGAGGCTAACAACCGAAATAGCTATGGTAGGAGCCAAGCCCGGACTCAGCCCGAATTCCGACCCAAGGAAACACTTGGAACCGAACCCAACAGGGGAGGTACCAGGCAGGGGTCGGATGTAGCTGAGCCCGTCATGCTACCTAACCACGGAAACACCAATGGACGGGGCCGAGCTGGAATCCCGCCCAAAGTTAGACCCGAGGAAGTGCCGAGAACAGAACCCAGCAGGGGAAATCAAGGCAAGGGTCAACTGCGGCTGACCCCAGCGTGCCCCCAGAAGACCAGAGGCAGCCATTGGAGAATGTTAGGAGTGATAGACGATACCATCCCTACAGGTCATCTGGACGGAATCAATCCCGCAGGGAAGAACCAAACTCATTTCTATCCGCTCCAAGTTCCGATGAAAGGATGGAGCGATTGTTCAAAGAGTGCGTCCAACGAGAACAAAGGGATCGAGGGATAGGCGCTAGGGTAACCAGCCCCTTCACCCGCAATATCGAAACTTCCATCACCCCCTGGGAATGGAAAATGCCAACAATGGAACCTTACAAGGGAACCTCTGACCCCGTTGTGCACTTGCAGAGATACACACAGCATATGCTCATGAGCGGAGCTACAGAGGGAGTGTTGTGTAAATGCTTTCCACTATTCTTGGCAGATCTAGCTACCTCCAGGTTCTGCCATCTGCCCCAAGGATCCATCAGCTCATGGGAAATGTTGAAAGAAAATTTCATCAGCTAGTTCCGCATTCATATGGAACAACCCAAGGACGCTTATTCCCTATCTAATATCAAACAAAAGCCCGGAGAGATAGTGCAACAATACCTAACCTGATTCAACGCCGCAGCAGCCGCAGTTCAAGATGCCGACGAGAAACTTATCCTAATGGCCCTCTACAGTGGTGTACACTCGGATACTAAATTTGCCAGGATACTAACGAAAGAGAAGCCAGCTACCTTGCCCGATTTCTTCCACGAAGCCGGAAAATATTTGAGACTTGCAGATGCTGCCATTGAAAGGCAGACAAGGCAACAAACCAAGGTAGCTCATGGCAACACATCCGCAGTAGCAAGGGACGTTCAAAGAAATGACTCCAGAGATAGTGCTGGAGGCAAGAAGGGAGAAAAGCGCTTATATAGACCAGGACCGAGATTTGACTCTTACACTCCTCTAAATGAAACAATCGAAAACATCTTCTTGGCCATCCAAGACGAAGTTAGATACAAGCGCCCCCCGCACAAGAAGGAATCAGATAATGCAATTAAGTCTGGAAAGTTCTGCCGCTTCCACGAATGTCATGGGCATGACACCAATGAATGCCATCGTCTCCGGGACTTGATTGAAGAACACATCAGAAGGAAGAAACTGGAGCGCCATGTGAAAGGTTAGAACAGGACTTCAACTCCTGCCAGTGAGAACCCAGGGCTCCCCCTCCCGGAAGTTGGCGGAGGAAATCGCAACACCAGCGGCTCCAGTCAAGAGAAGATAGTGGTCCTTATCATATCAGGAGGACCACACATCGCCGATGGAAGTTGGGCAGAGATGGAGAGATACGGTAAGTCACTTAGAAACAATGAAGGCTACGTTAATTCTGTTACAGAAGAGCGCCACCCGAAACGGAAAGAGAATGATGATATCACATTCAGTAAGCGTGATCTAGAGGGAAGGCAGTACCCTCACATGGATCCTATGGTCATCTCCGCCTGGTTCGGTCCAGCCAAGGTTTTCCGAATCCTAGTAGACACTGGAAGCTCAGTAAATATCTTATTCAAGCACGCTTTCGACAAAATGAAGCTGTCAATGAAGGTGTGTCTCCCTGCAGCAAACCGCTACATGGTTTCACCGGAGATGCGAAAATGCCCCTCGGGCAACTGGACCTCTTTGTCGAAATAGGAAGTCATCCCCGCTCCGTTGTGCAAAAACAAACATTTGTGCTAATAGAGAACCACTCAGCCTACAATGTCTTTTTGGGAAGACCAGCATTGTCTGACATCCAAATTGTCCTAGCCCCGTGGTGCCTGAAGATGAAATTTCCAACGGATAACGGAATAAGAGAAATAGAGGGAGATCATGACGCCGCTCGAGATTGCTATGTAACCGAACTTCGCAATAACCGCAGGAAGGACAAAGGGAAGGATGCAGAGACTTCTCTCTACAAGAAAAACTTGGAAGCATAGCAATTAAAGAAAGCCCCTCCTCTTCGATACACCAGCGATCCTTTCAACGAATTAGACCCCAGGGACAAGGAGGAGAGGCCATCACTGAGCCTGCAGAGACTATGGAATTTGTATCTGTAGACAAACACGACCCAAGTAGACTGCTAAGAGTCGGGTCTTAGTTAAGAGCGGAATTGAAGGATCAACTCGTCGATTTCCTTCGCCACAACGTGATGTATTTGCATGGACGCACGCCGAAATGACAGGAATCTCCCCAGACGTAGCATGCCACGTACTGAACATCGATCCCACCAAGGTGCCAGTGAAGCAGAAAAAGAGGAGCATGGGGGCAGAACGATCAGCAGCCCTCGAGGAAGAAGTAAAGAACTTACTTGCCAATGACTTCATACAAGAAGCCATCTACCCAGAATGGATCGCCAACCCGGTACTGGTAAAGAAGGCTAACGGGAAGTGGCGAACATGCATCGACTTCTCCAACTTAAATGACGCTTGCCCTAAGGACTGCTTCCCACTCCCCCGAATCGACCAGCTCGTGGACAGCACAGCCGGACACGAACTCTTATCCTTTATGGACGCATACTCAGGATATAATCAGATCCCAATGCACGCCCCCGATCAAGACCACACTAGTTTCATCACTGACCGGGGATTGTACTGCTATAAAGTAATGCCTTTTGGATTTAAAAACGCCGGAGCTACTTATCAACGCCTCATCAACAAGATGTTTGCGGAATTAATAGGACGAACTATGGAAGTCTATGTGGATGACATGCTGGTAAAATCGAGGAAAGCCAATGATCATATAAACCACCTGGACGAGATGTTTCAAGTACTTCGCCAATATGGAATGAAGCTGAATCCCCTAAAGTGCTCCTTCGGAGTATCATCGGGAAAGTTCTTGGGATTCATCGTCCATGCCAGGGGGATTGAAGCAAACCCCGAACAAGTCCGGGATTTGCAAGGTATTAAGATACCATCCACGTGAAGAGAGATGAAAAGCCTAAATGGGAAGGTGGCTGCCCTAAGCAGGTTCATCTCTAAAGCAACCGACAAACGCATTCCTTTCTTTGAAGCCCTGAAGAAAGACAAAGGAAAGTTCGAATGGACTGACAAATGCTCGACAGCCTTCCTTAGCTTAATCGAACACTTCCAGAAACCACTAGTACTCTCAACTCCAAATGAAGGCGAGGAACTATGCCTATACCTTGCTGTATCATCCCACGCTTTAAGCGCCGCTTTGGTGAGAGAAGACAACCACACACAGCGGCCCGTATACTTTGCAAGCAAGAGATTTATGGGGGCAGAAGCCAGATACCCTAAACTTGAAAAGCTAGCATATTGTTTGTTAATCACGTCACGGAAACTGCGACACTATTTCCAATCTCATTCCATCAGAGTTTTAACCGATCAACCACTAAGGCAGGTACTCCATCGCCCCGACACTTCTGAGCGACTACTTAAATGGTGCATTGAACTGAGTCAATATGATGTCACCTATCATCCTCGCATCGCCATCAAAGGACAAGCCATGGCCGATTTTATTGCCGAATTCACTACCAACGAAGGTAAGGATCAATCCGAAATAGCAAAAGATATTACGTGGAATCTCTTTGTAGATGGAGCATCAAACGAACAGGGCTCGGGGGCAGGTATTGTGATAATCACCCCTAGGGGAAAGAAGCTGCACTATGCCCTAAGGTTGGAATTTGCTGCCACCAACAACGATGCAGAATATGAAGCAGTAATAGCAGGACTGGAACTTGCCTTAGAAATTGGAGTCAGTTCTTTATGTTTATTAAGATGTGTCGTCGGAAGGGAAGCCAAGGAAATCTTATCCAACATCCATCAAGGAAGTTGCGGAGACCACACTGAGGGGCAGACTCTGGCAAAAAAATACTCCGATATGGATATTTCTGGCCCACCTTAAACAAAGACGCCCTAGACTTCGTCAAGAGATGTGATAGATGTAAGAAATTTGCTAAGATTCCTCGACTTCCCACAAACAAAATTACTCAAATGACCAGCCCTTGGCCCTTTGCAGTATGGGGAATTGACTTGATTGGCGAACTGCCGATGGGCCGAGGAGGAGCCAAATATGCCATAATGGCAGACTATTTCAACAAATGGGTGGAAGCGGAGCCTCTAAACAAAATATCTTCGGCAAAAGTTATTAACTTCTTGATCAAAAATGTTTTATGCAGGTACGGGGTTCCACTCAAAATCATATCGGACAATGGACTTCAATTTGACAGCGAGGAATTCACCGACTGGTGCCGAGAGCATGGAATTCACAAAAGCTTCTCATCTGTAGATTATCCCCAGGAAAACGGACAGGTCGAAGCTGTCAACAAAATTCTCAAAACTCTAATCAAGAAGAAACTTGAAAAGTCAAAAGGCGCTTGGGTGGATGAACTTCCTACGGCACTTTGGGCCTAACGCACATCTTACAGAACATCAACAGGACATACTCCTTTCTCTTTGGCATACGGATCGGAGGCCATGCTCCCAGTTGAAACTGTAGTGCCCTCCCATCGTAGGATCCACTACAACCCAGAAGAGAACGAAGAACTCCTCCACGTGTCTTTGGATCTAATTGAAGAGAGAAGAAATGCTGCAGCACTCAAAGCGGCAGCTCATAAGCAAAAAGTGGCAGCACAATACAACTCCAAAGTCAAACACCGCAGCTTACAAGAAGGAGATCTTGTCCTCAAACGGATCTTTCCGCGCCTCGGAGCGCTAGATCCAATCTGGGACGGACCCTATGTAATTCATAAAGATCTCCACAACGAAGCTTATATTTTGTCAACAGTGGACGGTGAGGTGTTCCAGAGGGAATGGAACATCCAACACCTTCATCGATACTTTTCTTAACTTGTACTGCCCATATGAAGTGAATTAATAAAGAGAATCAGTGGACGTAGGCATTTTCGTGCCGAACCACTCTAAAAATCTTGTCTCTTTTTTTAACTTGTTCCTTTATATCTTGGCTGCTTGTTAAGCTTTATCCTTTTCTGTTGAACAAAATCCTGTATAACGGCATTTCCATTCTGGACACTTCACAGCACAACCACACCTGGACAAGACCTAACAGGTACTATACGAATCTATGCCCTCGTCAATGACACACTTTTGCTCCAGCATCCCTCTGCTGCGGGTTAACTCATTGCTCGCGACGGCCCTCAAAGCCAACTGTAATGAGCCGATCATAAGCCACCGAGAAGGCCGACTATAACCGAGGCAGCTCATTACGGCGTTCGGCTCGCCGGCGATTGTGAACCGATTATAAGCCCCAACATAAGGTGTGGCCAGCAAGGGGCAGTTCACAGTTGACGATCGGCACCCACGCTAGTCGACCACGGTAAATCGAATAATACCCACAATTACGGGCCATAATGGCCCGGGTAGTTACTATGCGCGATCTCGGCTCCGATGTGTCTTAAGTACGGCTATGGTAAAAAAGAAAACTCCCCACGGAGGCGTAAGTTGGGTGACGAATGTCTCCAAGACCCACAGCTAGGGAAAGTGACTACAAAACCCGTTTGCCACGAACTTAAGCACATCGAAGGCCTTCCGTGATTGGAAGTTTTACTATTTCTTATATTTCCATTTTATTTGTAGAAAACTTTCCTCCTATCCTCTATAACGATCACTAAAGTACATGACACAAAATGGGAGGCACTCGCTAGTGGAAATGAGAACTCACAACTGGATAACAGGTCACTCAACTGCATTCCATCCTCAGTCACACAAGACATTCAAAGCTACCGTCTACAACTAAAACATGAAGGGCGGTACTTCCTTTTCTTGTACATAAACATGTAGCTATAGCCTATTCACATATCACAATAACATTGCGAGACGTGAAATTATATTTTAAGCAAGAGCTTAGCATCAAACACGATTAAACCACATGCATATACACAGCTATATTTCTTATGCAACATGTCAAAATAACGACAGCGTTCAAATACGACAGAATCAGCTTATGTTATAACATTATATAAGAATGAAATCATTAGCTAAAATGACATAATTACATAATTGCAACCTGAAAGTACATAAATGTTTTGGACTAGTATATTCAGGAATGCTAAGTAAACCAAAAAAGTAGTCAGCTGCAGTAGGGCTCCGCCTCTATCCTGTTAGCCCCCCGGGATTTACTTAACCGCTGGATCAGAACTCCCGACATGTTGGCCAGAGGTCCCACCTGTCCGATTCAGGAGAAGAATCCATCAGATAAATGATACGCAATTAAGTTAAGAAAAGATTGAGAGGGAAGACTTACCAGCATCTGCTCCCTGATCATCATCCCCCAACTGCACACCCACTTCCTCGGCGGTAAGCAGCCTCATGCCCTCCTTCACTGCCACTTTCTCCTCCTCAGTAAACTGGGCCGTGACCACATCCATTCTGAAAGCTACACCACCCTCCTTATCTGCCTCAGCCTTGGCCTCCTCCAAAGCCCGAAGGTATATCCTAGCCATGACCCGATGATAGTCGTCCATCCAGGACAGGTTGTCCTGCTTCCAAGTACGGAAGTACATGTCCTGGAGCATCTCATCCATCATCCCCTCGTTCTCTTCAAACTCCCTCATCCGGGCCTCGGAAGCCGAAAGCCTTGCGACGACAGCATCTCTCTCCAATCGATATCTCGAGCAGTCAGCCTGAAGGGATTTTCGCATCGCCTCCATCTCCTCCTTCAGCTTGGCTTGAGCAAGCTCTGCAGCCCCATGCCTCCCAGATAACTCCTCTATCTACTCACGATCCGCTCTCCGAACCTCATCCACCGTGGCAATGGCCATATCGATTCGCTCCTTGTAGGTGGCCTCCATCTTTCGCAGCTCGGCTCTGCTAGCCTCTTCCATAGTTTTCTTTAGCCGTTTGGAGGCCGCCTCATGCTGGGAGATTTGAATGGCCTGATCGGCAAGCTGTTTGGCCTGATCGGAAACCATTAGCCGCAGCCGAATGTTAGCACTTCCAATTTCCTCTCCAACCTTGACCAGTCGGGCGTGATGCTCCATTAACTTCTTGGTCTCTTCAGCCACCCGATCGATGTTTGCCTTGGCCTCGTCCCCCATGGTCATAATCCGAGTGGTCAACAAGTCGAGATCCAAAGACTTAGCCTCGTTAAGCACCCTTACCATAGGATTGCGGGGCAGGAGGTGCTCATCGGTAACCTCATCGAAAGAAATATCATGAGAACTCGGGTCCAGATCTGGATGACCCGCGAATGGGTTACGAGCCAAGCCGGGACGATCAATATGAGTAACGGAAGGATTCTCTGATGGATGCGGAGATGGTATGGACTTAGTATCTTCCTCCATGATGTCATGAATAGGCTGGGTTGGGGGCTGAGGTCCAAGTGAAGGTTCGAACATGGAACGCCTCCTCTTTCTCTTTTGGATATCCTCTTCAATAACTCCGAGAAGAGGACGGTAGCCGACTACGCCCCCGGAACGGTCAGTCGAAGGCTTCAGTTTAGCAGAAGCTTTGAAGAGTTTGAATTGCTCGAGGCGGTGCTGAATGTCCGATGTCTTGGCCGCCTTACTCGTTCCTGAAATAAAAACCAAGTGTTACAAGCATGCATGAGACTATAATTCAAGAAACATATGAAGTTAAAAAAGGAGTTAAGAATTCACCTTGAACCGCCGGAGTTGCCTTAGCTGAAATACTCTCAGAAGATAGACTGGCACCAGTCCCGGTCTTATCAGACTTCTTCGATTTCTCCACCAAGGCCGGCCCTTCCTCCAACCCCTCAAAGGCTTGACGGAAAGCATCATCCGTCCATTCTTGAATCTCACCCGCTTGCCCAGAAGTCAAGGCACCAACGCCACTACCACTCTGCCCTTCGCCACCATTACCACCGTCACCCTCTCCATCACCTACGCTCTCCTCCTCGCCTCTTTCCTCCTTGCCTCTTTCCTCCTCTCCACTTTCCTCCTCTGGAACATCTGGACACGTGCTGGGAGAGGGTCCATCAGATTTCTTAAGCTTCTTCCCCCCGACGACTGGAGGTATCGAGAAGGGCCTCCTCTTGCCACTCTTTGTCGTGGCCCCTCCTTTGGCTTTGGAAGCTCTTTCCTCAGCCGTATCCCTCTGCTTGACCACAGACTGATGTGGTAGGATTAAGCTGTGTTCGAGGAGGGTGGCATTCCTGATTAAGTAAGAGGCTGACCTATCCCTTCCCGAAATGGCCTCTATCTCCGCGGCCATCCGAACCAGGTGATCATTCTCTACGACCGCAAAGCCACCTGTTGCTAGCAAGAAATAAAAACACATAAGAAGAAGAATCTCAGTCAGAACGGAAATTATAAATAAGCTTCAACTTACAGCCAGAGGTGAAGCGGTGGATCGAAACGGTGTCATCCCGGACGAAGAACCATTCCTTCTTGAACATGGTGAACTTTGAATACAAGTCCAGGACCGGCTTGAAGGACACGGCCGATTCCAAGCTGATGTATGGAGACCCCTTCTTGTAATCCCTCAAGTTATATAGATATCGAATTTCCCGGTTAGAAGGGGGCGCCCGTACTTTCTCTGGAAAATCACGAATAGGCACACCAAGATAGCGTAGGAGTTGGGCTGGAGCTGGAAGGGAGTCACCTTCAAATAAGTAACGAATCTAACTATCCAGGCATTGATTAGAGGAATGGCCCCACACATGTAGTGGTACCTACTATAAGCAAAGTATCCTTCAGGAGGATTATATGGCATGACTCCCTTCTCTGGCAGCAGCATGCACGCTCTGTCAATCCCAAAGGAACGGGAGATAACATCAAGCTGCTCCTCTCTGAGAGAACTCGGAAAGCAATCAGGAGGAGAGTTCAGAAGCTCTTGAGGACCATATCCGTCCACTAGTGACCTCGGGGTGGGTCCCTGTCGTCCCGGTCCTGGTTGGGCTGGGGGCACCACAGGGGACTCTTCTCTGTCTGTAGACTTTCTCTTTTCTGATCGAGTTTCCACTTTGCGAGACATTTATCTGTAACACCGGAAAAACATATTGTTAGAACAAGGAGTTTGAAAATATAAAAAAGCAAGTATGTCCAATCTAGAGTTTCATTCGTAGGTCGAAACATGAAAAGCTAAAGATTCATTAAGCATTCAGGGTCCCGGAGTTCATTCAACAGTTCAAACCTAAGGTTCATTCGGCACTCATACGGTTTAGTCTCATTCGGTGGTCCAGGCACACACTACATTCGGCGATTCAAGCATGAAATTGTCATTCGGTATTTGAACCCCATGTTCATTCGGTAGCCCATCATAAGAATTCATTCGGCAGAAGAAAACTCATCTGGTCCGACACTTGGTTGATTCGGTATTTGATCGATTCGGCACTTGGTTGATTCGGCACTGGGTTGATCCGGTACTCAATTGATTCGACTATCTCAAAACAATAAAGGAATAACGAAGGCCTAACACCCCTACTTATAGACGAAGGCAGGAGGACCGGACCGGTTGATTCGGCACGTATGACCAAAGGGAAACATCCAAGATTAAAACAAAGTACGCCATCTGCTTGCACCTGCCCAACTTTGGGGGGCAAGTGTTGGGTGTGTTTTCGACCAGTCCTATACCACCGATCCACCCCACTTCCTAGCCAATCCAACCAACTTCCCTCCTATGACTGAACCAACCAACTTCCATTCTACTGCCGAACCAAAGCATCTCCAACACCTGCCGAACCAAGCTACGTCCCCCATCACCGAACCAGCTCATCTCCAACATACCACCAGACCAACCTCTACCGGACCAACTCCACTTCCAGGGACAACCGAACCAACCCCCCTTCACCTACCACCGGACCAACCTCTACCGGACCAACCTCTACCGGACCAACCCACTTCCATGCATCACCGAATCAAGGTCTCGCCGAACCAACGTTGCCAGGCCAGATTGCATTAGCCCAAGCCCACCAGCAGTTATGTACATCCAGGACCCCTGCCCCCAGCCTCACTCTATAAATAGAGGTGCAGGGGTACAACAATAGCAGACAAGTTTGAGAGCTCAAGCACGGACGGAACTTTCAAACAACTTTCATATACTTGTATACAAAGCTTTGTACTTGTAATCTGAAGAGAAAAAGGAGAATAACATATAAAGTGGACGTAGGCACGTTCTGGCCGAACCACTATAAATCTGTGTGTCTTTTACAATTTAGTTCCTGCTTTTTATATATTTGCATAAATCACCCAAATCACTAAGAACAACTTAAAATTGACTAAATCATACGACTTGGAGGTGTTTGCCCATTTTTTGTGCAAACACATACTTTCATACATTCTCTCTTATTTGATTTGTGTCCTAAGTGTAAATTGGACAAACACAGACCAGATGCTTTATAGCCTCGAACATGGCCAAACATCGAACACTTATACAAACTTTAATCCCCTGTACAAAGTTTACTCCTCTAACATAACTCATATATTGGTAGACATAAATATGATAAATAAATTACATACACCATCTATTAGTCATAAAATATCCGACGTTCTTGACAATATTATGCAAACCGAAAATAAAACTAATATTTTTAAAAAAATAACAATTTAGAAAATTTCACACCTAGAACTCAAATCTAATTCAAAGATAAAAAATAAATATAATGTAATGCGAATAAACTTTATTTATGATATCACACTAAAAAATTACGTGCATGATGAACTAAAGGACCTTTTTTGAAATTGCACTTTACCCCACTACCGGATGCATCTGATCCACCAATGGCATCAGAGCCAATATTATGTTAGCATGAATAATTAGCCAACGTTTAGGGCAGTCCATAAGAATACTCAATTAGATGGTTTCTAGGTAAGTTTTCTAAGGAAAGAAGTTATACAATTAAGGAACGTTGTCATGAATAGAAAACTTCCCAACTTTTTCGGTCCTTACATGACTCATTAATGGTCCAATTCTTGGGGAGTCCATTTTGTATGCGAGTCCTATTTTTTCGGCCTTTAGGCTGATTTAAATAATCGTATTAGAATATTAAATAGTTTGATTAGAATTTAATTTAAATTCAAATCAAATTTGAAACACTTATAGATATAATTTTAAAATATGATTATAAAGGCTATAATTTAATTTTAAAAGTTTTTTGAATTTATATGGGTTGTAAATTCTATGATTCATAAGATTAAAATGTTATAATAATATCAGTTGAAAAAGGTTTAACTAATATATATACATAAGATTGTACATAAGATTAAATTAATAGATTATAAATGTTAGAATTAAACTAAAGTATTATACATAATATATGTATATACATAGGTTAAATAAAATAAAATCCACATATATGTAAGGGAGTATACGAATGAAGTAATGACGTATGATGTCACTAGATATTATACTCATTTCCCTTAGAGCAACAATAGCGCTCTATAAGTAGTTGAAATGATGAATTTCAAATGTTACTACATTTTTTCGTTTACATTTGACATGATTACTTTAACCTATAAATGATTGTTAATACTCCTTAAGATATAACTAATGTTTTAGTAATAGGTATTAATGTCTCAAGATCAGTAAGAACATTCAATGGCTTTGTTGTTACTCCCTATGGATTATAAGATATAATTTCATGCAATCTTAAAATGGTGATTCATGAGTGTCTATTGCAATTTGTGATTGTTGCACTCTCCAAGCTTACAAATATGATTATAAGAAATGTCAATGATAAGGAATTAAACTAGACATAATTAATAATGTGGAATTTACTATTTATGGGAATCATAATCTGTCTATACTCCACATGGCCTTGATGACATGATAAATGGGCCCAACACCCACTAGAGGAACTTAAAAAATTCCCACATTTCTTTTATGATTTGTAAGAGATGTATGATCTAGTGAAACGCTTATTTGAAAAATGTATTCTAATAAGTATAAGAACATATATAATATTCTAATAATCCACTTTAATAAATTTGCACAGTTAAACCAATAAAACTTTTATTAATCAATACATACTGAATGAATTGAATTAGGGATTGAATAAGAAATGTAAAGTCATACTTACCACTAATATTTTTTTTGCTTGTTCTTCCTTTAAGGCATATGCAAGAGTCAAAAAATCCAATCTGTAGAAATTTCAGAGTCTTTGTTATTAAGTGTAAACTCACCCATTTTATATGCTAATCTTCGTATATAAGCTCTAAACGAAATACAAAAGTATCGATATGCAATTCATATTCAATCACATAAAAAATTATATGGTAGATAATTGCTGGAGTTAAGGGTGTTCCCTATGGGTGATCATATAATTTATTATAATAACTCAACTCTTGCATAAGAATCATGTTCGAAATAAAGTATGATTTTGGTTTTTTCCATCTATAATATGTGTTGTTATATTGTGTTATAAGTAACTATATGAATACATTAAACATGTAAAAGTAGAAAATCCTTATGAAAAGAATTTAATCAATTTGCAAATATCCCGTATCTATGAGTTTTGAGTCGAACACTCAAAATACTTATCCTTATATTGTTCCTAGTTAAGATGTATCAAGAAAAGGTTATCATTACATACATTAAGACAAGTATACGCAATGCTCTTCATATGACGACCGATGAACTACTCATGACGTTGGGGATGCTAAGGGATTACATACTTGTGGTTGTTTAGAACAATCAGAAAAGGGACTTAACGAGAGTCTTCTATAGGTTCATACAACTAAATAAAAATAGAAGTGTGTAGTAGTCTTTGGACTTGATAGTACTGTTGATCTTAAGTAAATGAACTATAGTTTGATTATGGTTAATTACATAACATAACAATCACGTTACAATTATTAGTAGGTACATATTGAACTACTTGAAGTGAAACACAACTCAGCAGAGATTCATTTGCTTCATTATAGAAGGTTAGTACACCATATTTGGTACTCAAATTTATTGGAACAAGTGCATTGGCAACGGGTTAAAAAGGGGGAATTTGAAATTTTTTTTCCTTTTTATTAATTTGCACAAGATTATATTTTATGCTCACATGAATAAACATTTTGTGCTAAATAATATTTAGTAGCGCTTAGTAAAAGAGTCTAGGGTTTTAAATTAATTTAGTTAATTTAAGTATTATAAATTTATGTCTATATTTATTAATTTTGTATATATGTGTGTGTATGTGTTCTGGTCAAATTTTCCATAGTCTTTAGAACAAGCTCGAATGGATGGATTGCACTTCGGAATAAGGAAGGAATGGCTCCAAAGACTTGGAGGCAAGCTTGGAATGGCATTGGAAATGACTTAAGAGAGTTAGAGTGTGAAATATATTGAAAGGAGAGGTTGGGACTATAACGACCCAATTTTTCGACGCCCGAAAACTGACATTAATATATCCTCTGTATCAAGTGCGGAATAATCGAATGCCGGAAAACCGAACCATTAGGAGTAAGAAGAAAGATGTAGAAGAAGAAATAGAAACAACGTCAGAATCTTATAATCGCAGCGGAACAATATGTAATAGATAAATGACTAATCTTTAAGACAAAAAGAATCATATCTTTTTATACATTACATCATCAGAGTACAACAAAATTCATAACACACAACTGGACAATTATCATAACCTGTCCTCACAAATTTGACTATGCAGTTAAACAAATACAATGGAATATTTATCAAATACGTCAGTACGTCTCGCCATCATGCTCGTCCCCTGAGCTCCACATCGTCCTTTCTTGTGTTCTATAATACTCGGTCTTGATTGAGCATTACAGTTAAATAACACCCGAGTCATTCTGGAAAACTAGAGTGAGAAAACACGCTCAATTGGATTATTAAAGTTTTCAAAATCTTTTGAAATCAAAGGTATCTTGTAAGACCACGCCACAAATAAACATGTCGGGTTTTCACCTTATGATAACCAAAACATTTCTTATAAAATCCTATGATATTATAGTAGTGTCTATATATAAATACTTATTCAAATAGCCGAAATTGTTACATTATTAAATTCCAGCAGTACTAGGTTCTATAAACAAAACCGTAATGACACATAAGGAGAATGGATTTCCATCAATTGCAGGGTTACTGGGGTACCGCCCATCACAGTGCGTGGTCTAGATCACCATACCGAGGATCCATCCTGATCCCCTACATCACAAGACTGGAGAAACCCCTTATTGGATAGTCCGAATAAGATCAACCGGCGGTTGGATCAGCAACCGCCCACACAGCCGAAAATAAAGGGACCTTTAGACAGGGATGACCTTACCCTAATTGGTTGCTAGCCACTTAGCCTTGTGTGCACCTCCCCTGTTTTATCCATTCCCGTTGATGAGGCTCGAGGCTATGCGTTACCCTTTTAGCACACATTTGATTAGAGTGCTCACCGTCCTTCTGATAATGTTCTGAAAGCATTCATCCGTACAAGTCCGTTTCGCGTCCGAACGGAACTGAAGGCACTACTCCTATTACATCTATTTTGGAATCGCCCTCAGGATTAGTAGCGCTTAGCCCTTGCAATTCACTGCTCCATCTTCGACTCCTAGCTCTTATCTTCCTCATGAAAACGTTCAAACCGGATCGAAGTGGTTTTCGAGAAATTAATCCTGATCCCAGTCTCTTCGAAACGATCAGTGCATTGGCCAATATTAATAGTTGGTTATTTAACTATCATATAACATCCACAAACAACCATCAGGCATAAATAATTTTCCAAATTATTTATTTCAAAAATATCTTCGCAACTATTTTTCATACTTCAACCCTTTGAAAACAGTTTCCAAACCACTTTCCTCTTGCAGAAATAACCAAATATTGTTTTTTTACACTGAAAATTACAAAGTCTAAATAGTTTAGATTTAAAATAATTTAAAATCGCTTTACCCAAAAATATATATACTTTAAAACATTTAATATAAAAACTACTTAGAACACTTTATTTAAAACACTAGTTATGAAATTTTATAATAACTTCTCATGTAAACTTAAGCCAAAACAAGTTTTAAAATAAAAGTTATGAATTTCTATACAAGTTTTTCAATTAAAAACTTTAGCTAACCTATCTTTAAAATAAAACTACTTTATAAAATATAAATATTAATAATTGTCTTTTTAAACCATAATACCAATTAAACTTTTTTTTAAAAAAAAATTACTACTATAACTAATTTAATAAAATATTTACCTGTAAAATTTTAAACAATTTAAATAATAATACTCAAAAACATTCTTTTAAATAACTTTAAAACTTTTAACTTAACTTAAAAATCTGCTTGAAAACGTGCTTGGCTTTTCAAGGAAATACACTTTCCTTTCACAGCTTTAAAAATAAACCCCTATTTAGTTTTAAACAAATCACTATTTCCTTATAAATTCCCATCCCGAATTTACACTTCCAGATTATCCTCTGATATCTTATTTAACTTTATAAACCTAGTTTATAAATCGCATAGTCTCATTTTCCTTTTAAAACACCGTTTCAAGCACTTAATAAATTTCCAAATCGATTTTCAAAATTTACTTCATTTAAAATAAATTTCTTTACTTACTCAATTTTTATTTTCAAAACTTATTAGTTTCAGATTTACTTCTATATTAATGATTTAGAAATCTTATTTTAAACTAAAAATTCCAATTTTATACTTATTCCAAAATTCTTCTTTATCTTTCTCAAACTATTTTTAAACCTTGAATTTTTAAAACAAATCCTTTATTCCTTTAAATAACATCGCTAAGCTTAAAAATTTATTATTATCATTTTTCAAAAATCTCGTTTCCCATACCAGAACTTATTTACTAGAATTTAAAAATCAACTTTATTCCTTCCAAATTCCATTCTTAAATTTTATCAAAATTAGCTAAAATTATTTTACTTAAAAATTATCTTTTTATTTCTCTTCAAAATATAACCTTTATATTTTGATATCTTAAAATTCCAAAATATACTCAACCAAACATAGCATTCGATAATTTCAATTACCAATATAATCTATCACAGATTTTCACATCATAGAATATAAAAACAAATTCCAATATTTTGAGGAATCCAGTTAGATCCCTCCAACCGGTTTTTCCCTACATCCACAGATATTAGCACAATATAATAATACCAATTCCACTTTGAGGTGGAATATCGTGGTATATGGGGTCATCCGCTATTATGCGGGGAGCATAGGGTCTCATCCGCTATATAATGCGGGAAATCAATCACTCCAATATATATATATATATGTATGTATATATATATATATAATATCACATCCAGTAAATTCAATCATTCAACTGATAATTTAAATTTAACTATTTAAATTTAATGGTATTCCAAATGAGTGAGGTTAACTCACCTTTGCTTTTAATTTGTAGTCCGATTCATCTGGACTTGTTTCTCCATGATTGTTGACCTTGTATGGACAATTATAGATTATTATATTCGAAGAAAAATAAAATCAAACAGTCAATTTTAGTTAAATTTAATTTATTAATTTTAAACTAATTTCTTTTTAATAGTTTCTAAAATAATTAAAGAAGTTAATTAAACAAATTGACCTCCATAACACATATTTTTAAAATAGTAATTCTAAAATGTATATATGTATATTTATTACCATTAAACTACATATACTTAGAGATTAAATTTATCGATTCAAAAATCTATATTTATATTGTATATATCTCTCTACTGTAAACATATACATATATATAAAAGCTTAATTGGAATAATAAATCGTTTTATGCTTTACTGTATCTTTAATTCCTTATTAAATAAACAAGTAAAAAAACTAAAATTATTTTATACCTACGAAAATAAAAATTCTTCTAATTTATTAAATAAAGACAGAATTGTTCGAAATAAACAATTTAAACTTACTGTAAAAATATCTTTTCCAAACATATATATATATATATATATATATAGAATTAAACTGAAATAGATTTATACCTTTCCCAACTCTTTTTTTACTAATCTGTATACATATATATATATATATATTCAAGTTTAAACGAAAAAAGAACGAATACCTCACCGTAGCTCATGACGAATGCCACCATAGCTCGATCGGCAGGCATCACGTCGATGACTCCACCGTGCCTCGCGCTCGCGCCTACTGCCCCTCCTTGCAGCCTCTTCCATGCTCTTCTTTATGCTCGAGCCTACCGCCTACTGCCACCCTAGCACCATCGCCGCCGAACCAAACTGAACAATACCTCATGCCGCGTTCCTCAAATCGTACTTGCTCGAGAGCAAGCTGTCGCCCCTCCCCCTTCCCATCGCAACCGAAACTCAAGCTATCGAAACCCTGAATAGCGAGCGCTAGCTCGCTTTCCTCTTCTTTCATCGCTTGAACTCGTACGAATCGCCTTACAATTTTTTTTGAACATCGAACGAATTCGATTAAACTGAAAGGAGGAAAGAAGTTCGATGTTAAAAAGAAAAGAGGGGAAAAGAATTCGTTTGTCGTTGAGATTTCGAGCAGCTACATCCATTTTTTTAAAAACACGTGTTGAACCAGAGAGGCCACGTGTTGTACCAAGAGACACGCGTTGGCTGCCGTGAAAATGTTTGCCCACGTTTAAATCAATATATCAGTATAAATATTATTTAAATTTTAAATCATCTCGAAATCATAACCTAAAATTTTGATCTCCTATCGAGGCATGCCGTCAGGCGTTCATAAGGTTATACCCCTATTATGAATGAAATGAAAAAGGTTTCGAGTCCTAATTCGATCGTATGGAGAAGATAGCTTTTTGGACCAGTTATTTTTGTTAAATTTTCGTTATAAATCTCAGCGCGTTTACTTACTGTACAATCACACGACAACTCCAAACACTACAAAAATTGAAATCCGATAATAATACACTATTACGGATCCAACGGAATAGGTTTCATCGAATTCCGAGACTGTGCCTCGAAAGGCTATTTTTAAATATCTATTTAAATGATATATTTTTAAAACTGAGCAAAACACTTTCAAATTCAAATTTTAAACTTCTGTTATCTCCAGTATTATAAATATAAATTTTCCAACCCCTTGAAATATTTTTAATTAGCTTAAAATCAAGATTCGCTATTTCAACCAATTTCCAATTATTAAATTCAATAATTTAATTGCCAAATAAACCGTGATATTTAAAATTCAAGTAAAACTAACTTTCAAATATTTAAAATCAATTAAATATTTCAATCTCAACTATCCAGAAATTTCGGATCGTCACATTCCTCCCCCTTCAAAGAATTTCGTCCTTGAAATTACTAGTTAAGAGGAATGGTCCATAAACCGTTTACTATTTTTCCAAAACCAAATAGTTTTAACAACTTCCCAACCATTTTTTCATTAAAAACACACTATTATTCTTACTAACTTTTCAAATTTCTTCCATAGGTTCCAATCAATATCACTTACCTAACCATCCAAATTATAATTCAAATTTAAATTTAAATTTTGAGATCAAATTTTAAATTATCAAAATTTTTCTAACTCCCTAAATTTTTGAAATTTTTTGCCAGCGTCTCCTTTGCACGGCTAGCTCGCTACAACTGCAAAATGCCTCTACGGGCCTCCTTATTTTAAAAGAAAACAAAAGGCCAAGTGGTTAGATAGAAAATCATCAAATTTCATACAGAAATTTAAATACATACCTTTTGCCGAGCAATTTCATTTATCTTTTTGAAATCAAAAATCCCAATTTCTTTTGCTTTTTAAAACACCTGTATATCCTACTAGCAATAATGTCCAATTACACATCCAAAATCATTCTATATATTTCCCTTTTAAAATTTTCAATATCCATTTCATTCAGCCCATACGATGTCCGTATACCATCCGTACGTAATATCAAATCCGATCGCTCACTCGATCACATAATTTCACTTCCGAAGTAGCATCGTCCACCTGACTTCCTAGTGCGGACTCAGATCTGGTTTCTTGATCAGAAGCCGTCATTCTCATTGTCTAGCTACAAACTATGATAGAGAATTTCCAGAATCAATCAAAATCCACATCCAGGGTTCGCCGTCGAAAATCGGTTGAAAAATCCCAACTCGGATTGATATAACTATCTCGAAATTCTGTGCTCGAATCTGAATCAAATTGCTACGTGAATAAAATAATATACGTACATCCTACGTGTTTATTCCAATTGATTATTAGCTATATCAATTCTCTTCACTTTTATTTTGATTTTTATTCACTTATTTACAACCATCCCATTTCACAACTTCTAATTTAATTTCCATCCAATTATTTACTTAGTATATTTTCAATACCATATTTACTTAAGAACCTTCACCCTTTACTTTTATTAAGTTTAATATAAATATTCTATATGCTTTAATATTTATTTTTACTTCACTACTTAAGCTTTTTATATCTATTTTTATTTGACTTAAATTTTGAACTTCATTCTGCATTCAATTTTATCTTCAATTCTTAATTTATTTCCAAATCAAATATTGAATTCTATTCACCTTATCTCAACCCATATTTATGTAATCCATTTCTAAAACTAATCCCACTTACCAATTATTCATATCTCAAACACTTCTATTTCCAAACTTTTACCATTTTTAGTCCACTTAGAACAAAATTTTCTACTTTGCTTTACTATGCACAACTTAACTTTACTATGCACAACTTAAATTAAATAACATCCTAATATTCAATTTTAATTCATTTGCTTACCATTTAAATCAATCAGTTTACTTACTAATTTTAATTTCAATACTTTGTTTTATTTATTCCAACCCGACTAATTCCCAATTTACACAATTCAAATATTCAGTTACAATCCTACTTACTTACAAGTGCAAATTCATTTGTCTATCCATAATTTTGTTTCCAACTTATAACTTTTAAGTAACTATTTCACTTAGCCTCCTTAAACTTTTTCCTCAAATTCACTTTTATTTAATTAAATTCAATTTCCTTTTATTTCCATTCAAATTTAAACTTTTGTAAGTTTCCAACTTATTTATATTTCATTTACTAATCTCCCTTGATTTTCTTTCTTTAATCAGTTTGCCTTTCAGACTTATTTCATCCATACCAACTTTTATTCAATTCTACTTTAATTGGAATTCTTCTATTCCAATAAATTTATATTTTAATAAGTTATCAAACCACTTATAATTCCATAAACATTTCCAATATACTTCAAGAGTTATAAACAGTTTCTCAACATTTCAAAATCACCTTTGAAATCAACTATATCCAAAGTCTTTTGCATTTCGAAAATCAAACTCAACCTTTGCAAATATTTCCAATTTAAAATATTTTAGCAGCAATTCCTCTCTTTAAAACTCGGAAATGAATATCGATGATGCTGCAGTCATCACCGAAATTATTTTCCAGCGACAGAAGAGAGTTCAGTGCTTTTACTTTTCAAAATATTTCAAATATTTTTAAATTATAAATATCACTGGATTTCAAATCCAATTCAAAATATTTCTCAAATAATATCACCATTATTCCTCCAAAACCTTTGAAAATCATTTTCAAACTTCAAAGGAATTAAATTCCAAAATTTCGAATTCCAAATCCTTTCAATTCATTTTCAAATATTCCTCTGGAATTTTTATTCCATTTTCAATTATTAATCACATTTATAATTCACATTCACAAATTCATTCTGTATGAATTTAAATCTAACTTTTTGGTTATAACATTAATTTCTTATTTTAATTTCTACATAACAATGATAACGGTTTAATATTATCACTCCCTAACAACCAAGCAACCACATACTATAATAATTTACAAAAACTGTTTCTTTTATATATAAAAATAATTTGGTAAAATTATTTCACTTACCCTATTTTAAAACACTACCGTGTCGGTTTGTTTTGTTTAAGAGTTTAGAAATCCCTATCGATGACATGACATTTCACATATCGACTAGAATTCATAAATACTTAACCGATAAATCAACACAATATAAAAACAATTTTTATATTCACTAACAAAGACGCGCTCATTTCTGTTAATACGCTCAAACTAATTCTAGAGTACAACGGACTTTATTTCTAGTGATTAATACCCACCAGAGCCAAGGTTCTCGCTTAACCTTTAGCTCTGATACCACAATGTAACGACCCAATTTTTCGACGCTCGAAAACTGATATTAATACTGTAACAACCCTGTATTTTGTGATTTATTTTTTTTGTATATTTTAATTATTTTAATTGAATTTTGATTTAAAAAATTATTTTATTTATTTTGAATGATAAACTTCAGTTTTGATATGAATTATCATTCCAAAGCATGACTAAAAAGAATATTTTCCAAAAAGTGAATTTTTGGTCAAAATAGTCAAACTTTGACTTTTAATTTAACTTTTAAAAGTTTGAAAATTTAAATTTTATCTTTTATTATGAATGTACATAAAATTTTAAGAACACTGCCTTTTGTTTCGTTGAAAACGGAGTTAAACTGTGAAAGTTATGTATATTTCAATATTGAGTGCAATTTGTTTATTCTGCAATTTTGTTATTTTTAAATTGTATAAAGTATGTTTTATTGTCATATTTCATGTTAATCTGGGTCAATATGTTATTGTATGTATATTTTTGTATTATAATAATTTTAAAATGAAGTAAACAATTTTCCAAAGTCAATGGTGATTTATTTGTAATTTTTGGACACTGTTTTGGATTTTTAAGCAATTTCTTTAAAAAAAAATTCTATTTTCTTTAAATTTAATTTAATTTTAATATGTGTTAATATGTTATTTTAAATATATTTTGTCTTTTAATATTTTAAAGTGATAATATAAAAAATTTCTAAAGTCTATTGAAATTTATTTCTACTTATTAAGCCTAGTTTCTATTTTTCTTTGCTATTTTCTTCATTTAAATTATATTAAATTAAATTTTATTTATTTATTTTGTGAAGAAATTTTCATTTTATTTTCTTATCTTTATTTTTAAATATTTCCTAAGTCCATAATAATTTTTCCAAGTTTGTTCCATTTAATTTCAAATTTTCTAGACTAGTTTTCATTTTGTGCTATTTTCTTATTTTAATCATATCTAATTAATATTTAATTATTAATATTTTGTTTATCTGTTATATTTTCGAATTTGAACTGAAATTTATAAGTATTTTCAGTTATTTAAAATGTATATAAATATATATAGGAAATTTAAAAGGTTTTAAAAGCTAAGAAACGTAAAGTTGTTTCACCATTTCTTTTACCGTTTCTTTTTCCAATCAATGCATCAATTTATTGCAGTCGTTCCTTTTATTTTGCTTATTCACGTGAAAGTTTCTCATTCCATCAATAATATACATCTATTTCAGATCTGAGCAAAGAAAAATAAGCAATGGCCTCTCTTCCTCCTCTCATTTTTCTACTTCTTCTTCTTTGTTTTGCTTGATTTTTGCCATGACCTCTCATTGCTTTGTTTGGCCTAACACCTCCACCATCTCCTCCACCGACCGCCACCACTTCCTTCCCCACATCATACACGACCAAAACCCTTCCTCCTCTGACCAGCAAGTGCCATGACCATCCCATGATGCGAAATCCACAAAAACTATGTTAAAACTCCTTAAAAAGCATGTCTAGCCACATAGTCTTCATCACCATCACCTTAGATGACCTTGACCACCTCCTATTGATCCACCACCACCTTGACACACTCCTAACCATCACCTTCATCCTATATCCAGATCTGAAACATGCCATAGCCGAGCCATAGATCCATGTAGCCTAGCCCAAAATGAACCAAAAACCCACTATTTGCATAAGCCTCTTCATATTCATGCATAGTAACTCCTCCACCACTTCAATACCTTGTAGCCATGCCTTATAGGACCCAAACCTGAACCAAAGTATGTCCAAACCTGGGCCAAAACATTCCTAAGCCGTGCTAGCAAGTGTAGAAGGCAAGACAAAAGACTGTGTATTCGTATCTCTTTTTATTTCAAAGTTATTCCTATTCAATGTTGTATTGAATTGTAATTTTATTTTGTTTTGTTTTGGGTTGTAACACAAGTTCTAAGCTTGGATCTCTTTCCACTTGAGCCTATTGTTGTGTCATCGTGCCTTCTGGATCCGTTGTGTCATTCAAATTAATATCTCCAGCATAAAAATGTGAGTATTTCTCACCAGACATTATGTACCTATATAAGTAGTAAATTGACACCATGTGAATCTGTAGAACTATATGATCATGTTATAACTGCTTATATTATTATCATATGATGTTCACACCTGTTATTGCACCTATTATATCATATGTTACTGTTATTGCATGCTATTCTGTTTATTTTATCTGTTCATCACACTTCAAGTTCCCTGTAAATTAGAAATCACTATGGGTTGAAATGATACATACCCGAACGAACTTTAGAATAAGGGAAAATTGTTATGGGCTGAAATGATAGGCCTGAATGATTTTCAATTTATTTCATTTACTTGGGACTGCGGGTTTGAAATGATAAAACCCGAATTTTCTTTGTAAACTACGGGTTGAAATGATATATTACCCGTATCACTTTTCCTAGTGTAGAAAATTATATACAGACCCGTAGTTAATATATGTTTTCCTAAAAAATTTAAAATTATTTTAGAAATGTAAATATTAAAATATTTTGATTTCAATCTAATTAAAAAGGATTTTTGTAACATATTATTGATTTTCTGAATAATTGTAAGTAAAATGAATAAATGAAAAGTTAGAAAATTTTGAACGTAAGTTATTTTGGAAAGTTTGATTTAATTATAATTGGAAATTAAATTTAATACGAAATTATGATAAATTTATGATAATTTGAATTTAAATAAATTCAAAGTGATTTTATATCATATTAATGATTTTTAATAAAGATGAAATGTGAAATGAATGAATACTTTAAGTTGAAATTTTGAAATATAACTAAAGTGGAAATTTATGAAATTGACTTAAAAGTAAACTTTTAGTTAAGTAAATAAAAATAAAACTAAGTTATATTTGAGAATTTGAAATTAAGTGTTAAGTTGAAATTTAATGTAATGGATTTAAAATTGAAAATTGCAATTTAATAAGTGAATTATTATTAAATCTTGATCTTTTAATGGAAATTTAACTTTGTAAAATCATGAACTTGAGGAAAATTAAATGATGTTTATAAGTGTGAAAATGTACGATTTTATAAGTTAAAAATGTTTTAAATAAAAATATAATTGGTTGAGAAATTATATTGAATATTTGAAGTTAATTGACTGCATTTTTGAAATGCTATTAATTACAATGTAAATGATATTACAGCATTTGTAAATGCTGTAGTTGATGATAATGAACTAAAAAGCTAAATTGAATTAAAAGCTATTATAGCACTTTTTGTAAGTGCTATAATTTTTGAATTTAACTATGTTTATTTGAAATTTAAGTAAACCCTATTACAACATTTTAAAATGTTGTCTTTTGTTAAAATGAACTGTTTTGAATGTATCTTTCTGTAGCGTTTTCTAAATGACACGAAAAGTGAATTTTCACTGTTTCGATAAACTTAGAATAAATGAACTTTGGAAGTTGAAAATTTTGGAAATTTAATAATTTAATTATTAAACATAATAACTTCATTTTAATGATTAAAAATGATTTTTTTTGGAATATAAACTCTTTTGAAATATGAATTGAAATGGTATTTTAAATTGAATAAAATGAATAATGATTTGGAATGTGGTTTCGAAAAGATATGATATTTTGATATATTAAAATGATTTGAAATGTGGTTTCAAAAAGATATGATATTTTGATATATTAAAATGATTTGAAATGTGGTACTTAAAGATATGATATTTTGAATATTAAAATGATTTGAAATGAAGTTTTGAAAGATATGATATTTTGATATTAAATGATTTGAAAAATGAAGCTTTTAAAGGTTATGATATTTTGATGTATTAAAATAATTTGAAAGGAAGTTTTGAAAGGTATGATAATTTAATATATTGAAATGGTTAGAAATGACTTGATATTTATTTTGATAAATATTTGAATCGAAAGATATGGTATGATGATATATTGAAATGGTTTGGAAATAATTTAATCTTTATTTGATAAATATTTGGGTTGAAATGATATTTTATTTTTGAAGTATAAAATACTGTTTTAAAGTTATAACTATGGGTAATAATAGCGATTGTTGTTAAAGAGACCGGGATCGGATATTGTCTTATAGCCGGCCAATACCGAAAACCACTTTAACAACTGTGTACGCGGTGGAGATTCCAGAATGAAGTAGGATGGTGGCGATGTTCTCGAGGTATATTACTTGGACCCAACTTCCGTGAGTTGGCATAAATGACTAAAACAGGAGCTATACCGGGCTACACAAAGGGTCGCACCCTTTCATCGAGCATGCTTCTTCGGAAACCATTCTATTACTTTTGTGATGCGATATGTGGCGCCACTTTGATTCGGGGGTATTGTTCGAGGTGGGCGGAAGCTGCTGGCTTGCCGTCACCACCGGTCCGGAAGTGCAAACGGTGTATCCACCCTGGCATTACCTCGCGTGCCGTGTCATCTCCTTATAGAGAGCCCACTACGATTTTGGTTTTAAAGATCCGACCTCGTTAAGGTTCACCATCCCCTTAAGGCTATTTTCTATATGATTATACTTTACTGATTAGACACTACTGTATATAGCGTATATTACTACATAGTAAATAGTTTAATGGATCCTTAGAGGATGGGCGGTCCCAAGCATCTTCTAAGTTACTTGTACCTTTGCTACAGTTCACTTGAGTTGGTTTACATTGTATAAGTATGTATGTCCTGACTCGAGTGTTTGTATTTTTATTTACGCTCGGGTCAGCCTGAGTTATTCACAGATTTGGATTTCCACTTTCTGGAGATTGGAATCGCTGGAGATTATCTACTTGTCAAGTTTCATCTTTTAAGTTCGGTTGTTCTATTCAGCTTGTACTTGGTTATCATGTTTAAACTTCTGTTGTACTTTATTTCTTCTATTGTATCTTATGTAACTCTGATATATTTATATAGTAGCTTCATGAACTACTATCTCTTTTACTTCCGCTGCATTATTATTACTCTGTGTCTGTGATCTGTGATTTTTATTTACTGCATATTCTGAGATTTGCCAAATTTTTATTTACAACGCGGTATTTTGAGCAATTCAATTCCGGCATGAGTGTCTACCTATACACTTATAATGGATGCGAATGGTTGAAAATATCGGATCGTTACAAATACATCCACCGTATCAAATGCCGAATAATCGAATGCCGAAAAACCGAACCATTAGGGGTAAAGAAGAAGGAGGTAGAAGAAGAAATAGAAACAATTTCAGAATCTCACAATTGTAGCAGAACAATATATAATAGATAAATGACTAATCTTTAACACAAAAAGAATTATATCTGTTTATACATTACATCAGAGTACAACAAAATTCATAACACACAACGGGACAGTTATCATAACATGTCCTCACAAAACTGACTATGCCGTTAATCGAACACAACGGAATATTATCAAATACGTGAGATACGTCTCGCCATCCAGCTCGTCTTCTGAGCTCCACAGCATCCTTTCTTATATTCTATAATACTCGGTCTAATCCAAGCATTATAGTTAAATAACACCCGAGTCAGTCTAGAAAACCTAAGTGAGAAAACACACTACTTTGGATTATCAAAGTTTTCAAAATCCTTTTAAATCAAAGGTATCTTGTAAGACCACGCCACAAATAAATAGGTCGGGTTTTTTACCTTACGATAACCAAAACATTTCTTATAAAACCCTCTGATATTATAGTAGTGTCTATATACAAATATTTATTCAAATAGTTGAAATTGTTACATTATTAAATTCCAGCAGTACTAGGTTCTACAAACAAAACTGTAAAGGCATGTAGATAGAATGGATTTCCATCAATGGTAGGGCACTGGGGTACCACCCGTTACAGTACGTGGTCTAGATCACCATACCGAGGATCCACTCTGATCCCCTCCATTACAAGACCGGAGCTACCCCTTACTGGATAGTCCGAATAAGATCACCCTACGGTTGGAATCAACAATCTCCCACACAGCCAAAAATAAAGGGACCTCTAGACAGGGATGGCCTTACCTTAATTGGTTGCTAGCCACTTAGCCTTGTGTGCACCTCCCTGTTTTAGCCATTCCCGGATGATAAGGCTCGGGGCTATGCGTTACCTTTTCAGCACACATTCACTTAGAATGCTCACCGTCCTCCTGACGATGTTCTGAAAGCATTCATCCATAGAAGTCTGTTCCGGGTCCGAACGGAACCAAAAGAACTACTCCTACTACATCCATTTTGGAATCACCCTCAAGATTAGTAGCGGTTTGCCCTTGCACTTCACTGCTCCAACTTCGACTCCTTGCTCTTGTCTTCCTCATGAAAATGTTCAAACCAGATCGAAGTGGTTCTCAAGAAATTAATCCCGATCGCAGTCTCTTCGAAACGATCAGCGCATTAGCGAATATTGATAGTCGGTTATTTAACTATCATATAACATCCACAAATAACCATCAGGCTATAAATAATTTTTCAAATTATCTATTTCAAAATATCTCGACCCTTTGAAAACAGTTTCCAAATCACTTTCCTCTTGCAGAAATAATTCCCAAATATTGTTATTTCCACTGAAAATTACCAAGTCTAAATACTTTAGATTTAAAGTAATTTAAAATCGATTCACCCAAAAATATATATACTTTAAAACATTTAATATAAAAACTACTTAGAACACTTTATTTAAAGTACTAGTTATGGAATTTTATAATGACTTCTCATGTAAACTTAAGCCAAAACAAGTTTTAAAATAAAAGTTGCGAAATTCGATACAAGTTTTTCAAATAAAAAATTTAGCCAAACTATCTTTAAAATAAAACTACTTTATAAAATATAAATATTAATGATTATCCTTTTAAACCATAATGCCAGTTAAACTTTAAAAAAAATTACTACTATAACTAATTTAATAAAATATTTACCCTTAAAACTTTAAACAATTTAAATAATAACACTCAAAAACATTCTTTTAAATACTTTAAAACTTTTAACTTAACTTAAAAATCTTGTAACGACCCGCTATTTTGGACCATTCAAATCGACAATAACATTACACATGTCTGACTTGAATAGCTCAAAATACCAAATTGTTAATTTAAATTTGGAAAAACTAAGAATATATAGTAAATAAATAAATCACAGATCACAGATCACAGACACAGAGTAATATAATCAGCGGAAGAAAAGAGATAGTAGTTCATAAAGCTACTATATAAATACATCAAAGTTAAACAAGCTACAACAGAAGTAACAAGATACAACAGTCAGTATGTTAATCAAGAATAAAGCTAAGTACATCATTGGAATTAACCAGATAAATGAAAGCGAACTAGATAGCTGGATCTTCAAGCAAAGCTCCAACTCTCAAGGTGAGTCTCAAATGCCGTATCACTCGGTCTGACCCGAGCGTAAAGAAAAACACAAAACACTCGAGCCAGGACATACATATTTATACAATGTAAACCAACTCAAGTGAACTGTAATATGAAGTATAAGTAACTTAAAGGATGCTTGGGACCGCCCATCCTCTAAGGATCCGTTAAACTATTTACTATGTAGTACTATTTCGCTATTATAATAATGTCTATTAGTAAAGTAAACTTACTTGAAAATAGCATTAAGGAGTTACCCAATATCCCCCTTAACACATAATAGTGTCAATAGTCTATACAGTACCATAATACCTCCTGATCGGGAGGCTACCAGAGGATACACCATAGGTACGACACAAATCAAACTTGTACAAGGCGCGCTAAGGTAGGTGACATGGCACAACTAGGCAATGCTAGGATAGACAAACCAATTATGCTTCCAGACCGCTGGTAACGCGTAGCATCTACTACCGCCCACCTCGAGCCACACCCCTAAAATCAAAAGGGCCCCAATCAATCACAAAGTAATAGAATGGTATCGAAGGAGTGTGTCTGATAAGAGAAGCTACCTTCTTAGCCCGTCAATCGCTCCTGCTTTAGCCACCATATGCCAACTAACGGGAGTCGGGTCCACGTACATACCTCAAAGGAACGCTGCAACTATCCTACTTCATTTTGGGATCTCCACCGCGTACACGGTTGTTAAAGTGGTTTTTGGTATCGATAGAGATTATGCCCATATCCGATATCGGTCTCATTAACAACCACCCATTATTATAGCCCAAAGATATTTATTTCAAAATCCTTTATACTTTCTAAACCAAAGTAGCATATCTATTTCAAAATCACATCATTTATTTCAAAATAGTATATACTTTCAAAAGCAAAATATCATACCCATTTAGAAACCAGATCATAATAGTATCATTTCCATTTCTAAACCAATTCAATAATATCTCATTTCCATTTCAACACAATTCAATAATATATTATTTCCATTTCAAAACCAAGTCAAAGGTTATCACTTAAATACAACCAAATTTCAAATCACAAAATATTTCTTTCAATTTATTTAAACTTGAAATATTCCATTAAATAATCTTAATCCAAACCAATTTATAAAGTCATATTCTTAACTCTTCAATTTGAATCAGTTCCAAATTAATATAATTAAAGACCATTTCTACTCAAATACAATTTCAAATAATTTTATTTCCAAAACCATAGTACTTTCAAGGTTATAACAACTCAGAAACCAACACTTTGAAGCCATAATACTTTGAAATCATGACGACTTAGAAATGTTATCCTTTGAAAATCATAATACTTAGAAAATCATAACACCTTTAAAATAATCTTCATTTAAACCATTTAAATTCAATGTAAAATCGTATTCATTTCAAAGTTGTAGTATTTCTAAGTTCATTCTTTTAATTATACAATTTCCAATACATTGTAAATTTCAGCTACAATAGCATTTATAAAGTGTTATAGCAGATATATTAGTATATTAAAAACGTTGCCAAATTCAAAAACAACAGCACTTATAAAGTGCTACGGTAGGTATTTAGTTATTACAAAACAACTCAATTTTAGAAACAACGGCACTTAGATAGTGCTGTAATAGGTGTTTAGTTATTCAAAACAGTTCGGTCCAGAAACAACAGCATTTATAAAGTGCTGTAGTAGTCGTTTAGTTATTTTCAGAACCTAGTTAAGCTTCAGAATTTATAACACTTAGAAAATTCCATCTTAAAACCACAGCATTTTGAAGTGCTATCAATAAAATTCCAGATTTTATTTTAACATTTCAGAAACAATAAAACTTCAAATTTAGCTATTTTAACTTATAAAAATCATATTTCACACTTCAGAAAATATTCATTAGGATATCATTTAACTTATGATTTAAATAAAATAAATTTTTATCAATAAACATCCATATTGAACTATAATTCATTTATTAAGTCAAAAGCACATTATTACTCAACTTATATTTTTTTCTTTTTACATTTTTTTTCCAATAACTTAATACTTTATTTTAAAATACCCGTTTCAGAAATAAAATAAGTTTTCATAGTTAAAACAAAAATCAACTTTCTTTATAAATCCATTCATTTAGACATCAAGCAACTATGATTTCAAGTTACATAAATTTATTGCAAAATATCCAATTAAAACTGTATTTCATTTTTATCAATTTAAAATTCATTATTTAGTTAACTTAAAATCTCCATTTGGAAACCAATTTCCAATTATCAAGTTAACTCATATTTAAATTACATTTTATATATTTTACTTATACAATTTAACTAATAGAAAATCACTATAAACTTATTTACACAAACCTATCGATTTCATGAAATAACATTCATTGCAACCACTAGGCTAGATTTAGAATTCTACATTAAATCACATTTCATTATTAAATTGTTTATCATACATAAAATTTCTAAATTACAAATTTAAAACCAAATAAAGGTTTTTAAATCATAATTAAAACCAAAAATCAACTTATAAAATTTCAACTTACAGAAAACCAATATCTCTTTACATTTCAAATCTTTAAATCAAATTTTAAGTTAAAATTTCATATATTCTAAAATTTCAAAAATACTTAATAAATTCTTTTGTAAAATATTACTTTAAAAATATTAACCATAGGTCTGTATATAATTTTCTAACATAAATTAAGTGATACAGATATGTATCAGTTGAATCCGTAATTTAAAAAGAAAAATCTAGGTTCTATCATTTCGAACCCGCAATCTCAAGTAAATCAAATACAATAAAAATCGTTCAAGCCTATCATTTTAGCTCATAACGATTTTTCCTTATTCTAAGTCCGTTTGGGTATGTATCATTTCAACCCATGGTGATAGGGAACTTGCAGTGTGAGAAACAGTAAATAAAATAAACAGTATAATATAACATATCATATCAGATTATGTAACAAATTATAAACAGCATTTAACATTATATAATCACATGCAAGGCATATATGAATAACATATCTGTTTATACAGATTCACTTGTCATCATTTCACAATAGTATAAGTATGGATGTCGAGAATGATAAACTCACCTTTTAAATCTAGAAATCAAATTCAAACACAAATCTAAACTCCGCAAAGCACGAAAAGGCACGACAAAGCACGGCTATATTTTTGAGTGAATGAAGAGTCAGATCCAAATCTTATATGTAAACAAATACAACATATATAAGAATATATTTCAATACAAAAGAATAGAAATTAAAACAATGGAAAATATGAGATAAAAGTGAAACAACCTTTGCTCTAACCCACAAGTGGGCTCAGCCATGTCTCAATGGGCTAGACCACATCATGTTGTGCTCGGTCTTGATTTGATTCTGGTATGATAGGTTCGATTATGAAGTCAACAGGTACAGCTAAGGCAAAGAAATATGAAGAGGTGTTTCAATTTGTGGCTGAGGCCAATAGGAAAAGTGGTGATGGAATATAGGAGTTTGGCTAGGGTTTGGTCATATTTCAGTGATGTGTTGCAACTCGGTGGTCACGACTTTGGCATGGGGTGATGGAGGAGGTGGTGATGGTCGGCATGGTGGTGTGGTGGAGATGGTGAGGTCCGCTATAGGTGCATGAGGCCGAGCAAACAAGAGAAAACAAAGGAGAAACAAAAGAAAATGGAAAAAGAGGAGGAAGAAAAGCCATGGATCTTATGATATATTTTTTCTTTTCTTCATGCAAATGAATTTTGAGATGGAGAAACTTTGTACGTGAATGAAAAAGGAGGAGGCGGCTAGGGTATCTAAAATTTTGAACAGCTATGGGCCATAAAGTGGTTGGCTAGAACAAAGAGAAAATGAAAATGCAAGGGAAAAGGAAAAGACAAGAATAAAAACATGTAACCTATGTCTCTTGAAATTTCTAAGCTATTATTAAAAATAAAACCAATCAAAAGTCAAATAAATATAATCGAAGTTTATACAAATTAAAATAAGAAATAAAAATTAGAGAAATAAACATAGGAAAAATAGAAAATAAAATATAGAAAATCAATGCACGTAACAACCCGATATTTTCTGCCATTCGCATCCACACATGTCGGACTTGAATTGCTCAAAATACCGCATTGTAAATAAATTTGGAGCAAATGAAATACATTCACAGAATCACAGACACAGAAATATCAGAATAACTCGCAGCGGAAATTAAAAATACCATAGTAGTTCATGAAGCTACTATAACAACTCTCAAAACATAATACATAATATCAGTCTGGAAAAAACATATACAATAGAAATCTCAAATACATAGCAGTTTATAAATATCAGAACTGAAATAGAAAACTGAAACTGAAAGGGAACAGATTCTAGACAAGCAGAATCTCCAGCGATTCCTAGCTCCAGGAAAGAAATCCAAAGCTAAGATGTAAATACTCAGGCCGACCCGAGCGTAAAGTAAAATACAAAAACTTGAGTCAGGACATGTATACTTATATAATGTAAACCAACTCAAGTGAACTATAGTAGAAATACACAATAGCTTAAAGGATGCGTGGGATCGCCCATCCTCTAAGGATCAGTTAAACCATAAATTTAACACATCCCGTGGTTAAAATTTCCAGATAGTAATTAATACTTCGAAATCAAATATCATTTCAAAATTCAATATCATTCAAAATCCATTTCAAAATATCAAAATATCGTATCTTCCAAACCATATTCATTTATTTAAAATACCATTTCAACACCCATTTCAAAATAGTTTATATTTCAAAACAAATTACTTCATTTTAAATCATTAAAATGAAGTTATTATATTTAATAATTAAATTATTAAGTTTTTAAAATTTTAATATTTCAAAATTCAACTTTCGTAGCATTTAGAAAAATGCTACGGAAAGTTACTTTTAAAACAATTTAATTTTACAAAAGACAGCATTCAAAATGCTGTAATAAGGTTACATTAATTCAAATAAAACCTTAGTTAAATTCAACAATTATAGCACTTACAAAGTGCTATAATAGCCTTTAATTCAATTTAGCCATTTAGTTTATTTATATTAACTACAACATTTACAAATGCTGTAATATCCTTTACTTTAGAAATAATAGCATTTAAAAATGCTGTTAATTAAATTCCAAATATTCACTGTACTTTCACAAACCATTCAATTTTTTAAACCATTTCAAACTTATAAAATCATACATTTTTCCACTTTTATAACCATCATTTAATTTTTCTTAAATTCATGGTTTTATAAAGTTAAATTTCCATTCAGAAATCAATATTTAATAATAATTCACTTATTAAATTCCAACATTCAATTTCAATTCATATAATTAAATTTTTAACTTAACACTTAAGTTTAAATTTCAAAATATAACTTATTTTACATTTTATTTACTTAACTTCAAAATTCACTTTTAAACAAAATTCACAATTTTCCAATTTAAGTTATATTTCAAAATTCAACTCAATATTCATTTATTTCACATTTTAACTTATTCAAAATCCATTGATATATTATAAAAATCATTTTAAATTCATTTAATTCAAAATATCATAAATTTATCATATTTTCATATTTAATTTAAATTCCATTTATAATTAAATCAAAATTTCCAAAATAACTTATATTTCAAATTTCCACTTTATCATTAATTTATTTCACTTATAAATTCTCAGAAAAGTCAAAATACTTTACAAAAATCATTTTTAATTAAGTTTAAATCAAAATATTATAATATTTACATTTCTAAAATATTTTCAAAATTTTAGAAAAATATATTTTAACCACGGGTCTGTATATCATTTTCTACACTAGGTAAAGTGATACGGGTAATATATCATTTCAACCCGTAATTTACAGAGAAAACCCGGGTTTTATCATTTCAAACCCGCAGTCCCAAGTAAAATGAAATAATTGAAAATCGTTCAGGCCTATCATTTCAGCCCATAACGATTTTTCCCAATTCTAAAGTCCGTTCCGGTATGTATCATTTCAACCCATAATGATTCTAATCTAAAGGGAACTTGTAGTGTGATAAACTGATATAAATAATAGAATAATATTATAACAGTAACAGATGTTATAACAGGTGTTTAAACATGGGTGAACATCATATGGTCATAATATAGCAGATATAATATGGTGATGCATTTTACAGATTCAAATGTGATCGATTTACTAGTTATATAAGTATAAAACGTCTAGTGAGAATAACTCACTAGTATAAGCTGGAGATGACAACTGAAACACACAAACTGAGATCTTCGAAGGCACGGTAACACAACAAAGATTCGAGTGTGGGAGAGATAACGATTAATTGCCTTGAACACATTCAATCAAAACAATATAAACAACGTAAATTTTCAACTCAGATTCAATAAAACAAAGCTAGAAATGAATGCAAAAAACAAAGCTAAAATCTTTTGCACCTGCTTTCAACACTTGTGCTTCAGCCTTGGGTAAGAACACATGGCTATGTTGAGAGTTTGGATTTGGTTTGGGCCCAAATGGGGTCGGCCTATCATGTATTAAATGGAGTAGAGATATATGTACATGAAACTATAACTACAAGGCAACACACAATGGATTCATGCACCATATGGGCTCGGCCAAAGCAACCATGGGCACGACCAGGTTTAGGTGGGCTCAGGGGATGATGTGTTAGTGCTGTTAGGTCAGGTAGGGGCTGGAGATGGTGGTGTAGGTGGCGGCCAAGGAGGAGTTTGTGGTGGTGGATGACTTGATGTGCTCGGCTAGGTGGTGCAAGTGAGGTTTTGATGAATTTTCATGTGGATCTACCTCCTAGGGTGGCTCGGCTTAGGATGGTCAGTGAGAAGGAGGTGGTGGTAGAGACGGCAAGGTGGCTGGAGTAGTGAGGCCGAACTTAAAGATGAAGAGAGCAGGTGCAAATTACAAAATCAAGTGTAAAAACAATGAAAAAAGAAGAAGATTTTACCGATTTTTTTCACAAAGGAGATGGCCGAAATTTTGGATGATGAGAAAGATAATTCACGTGAAAATAAGATGGGAGTGGTCGGCTGAAGGTAGTGAGGAGTTATGGCAGCAATTGAATTAAGGTGTTGGTTGAAATGTGAAAAACAAGAATATAAAAAGGCTTAAGCAAATCAATGGTCACAAATCTCTTCAAATTTCTCCATTTTTTTTGCAATTTTTAATAACTGAAAAATACTTATAAATTCAGATAAAAAAACGAAAATTTAGTAAATAAACAAAAATAAATAAATAAATTACGAATATCACAATTGAATTACGAATATCACAATTTATTTGATAATTAATTATCGAATTAAATAACTTGAATTTGAATAAAATGTTGAATCTGGAATTTTAAGCCTGTTAAAAATAATTTGAAGGCTTGTAAAGTTTATATTGATAACACTGACGATAGTAAATGCGTTGAAATTAAATTTAAAAGTGTTTGATCAGTTTTGAAATTTTATCGTTTGAATTGAATTTAAAAATAGCCTTCCGAGGCACAGTCTCGGAATTCGACAAAACTAGTTCCATTGGATCCGTAATAGAGTGTTATTATCGGATTTCAATTTTCGTAGTGTTTGGAGTTGTTGTGTGAGCATACGATTAGTAAACGTGCTGGAAAACTTAATCGAGATTTTGTTTAATATAAAATATAAACGTTAAATCATCAGCCACCCTACTCTATACCTATGTACGTTTAGCCGATATCCTGTAGCCTTTTTCTCCAACACGCGACAGCCTTTTCTCTGTAAAATCACCTCGAGCCTTTCATTCTGATCTCAGAGAAAAATATCTAGCTCCTTAATATTTCCTCTCGTTCAATTCAAAACCTCCCTCGGATCCGAATAAATGAAAAACCGAATTTCCTCTCGCTCGTGAAACACGGTTTCTTTTCCTCCATTCTTTCCAAAATCGGTTTGAAATCGATTTCATTTCACAACAGACCGAACGACATCTTCCCTTCCTCTATTCTTTAGTTCGATATTCAAAGGGAACTCGCGATTCGAGTCGCGTCTTTGTCTGGGTTGGAGGGGTTGGTCGCTGGAAGAGGCGAGGCAGTTGACCACTTGAGATGGAGGCTGCGACGCAGTGAGATGAGCTCGGCAAAGCACGATGGTCGGTAGGGTTTTGGAATCGCGTTTTCGAGCTGGGTTCGTAGATTTGGGAGCCAACGGTCGCTCGTGCAATTGGGGGTGCATCGTTGTGACAGAGAGAGGGAGGGCAACAGTCGCGATTCTCGAACGACGTGATTCGGTGGAGAAATCTGGAGAAGGTCACGAGGATAGGAAGCTCGAGTTTTGGAATTGCGGTGAGGTTTACATGTCATTTCTTTCTATTTTAATTTATTTAAAATAATACGTATATGAAAATATAGGTGAAAGCAGACAGAAATTTGCAGTAAATTGTAAAACCCATCCTGGTTCTAATTTTTATACGTTTATGGATGCATTTGTAGGCCAAAGAAAATATAATAAGTAAACTATAACTTTTTCTCTTGGATACTTATATTATCGAGGGATATAAATAAATTTTCAGTAAAATATTTAAATACAGTTTATATATGTATCTTCATTTTAAATATGTAGATAAACAGAATATATTTCCTTTTAAAGGAATATTGGATATAAACATGTTTGGAAACCCATGTGAAGTTAGAAAATTTTATTTTTTATATGAGATTTCCAAGATAAGAGTTTATATATATATATATATATATAAGTTTAAACTAGCTTATTAATTATCTTAGTGACCAAAAGATCTTTAAAAGAGGAAATTTAGTTTAAACAAAACAATTAACTAATTAAATTTATTGAATGATAGTTGATTTTGCAATTGGTTCAAATATTAATAAAATCCTATAATGCTTATTCAAGGTCAGAACATCAGGAAATCCAAAGCAATATTGAAGTGGAGTGCAAAACAAAAACAAAAGGTGAGTTAATCTCACTCAGTTAATTTAAATTTAAAAGATTAAATTTAAATAATTGTTTGAATGGTTGATTTGATTGTTGTGTTAGTATGATATATTTTGGATTGATGTTTATGTTGTGCTAACATCTGTGGATGCATGGAAAACAGGTTGGAGGGATCCAACTGGGTCCCTCAACATATATATATTGTTTATTATTCTCTGACATGCTTTGTGGATATTCTGTGATGAATCATATTGAAATATTGAATGCTATAGCTGCTTGGATATATTCTTGAACTCTGAGTTATCAAATTATATAGCATTGGATTCTTGGAAAGAAATAATAAAAGAAGTAAATTTTTAAGAAAATAATTATAAAGAATGTAAATAAATTAAAAATGAATTGATAAGAATATTAGTGTTTCCAAAATGCTAATTAATGAATCCTGTATATGGAAAGGAATTTTTGAATAAACAGAAAGTTAAGAAAACTTAAAATTTCAATGTTACTGTTTAAAAGAATAAAACAATTATTTCAAATTTAGGATTTAAATTATTCTAGAAGAATAAAGAAGAAATGGAAAAAAAATATATGAAATATGTATATTTCAGTTAAAGATGTAAAATAAAAGGGAAAATAATAACAATTATAATTAAGTCAATAATTAATGAATTTTGAAATGAACTGAATAAGTGAAGAAATTTATTTCAAATAAAATAAGTTGAAAATCAATTTGGAAAATTGATTCAATTGATTGAAGTTGGAAAATTCTCCTCGAATAACCAAGTATGTTTTCAAAGCGAGTTTTTAAATATAAGTTAAAAGGGTTTTAAAGTTGTTTTTAAAAAGGCAAGTTTTGAAAAATTTATTATATCCAATATTTAAAATTCAAAGGGTAAGTATTTTCTAAAAATCTAATATAGTAGTAATTACTTAAAAGATGACCTAGTATTTTGTTTTCAAAAGTGAAATTCTAGTTTTATATTCTATTAAGTAACTTTATTTTCAAATACTCATATAGTAAGTATTTTTACAAATATTGAAGAAATTTAACTTAGCTGTTTAAAAGTATATATATATTTCAAAGTAAAATGTTTTAAATTCATTTTTAAAATCTAGTTTCATGCTTGGTGATTTCAGAGAAGATAGAAAATATTTGGGAAAGTTACTTCTGAGAAGAAAGATGTTTTGAAAACTGTTTTCAAAGGATTGAAAAATAGAAGTATATCTTGTGAAGATACTTTTGGAAATAAATAAATAATTTGGGAAATTATTTATTGGTTGATGGTTGTTTGTGAATATAAATTGATAGTTAAATCACCGACTATCAATATTGGACAAATGCGTTAATCGTTTCGAAGAGACCGGGATCGAGATTAATTTCTCGAAAACCACTTCGATCCGGTTTGGACGTTTCGTGAAAACGATTTTGGATTCGAAGAAGGAGTGGTGAAGTGCAAGGGCTAGTCGCTACTAATCCTGAGGATATTTCCAAAATGGATGTAGTAGGAGTAGTGCCTTCGGTTCCGTTCGAACCCGGGACGGACTTGTATGGACGAATGCTTGCGAAACATCGTCAGGTGGACGATGGGCATTCTAAGTGAAACGTTCTAAAGGTAACGCTTAGCCTCAAGCCTCATCAACCGGGAATGACTGAAAATCAGGGGATATGCAGCAAGGTTAGGTGGGTCATGCCCAAGCAGGACAAGATAATTCCCCTGTCTAGATGTCCCTTATATATTTCGGCTTAGTGGGTGGTTGGTCGCGCCAACCACGGGGTTTATCTTGTTCGGGACTGTTCAGTAAGGAATGGTTCCGGCCTTGTGTTGCAGGGGATGAAGGGAGTAATCCTCGGTACGGTGATCTAGGCCCCGTACTGTGACAGGTGATACCCCAGTGCCTAGTCATTGTTGGAAATCCATTCTCCCTACGAGCCTTGTACGAGTTTTGTTTGTATTACCCACTTTTGTGGCTAGTAGCTGGAATTTAATAGATGTAACAATTTCGGCTATTTTATAAGTATTTGTATATAGACCCTATTATAATATCAGAGGATTTTTATATAAAAATTGTTTTAGCTATCGTAAGGTAAAAACCCGACATGTTTATTTGTGGCGTGGTCTTACGAGATGCTTTTGTTTTCAAAGGATTTTTGAAACTTTAATAATCAATTGGGTGTGATTTTCTCACGCTGGTATTCCAGACTGACTCGGGTGTTATTTAACTGTAATGCTCGGGTCAGACCGAGTATTATAATATTCAGGATATGATGCTGTGGAGCTCAGGAGACGAGCTGGATGACGATACGTATTCTCGTACTTTATATATATATATTTCCGCTGTTTGAGTTGTTGTGTACTCATTGTATGTTATTGATGTGAGCTGTGACTGATGTACTCTGATGATGTAATATATGTAAACTGATATATTTGATTTTGAGTAAAGATTATAAATTCTCTATTATATTTTATTCCGCTGCGATGGTTAGATTCTGATGTTGATTTTGTTTTCTCTTCTTCTACCTCTTCTTCTTAAACCCAAACGGTTCGTATTTCTGTACAACTTGAGTTGATTTAGGTAGAATAGTGTTGACTCAAGGGGTACGGATTTGCGGGTCGTTACAGGTATGCATCATTTCAACCCATAGTGATAGGGAACTTGTAGTGTGAGAAACAGAAAATAAAATAAACAGTACAATATAACATATCATATCAGATGATGTAACAAATGTATAAACAACATTTAACATCATATAACCACATCACAAGCTTATATGAATAATATATCAATTTATACAAATTCACTTATCATCATTTCACAATAGTATAAGTACGGATGTCGAGAGTGATAAACTCACCTTTTAAAGCTAGAAATCAAATTCAAACACAAATCTAAACTCTGCAAAGCACGAAAAGACACGACAAAGCACAACTATATTTTTGAGTGAATGAAGAATCAGATCCAAATCTTATATGCAAACAAATACAACATATATAAGAATACATTTCAATACAAAAGAATAGAAATTAAAACAATGGAAAATGTGAGATAAAAGTGACATAACCTTTGCTCTGACCCACAAGTGGGCTCGGCCATGTCTCAATGGGCTAGACCACATCACGTTATGCTCGGCCTTGATTTGATTATGGTGTGATAGGCTTGGTTATGAAGTTAATAGGTACGGCGAAGGCAAAGAAATATGAAGAGGTGTTTCAATTTGTGGCCGAGGCTAACAAGAAAAGTGGTGATGGAATATAGGAGTTTGGCTAGGGTTTGGTCATGTTTTGATGATGTGTTGCAACTTGGTGGTCACGACTTTGGCATGGGGTGTTGGAGGAGGTGGTAATAGTCAGCATGGTGGTGTGTGGAGATGGTGAGGTTGGCTATAGGGGCATGAGGCTGAGCAAACATGAGAAAACAAAGGAGAAACAAAAGAAAATGGAAAACGAGGAGGAAGAGAAGCCATGGATCTTGTGATATTTTTTTTCTTTCTTCACGCAGATGAATTTTGAGAAGGAGAAACTTTGTACGTGAATGAAAAAGGAGGAGGCGGCTAGGTTTCCAAAGATTTGAACGGCTATGGGCCATAAAGTGGTCGGCTAGAACAAAAGAGAAAATGAAAAGGCAAGGGAAAAGGAAAAGGCAAGAATAAAAACAAGTAATCTATGTCTCTTGAAATTTCTAAGTTATTATTAAAAATAAAAAATCAAATAAATATAATCGAAGTTTAGACAAATTAAAATAAGAAATAAAAATTAGAGAAATAAACATAGGAAAAATAGAAAATAAAATATTGAAAATCATTGCGTGTAAAACACCGTATTTTATCTAATTTAAAAAGTATAAATCAGAATTTAACAAAACGAAAAGCAGTGCAGATATCACAATTATATCCAGCTTCAAATAAAAAAATTGGAATTTAAAAATTCAAAATTAAAATTTTCAACTATGGTCAAACTTTGACTTTCAATTGACCAAAATATGAAATTTTCTGAAAATGTTTATTTTATTGCCTTTGAAAAATAATTTATAAACAAAATCCAAAATTTCATTAGAAAATTCCAAAATTTCAAATTTTTAAATAAATAAAATCTAGGTTTTCAAATAAAAATTAATTAAAAATATTTACAAAATTATAGGTTGTTACGAATCTGCTTAAAAATGTGCTTGGCTTTTCAAGGAAATAGAATTTCCTTTCATACCTATAAAAATAAACCCCTATTTATTTTTAAACAAATCACCATTTCCTTGTAAATTCCCATCTGAATTTACACTTCTAGATTATCCTCTGATATCTTATTTAACTTTATAAACCCAGTTCATAAATCCCATAGTCTCATTTTCCTTTTAAAACATCGTTTCAAGCACTTAATAAATTTCCAAATCGATTTTCAAAATTTACTTCATTTAAAATAAATTTCTTTACTCAATTTTTATTTTCAAAACTTATTAATTTCAGATTTACTTCTATATTAATGATTTAGAAATCTTATTTTAAACTAAAAATTCCAATTTATACTTATTCCAAAATTCTTCTTTATCTTTTCCAAACTATTTTTAAACCTTGAATTTTTAAAACAAATCCTTTATTCCTTTAAATAATATCACTAAGCTTAAAAAATTGTTATTATCATTTTTTAAAAATCTCTTTTCCCATACCGGAATCTACTTACTAGAATTTAAAAATCAACTTTACTCCTTCCAAATTCCGTTCTTATATTTTATCCAGACTAGCTAAATTTATTTTACTTAAAAATTCTCCTTTTATTTCTCTTAAAAATCTAACCTTTATATTTTGATATCTTAAAATTCCAAAATGTACTCAACCAAACATAGCATTCGATAATATCAATTACCAATATAATCTATCACGGATTATCACATCACAGAATATGAAAACAAATTTCAATATTTTGAGGAATCCAGGATGATCCCTCCAACCTGTTTTTCCCTGCATCCACAGATGTTAGCACAATATAATAATACCAATTCCACTTCAAGATGGAATATCGCGGTATATGGAGTCACCCGCTATTATGCGGGGCGCATAGGGTCTCATCCGCTATATAATGCAGGAAATCAATCACTGCAATATATATATATATATATATATATATATATATATATATATATACACTACTATATATAATATCACATCCAGTCAATTCAATCATTCAACCAATAATTTGAATTTAACTATTTAAATTTAATGATATTCCAAACGAGTGAGGTTAACTCACCTTTGCTTTTAATTTGCAGTCCGATTCATCTCGACTTGTTTCTCCATGATTATTGACCTTGTATGGACAATTTCAGATTATTATATTCGAAGAAAAATAAAATCGAATAGTCAATTTTAGTTAAATTTAATTTACTAATATTTTAGTTTTAAACTAATTTCATTTTAACAATTTCCAAAATAATTAAATAAGTTAATTAAACAAATTGACCTCCATAACACATATTTTAAAGTAGTAATTCTAGAATGTATATATGTATATTTATTACCATTGAAACTACATATACTTAGAGATTAAATTTATCGATTCAAAACTCTATATTTATATTGTATATATTTATCTCTCTACTGTAAACACGCGCGCGCGCACACACACACACACATATGAAAGCTTAAATTTAAATAACAAATCATTTTACGCTTTACTGTATCTTTACTACCTTATTAAATAATAAAAATAAAAAAAAATATTTTATACCTACTAAAATAAAAATTCTTCTAACTTATTAAATAAAGACAGAATTGTTCAAAATCAACAATTTAAACTTACTGCAAAAAAATCTTTTCCAAACATATATATACGCACACACACATATATATATACATAGAATTAAACTGAGACCGATTTATACCTTTCTGCAACTCTTTTTATTTTTTTCTTAATCTCTGTGTGTGTGTATATATATATTTTAGGTTTAAACGAAAATGAACGAATACCTCACTGTAGCTCACGATGAATGCCACCATAGTTCAATCGGCAGGCATCACGTCGACGACTCCATCGTGCCTCGCGCTCGCGCCTACTGCCCCTCCTTGCTGCCTCTTCCACGCTCTTCTTCATGCGCGAGCCTGCCACCCACCGCCACCCTAGCACCATCACACTCCAACGAACCAAACTGAACAACATCTCATGTCGCCTTCCCCAAATCGTGCTTGCTCGAGAGCAAGTGTCGCCCCTCCCCATTCCCATCGCAACCGAAACTCAAGCGATCGAACCCTTAAATCGTGAGCGCTAGCTCGCTTTCCTTTACTATCGTCGCTTGAACTCATATGAATTGCCTCACTATTTTTTTAAATATCGAACGAATTTGATTAAACTGAAAGGAGGAAAGGAGATTGAAGTTAAAAAGAAAAGAGGGGAAAAGAATTCATTTACCGTTGAGATTTCGAGCAGCTATATCCATTTTTTTTAAGAAAATGCGTGTTGAACTAGAGAGGCAGTGTGTTATACCAAGAGACACGCGTCGGCTGTCGTGAAAATATTTGCCCAAGTTTAAATCAATATATCAATATAAATACTATTTAAGTTTTAAATCATCTTGAAATCATAACTTAAAATTTCGATCTCTTATCGAGGCATGCTGCCAGGCGTTCACAAGGTTATACCCCTATTACGAACGAAAAAGAAAAGGTTCCGAGTCCTAATTCGATCGTATGGAGAAGATAGCTTTTTAGACCAGTTATTTTTATTAAATTTCCATCATAAATCTCAACGCATTTACTTACCGTACAATCACACAACAATTCCAAACACTACAAAAATTGAAATCTGATAATAATACACTATTACGGATCCAATGGAACTAGTTTCGTCAAATTCCAAGACTATGTCTTGGAAGGCTATTTTGAAATATCGATTTAAACGATAAATTTTTGAAACTGAGCAAAACACTTTCAAATTCAAATTTAAAACTTCTATTATCTCCAGTATTATAAATATAAATTTTCCAAGCCCTTGAAATATTTTTAACTAGCTTAAAATCAATATTCGCTTATTTAACCAATTTCCAATTATTAAATTCAATAATTTAATTGCCAAATTAACATGATATTTGAAATTAAAGTTAAACTAACTTTCAAATATTTAAAATCAATTAAATATTTCAATTTCAACTATCTAGAAATTCTGGGCCGTCACAGGCACCAACCACTATTCAGGTTTTACCGATATGTTTTATCGTACCTTAGGAGACGCTAGAGTTATGGTCCAGGTACTGATGGACAAAGTAGTCTTCCTAGGGCCTATTTCTGAAGAAGTAGTTGAGAAACTCTAAAAGGGTATATAAAGAAGGATAAGCACTAGACATATCAGAACTTCTAGGTAAGACTCAAATTTCTAAGGCAAAAGTGCATGAAACTTGAAGGATCAAGGCTTATGATAAGATATATGAGAGATGAAGGATTTGCAATTAGCAAATTAGATCAGTAATGATATGATTAATGTCAGTACCAAAATGATTTGATGGCATAGAGGACTTCATCTTGCATCATACTTTTTCGGATCTGGAGTTTGACTTAGTATTTTATGATCCAACGCTTCGTTGGGCAGTTCTTCTATAAATAGAAAACCAACAACAACCTAGAAAGGACTTTTTGAGGGGCACTTTGGATTTTCTCATTCTTCTTGTTCCACCATCAACTTAGCAAACCATATCGAATCCAAGATCTATTAGATTGTAGTCGGATTTGAGGTGTATTCATTGTATTCAAAAGAGAAACAATCAAATAATAAAATTAAAGTGGACGAACCACTATAAAAAACGCTAATTTGTTCCTCCTTTACTTTATATATTGCTTGCATGATTTGACTTAATCTCCTTTGGGGTGTTGTGCCATCTTTTTGGTTCAACATTTTGGGTGCTTTCACTAAGTGAGATTGTATTTGAAGTTTGAAAAAGATGAAGAGGCCAACTACAAGATCTATCGCTGGAGGAAGTCAAAGAGAATGAGGGTAGCTAGGAGGTGTTCTCAAGTTTAATCCTCTGAGTCTACATGTCCAGAGAAGAGATGGAAAGAATGATGAAAGAGATGTAATATTCAATGATGGTTTGACAACAAGAAATGCTATGTGGGATTTTCAAAAGGATGGGACATGAAGGAATAAGTGAACCAGCTGAAACTCACAATTGGAGGCCATAAGGAAATGTAGGAGTTTTTGGAGTTAGAGCAGAGCATATTGGAGTCGGTCTGCCATAGTCAAAACAACTCGGTACCGACCACATTCAAGTCATTACTAATATGAATGTCTTCATGAGCATAGTGGACTTTATTTTAGGATGGGAAGGAATGCCAGAAACGAGTGATGCTGGAGTCTTAGATGCAGATCAAAACGCGAATGCACAAAAATAGGAGTTGGAATCGAAAGCTCATCATCGGAACGAGGGGAAGAATAAAACAATGGACTAGAGACTTCCATTGGATGACAATAACAGAACATCCAAAATGATGAGGAGAATATGAGAGGTGGACCCCCGTATAAGAATTTGAGGGATGTGAATAGCAATCCATTTACCTTTAACATCTAGTATGCAAGGAATCCACCCAAGTTCAATCTATGAATGCTAGAAATGTACAATGGGAAGACATATCCAACCATTCATTTAATGAGATACATCTGACATATGGAGGTGTTGGCACATCTAAGAAAGTGATGGGATGATATTTTCCATCATACTAAATGGAGTTGGCTACAATATGGTTGATACAGTTAGAGAATAGGTCCATAAGCATGTGGGCCGAATTGGTAAACATATTTATGAGACAATTTAGGATTCACATTTCTTGATCGAAGTGTTGAATATGCGCTTATATGATTTTTGTTTGATGATAATAAACATATATACATTCGTTTAAATGTATTTGTTAATGTACTATTTTATTCTTCATAGGTTAAATAAATATTTGCTGGATAAAATTAAATAACACAGAATTTGAATTCAAACGAATATTTTATTCAAACAAATAATTATTACAATTTTGAATAGTACAAATTCAAGCTCTCACTATTCACTATACAATTTCAATTACATCACTATTTTACATTTACAGTTGACCTCACTACATATCACTCACACTCGTATTTATCTTCAATTTCATTCCAGTTAGAATCCAGCATCTGAGCAATCTACAAAAATATACACTAACGCAGTAAAATTGAAAAAGAAATATTCTTGCAATATAAAATAAAACGTGAATTTTGAAAATGATATTTGCCTCAGTTATTTGGGTTGTTCGTCATCATTTACATTTGAATTCGTCATACACGAACAACTTGTGACATACACAGTGTATCACTGTATATGCCACAAGGCCGTGCACACCGATATACACTTGATAATGCTACAGGGACAGGTGAGCACAGGTCAAACCCAAATGAAAAGCCGGGTTCAACTCACGTGCAAAATATTCAAAATCACGTCATTAGCACAAGGTCAAAACCGAGTTTTTAAAACTGGGTTCAACACAAGGCAACATGAAGAATGCAAAGCTTCGACAAATCAAAACAGCAATTAAAGCGCATGTATGCAGACCAGTGTCAACAATCAAGTAAATGCAAAGAACAGCAAGCTCGACTAACAGTGCAGACAAATGCTCATATGAATATGAAATAACCAGAGCCAAGAATACATGTACTCGAGGCAATATGCACAAATGTAAGACCAAAGTGCAATAGACCAATTCCAAATGCATCCGTGAAGTAGTAATGAAACTGCAGTGGACATGTATACAACAGAAGAAGCCATGATCAAGACCAACAGCTACACAATACCACAATATCAAGATCAAGTGACATCACAGCACATGCACATCAACCAAACAGTGGATAATGAAGTATAGTATGCAAACATGAAGGGAATACAACTACAAATGAAAACTGCAGACAACAAGTGTCAAGTTGCAAACAATATTAAACAGTGACAATATGTATGGGGCAATGCCACCAACATGACAGCAAACAGAAGTGCAACAGCAAAAACCAAAGTCAAGGCAACATGAACTACAGACCAAACACACGAGTGTATACAAATGATCAGACCATAAAGAAGCGAAGCCAGAAGCTCAAGTAAATGCACAGTGCAAACATATGCACCTAAGTGACACAGTGAACAAGGTAACAATTACATCAACAAGTCCAGCTACAACAAGCAGTTGCAGACTCGAAGCATCAGTGGACACAAATAAACACAATGCACATGCCAACAACAAGTCCAGCAACATGAACACATGGAAAGTGGCACAGCAATTTTTGAGAAGAATCAACAGAAATCGCCATGTCAATGTTGAACAAGTCAAAGTAAAAAATGCCAGAAAACAAAATACCGTTGTAACGACCCAGAATTTTTGATAATTAAAATTTGAATATTTAATTAATTTTAAATATTAAAAAGTGAATTTATAAGTCAAATAAATTTTTATTTGAATTATTGGATTTAATTGGATAATTAAATCGATGATTTAATATGTTAAATTATGGAAATAATTGAAAATTGGGTTAAATATGATTGAAAATGATTTGTAAAATTTTATTTTATCATATGGAAGTTAGAACGATATTTTAGAACTTTTAAAATCGAATTAAAAGTTTATTTGTGAAAATTGAATATTTTAATATTAAAATCGACTAGTGAAAATAGTCAATTTTTGAACAGCCTCAGAATTGAACGAAACTAGTTCCATTGGATCCATAATAGTTAGTTATTACCGGATTTCAAATTTCGTGTCAATCGGAGTTATCGTTTGAGCGTGGAAGCTCGAAACGCATCGATTTATTTTTAATATAAATTTGGCGAGTGAAAATAGCCATTTTTCAAAAAGTCTCGGATTTCGACGAAACTAGTTTCATCGGATCCGTAATGTGATATTATTGTAAGGTTTCAAATTTCAAGTCAATTGGATTTACCGTTTGTCCGGTACAAATTAAAACGCCTAGAAAATCGCTTAAATCGGTTTAATTTAAATTGAGCGTTTACAGCCATAACTCGCACATACGTCCGAATTAGCTTCCGAAACCTATTTCACTGTGTCCGAAACGCGGGGTAAACCCTACAAACGCTGGTTACGGCGCGTAAATCGGAGTTCGGAATTTCTGGATGAATAGTGTTCGAAAATTCTCTATAAATAGCTCAAATTTCACAAATTAAAAGAAAAAAATATATTAGGGTTTCATCATCTTGTGGCCGCCAGTTTTAGGTATGAATGGCCAGAAATCTCTAGTTTTCTTTCCTTAATATCTTCCAATCCATGAAGTTTTAGCCAAAGTGATTAACTACAACATTGTAGAGGGTAACGAGAGCTTTAAATCCATACGGTTGAGATCTGAAACGATGTCGCGTAGGGGGAGATAAATGGGGCCGTTCATGGCCAGTCACGCACGCGATTCTATGCTCATGTGGGGGCCGAGCTTCATGCTAGGGATGGTGGAGGTAGCTCTCGCGAAGGGCTTCGACATGGTGGTGGTTTGATGAAGTATAGTCGAGTGATGGAGGAGCAAATGCTAACCCTAATCTATGATGATGGGTTTGAGTGTGCGGCCATCTTCCTGTAGGAAGAAACGTGAGAGGGAGAAGGGAATGCACGGTGGAGATGAGCAGATGCAAGATCCTATGGCTCTAAATTGATGGAGGTTTAAAATTAATTAGATTATGTTGTAATAGTTATATATAAAATCGTGTTTAAACTTCAAAAATTCATAACTTTTTCATACGAGGTCGAAAACGCGCGAAACCAGTTGCGTTGGAATCGTATGGACGAGCACTACGCAATGAAATTGGATTGGAGACGTTTGGAGTTAGTGAGAATTTTGGGTAAAATTAAACGTCCGTTTAATTTTATTCGAAATAAATCGCTAAAACGGAATTTAAAATCAAGGTGAGAACTTCTCACTCAATCAAATCAGTTTCGATTTTATTTTAAATAGTTAGATTTAAAATATTTGAATGCATGTTTGAATGTTGATTGATATCTATTGATTGTTAAAATAGACATTATACGCCGTTAGTAAGCGGATGTTATTTATTAAAAACATATACCGCGAATATTTCATAAACAGTGAAATTGGTATTATATATAATAGCAATATATATATATTGGCATATGTATATATTGGAGTTGATTGATTTCCCGCATTTTTTTGTTTAGCGGATGAGACCCTATTACGCCGTTATTAAGCGGATAATATTTAATAAGAACATATACCGCGATAATTTCGTACTGGAGCGAAATTGGTATTGTGCTAATGTTTGTGGATGCACGAAAACAGGTTGGAGGGATCCAACTGGATTCCTCAACAGTTTTTATTTGATTTCAGATATTTTGATATTTGATTGATTATCCTATAGATATATGATATCGTTGTTGTCGTGATTGACTATTTGGTGTGTAGCATCATTGGACCAAGTTTTGGGATTTTAAAATGATTTTTAAAGTGATTTTTGAAAATATGCTATATTTTTAGAATTGATCCATTTTAAAATAATTAAACGCTATAATTTTTAAAGTTATAAAAATTATGATTTTTAAGAAATATAGTTAAAAGCTGATTTTTGAAAATAAGGAATTAATGATTTTATAAAATAGTTTAATCGAGATATTTTAGAATTATTGTGAGAAGTTTAAATATAGGATTTATAAAATTTGATTATTTTATAAATCAAGAGAAAGGATGAAATTATAAAGGAAATTAAAGACGTTTTAAAGAATAATATAAATTGATTTATATAAAGGATTTATAAATTGATATTTATAAATTAAACCATTTGAATTATAAAACGAGTTTTTATAAGTGTTTGAATGAAGTGAAAATGAATTTCATAATTGAATGGAATTTATAGAATTTTAAACAGTGAAGTTATAAATGAAATTTTATAAACAGTAGGTTTATAAAATTTATAAAGTTATTGAAAGAATGAATTTTGGATAAATAAACATTCTTATAAGTTATAAGATTTATAATTATGAAGTTCAAAGGAACGATTTTTGTGAACGAATAAATTATAAGTATTTGACTTATAATATGAACCTTTGTTTTATAATTGAGTTATAAATTGAATAGGTTAATAAAGAATTTATAAATGGAAGTTGTTATAAAATAAATAGAAATGGAGTTTATAAACGTTGTTTTATAAATTCGCAAATGACTTATTTTGACAAGAAAATTTGTTGAAACCTATAAATGGAGTTATATTCACATTTTTGAATAGTGAATAATCCTTTGAATTAAAATGAATAAAAGGATGAAATTGTTAATGAAGTATATTCACGTTTTTGAATAGTGAATAAGATGTTAAAGAAATTGTTTTGAATGTGATATTTCAAATAGAATTAAAACGATCTAACGATGTTTTAAAATGTGTTGAGATTCGAAACCATAGATTTCAACATTTATTGTTGAAATAGACGTTTTCGAGAAATAGAAGGAAATAGTAGACTATAACACTGTTGTTATAGTAAATGATTTCCGAAAGGAAATGTTTTGTATAGTATTGGGATTTATATATCTATTTTAATTTCGAATCCCTATACTAGTGATTTTGGGTTGTCGTAACGATGTTTTACGCAACATTCGTTTTGGCCCAAATAAATATGTTTAAGAGAATGATTTCCTTAAAGAATGAAATATATGCTTAATCTCGATTTAAGTATATTGAATATTTCCAAGTGTTGAAAATAAATAAAATTTGTGAACTACTTATGAATGTATAAGTATGGAAATGTTTTCCAATATAAAGTGAATATTTTGATAATTTATCTTTTTGAAGATAAATTGAAAAGAAATATTGAAATGAATAATTGAAATCGAATATTCATAGATATTTTTGGATTATAAATTCACTAAGGAATTTATAAAAGAAAGTGGAATTTGTTTAAAAATAAATATTGATTTATTTTTGAAGTATTGAAATTATATATCTAGTGAAGATATTTTGGAAAATAAATAATTTGAAAAATTATTTGGAAACTGGTGATGTGTGCATATCCATTGATAGTTCAATAACCGACTATCAATATTTCCCTTTGAATGGGTATTTGATGTGATTTGTTTGAATGTGAATGCTACACTTATTTTTGAATAAGCGCTCACTATTCGGGTTAACCAGGAAAGGACCATGGGGTCGTATAACCCATTCCGAATATGTGATACGTCGTTGTGAATGGCATTGAAGATCGGTGTTGAAGACCCGGTATTTGCGAGAGCGATAGGATGACCTGTCGATTTACTCTGCACCGAGTTGCTCCGGTATAGAGTTCTCCATATGTGATGGTGAATCCGATCAGGATTGTGAATATCCGGATTGCAAGGACTTCTTTGTAAGTGCCTTCGGTTTTGTTCGAGCCCGGAACAGACTTGTATGGATTGTATGTCTGACATTACAAGTTGAGATATAAAGCCGATTTCTTTCAAATATATTTCTGTTGGTGGCGGAGAATTTATTCTTTTAGCTTAACACCCTTCTCTGAGACGTACGAGCTCAGAGGTTATGTAGTTGAATGTTATCAGCGATATATTCCCAATTTGGTAATGTGATATGCTGAGTGATGCTGTAAATGATCATTGTGTTGATTATTGTGATAGGATCGTTTATTTGATCGTCTATCTTGGTGATCATTTGTTGACCCAAAGCATGGCTTTTGTATAAAGTATGTTTTTGTGGACGTGACTTCGTCGAGCCTCACACCCCGGAAATGGTCAAAACAGGAAAGATGCGGCAAGGTTATGAGGGGTAGCACCCTTTAGGGTATGTACATTTCCTTCTGGATAGAGGTGGTATCATGGTATGGAGCCCAGATATTTAACCTATGTGGTTACTACGAATTTATTACTTTGTGGTTGTTGGCTATCGGGATCCCGTGAGAAAGGTCGTTTACGATCGGGGAATGGCGTGCTTGTGTCAGTAGTTACCCAGTTAGGGGTAACCCGGCCTTGTGTTGGCAGAGTTCCGGTTTGGTTCTCGGGGATGTCTTTCCAGAGGCATTCTCATGTGGCAATGGGAAGTTCCTTGGCCTGACCATTTGTTGGAAATCCAAAGAAACAATACGTGACTTGTACGGTTTTAGTTGTATAACCTGCTATGGAATGTGGCGGTAACCTGCTATTGAACATAGTTAGCTATAGTAGGCATACGATAATGGTCGTATGTTGGCTAAGATTTATATTCTACTTTCAAAATGAATTTTTCCCCTACACTATGCACTAGTAATAATATCAAATGTTATTTTAAATGCGTATCAAGCATCTTTGACTATCATAAGGAGAAATCTCCTCCGATTCTGCGTTTGCATTGTGTGTGTGTGCGGGAGGCCTTATGGTAGTCTCATTTTTAAAAGCATTGCGAATTGAAATAAAAAAATATTCCTCTATTTTGATTTTTAAAGATAAATAAACTGTTTTGAGTTCTCACACCAGTCACATGACTGACTTGGAGTTTATTGTTTTCCTTCCTAAACTCTGGGTGCCCACCAATTTTCACACGGGCAGTCAAGAGTTAGGTTTATCAGGATATTCTGGATATTCTGGAGTTGCTGGAGGCAAGCTGGATGGCATGGCATATTACCTATATAGTATTTCTTTTTCCGCTGCACTGTTTGTTGTTGTTGTACACTCTGATGATATGATGTAATGAAATGAAATGTATAAAATGTAATAACTGATATAGTTCTTTGTTTAAAGATTATTCATTTATTATTATATGTTGTTCCGCTGCGATTGTGAGATTGTTCTGTTATTCTCCATTTTCTCTATTTTCTTTCTCTTCTATTTTCTTTTTCTTCTATTTTAAAATTTTCTATCTTCTTTTCCCTCTATCTTCTACCTTTTTCTTGTTTTCTTTTTCTTAAACCCATAACTATTCGGTTTTTTGGCAACGAAAAATCGGAAACGTTACATTTGGTATCGGAGCTTATGGTTAAGCGACAACCATGGTTCTGTTGGGTATTACTCATTAGAGATAGAGTCAGCAGTACTCTAGATTGAGTTTGAGTGTAATAATAGCTATGAGAGCGTATTTGTTAGTGAATATAAAATTGTTTTATATTGTGATGATTGGTTTATTGAGTGGCATATGAACTTTCGTCAGCGTGGTCCGCAAGACTATGCCGAAGGGGTTTCTAAACACTTGAATAGAACAATTCGACATAATATTGTTTTAAATTGGGTAAATGAAATAATTTTACTTAAGTATATTTTATATATAAAGAAATAATTTTTCAGAGTTATTAAAGTGTATATAAGTTGATTGTTTAGTTGTTTGAATAATCTAAATAAAGGAATAATTGTATAAGCAAAAGAATTATAAAAAATTGAATTATAATTAATGTGATTTACAATTGTGAAATAAACTTATATATATAAGAAGTGAAACTATATGAATATATTTATGAAAATGAAGTTGATATTAGTATCAAACTAAATTAATAAAGTTAAGTGATAAATGTGAACTTAAGTTATATATATGAATTCAACTTTAGTAATTGAATTGAACGAATAGATTGAATGATAATCAATTGAATGTAAATTAAATTGATATGAAATAATGAATATAAGTGTTAATTCATTTAAAATCTAATGTTATTAAAAGTTGAAAGATTGAATGAAAATCCAATAATTAAACCAATTGAAAGCAAAGGAATTTGGTTGTAATTGATATACATTGATTGTTATATGATAGTTGATTGTATATAATTCATTAAGTGTTAATGAAATTGAAAACTAAAGTAATTGGGATTCAATTGGAAGTTAAGTGAATCTTAAATAGAATTGAATTTGATTTGGAAGTAAACCAACTTGAATATGAATTAGTGAATGCAAACTAATTGAAAATGAATATTAGTAAACATCCACTGTTAATGAATCAAATGTGATTTAAATAGAAGACCATTTCATTGAATATTAATGAGAATATAAATGAATATTTATTGGTTATGGATTATAGTTGGTTTATGTTTGCATTTGTTGCTTTTGTTTCAATTTCTATGTTAACATATATAGTTATTATGTTGCTATATGATGTATGTTGATACTATTTTCATATATACATGTTCTCATGTTGTTGTTGAGTGTTTAGTAGGTGCGGATCGCGTTTGCTTCGCATTTGGAGCTCGCTTTCGCGCTATATTAGCCGTATATGCTCGCTAATAAAATAATAAGGTACATATCTCGGATTACATACCATACTTTTATACTTTTTTCCCTTCGGGATGCCTCATTACTTGATGAGATGTATATTTGTGATATATATACTGTCATTTTTTTTTGGATCGAGCCGCGCAAAGGAGACTATGGCGAATTTTTCCGGAAATTTAAGGCGTTAGAAAAAATTTGAGAAAATGGGAAAACTTTTGAAAACTATAACTTTGTTTTGGAGTTGAAAGTTAAACAATAGTAGTTGTTTTTGAAAAGATAACTAAGTATGATTTGAAAACTTAGTAGGTTATTGTAAGAAGTTTAAATATGAATTTTTGGAAAATTAATAGATTCTGTAATTTTTCTTACTTGTAATTTCGAGGACGAAATTCTTTTAAGGGGGGAAGATTGTAACGACCCAGAATTTTTGATAATTAAAATTTGAATATTTAATTAATTTTAAATATTAAAAAGTGAATTTATAAGTCAAATAAATTTTTATTTGAATTATTGGATTTAATTGGATAATTAAATCGATGATTTAATATGTTAAATTATGGAAATAATTGAAAATTGGGTTAAATATGATTGAAAATGATTTGTAAAATTTTATTTTATCATATGGAAGTTAGAACGATATTTTAGAACTTTTAAAATCGAATTAAAAGTTTATTTGTGAAAATTGAATATTTTAATATTAAAATCGACTAGTGAAAATAGTCAATTTTTGAACAGTCTCAGAATTGAACGAAACCAGTTCCATTGGATCCGTAATAGTTAGTTATTACCGGATTTTAAATTTCGTGTCAATCGGAGTTATCGTTTGAGCGTGGCAGCTCGAAACGCATCGATTTATTTTTAATATAAATTTGGCGAGTGAAAATAGCCATTTTTCAAAAAGTCTTGGATTTCGACGAAACCAGTTTCATCGGATCCGTACTGTGATATTATTGTAAGGTTTAAAATTTCAAGTCAATTGGATTTACCGTTTGTCCGGTACAAATTAAAACGCCTAGAAAATCGCTTAAATCGGTTTAATTTAAATTGAGCGTTTACAGTCATAACTCGCACATACGTCCGAATTAGCTTCCGAAACCTGTTTCATTGTGTCCGAAACGCGGGGTAAACCCTACAAACGCTGGTTACGGCGCGTAAATCGGAGTTCGGAATTTCCGGATGAATAGTGTTCGAAAATTCTCTATAAATAGCTCAAATTTCACAAATTAAAAGAAAAAAATATATTAGGGTTTCATCATCTTGTGGCCACCAGTTTTAGGTATGAATGGCCATAAATCTCTAGTTTTCTTTCCTTAATCTCTTCCAATCCGTGAAGTTTTAGCCAAAGTGATTAACTACAACATTGTAGAGGGTAACGAGAGCTTTAAATCCATACGGTTGAGATCTGAAACGATGTCACGTAGGGGGAGATAAATGGGGCCGTTCATGGCCAGTCACGCACGCGATTCTATGCTCATGTGGGGGCCGAGCTTCATGCTAGGGATGGTGGAGGTAGCTCTCGCGAAGGGCTTCGACATGGCGGTGGTTTGATGAAGTATAGTCGAGTGATGGAGGAGCAAATGCTAACCCTAATCTATGATGATGGGTTTGAGTGTGCGGCCATCTTCCTGTAGGAAGAAACGTGAGAGGGAGAAGGGAATGCACGGTGGAGATGAGCAGATGCAAGATCCTATGGCTCTAAATTGATGGAGGTTTAAAATTAATTAGATTATGTTGTAATAGTTATATATAAAATCGTGTTTAAACTTCAAAAATTCATAACTTTTTCATACGAGGTCGAAAACGCGCGAAACCAGTTGCGTTGGAATTGTATGGACGAGCACTACGCGATAAAATTAGATTGGAGTCGTTTGGAGTTAGTGAGAATTTTGGGTAAAATTAAACGTCCGTTTAATTTTATTCGAAATAAATCGCTAAAACGGAATTTAAAATCAAGGTGAGAACTTCTCACTCAATCGAATCAGTTTCGATTTTATTTTAAATAGTTAGATTTAAAATATTTGAATGCATGTTTGAATGTTGATTGATATCTATTGATTGTTAAAATAGACATTATACGCCGTTAGTAAGCGGATGTTATTTATTAAAAACATATACCGCGAATATTTCATAAACAGTGAATTGGTATTATATATAATAGCAATATATATATATTGGCATATGTATATATTGGAGTTGATTGATTTCCCGCATTTTTTTGTTTAGCGGATGAGACCCTATTACGCCGTTATTAAGCGGATAATATTTAATAAGAACATATACCGCGATAATTTCGTACTGGAGCGAAATTGGTATTGTGCTAATGTTTGTGGATGCAGGAAAACAGGTTGGAGGGATCCAACTGGATTCCTCAACAGTTTTTATTTGATTTCAGATATTTTGATATTTGATTGATTATCATATAGATATATGATATCGTTGTTGTCGTGGTTGACTATTTGGTGTGTAGCATCATTGGACCAAGTTTTGGGATTTTAAAATGATTTTTAAAGTGATTTTTGAAAATATGCTATATTTTTAGAATTGATCCATTTTAAAATAATTAAACGCTATAATTTTTAAAGTTATAAAAGTTATGATTTTTAAGAAATATAGTTAAAAGCTGATTTTTGAAAATAAGGAATTAATGATTTTATAAAATAGTTTAATCGAGATATTTTAGAATTATTGTGAAAAGTTTAAATATAGGATTTATAAAATTTGATTATTTTATAAATCAAGAGAAAGGATGAAATTATAAAGGAAATTAAAGACGTTTTAAAGAATAATATAAATTGATTTATATAAAGGATTTATAAATTGATATTTATAAATTAAACCATTTGAATTATAAAATGAGTTTTTATAAGTGTTTGAATGAAGTGAAAATGAATTTCATAATTGAATGGAATTTATAGAATTTTAAACAGTGAAGTTATAAATGAAATTTTATAAACAGTAGGTTTATAAAATTTATAAAGTTATTGAAAGAATGAATTTTGGATAAATAAACATTCTTATAAGTTATAAGATTTATAATTATGAAGTTCAAAGGAACGATTTTTGTAAACGAATAAATTATAAGTATTTGACTTATAATATGAACCTTTGTTTTATAATTGAGTTATAAATTGAATAGGTTAATAAAGAATTTATAAATGGAAGTTGTTATAAAATAAATAGAAATGGAGTTTATAAACGTTGTTTTATAAATTCGCAAATGACTTATTTTGACAAGAAAATTTGTTGAAACCTATAAATGGAGTTATATTCACATTTTTGAATAGTGAATAATCCTTTGAATTAAAATGAATAAAAGGATGAAATTTTTAGTGAAGTATATTCACGTTTTTGAATAGTGAATAAGATGTTAAAGAAATTGTTTTGAATGTGATATTTCAAATAGAATTAAAACGATCTAACGATGTTTTAAAATGTGTTGAGATTCGAAACCATAGATTTCAACATTTATTGTTGAAATAGACGTTTTCGAGAAATAGAAGGAAATAGTAGACTATAACACTGTTGTTATAGTAAATGATTTCCGAAAGGAAATGTTTTGTATAGTATTGGGATTTATATATCTATTTTAATTTCGAATCCCTATACTAGTGATTTTGGGTTGTCGTAACGATGTTTTACGCAACATTCGTTTTGGCCCAAATAAATATGTTTAAGAGAATGATTTCCTTAAAGAATGAAATATATGCTTAATCTCGATTTAAGTATATTGAATATTTCCAAGTGTTGAAAATAAATAAAATTTGTGAACTACTTATGAATGTATAAGTATGGAAATGTTTTCCAATATAAAGTGAATATTTTGATAATTTATCTTTTTGAAGATAAATTGAAAAGAAATATTGAAATGAATAATTGAAATCGAATATTCATAGATATTTTTGGATTATAAATTCACTAAGGAATTTATAAAAGAAAGTGGAATTTGTTTAAAAATAAATATTGATTTATTTTTGAAGTATTGAAATTATATATCTAGTGAAGATATTTTGGAAAATAAATAATTTGGAAAATTATTTGGAAACTGGTGATGTGTGCATATCCATTGATAGTTCAATAACCGACTATCAATATTTCCCTTTGAATGGGTATTTGATGTGATTTGTTTGAATGTGAATGCTACACTTATTTTTGAATAAGCGCTCACTATTCGGGTTAACCGGGAAAGGACCATGGGGTCGTATAACCCATTCCGAATATGTGATACGTCATTGTGAATGGCATTGAAGATCGGTGTTGAAGACCCGGTATTTGCGAGAGCGATAGGATGACCTGTCGATTTACTCTGCACCGAGTTGCTCCGGTATAGAGTTCTCCATATGTGATGGTGAATCCGATCAGGATTGTGAATATCCGGATTGCAAGGACTTCTTTGTAAGTGCCTTCGGTTTTGTTCGAGCCCGGAACAGACTTGTATGGATTGTATGTCTGACATTACAAGTTGAGATATAAAGCCGATTTCTTTCAAATATATTTCTGTTGGTGGCGGAGAATTTATTCTTTTAGCTTAACACCCTTCTCTGAGACGTACGAGCTCAGAGGTTATGTAGTTGAATGTTATCAGCGATATATTCCCAATTTGGTAATGTGATATGCTGAGTGATGCTGTAAATGATCATTGTGTTGATTATTGTGATAGGATCGTTTATTTGATCGTCTATCTTGGTGATCATTGTGTTGATCATTTGTTGACCCAAAGCATGGCTTTTGTATAAAGTATGTTTTTGTGGACGTGACTTCGTCGAGCCTCACACCCCGGAAATGGTCAAAACAGGAAAGATGCGGCAAGGTTATGAGGGGTAGCACCCTTTAGGGTATGTACATTTCCTTCTGGATAGAGGTGGTATCATGGTATGGAGCCCAGATATTTAACCTATGTGGTTACTACGAATTTATTACTTTGTGGTTGTTGGCTATCGGGATCCCGTGAGAAAGGTCGTTTACGATCGGGGAATGGCGTGCTCGTGTCAGTAGTTACCCAGTTAGGGGTAACCCGGCCTTGTGTTGGCAGAGTTCCGGTTTGGTTCTCGGGGATGTCTTTCCAGAGGCATTCTCATGTGGCAATGGGAAGTTCCTTGGCCTGACCATTTGTTGGAAATCCAAAGAAACAATACGTGACTTGTACGGTTTTAGTTGTATAACCTGCTATGGAATGTGGCGGTAACCTGCTATTGAACATAGTTAGCTATAGTAGGCATACGATAATGGTCGTATGTTGGTTAAGATTTATATTCTACTTTCAAAATGAATTTTTCCCCTACACTATGCACTAGTAATAATATCAAATGTTATTTTAAATGCGTATCAAGCATCTTTGACTATCATAAGGAGAAATCTCCTCCGATTCTGCGTTTGCATTGTGTGTGTGTGCGGGAGGCCTTATGGTAGTCTCATTTTTAAAAGCATTGCGAATTGAAATAAAAAAATAATTCTCTATTTTGATTTTTAAAGATAAATAAACTGTTTTGAGTTCTCACACCAGTCACATGACTGACTTGGAGTTTATTGTTTTCCTTCCTAAACTCTGCGTGCCCACCAATTTTCACACGGGCAGTCAAGAGTTAGGTTTATCAGGATATTCTGGATATTCTGGAGTTGCTGGAGGCAAGCTGGATGGCATGGCATATTACCTATATAGTATTTCTTTTTCCGCTGCACTGTTTGTTGTTGTTGTACACTCTGATGATATGATGTAATGAAATGAAATGTACAAAATGTAATAACTGATATACTTCTTTGTTTAAAGATTATTCATTTATTATTATATGTTGTTTCGCTGCGATTGTGAGATTGTTCTGTTATTCTCCATTTTATCTATTTTCTTTCTCTTCTATTTTCTTTTTCTTCTATTTTAAAATTTTCTATCTTCTTTTCCCTCTATCTTCTACCTTTTTATTCTTTTCTTTTTCTTAAACCCATAACTATTCGGTTTTTCGGCAACGAAAAATCGGAAACGTTACATAAAATACCGTGGTAGTCAAGAAATCAACATGAAATATACGAATATGACAAAGTCAAAATTAAAGCCGTGCTCATCACGAATTTGATTCAAAACCGTGTCAACCAAGCAACGAACGTATATGCATATGAAAAGGTCAGAATCAATCTTAAACGACCAAGAATAATCAAACGGCCGAAAAGCATAGTATTGAAGAAATCAGACGAACTCAATTCTAGGAAATCAAATCCTATAAAAACCCTAATCATCATCGGCAATTAATCCATCGAGTTAAAGCAAGCCAAATCCAGAAAAGCAAAAAGCATAAAATTACTCACCGAAGCAAGTTCGAACTCGATCAATTTCAAGAGCCGTAAGTAAAACAGAGAAGCAAGCGATCGACGAAGCAAACAAAGTGATAATTCCTCCTTTCGATCAAGCAACCAAAAGCCGGCATCTTTGAAATGTCCAAATCCCTAATTTAAGAGCAAAAGGGAACAAGATCGAGGAAAGCCCTAATTTTGAAAAGAGATACGAATGAAAGAACAACGGCCGCCATCTCCAAATAAAGGAACAAAGAAAGGAACGGGTTAAAATATAAAAGAGGGGCCGACCTATTATTTTAAGGGCTTTGTATTTTAATTAGGTTTTTTGTGTTTAAATTGTTTTTTTTAATTGTATTTTCTTTTTAAACCGTTTTAAATTTCTAGTCGTGTGACTAGGGGACAAGCTACGTGGCGTAGCTTGAGAATTCGCAACTCGGTGGTTGAGTTGTGGCAAGGTTTTGAGCGTAGAGTTAGATTAGTCAATAGCGGGTATAGCGAGTTTACGTGTGTAAGCGAGGGACTATCTAATTTATAGTAGAAACCTTGGGGGCAGCACGTAGGCAGGGTTTTGCCGAAGCTGGATAAATTCTGTGTTGTTCTGTTATTTATATTCTGCGATATCTGTGCTGCTATTCTGTGATCTGAATTGAATATTTTATAAGCTTCCACGATTAATTTTTATAATTTACACTATCACCCTATTCACCCCCCCTCTAGGGTGAAATCGATCCTACAAGTGGTATCAGAGCAAGGTCTAGAAGTCAACATTTGTTTTAAAAATTTGATTTTTTTTTGGAAAAATCAGTTTTGTTTTAAAAATTTGAATTTTTAAAATGGTTTCTTTTAATAATGCTTTTGCAGAGGGCCAGTCGATAGTTAGACCACCAATGTTCAATGGTGAATATGCTTTTTGGAAAAATAGGATGAAATTTTTTCTGAAAACCATTGACGCTTGGGATATTGTTGAGACAGGTTACAGAACTCCAACTATAACTGTAGATAATCAGGAAATAGAGAAACCAAAGGAACAATGGACAAAACTAGAAAATAAATTACAGAATACTAATGCCAAAGCTATGAATTCTATTATCTGTTCATTAGATCAATTTGAATTTAATCGTGTCTCACATTGTCTAACTGCGCAGGAAATATGGCACATACTAGAAGTGACTCACGAAGGAACATCTCAAGTCAAAGAATCTCGCCTTGCCATTCTAAGCAGCGAATACGAGAACTTTACAATGGAGAAGGAAGAAAATGACAAAGAGATATACGGACAACTTTCCAATATCGTATACAAATCAAAAGCTCTCAGAAAAACATACACCGAATTGGAAATAGTCCGGAAAATCCTCAGAGTCTTTCCACGAAGCTTGTAACGACCCAGAATTTTTGATAATAAAAAAATTGAATATTTAATTAATTTTAAATATTTATAAGTGAATTTATAAGTCAAATGAATTTTTATTTGAATTATTGGATTTAATTTGATAATTAATCGATAATTTAATATCTTAAATTATGGAAATAATTGAGAATTGAGTTAAATATGATTGGAAATGATTTGTAAAATTTTATTTTATCATATTGGAGTTAGAATGATATTTTAGAACTTTTAAAATCGAATTAAAAGTTAATTTGTGAAAATTGAATATTTTAATATTTAAAATCGACTAGTGAAAATAGTCAATTTTTGAACAGTCTCAGAATTGAACGAAACCTGTTCCATTGGATCCGTAAGAGTTAGTTATTACCGGATTTCAATTTTCGTGTCAATCGGAGCTATCGTTTGATCGTGGCAGCTCGAAACGCATCGATTTATTTTTAATATTAATTTGGCGAGTTAAAATAGCCATTTTTCAAAAAGTCTTGGATTTCGACGAAACTAGTTTCATCGGATCCGTAATGTGATATTATTGTAAGGTTTAAAATTTCGTGTCAATTGGATTTACCATTTGTCCGGTACAAATTAAAACGCCTAGAAAATCGCTTAAATCGGTTTAATTTAAATTGAACGTTTGTAGCCATAACTCGCACAGATGTCCGAATTAGCTTTCGAAACCTGTTCCATTGTGTCCGAAACGCGGGGTAAACCCTAGAAACGCTGGTTACGGCGCGTGAATCGGAGTTCGGAATTTCCGGGATGAATAGTGTTTCGTCGGTTCATTATAAATAGCCCACCATTCACAAATAAAAAAAAAATATCAAAACCCTAATCTAAAACTGCAGCCGCCCCCTACCCAACCAAAGGCCAGAAAGCTCCTACACTTTTCCCCTCCGATCTCCCAATCCATCAACATTTAGACTAAGGCTTCAACTGCAAACTTGTCGAGCTTCGCGAGCTCTACGTGGTCAACGGTCAAGATCGTGTTTGAGTCGATGTGGTGGCCAGAATTGAGGCCAAGATGAAGGCCGTTTGCCTTCGATTTGCGTGCAGATGGGGGGGTGAGTGTGCCAAGCTTATGGCCGAAGATAGAGCTCGTGATGAGCTTCGACGTGGTGGCGACGTGATGAAGTTTCGTCGAGCGTAGGTGGCGTAAGGTGAAACCCTAGTTCATGCTATATGGGTTTGGACGTGCGTGCTCCTTCCTGGAGACGTGAATGTGAGGGAGAGAGAAGAAGGGGTGGACGGCTGGATGCAGGAGCTTGGATCTGAACGGTGGATGTTAGTTGTATGTTTATAAAATTTAATTTAAGTTGTAAATTTTTATATAAAAACTCGTGTAACTTCAAATATTTGTAACTTTTTCATACGAGGTCGAAAACGTGCGAAACCAGTTGCGTTGGAATCGTATGGATGAGCACTACGCGATGGAGTTGGATTGGAGTCGTTTGGAGTTAGTGAGAATTTTGGGTAAAATTAAACGTCCGTTTAATTTTATTCGAAATAAATCGCTAAAACAAAATTGAAATCAAGGTGAGAACTTCTCACTCAATCGAATCAGTTTCGATTTTATTTTAAATAGTTAGATTTAAAATATTTGAATGCATGTTTGAATGATGATTGTTATCTATTGATTGTTAAAATAGACATTATACGCCGTTAGTAAGCGGATGTTATTTATTAAAAACATATACCGCGAATATTTCATAAACAGTGAAATTGGTATTATATATAATAGCAATATATATATATATTGGCATATGTATATATTGGAGTTATTGATTTCCCGCATTTTTTGTTTAGCGGATGAGACCCTATTGCGCCGTTATTAAGCGGATAATATTTTAAATCCCATATACCGCGATAATTTCGTACTGGAGCGAAATTGGTATTGTGCTAATGTTTTTGGATGCAGGGAAACAGGTTGGAGGGATCCAACTGGATTCCTCAACAGTATTTATTTGATTATGGATATTTTGATATTTGTTGATTATCATATTGATATATGATGTCGTTGTAGTCGTGATTGACTATTTGGTATGTAGCATCATTGGACCAAATTTTGGGATTTTAAAATGATTTTTAAAGTGATTTTTGAAAGTATACGTTCATAAAATATTTTTGAAACTGATCCATTTTAAATAAATAAACGTTATAATTTTAAAGTTATAAAAATTATGATTTTGAGAAATACGGTTAAAGATTGATTTTGAGAAATATGGGTTAATGTTTTATAAAATAGTTTGAATTGGATTTTTGAATTTATTGTAAAAAGTTTAAATATAGGATTTATAAAATTTAATTATTTTATGAATCAAAATGGTGAAATAATAAAGGAGATTAAAGACGTTTTAAAGAATAATAAATTGATTTATATTAAGAGATTTATAAATGGATATTTATAAATTGAAATATTGACATTATAAAACGAGTTTTTATAAGTGTTTGAATGAAGTGAAAATAGATTGCATAAATGAATGAAATTTATAGAATTATAAACGGTGAATTTATAAATGGAATTTTATAAGCAGTAGGTTTATAAAATTTGAAAAGTTAATTTAAGAATGGATTTTTGATTAAATGAATCTTATAAGTTATAAGATTTATGAATTGGGATGTTTAAAAGAACGATTTTATAAAATAATCGTTTTGTAAGTATTTGACTTATAATATGAACCTTTGTTTTATAATTGAGTTATAAATCGAATAGGTTAATAAAGGAATTTATAAAAGGAGTTGTTATAAAATAAATAGAAAAGGGATTTATAAACGTTGTTTTATAAATTCGAAAATGACTTATTTTGATAAGTAAATTGTTGAAACCTATTTATGGAGTTATATTCACGTTTTTGACTGTGAATAATCCTTTAAAATGAAATGTATAAAAGGATGAAATGTGTTAACGTAGTATATTCACGTTTTTGAATAGTGAATAATATGTTAAAGAAAATGTTTAGATTAGATGTTTTAAATAGAATTAAAACGATCTAACGATGTTTTAAATGTGTTGAGATTCGAAACCATGAATTTCAACATTCATTGTTGAAATAGACGTTTTCGAGAAATAGAAGGAAATGGTGGACTATAACCTGTTGTTATAGTAAATGATTTCCAAAAGGAAATGTTTTGTATAGTATTGGGATTTATATATCTATCTTAAAATTCGAATCCCTATACTAGTGATTTTGGATTGTCGTAACGATGTTTTACGCAACATTCGTTTTGGCCCAAATAAATATGTTTAAGAGAATGATTTCCTTAAAGAATGAAATATATACTTAATCTCGATTTAAGTATATTGAATATTTTCCAAGTGTTGAAAATAAATAAAATTTGTGAATTACTTATGAATAAATAAGTATGGAATTGTTTTTCGATATAAAGGGAATATTTTGAGAATTTATCTTTTTGAAGATAAATTGAAAATGAATAATTGAAATCGAATATTCATAGATATTTTAGATTATAAATTCACTATGGAATTTATAAAAGAAAGTGGAATTTGTCTAAAAATAAATATTGATTTATTTTTGAGATATTGAATTATATATCTTGTAAAGATATTTTGGAAAATAAATAATTTGGAAAATTATTTGGAAACTGGTGATGTGTGCATATCCATTGATAGTTCAATAACCGACTATCAATATTTCCCTTTGAATGGGTAATTGATGTGATTTGTTTGAATTTGAATGCCACACTTGTTTTTGAATAAGCGCTCACTATTCGAGTTAACCGGGAAAAGACCATGGGGTCGTATAACCCATTCCGAATATGTGATACGTCGTTATGAATCGCATTGAAGATCGGTGTTGAAGACCCGGTATTTGCGAGAGCGATAGGATGACCTGTCGATTGACTCTGCACCGAGTAGCTACGGTATTGAGTTCTCCATATGTGATGGGAAATCCGATCAGGATTGTGAATATCCGGATTGCAAGGACTTCTTTGTAAGTGCCTTCGGTTTTGTTCGAGCCCGGAACAGACTTGTATGGATTGTGTGTCTGACATTACAAATTGAGATATAAAGCAGATTTCTTTCAAATATATTTCTGTTGGTGGCGGAGAATTTATTCTTTTAGCTTAACACCCTTCTCTGAGACGTACGAGCTCAGAGGTTATATAGTTGAATGTTATCAGCGATATATTCCCAATTTGGTAATGTGACATGCTGAGTGTTGCTGAAATGATCATTGTGTTGATTATTTGTGATAGGATCGTTTATTTGATCGTCTATCTTGGTGATCATTTCTATGATCATTTGTTGACCCAAAGCATGGCTTTTGTATAAAGTATGTTTTTGTGGACGTGACTTCGTCGAGCCTCACACCCCGTGAATGGTCAAAACAGGAAAGATGCGGCAAGGTTATGAGGGGTAGCGCCCTTTAGGATATGTGCATTTCCTTCTGGAAAAGGGTGGTATCATGGTATGGAGCCCAGATACTTACTCATGTTGAAAACACTTTATGATTGTGTGAATTGATTGCGAGCGCTCGGTGAAAGGTCCCAAAGGACCGGGGGATGGCATATTCGGTCATTTGTTACTTAGTTAGGGGTAACCCGGCCTTGTGTTGGTAGAGATCCGGTTTGGTTCTCGGGGATGTCCATCCAGAGGCATTCTCATGTGGCAATGGGAAGTTCCTTGGCCTGATCATTCGTTGGAAATCCAAAGAAACAATACGAGACTTGTACGGTTTTAGTTGTAGAACCTGCCATTTAATATGGTAACTATAGTAAGCATACTATAATGGTACCTATGCTGGCTAAATTTATATTCTACTTTCGAAATGATTTTCTCTACAATATGCACTAGTAATAATATCAAATGTTCTTTTTAATGCGTATCAAGCATCTTTGACTAACATAAGAAGAAATCTTCTCCAAGTCTGCGTTTGCATTGTGTGTGTGGCGGGAGGTCTTATGGTAGTCTCATTTTTAAAAGCATTGCGAATTGACTTTAAAAATATTCCTCTATTTTGATTTTAAAGATAAATAAACTGTTTTGAGTTCTCACACCAGTCATATGACTGACTCGGAGTTTATTGTTTCCCTTCCTAAACTCTGGGTGCCCACCAATTTCCACACGGGCAGTCAAGAGTTAAGGTTTATCAGGATATTCTGGATATTCAGGAGTTACTGGAGGCAAGATGGATGGCATAGAGTATTACTAGTATATAGTATTTCTTTTTCCGCTGCACTGTTTGTTGTTGTTGTTGTACACTCTGATGTAATGATGATGAAATGTAATGTATAAAATGTAATAACTGATATAGTTCTTTGTTTAAAGATTATTCATTTATTATTATATGTTGTTCCGCTGCGAATTGTGAGATTCTGATGTTGTTCTGTTGTTTTCTGTTCCGTTCTATTTTCTATTTTCTTTTCTCTCTATTTTCTATCTTCTTATCTCTTCTTCTGTCTTTTTCTTTTTTTTAAAACCCTAACTATTCGGTTTTTCGGCAACGAAAAATCGCGTACGTTACAAAGCTTTGAAGCGAAAGTAACTGCCATTCAAAAATCGAAAGATTTAAAACAACTCAAAGTTGAAGAGCTCATCGGAAATTTCACCACTTATGAGCTAGAAATGAAATTCAAGGAAGAGCGTGAAGGAGGAGATATTCGAAAGAAATCAATAGCTCTCAAAGGAACGACTGAAAGTGATGACGATGACGATGATGATGCAGCAGCAGAATTGGAGCTATTAATAAAGAAATTCAAAAAGTGGAATTACAAATATGGAAATTCAGCTCGAATTCAAAAAGCGAAAAGCAGAATAGCCAAAGCACTAGACTACTCTGAAGAACAGAAGATCATCTGTCACAAGTGCAACCAACCCGGACACATCAAGCCCAATTGTCCTCAAAATCAACGCGACTTTAAAAAGAAATCAAAAAGGAAAAGTTTTGCAGCCACTTGGGATGAAATAGACGAGAATGATCAAAGCACTGGCAGTGAAAGCGAAAAGGCAGAATTGTGTCTTCGAGGTGATACAGCTGACAGTGACGATGACGAGCCAAGTGAGGTATCAAAACTTACCCATTCTGAGTTGCTTATATTTTTTCATGAAATAAATGGCTGTTATGAACGACTTAGGGAAAAATATGCTAAACTTGAATCTCAAAAGGATACTTTGATAGAATGCAATGAACAACTTGATCAATTAGTTAAGAACTATCAACGTAGGATCCCTAAGTGTGATAAGTGTCCAACATTCGAAGAAGAAATTAAAAAATCGGAAATTAATATAAAATCACTTGAAAATGAAATTCTGATTTTAAAAGAGAATGAAAATACTAGGAGAGAGAATTCTATTAAAAAGTGCACACAATTGTTAAACGAAAATGAATCTCTCAAATCACAAGTCCAACAACTGTCTACTACTTTAGATAAATTTTCCAAAAGTGAAAAATCGTTGAATATGCTACTAGGAAAGGAAACTGTTAATACGGTTAGACAAGGACTTGGATATAATAAATTGAAAATTGTTGAAAGCAATAATAATCAAGTTAATTCTATGTGCACAATTTGTAGAAAATATGGACACAATCACAATAATTGTTGGTATAGACCCAAACATGTGAAAACTATACCGATTTGGGTTCCAAAAGGCACAAATATAAAATCTCTCAAAGTTAAACAAATTTGGGTGCCGAAGGGAACAATTATAAATAGTTTTGGGTCTCCACAAAATTGTTTTTCAAAATTTTCTGCCACTAACAACCATGGACCTATAAAAACAAATAGGTCACATAAATCTTTCATCGTGTAGGTGTGGTGGCAGGCTAAGGAACAACAATAGTGTTCTCTGGATTTTTGGCTGTTCTAGAAACACAACGAACGACAAAGCAAAGTTCCTTAGCCTAGTTCAAAGGTGACAGAATCACAATAGACAACATCGAAAAATATCGTAAAGGTAAAATATATGTTTTAAACGATATATTAAATGTGATAATCTGCACCATATTCTGAATTAAAATCAGTCAATATTGAGATTGATGAAAAGATGATGATTTTGTTTCTGACTTATTCAACATAGTTGGCCAAGTATATTCTTATGCCAAAAACACTATAATAATCTCTAGATTCTTTGAATTACTTCATATATATCATTTTGAATTAATAATAGTGTTTTGTTGGATAATAATACATTTGGTTATAATTCGGCTAACTCTTTATTCACGGTTTTCGATTATTTACATGGCTTCAATTCAAATTCAAAAGAATGTCATTTAAATTGCTGTAAAAATTGTGTTTGAAATTTTTGGTGCACACTTCATGTTTTGGTCTATAAAATTCAATTGATGATAATTTTGAGTGAAAGAGAAATTCATATGCAGATTACACTGGTAATCTAGTTGATAGAAAAATTACTAGTGAAACGTGATTTTTGTTGAGACATTTAGTAACTGCATCGTTTTTCAAAGAAAATATCTTCATATTCTTCATTTCAAATAATTTTCAAATAGCAGAAAATTTTCTTTTAAAACCCCTTGGAAAAAATAATTTTTGAACATAGTTTCAGATTAGTCATTTTTTGAAAAATTTCATAGTTATTTTTGAAATTGATTTTAAATGACTATTTTGACTAATCTAGCTCCCTAATGTTTATCGAAAAGAAAAATAGTGATTAAAAAAGTGATGAGTGTTAATATTGATCAAATATTATGACTCGAGACGGTATAATTAATAAATTTCTTTAGAAATTTAAACAAGAGTTATAAAACTGTTTGTTGGTAAAAATTCCATGACCATCTCTATATCTATCATATTTCTAACGACCATCACTCATCAAAATTCTATATAGTTTGTCGATATGTGGTACTTTAAACATGAATCGTTCGTTTTTCATTTTTCACATTTTAAAAAAAAGGGTAATAATAATAATAATAATAAATACCAAAGTATTCACTCTCATTTAAAAGTCCTCACGGTTATGCATGGGTGAATTACTTGGAATTTGTTATGTGCTTCCATGCTCATTTAAAAGTCCTCACGGTTATGCATGTATGGAACGCATATCAAAAGTTGATTTTTAAAATAAACAAGTTGATTCTAATCCCATTTAAAAGTCCTCACGGTTATGCGTGGTTAGAAGATACTTGAATTCATTTTTTTTAAAATAAAATTGAAATACTACTAATCTCATTTAAAAGTCCTAACGGTTATGCATGGTTAATAGATATTCAAATTCCTGATATAAATATACCACAAATAGACACAACTGTATGGTTTTATATGATGACATCATTTCCATCATTCTAAAAGTGGAATATGCGCCTAACAAAATATTTATGATTTTTGTTTGATTTTTTATCGAAATTTAATATTTATATTCAATTGAGTTTTAATGTTCGATTGATATTGATTACCTTATCTCTATTTTCTCTAACACTATTATTCTTTTGCTGATAACAAAAGGGGGAGAGAAAAGTTAAGATTTTGTCAAATAAAATCAAGCAAAGGTCAAATATTTTCCATTTGCATCTAGGCTCATTTGCATATTATTTAATTGTATGCATATATGTAGGGGGAGCATCGTGTAGTGAGGAAGCATTTAAATAGGGGGAGCAATGCATATCCATGATCAAATACATTTAACATATTCAAAATCTTAAATATATGTTTGTTATCATCAAAAGGGGGAGATTGTTGAATATGCGCTTATATGATTTTTGTTTGATGATAATAAACATATATACATTCGTCTAAATGTATTTGTTAATGTACTATTTTATTCTTCATAGGTTAAATAAATATTTGCTGGATAAAATTAAATAACACAGAATTTGAATTCAAACGAATATTTTATTCAAACAAATATTTATTACAATTTTGAATAGTACAAATTCAAGCTCTCACTATTCACTATATAACTTTGATACAATTTCAATTACATCACTATTTTACATTTATAGTTGACCTCACTACATATCACTCACACTCGTATTTATCTTCAATTTCATTCCAGTTAGAATCCAGCATCTGAGCAATCTGCAAAAATATACACTAACGCAGTAAAATTGAAAAAGAAATATTCTTGCAATATAAAATAAAATGTGAATTTTGAAAATCATATTTGCCTTGGGTTGTTCGTCATCATTTACATTTGAATTCGTCATACACGAACAACTTGTGACATACACCGTGTATCACTGTATATGCCACAAGGCCGTGCACACCGATATACACTTGATAATGCTACAGGGACAGGTGAGCACAGGTCAAACCCAAATGAAAAGCCGGGTTCAACTCACGTGCAAAATATTCAAAATCATGTCATTAGCGCAAGGTCAAACCCGAGTTTTTAAAACTGGGTTCAACACAAGGCAACATGAAGAATGCAAAGCTTCGACAAATCAAAACAGCAATTAAAGCACATGTATGCAGGCCAATGTCAACAATCAAGTAAATGCAAAGAACAGCAAGCTCGACTAACAGTGCAGACAAATGCTCATATGAATATGAAATTACCAGAGCCAAGAATACATGTACTCGAGGCAATATGCACAAATGTAAGACCAAAGTGCAACAGACCAATTCCAAATGCATCAGTGAAGTAGTAATGAAACTGCAGTGGACATGTATACAACAGAAGAAGCCATGATCAAGACCAATAGCTACACAATACCACAATATCAAGATCAAGTGACATCACAGCACATGCACATAAACCAAACAGTGGCTAATGAAGTACAGTATGCAAACATGAAGGGAATACAGCTACAAATGAAAACTGCAGACAACAAGTGTCAAGTTGCAAACAATATTAAACAGTGACAATATGTATGGGGCAATGCCACCAACATGACAGCAAACAGAAGTGCAACAGCACAAACCAAAGTCAAGGCAACATGAACTACAGACCAAACACACGAGTGTATACAAATGATCAGACCATAAAGAAGCGAAGCTAGAAGCTCAAGTAAATGCACAGTGCAAACATATGCACCTAAGTGACACAGTAAACAAGGTAACAATTAGGTCAACAAGTCCAGCTACAACAAGCAGTTGCAGACTCGAAGCATCATGGACACAAATAAACACAATGCACATGCCAACAACAAGTCCAGCAACATGAACACATGGAAAGTGGCACAGCAATTTTTGAGAAGAACCAACAGAAATCGCCATGTCAATGTTGAACAAGTCAAAGTAAAAAATGCCAGAAAACAAAATACCGTGGTAGCCAAGAAATCAACATGAAATATACGAATATGACAAAGTCAAAATTAAAGCCGTGCTCATCACGATTTGATTCAAAACCGTGTCAACCAAGCAACGAACGTATACGCATATGAAAAGGTCAGAATCAATCTCAAACGACCAAGAATAATCAAACGGCCGAAAAGCATAGTGTTGAAGAAATTAGACGAACTCAATTCTAGGAAATCAAATCCTATAAAAAAACCTAATCATCATCGGCAATTAATCCATCGAGTTAAAGCAAGCCAAATCAAGAAAAGCAAAAAGCATAAAATTACTCACCGAAGCAAGTTTGAACTCGATCAATTTCAAGAGCCGTAAGTAAAACAGAGAAACAAGCGATCGACGAAGCAAACAAAGTGATAATTCCTCCTTTCGATCAAGCAACCAAAAGCCGGCATCTTTGAAATGTCCAAATCCCTAATTTAAGAGCAAAAAGGAACGAGATCGAGGAAAGCCCTAATTTTGAAAAGAGATACGAACGAAAGAACAACGGCCGCCATCTCCAAATAAAGGAACAAAGAAAGGAACGGGTTAAAATATAAAAGAGGGGCCGGCCTATTATTTTAAAGGCTTTGTATTTTAATTAGGGTTTTTGAGTTTAATTTTTTTTTTTTTAATTGTATTTTATTTTTAAACCGTTTTAAATTTCTAGTCGTGTGACTAGGGGACAAGCTACGTGGCATAGCTTGGGAATTCGCAACTCGGTGGTTGAGTTGTGGCAAAGTTTTGAGCATAGAGTTAGATTAGTCAATAGCGGGTATAGCGAGTTAACGTGTGTAAGCGAGGGACTATCTAATTTCTAGTAGAAACCTTGGGCGCAGCACGTAGGCAGGGTTTTGCCGAAGCTGGGTAAATTCTGTGTTGTTCTGTTATTTATATTCTGCGATATCTGTGCTGCTATTCTGTGATCTGAATTGAATATTTTATAAGCTTCCGCGATTAATTTTTATAATTTACACTATCACCCTATTCACCCCCCCCCCCCCTCTAGGGTGAAATCGATCCTACACGAAGAATGTGATGACACTTTCAAGCAATAAGTAGAGGGTTGGAGAGACCCTGAGAAGTTATCTAACTAGATTTAATGCGGTAGCCGCTATAGTATACAAGCCGTATCCATTGATAGTTCTGATGGCGGTAGTGGCTAAAGGAGCAGTTAATATCTATGGCGAATACATTAGGATACGACCATGGATCTAAGTCAAGAATAATTATCCCATGATCGAGATGGATAGGAGTTAGGTTCGATTCCCTCGTTTTGGTTGCTTCAAATAAATATGGTGGAATTACTATCGGACCGCTTACTCAGGCATGTAACCTTGACTGGTCTCTAAACATGCTCTAAGTTGGATGTGTGGTAGTAATCATAGATAGTAAGAATGTTTAAGGATGTGTGGTAGTAGTCAAGCCTGACCCGAGCGTAATGGAAAAACAAAACACTCGAGTTAGGACTAAATACTCTTATGTAAGTCAAATCAATATGGTGAAATATGAGTGTAAATAACTTAAGAGATGTTACGGGGTTTTTCATCTTCTTAGGGTTCGTTAAACTATTTATATATAATAATATACGCTATAATAGGTAATGTCTATCAGTAAAATAAATATCAAAATAGCATTAAGGCATTACATTGATCCACCTTAACACATTTTTATAGCATGTAGTCTATGCAGGTCCTGTAACACAACCAGTAACATCGGTAGCTAGTGAGTCTCCTATAGGTACAATACTAAACCAAAGTCATAATGGGCTCGTATAAGGATAAATATGACAAGGCACGTGAGGAAATGCCTAAGGTAAGAATCTACCAGTTTACCCATACTGGCTAGTCATAACCCATCCGTGGCCGACCACGACTATTAATCCAAACAAAAGGTGCACCCATCGAATATGAAATCATAATAGTAATACGAGGGATCAACGCCCCTAGAGGTAGCTAACCTCATTGGCCAAACCTAGGCTCCTTTTTTAGTCATTTTAATAATGACACTAGTGTCAAAGCTATCGATCATCGTTCTCTTACTTTATTCCAGTAAACGCTCGCCAATTCAACCACTACATTCTGGATATCATCCACCGCGTATACAGTTGTCAAATTGGTTCCAGTATTGATAGAGAGTATGCCAATAAGAGGCTCCTGTCTCTTTAACAACCAAACGTCGTTTTACACACCGGTTGGTAGTTTTATATTTCGAAAACAATTCGTACTTAGATATCAAAATATCACATTCGTTGCAAAATAAAATCCATTTTGAAATCATCATTACTCAAAATATAACATATAATATTTTCCCTAATATCTCGATTCGCTTCCAAAACTGTTTCGATTTTCAATTTAGGTTATAACATCATTTTAACCTCATTCGCATTTAAATCCAACACTAAAATATAAGCATTCCACCCTTTGACCAGTTTGAATTTTAAGAAAATAGTTTGAATAGTTTTAAAATAGCATAAATAGTTAAAATAGTTTAACAGAAAATAGTTTGAGTATTGAAAGTGGTTTATATAGTAAAATATTTTAGAAAATCAAAATAATTTAAATATTTAAGAATATAGATTTTAAACCGTTTACACTAAAATAATTCAATTGAAAATAGTTTTCAAAGTCAAACCGATTCAATTCCAAATTTTCCAATTCAAATCAATTCTTGTTTCCATTTCGATTTAACAGATTCAATTTTGATTTCAAGTCGAATTTTAATTCGATTCCAAATTAATTTCAATTTCAATTCCAAATTAATTTCATTTCCAATTCCACATTAATCAAAATTCCATTTTCAAATTAATTTCAATTCCAATTCCAAACTAATTTCATTTCCAATTCCAAATTAATTTAAATTCTAATTCCAAATTAATTTCAGTTCCAAATTCAAATTAATTTCAACTCAATTCTCAAATTTAAATCATTTTGATTTATTTCAGTTTCAAGTTTGATTTCCAAAATATCGATTCAAAACACTTAAATCAAAATTTCCATCAATATCTAATATAAAATCCAAATCTTCAAATATAGTTCAATTCCGAGCTCAATTTTGAAATATCGTTTTATATCACTTTTACTTGGCAGTATTCAAAGTTCGAATGAAAGTACAATCTTTTAAAACAAATCAAATTCTGAAATTCACATCATATTTCGATTATAACTTCAAAATCTCAACTTCGATTATTTAAAACAATTCCTGTTATCAAATTTAAATTTCAACGTTTCGAGCTCAAGTTCAAAAATAATTTGATTTTCATAAATTTGATTTTTATTTCTTAAATCAAATCATTTAAATAATTTCAAATCAAAATTTTCAAAATCATTTAATTTAACCAATCCGGTGTCCATATATAATTCTCTATCCTAGGGCTAGGTGAATCAATTATTTCAATTTAATTCCAAGGATGGATATACATCATTTCAATCCAAAAGAAATGGCATAGTTATATATCATTCCAACATATTTCTTAATTTATTCAAAATAATTCAATCTACAGTTTTATATACTATGAATAATATACAGGATGATAACATGATATATCAAAATAAATAAACATCCAAAACATCAACCGATAGCATCCATACAATCAACCATCCAAAAAGTCGATAAAATTTATAACAATTTCATAGTTATCAATATTGGGTATTTTACTGGCAATTAAATTGTAATTCAATTTAACTGTCAATTCAAATTCTATCAATTAATTCCGATTTCAAATTAAATGTCAATTGAATTTATCAAACAACAATCAATATATTTCAATTCACTTCACGATATAAATTTTACTACGGTAAAAATTATTTCAGTCAATTGTGAGCATCTAAACACTCACCTTTTTAATTGAAACTGATTTTTTTCCAACTTCAAATAAGTTTCAAACCAATTCCATCATGTAGCCTTCGTCGATACTATTCGGATGCCTCTTATTTGGCCCGAATCGGGCCTCGTAGAAGAAAGTTACGCAATTAGCATAACTATAAGTAAAGTTAATATTAACAACCAATAATATAATTAAAATAAAAATAACCGCTCGCCTCTTCTTCTCATACACATCTCATTTGTTCCCAATTAATCTCGTACGTGTGACCTATCTCTAACATACGCACGCCAGCCACGATACTCGACCTATAACAACTCAAAATTTGAGCTATAATAATTAATTAACGAATTAATTAAATAATAAAATAAGTTTGTGAAATTTTTAGAATTGACCTATGGGAGTTCCACCATTGTATCTGTGGCGATTTTCAGATCAATTTTCATATATAACTTATCAAAATTCGAGTCAGTACGGAGAAGATATGAGAGAAATAAGAAATCAAAAAAAAAAATGAAAAAAAATACAAAGGGTCAGATTGACCCAAACCTAGGCTAGGTCAACCCTATGGTCGACCCCTAAAGGCCATAGGCCGATTCCCGTAGGAGTTTGGTCGATCTGCTTAATTCTTGAATGTTGGTTCGTTCGTACACGTCATATTTTGATTTTTTTTCGATCCTGTACGTTCGTGCTTCATCCAACGGTTCCTAGCGAGCCTGTGACATGGTTGCACCAGATTTAATCTTCAAATCCATCTGCCTGAGATCTCTAAGCTACACTATGAATAAGACCGTAGACCTAGCAATTTTCCTTATTCGTATTTTCTCCTAATTGGGTTCATTGCCTGAGGCTGGACCCTAAAAAGAAATTTTTTTCTTGGGAGGAGACCCTTTTAACAAAAATATTCTACGCCCTAGAAGTAGATCCGGGAAGGCCAAGGAATAGAGCTAAGGACTAGATGTGATTGTTTTGTAATTATTTTAGATTTTTAAGTAATTTAAAATAACATGGTTCTCAATAGTTGTAGTTTTTCTGCAATTTTGAGACAGGTTTTATATAAGTTATTTACAATTAGTTTTTAAAGTTCTTTTCATTCTATTTTATTCAGTTACTTACGGTTATTGTATTTATTTACATCTGTTTTATGTTAGAATTTGGCCTGTAAATGTTTTTTTTCATTTTATTCCTTTTTATGCGAATAAAATATAAGAATATTAAAAAGTGGAGAATTCGCTAATGTGGATTAAATAGAAATAAATAATGAATTTATAGAAATTAGATGTAAAATAAGAAAGAACTGTAATACAAAGAAGATAGACCGAAATAGGCAAATTTGAGACATTTGCAAGCATGTTTATAACTAGTGGTTATAACTAACATGATAGAATAGAAGCTAATAATTATAACATAGGTTATGATAAAGCAAAAAGAACGGAAAAGGCTTATTTAAATTTTAGATTAAGTTAATAAGCAAATATAGTAGAAATAACAGAAGAGGCTTATTTTAAAACTGACACTAAGTTAATAAGCAAACATAGAAGAAGGGCTCGTACCAACAACATTCCCTTTCAGTCAGGAGCTAGATGGTCTCACAAAGTTAGGTGAGGCTGGGACACGCTTATGCTAGTTAGGGAAAATAAGTGGCCAAAAGATAGAAGCTCAAATCCAAGAATTTGGGCAAGGGGCGCAAACTAGAATTTGTTTGTTAGGACCAGTACCGGCAACATTCCCTTCATACCAGGACTGATGGTCTCACAACACTTAGGTGAGGCTGGGCAGCATTCCCTTTTAGACTAAGACTGATTTTCCAACAACAGTTAGGTGAGGCTGGGCACGCTTATGCTGATTAGAGTAAATAAGATGTCAAAATAGGGGGCAACAGTTAGTGTGTAGCGGTGATGACCGAGCATGCAACATCGATTAAGGTAAATAATTCGCTACTGCGTTCCATGTGCTAAGAGGTGTCTTTTGATGTGACCAATAGGATTGGTTCATAGTGGCACAACATAGATAGAAGGCTGATCAACGGGTAGAATTAGGATTTCAACCTAATTACAATAGAATTAGGGTTCAACCTAATCACAGCAATCTAAGACAAGTGCAAAAAATCAAAATCAAAGCAAATAGAATCAAGAATGGTATTTTAACCCAGTTTTATTTTTTGTGTATTTTCCTTTCATACTAGAACCGTTGCTTAGTCTATTATCTTTATCTTGCTTAAGAATGCTAGTAATTATTCTCACTCGCTAAACTTATAGTTTGACCCACTCCTATATTTCCCCTTTTCCCTTATAGGCCAGCAAAATCGAGGACAGTAGATTCAGACCACTTGGACATATATTCTTGGAGTTCTTCATGTACCCTTCTTCTTCATTTCAGCTTTCTTTTCACTTGACTTTGGATGTACTGGTACTTTATGAGAGGGGTGATTTTTATTGTTTATGTACTCTGATGATATGATTGAGATTGTATTTTTCACGAGACATGTGTATTTGATTTTTAAGACATGTTCTGTTTTGAAATGAAGTTTAGTTTTAAATATCTAGTTATCACTTAAATGTTTCCATTGTTTTTATTTATTTTTCTTGTGAATTTTAGCCTCTGTGATGCTTTAGTTATACCTATAAGGCACCACATTCTTTGGTGTGCCCTTTTTGGGTGTACTAAGTGGTGTGGGGTGTTTCACTTTGTATCAGAGCTAAGGTTACAGGATTCCTAAAAACTTGTTTTTTTAGAGTGAAACGGGTGTGTAGCGCGAGGCAACACGGCCGATTAATAGTAGAAATAAATAGGTAGCAAGGTTCGATCAACAGTCCTGGTTGATGGCTAAAATAGTGTTACACAACCCAGCATGCAATATTTACAAAAACAGTAGCATTGTTTACACAAGTGTTAAGACAAACAAAATGCATGGCCTCTGCCTGACCAATAGAATGTATTATTCCGCAGGAGCATTGTCTCTGGATGACAAAACCCGAGTGAATGGCCTTCTACATGTAGAACCTATCCAGAGAGAAAACAAGTGAGAGATTCTGTTACATATCCCATTAATATTACATTTAGGTTTATTGAATATGTGTGCATTTCTTTCTTGCAGATACACCAAATGTAGATGGAAATGAAGGAGTCAAGATTCCTATATGGATGGTTATACTTCCAATAATCAAAGAACAAGCGAAGGACAGGGATGTGACCAAGGAGGGTAGCACTAGTCGTGGCCCAAATGTGATAGGAGAAGTCACAGGTAAAGAAGAGATGAGAGACGGATTCATCTTGCATGGAGCATAAGGCACATAGAGGGTCAACAGGAATATTCTTGCGCCTGAGTGTATCCTTGGTGTTGGTACGAGCATGTATAAGGCATCATTGGAAAAATAGAATGCGTGGAGGGAGCTTCAATTTCCAAAGTCTTGTGAAAGAGAATGACCTGCCCGGATGGTTGAGAAATGAGTAACATGAGGCGACTGAAAAGCCTTTCTCAGGAGATAGGGCCCAGATGTAGTGATCTGGTATATTAGAGAGTTAAAGTGAGTGAAGCATGTTGGAAGTTAAGTAAGCTCATTTAAGGTGTAAAGGTCAAAGAGAGATGGGGGACGGAGGCCGTGCGGGCCAAGGGTTGAGGTCTCACCAACTGTTGAGATGGAGTGGAAGGTATGGGAAAAAAGGTTAGGGAAAGAGCAAGCAAGGGGAGATTGATCCTGCCATATGTCTAGCCAAAAAAGACAACTACCACCATTGCCCAAAGAGACATGAAATAGATATTTGACACCGGGAATGATTCATAAGATGTCAGCCTAGAAGGGAGAAGGTTTGAGACGGGGAGTAGAACGAAGGACCAAATGAGGGTTAGAGTGGTAGTGGAGCAGTATTATCCATTTTTTCTAGAGGAGACCGCACGATGTAATAATGCGCCAGAGCCACTTGGATAGGAGAGCAGTGTTGAGAGTGCCAAGATTAGCGTCGATTTTGTTTATAACCCAGTTTGGCTGTCTATGAAACAACATCCAGTACGATGGGAGGGCAGATAGGACGGATTTGACAAGGACAAGGCAACCAGTAGATGATAGATATTTAGTCTTCCAGGACGCGAGGCGAGACTCGATCTTAGAAATAAGGAGGAGCCAGTCCGGGCGTGCAAGTTTAGTGGGACGCAAGGGGATTCCAAGGTAGATGATAGGGAAACGGCCTAGATTACAGTTGAGAAGTGAAGCAGAAGCGGGACTGAGGTGATGGGAGTTTCCAAGCACGATGATGGAGCTCTTGTTAAAATTGATGGATAGGCCGGAGACAAGTTCAAAGACATATAGAAGTTTAAGACAGTGAATATGAGCAGGTTTAGGGGAAACCAACAGTATGGTAATCCGAAAAATGAAGATTAGAGATTGATAGGTTTGAATTTGGAAGTTTAATGCCTGCTAAGAGATTGTTGGATATTGCAAGCTTGACCATGCGGTTAAAAACGTCTGAGATGAGGACAAAGAGAAGTGGAGATAGGGGATCGCCTTGCCACAATCCACGAGTTGACTTTATATGACCACCCAGTGAGCCATTGATGGAGATTGATGAAATACTTGTATTGAGAATGCACTTTATCCATCTTCACCATGTGTTAGAAAAACCTCTGTATTTCATAAGGTCTAGCAAAAGGTTCTAGTTTATGGAGACAAAGGCTTTGGAGAAGTCCGGTTTGAGTAAGGCTCCTGGAGTGTTTGAGAAGTGACAGAAGGAAATGACTTCCTGTGTGGCCACCATACAATCAAGGATGTTGCGGCCAAGGATGAAGGCCGATTACTCGACCCCAACCAGAGAGCCAATGACACTCTTGAGGCGATTGGCTAGGATCTTAGTGATGATCTTGAAGGTGGTGTTTGAGGAGGCTAATGGGTCGAAATGAGGGAAGGGTGATTGAACCTGGGGTTTTGGGGATCCGGATGATGTTAGCATAAGTTATACGAGCAACAACAGCGGGATTGATTTGAAATTCATAGCACATCTCGATAATATCAGATTTGGCAACTCCCCAGAAGTGTTTGAAGAAAAGGGAACCAAAGCCGTCCGGACCTGGGGCTTTGTCGTCATCCATATCCTTAGGGCTGACAATATTTCATCTTCCGAGAAGGGATGGTCGATGGAAATTGAAGTGGGATTAGGGTAAAGGAGGTTCCAGTCAATGGGTAGGAGCGAAGAAGATGGTTTACCTAGAATAGTTCGGTAGTAAGTAGTGAATAGACGGAGGATGTCAGGTTGGTCGGAAAGGACAATATCATTATGACAGATTTCAGAGATGAAGTGGATCTGCGATGACCATTGGTGAGTCAATGGAAGAAAGCAGTGTTTTTATCCCCTTCTTCAATCCATTTAGCATTGGAGCGTTATTTCCAGCCAATCTCTTCCTACCTAATAAGTCTGTCCAATTTGAGCTCCAGCTCACGAAGATGATTAGATTCAAAGGCAGATAGGGGATGGGATTCTTCCAGGATGTTTAGACGTAGGATGTTGTCTTGGGTCGCGGTAATACGGGCCCGGATTGAGCCCCAAATGGATTTGGCCTAAGGCCTGATTAGCTTTCTAAGTAATCTGAGTTTGAAAACAATTCGAGTTGTAGCCGACTGAATCCGAGAGGGCTGGGACCATGTTGTCCTAACAAAATCATCAAAAGAAGGTTCAAGAAGCCAAAAGCGTTCAAATCTGAATGGTCGCTTAGAGATTGGGGTAGAGCCTGAATCAAGAAGCAGAGGGCAGTGGTCGAATAAGGTAGTGGCGAGGCCAGTAACAATAGAGAGGGGGTGAAGGTCATCCTAGGCTGGGTTGAAAAGGAAGCAATCCAATTTTGCTTGAACAGGTTCAGCTCTTCAATTAGACAAGGTAGAGAGTCAGTTGTTGATAGTGGGTCAATAAGGACGCAAGAGTTGATAAAGTCATTAAAGGCCTCTGAGTCTTGTGAGGTTTTTCTGGACTTTCTTTCAGAGGGAGATCTGGTTGTGTTGAAATCACCACCAATGATCCAAGGACCATTGATATGCGAGGCGAAGTCAACATAGTTTGCCCAGAGGAAAGATATGTCATGGGCGTTTTGGGGACCATAAATATTGGAGAAGAAGTAGAGTATGCCCGAATGAAGATGGCGAAGGATAATATGTAGGGCAGCAGGGTGAGAAATGACTTGACAAAGAGACCAAAACGATTCATTCCATGCAGTAATAATACCACCCCTTGTTTCAGTAGCATCTATGTGGGCCCAGCCAGTTAGGTAGGGGCCGCATAACAACATGAGACGAGATGGGGGTGTGCCCGCAATTTTAGATTCTTGGATAGATAAGATGTCGATTTTTATGGGGTAAGGATAAGATTGATAGCCTGACATCAAGATGTGTCCCCTAAACCCCTAACATTCCATAAGACAATTTTCATTGGGAACGAGACAGACGCTCGGTTTCTAGCGATTGCGTGGCCGAATATTGTTCGTCAGATAGAATAAAACCCATGCAACGTGCCATTTTTTATTTATTTTCGAATTAGCAGAGGAAAACACAACGGGTTTAAAAAACTACCTGAGCTACTAGGGAGAGAGTCTGTGTAGTTCAGTCGGTTGCTTCGTCGGACGAGGGCAGGGGAGAGTGATGCAAATCGCTGAGGAATTGACTAGGTTTCATGGTTGGATGATTAATCTGTTGGCTGGGAAGATGACGTCACATGCAGCCTAGGGATCTGGAGGTGCATCGGGATGGAGAGGTCCAAGTCAGACGATGGGTCCCAACGGGGCTCGATGGTAGGCCAATCATCCCATCTGTTTGGGTCCACCATAACAAGAGAGTCATCTTGAATGTTGTTTTGAGGGGCGATAGGAGGGTTCAATGGTGACATAGAGGCTTCATAATTCATAGCGTCAAAACGATCGTCTAGGTCCGATTGATCCGAGGGGATGTTGAGTGGCTCATAGAAACATCGCCACTCATGATCGATGTCTGTGCCCATGATGAGTGTCTCAGGCCATCTCCTGAGGTGCTCATAATCCCATCGCTCCACCATTAGCAACTGATCTGCGTTGTTGAGTCTAGCAACGAAAGTAGATGGAGTGACAATGCCTTTGAAGAATAGTATTTGTTGATATAGGTAACGATGATCGAAGTGGGCCCAATCACAGTCGTCAAGGCTTATGGCACGGCCAATGGGGCCAAGAGCTGCTTACACCGCTTCCAGGTTATCCCTCAGGAGCTCGGGAAAGCCATGCAACCTCGTCCATGACGGGGGCTCGAGGTTTGGTGCAGATGGAGGTGTAGAGTTCGACCAGGGTTGGATGAGAACCGTGCCCGAGTTTCCTGATTCGAAGATAGACCTTAGTTTCAGTGCACTTTCTCGAATAATTATGGAAGGGTTGTACACAAGAAAGCAATTGTTGGATAGGATCCATATTGGCCATTCTCGGAAATGGAGGTGTGATTTCAAGTAGTGGAGAGGGTCTCTATGGTCCAGTAACCGCTGATAATGGTAGCTATGAAGTATTTAGAAGGGCCATCCATAGGGAAGTAATGAGAAGTGAGGGGTTGGAGTGAGGAATGAGAAGCGAGGGGTTAGAGAGAGGTATGAGAAGATGGTTGCATATGGAGGTGGGTATGAGTTGGATTTTTCTTGCTTGCTAGAAGATTTTGGGGCCCACTTAGGCTGCGCGAGATGATTATCCTCGGGAGCTGGTACTATATGCACGGTAGCCGAAGCGTTTCTTTTATTGGGACAGGTCAGTTGTTAATGACCGTAGAATCCATAGAAAAAACAAATCTTTGTATCCCTACAGTCGTTAGCCATGTGGTCTCTGCCCGCGCAATGAAGACAACGACGTTTGGACTTTAAAATCAATAATAGCGCGGGTCGATTTGAATATGGGAAGGAATCGATGGCGTTTGATCACCGTGGGGTTTTGGAGCAGGGGAGAATGAGGGGAAGTGGCCGCCACCTAAGCGAATGTTTTCACCGAAGTTGATCTATAGGGATGGAAAGCCTAGGGACAAATCGAATGGTTGAGAGGCCGACTAACTGGATCGCTGGGGGTAGCAACCGAAGGGGAGATGCAGGAAGGCGTAAGACCCGCACCATTGGGTGCTTCCGGCCATAGGGAGGATGAGGCCGCAGCTGGGAACAGTATCAAGGTTGACAGCAGGCAGGAGATGGGATGGGAACGGGTAGACATTACTGACATTACTGCCATTACTGTTCTTTTAGATTTTTACATAAAATTAGTTGTTTTAAAAATAAAGTATTTTTTAAAAGTAACATATCTTCAAACTAAAAGTGTTTTTCAGAAAGAAACTCTTATTATAGAAATGGTTTTTAGGCATAAGAGTGTTTTCATAAAAGTCCCCTCAAAGTCCTGTTCAACCTTTTGTTCGATTCTTTCAAGACTAAATTCTCTTTTCTATGAATAGAATGGTAGATGCCCTAAATCTTCCAGAGGGTGTCCAAGCCCCTAGCTGGTTTCATAGATACCTTCAAGCTACAACACTAGAGGTGCAAGGGCAAGTGCCCAATTCAGCACCGGTTGTGGAGATCCCATTAATCCACCTACAGCAACCAACTTTTCTAAGCTATGCAAGGACTTCGCTAATCTAGAAGGAAAGACATTTTCTGACACGGAGGATTTTATGGAGGCACGATCTTGGTTGAGGAATATGGAGCGGTTATTTGGACTTAGGATTGGAGGACCAACAGAGAGTTCAGCTTGCATGTTGGCAGCTGAAGGGAGAAGCTTCTTACTGGTGGGAGATCATAGAGATGGAAGGTAGAGATATTGGTTGGTTTGAATTTCGAGAAAGGTCTGAGAGCAAGTTCTTGTCGCAAGCTGAGGAAAGAATGCGCTAGAGAAGTTCATTAGTCTGAAGCAATGGAGTCTTTCGATGAAAGAGTATATAGATCAGTTAATGAGCTATCGCAGTTCGGAATGGAGCTTGTTAATACACTACATAAGAAGACCCTCAAATTTTCTAAGGGTTTGAACCATCCCCTCCAAGGGTTGTTATTGACACATGTACCTATGGGAGCGACGTATGAGTCAATGTGGAAATGGCTCTCATGTCAGATTCTGTTAAGGAAGGAGAGCTTAAGGAGGTTCCTTAATCAGAAAACTCTAAGAAGCAGTGGTAGAAGAATAAGAGAGATAAGGATAGGAGAAAGGAGGAGGACCTCAGAAGGGACGGATCAAGAAAGGCGAGAAATGTCAAAGTTGTAGATTTCTTGGTCATTTCACAAAGGAATGTAAGAAGGAAACGATGAAGAGGAGGTGTTACAACTATGGGCTGCCTGGCCACCTTAGTAGAGCTTGCCCTCAGAAGACAAGGCATAGGGAAGGTGAACCAACAACGCAAGTACAGGCTTTGGATGTAATACCTTCTAGTGGACCAGATCAAGCTAGGAAAGTCCCTATAGAAGGTTTGATCTCTATTTCAGATTTTCCTATTCTGACTCTTTTTGATAACGGATCATCGCATTCTTTCATTTCTAGTTCTTTGGTTGATTGTTTGCACTTAGATATTTCTCTAATAGTAGACCCTATAGTTGTTTCAAACCCCATAGGAGGATCGACACATTTATCCTTGATTTATTGGGGTTTGAAAATTTTTATACTGGGCGTAGAGTTTGATTGTGACGCCTATGTACTGGGATTTTCGAGATATGATATGATTTTGGAGATGGATTGGTTATCCACTTATGATGCGATATTAGACTGCGAGAAGAGAGTCGTCAGACTAGAGACATGTAGCGGAAGGACTCTTGAGGTTTCTTGCGACCCACAGGGGTCAGTCATGTTGAGCTTCCTTTATTCCCTTGATTCATCACTAGGAGAGTTAGATTGCGTTCCAGTCGTTAGAGATTTCCCAGACATTTTTGAAGAGGTTAGGGGATTGCCCCCTAAGAGATAGATCGACTTTAGGATCTATCTGAATCACAATGCTAAGCCAGTTGCATTGCCCATGAGACATATGGCTCCTAGGGAGAGGAAGGAATTAAGTAAGCAGATTGGTGAGCTATTGGAGAAAGGCTTCATCAGACAGAGCATATCTGAGCGCCAGTCGTCTTCGCTACAAAGGAGGATAGTTCCCTTCGACTTTGCGTAGACTATAGAGAGTTGAATAAGCTCATAAAGAAGAAATGTTACCCACTTCCTAGGATAGGCGATCTTTTCGATCAGTTGGTTGGCTCTTCAGTATTTTATCAGCTTGATTTAGCCATTGGATTTCATCATCTTAGGGTCGCTGACGATAGCATCGATAAGACAACATTTAGGACACCCGATGGATTCTTTGAGTGGTTGGTTATGCCGTTTAGGCTAACCAATGCCCTATTTGTTTTGTAGATTGACGAGTCGTGTTTTTAGAGATGTCCTAAATAAGTCCGTTGTAGTAATTGTGCATGACATTTTGGTGTTTTCTAAGAATATGAAAGAACATGCTATTCGTCTTGAGGAGGTTCTTCGTACACTTCATGTTCATCAGTTGAAAGAAAAATTCCTGAAGTGTCACTTTTGGTGTGAGGAGGTGTGTTTCTTGGGGTACGTAGTCTCAAGAGAGGGTTTAGCTGTGGATCCCGCTAAGATAGTAGCAGTACAGAATTGGAAGGCCCCCGAGAACGCTATCGAAGCTGGAAGCTTCCTAGGTTTGGCTAGCAATTATAGGAAGTTTATCAGAGATTTTGCTAAGATTTCAACACTGCTTACTCACCTCACTAAGAACAATATGACATTCGTGTGGGACGTAGATTGTGAAGATCCCTTCACGATGCTGAAGAGGGCCCTTACTAGTGCACCAGTGTTAGTTTTACCTGACGGAGTTAAGCCTTTAACAATATACACTGATGCATATGGGATAGGTCTTGGAGAAATATTAATGCAAAAAGGGAGGGTAGTATGTTATGGATGTAGACAGTTGAGAACTCATGAGAAGAACTACCCCATCCATGATTTGGAGTTAGCTGCTATTGTTCTCACACGTAAGTCTTGGAGACATTAATTGCTAGGAGAGAAGTTCGAGCTTTTCACTGACCATAAATCATTGAAGTACTATTCTCACAGAAGGATTTAAAATTGAGGCAACAGCGTCAGATGGAATTTCTAGCATCATAAGACTTTGAGATAGCTTACACCCCGGGTAAAGGGAATGTAGTTGTAGATGCGTTAAGTAGGAAGGGAGAAACTCTTAGCCAATGTTTGTCGAGTGGAAAAGCCTAGAGTTTATTCCCACCTTCGATTTTAAGCCCTCTACAGACATTACCCCTAGATTAGTGTGTAACATCTAGCCTTTTTGAATAATTTAAGCAGACACACGTGCTAAATAAAATCATATAAAAGGGTAGATTGTTATTGGGGTAAATACAAAAAAGAGAAAGAAATAAAACAAAACAGAATCTCACAATGGAATGACAAAATATAATAATCAAATAAAAGTTCATGAAGCTATTTACAAAACCTTTGATTATACTTATACAAAAAAGTACCAGGTTTAACATATCAGAGATAAATAAATAATAATGCAGCGGAATAGTGTAATGCAGTGGAATCATATAGTAAATAGCAGTAGTACACTTCTTTGTCTTTGTCCTCCGGAATAAGTCTTCAAATCCTGAAATGCTCAGGCTGACTCGAGCGAATTGAAAAGACAAAACACTCGAGTCAGAACTAAAAGATCATATGTAAGTTAAATCAACGATAAATATGCATGTGACGACATCAAAGATTTTTACGGAGTTTGACATCTCCTATCTAGTGTCAAACGTGAGTGTAGTAACTTAAGAGATGTCCGGGATTCACATCTCCTAAGGATCCATTAAACTATCTACTATGTAGTACGATGCGCTATTATAACATGTCTATATAAAGTAAAAGTATTAAAATAGCATTATGGCGTTACCCATATCCCCCTTAACACATTTTATATATTCCCATAGTCTATATAGTACCGTAATCCTTCCCGTACTGGACGCCATCAGAGGGCACTCCACAGGTATGGTACAAAAGAAACTCGTAGAAGGAATGCTAGGGTAGTTGACACGACATAACTAGGCAATGGTAGGGTAAATATACCAATTACACTTCCGGACTATTGGTAATGCATAGCCGCAACTACCGCCCAACTCGAAACACACTCCCGAGTAAAAACCGAAGGGTGGCCATCAAATAAATCAAAATTCATATTATAGTATCGATGGAGTGTGCCCGACCGGAGGAATGACCACACTTGGCCCATCGATTGCTCTTGTTTTAGCCACTTTAAGCCAACTCAAGGGAGTCGGGTCCACGTATATATCTCAAAGAGGATCGTTGCCACCATCCTACTTCATTCTGGAATCTTTACCGCGCACACAGTTGTTAAAGTGGTTTTCAGTATTAGCAGAGAGTATGACAACATCTGATCTCGGTCTCTTTGACAACCAATCGCTTATTACACACCGGATGGTTCTTTTAGATTTCCAAATCATTTCATAATTGATATCAAAATATCATATACAATTCAAGCCATGTCACTTTCGAAAACATTACTTACTTTCGAAATCATATTCACCATTGAAATCATAATTCGATAATTATATTTCCTTTCAAAGTCAAATTCACAATTTATATCAAAATATCGTGTTCTAAAAACTATACCACTTTCAAATCATATTTCTTCCAAAAATCATATTTCCAAAACAGGTTAAGTCCTTGCTTCAAAATCATCACTTTGATTTATTATAACATTCAAAATTCCAACTTCGGTTATAACATCATTTAACCGTATTCTCTTTTTAAACCAATTGAATTGAATTTAAACACTTCCACTTTACTAAATCTAAAAATTTAGAAATAGTTTAAATAATTATAAATAGTTAAAAAGCTCCAAAATAGTTTAACTATAGGTGAAGTACTTTTAATTTGATTTAAGATAGTTAAGTAGATTAAATTTAGATTAAATATAATTAAAATAGATTACATAACTTTGAAATAGATTAACTATATTTAAAATAAATTATAATGGTTTAATTAGTTTAAAAAAATCAAATTGGCTTTAAAATAGATCAAAATAGTTTATATAGTTAATATTAGTTAAATAGTTTAATAATTTGAAAATCTTAATAATTAAAAAATTTAAAATAATATATTTTAAAATAGTTTACTTAAAAGTATGAGTTTGAAATTAATACCAAATTAAACTATTCATTTCATTTCAACATATTTGGACCATTTCAATTTTCCAAATCGACAAACAAAATTTAAATAAACTATCGAATTTCACACCGTTTCAGTTCATGTTCAAATATCAATTTCGGATTATTCAAATTTCAAAATATTTCAAGGTTATTTTCAAACTAATTTAATAACTCAATTTCGATAGAATTTCTTTTATACATAAAATTTTAACTTTAAACTTCCGACTTAATTTCTTAAAGAAATTCCATTTTAATCCAATTCACATTTCAATGCAAAATTTGATTTTTCAAAAATACTTCAGTTTATATAAATCAAATTTCATTTCAAAATATCATTTAATTAAATTTTAAAATTTAAGGGTTTTAAAATCATTTAATTTAACCAATTCAGTGTCCGCATATAATTTTCTACCCTAGGGTCAAGCAATACGGATATTTATCATTTCATTTCGCAATTTAAAACTTTACGGTTATATATCGTTTCAAACCGCAATCCCAAATTAATAATAAAAATCCATAATGAACTTGCATTTTATAATGGTATAAAATAAAACATTCATTCAACCAATATCAACAATCCACATCCATCGCAATCATCATCCAAAACAATCAATAAATATCAATATAGAACTGATAATCGATAACGGGCATTTACTGGCAGTTTATATTCAATAATATATTACATAAAGATTTAATTCAAATAAATTCAAACTAACAGAGATGATGATTTAAAATATACCAAACATTAATAAATAAATTCCTAATCACATCATAAATTTAATTTAACAAACATAAGAAATTTTAGGTGTTGTGAGTGGGTTAAAACACTCACATTTAGAATTTAAATTGAACTTAAATCCAATTTAAACCCAAATTCAAATAGTCTCAGAATCTGCCCAAACCAGCGCCAACGTCCGAAATTTCAGTACGATCCTAACAAAAGAAACCGCATGTAAATCAGACATCGTATGCAAAAGTTATACGAGTTAGAAGTTATATAATTTAAAATTTCAAAACAAGTAAAATAATATTGTTGCAATTACATGTCACCAGCTGAGCTTGCCAATTTCGAAACCCTAACTCTTGCACGTGGACATTTCAGCCGTCATCTTATTATTGTTGACCGTGCAATTGCCGCCACCATCACCATCTAACCCACGATCGGACCTTGCCAATGGCCAAGCCTCCTCCGGCCGACCCCTTGTGACCGTGCGACAACGTCTACCGCCCACTACCGTAAGTGGCCGTGCAAGAAACATTGCCCAATCTCGACGAATCCTGACCACTCCAACGCGACGGAACCGTACAGATCGACGCTGCGCGATAACCTCCATAAGCCAATACCCTACGATCGTCCTACGGTTGACGATCTGCCGTCAACCCCGACAACTCACAATGAACAGCCGAGGATAGATTGTTGATTTCCAACCAAATAGAAAACCAAATCGAAGAACCGACAGCAGAATTGACTTGTGCTCGTCGAGAGCTTCAAAATGGTATATAATATGATATAGTTTGAGGAGTCTGATTTTTGGAATTGATTTTGAAATTGAAATAGAATTGAGAATTTGTTTGTCTGCCATTGAAACGAGGAGTTGAGAAGGAAATGTACATATAGACAAATGAATTTGAGGAATGGCTAGGGTTTATAATGGTGTATTTATAGGTAGATCAGAAATAGAATGAAATGGATCCGATTGATTTATGCGTTGAACAAAAAATGACCCGAAAAGCCCATTCTGCCTCAGGTTCGCAAAAGGGTCAAACCATAAATCAAATAAATGTTTTCAAATACTTTAAACCCAATGGAATAGGTTTCAAGTCCTAGTTCCATCGTATGAAGAAGTTATGTTAAAATCAGCTTATCTCAAATAGATTTCAATTAAATCGATTTTTAGGCATTTCGAGTCCGTACTATCAAACGACAAGTTCGATCGCTGTGAAACTTGAATTCCAACAATAATTCACTGTTACGGATCCGATGAAACTGGTTTCGTCGGAATTTGAGACAGTTGCCAAAATGGCCATTGTAACATCCCGGAATTTTCAACCATTCGCATGCGCACATATTGGACTTGAATTGCTCGAGATACCAGATTGTTAATTTAAATTTGGCAAAAACTCAACATATACAGTAAATAAATAAATCACAGAATCACAGACACAGAGTAATATGAAATAAGCAACGGAAAAAAATGAATAGTAGTTCACGAAGCTGCTATATATATATATATATATATATATATATATATATATAACAAAATTAAACAGAATACAACAGAAGTCTCGAATACAATAATCAATACAAATCAGAATATATCGGTGGAGTCAACTTAATGACTGAAAGTGTGAAAACCTAGAATTTTGAACATTTGAAATTGAAAATATTTAATTGATTTTAAATATTTGGAAGTTGGTTTAACTTGAATTTCAAAAAAAATCTGTTTATTTGGCCATTAAATTATTGAATTTAACTATTGAAATTCGGGTAAAATATTGAATCTTCAGTTTTATGCTGATTAAAAATATTTTAAAGGCTTATAAAATTCATATTGATAATACTGAAGGTGATAGAACTTTTGAAATTGAGTTTAACAGTGTTTTGTTCAATTTTGAATATGTATCGTTTAAATCGATATTTAAAAATAGCCTTCCGAGGCACAGTTTCGGATTTCGACGAAATCAGTTCCATAGGATCCAATACTGTATTATTATCGGATTTCAATTTTCGTAACATTCGATGTTTTCGTGTGATCATACTAATGGCAAACACGCTAAAAATTTAAATAGAAAATTCGATACTATAACTGGTCCAAAAAGCTATCTTCTCCATACGATCGAATTTGGACTCGAAACCTTTTCCATTACATTCAGAATAGGGGTTTAACATTACAACCGCCTGGCGGCACGCATCGATAGGAGGTCAAGATTTTGAGTTGCGTATTCAAGTCAGTTTTGGGGTTAAATAATAATTTATATTCAAATTGTTTAAACAAAGTTTTTTTCTCTTTCTAGCAGCCTTTCTCTCCTTTTAACACGTGGTCCCTTGGGAATAACACTTGTCACCCTTATTAACACGCGTTCGTTTCAAATTAATATAACAAACGAAGAAAGAAAATATAACGGCCAATATGAATTCATTTGTCTATTTTTCCCTTTCTTCTTTTTCGTTCAAAAAGAAAATCATGGCCGTAACCCATCATTGCTTTGCATTCATCGTTCGTCTTCAAAATTGCGAGCATCCTTCATTTTTTTTAAAAGCTCGAAACTTCATTTTACTTCGGATCTGTTCCCCTATACAAAACTAAAATGGTTTAAATAGCCTATCTGAAGCCTGATATCGAAATCCTAGCCTGAAATCGAAATGTCGCGTACTCTATCACCTCTCTTCAATTCGAAATCCCATCCTCTCCTCCATATATCCAGTTGAGCATCGTGTTTTTTCTCGTTGAAATCGAACGAGACTGTGCTATCGTGATCGAGTCGCGATCTCGTGAGGAAGTAGATGGGAAGGCACGAGTGTCTGGGTGTTCGTGCGATGTCGAATCGCGTGGTAGTGGGTCGATCACATTTTTCAAGTCGCGCGCGCGTTGTCAAGCGAGGCAAGTCCGGGCGATGCTAGCAGATGTCGAGGTCGTAGGTGATCTCGTGGATTCGGCGGTGTGTTCTTCGAGCGATGGTGGTCTTGTGGTCGTGTCGTGATATCAGAATCAATTGTACCCTAAGTGTGATGTCGAGTTGAGATCGAAGGCAGGCGGCCAGAAAGGGATGGCGTTGGAATTTTCAGTAAGGTATTTTGATATTATTTTAATTTAATAATTTATATTGGGATAATATAGTTAAATAAACAAATTATTTTTACAGTAAAGTTTAAGATTTCTAAATAAGTAGTAAACAGAAAATAATAATACGCCTACATATTTTAATTTGCATGTTTTAAAAATTTATGGATTTGGTGGATAAGTGTTAAATTAAATTATTTAGTTATTTTAATTACTAAGATAATTTATTAAAGGAAAATTTATTTTTAAATTAAATAGTTAGTTAATCAGATCTATTAAATTGAAATTAATTACTCGATTAGGGGAATTAGTCTTAAATCAAATTGTTAGCTAATTAAATTTATTTAAAAGGAAATTGATTATTCGATTATTTCGAATATTAATAAATTGTATAAATTTTTATACATGGTCTAATACAGTGAAGAAACAATTCGTGATGGAAACGGGTTGCATGCATAGGAAATGATGAGATCTTCTCAGTCGATTGAAATAATTAAAATTTCAATTATTGATTGATTGTTTGGTTGTGATAGAATATAAGATAGTGTGTGTGTGTGTGTGTGTGTGTGTGTATATATATATTGGAGTGATTGATTTCCCGCATTATATAGCGGATGAGACCCTATGTGCCGCATAATAGCGGATGATATGATATAATCCCATATACTGCGATATTCCACCTCGAAGTGGAATTGGTATTCAATTATTGTGCTAACCTCTGTGGATGTAGGGAAACAGGTTGGAGGGATCCAACTGGATTCCATAAATTGTTGAATTTATTTTTATATGTCGTGATGTGATTATTGATAATCTGTGAGTGATTATATTGGTGATTGAAATTTATTGAAGGCTATGGTTTTGCTGAATATATTTTTGGTATCGTAGGATACCAATAATATATAATTGGATTTTTGGAAATTAAAGTAGAGAATTTTGAGTAAATTAATTTTAGAGAATTGAATAAATTTAAAAGAAGGGATTTAAAAGTATAAAAGTTGATTTTTGTAATCTTATCGAATTAATTCCAAAACATGGGGAAAAGATTTTAATAAATTTGGATTTTAAACAGTTTGGAAGAAATAAAGGAATTTATTTTAAAAAGGTAGTGATTTTAGAAATCAATTTGGAATTTGATTTGGTGTTTGAAATAAATTTGGAAATTAATTTGAAATTTGATTTGGTGTTTGAAATAAATTTGAAAATCAATTTGGAATTTGATTTGGTGTTTGAAAGTACATTTGGGAAATCAATTTCGAAAATTGTACATCAGTGGATATTTGGAAATTTAAATTCACATTGGGAATTTATAAAGTAAAGGGAAATTTGTTTTTAAAATAATATTTTTAAAAGTGTGGAAAAGAAATTTAAAAATTTGGAATGTAAATTGAAACAAATCAAGAAGGATTTATTAATCGATTTAAATATACCATTTTGAAATGGAAAGATTATTCTTCCCTGGAAAGACAAATATGTTTTCAAAGCAGCTATTAAATATAAATTAAAAGTTCTAAAGTTGGTTTTAAAAAGAATGTCTGTGGAGAAATTATTTTCGTAAATTGTTTTTAAATCTTTAAAGTAAATATTTACTATGTTAATTATAAAAGTGATTATTGTAAAAGACTTAATTTATATTTGATTTAGAAAATAGTAATTTAAATAAATACACTCTAGTTAAATTTGATTTTTAAAATTTGTTTTGGTTTTAAATTTTATATAAGATATTAGTATAAAATTTTCATAATTAATATTTTAAATAAAGTGTTTAAAAAATAATTTTCATTTTAAGCGTTTCTAAGTATATTTTTGGATAGCTGCTTTAAATTATTTTAAATTATTCGGACTTGGCAAATTTTCAATGGAAATAAATGATATTTGGAAATTTATTCCGCGTGAGGAAAATGATTTGAAATTGTTTTCAAGGTGTTGAAGTGTAAAAAAAATATCTTGTGAAGATATTTTGAAAATATATAATTTGGCGAAATAATTTAAATCTGGTGGTTATTATGAATGTTGTTTGATAGTTAAATAACCGACTATCAATATTGGCCTTTGAAATGGCACTTGAATTTGTTTTCAAAATAAGCGCTCAGTATTCGGTTAAGCCGGGAGAGGACTTTATGTCATAAAACCCATTCCGAATAAATGATACGACGAATTGGATTGCATTTGAAGACGGTGTTGAAGACTGGGTATTTTCGAAAATGAAAGGATTACCTGTTGAATGTCTCCGCACCGAGTTTCTCTGATATAGAGATTTATATCACCCTTTTTGATGGGGAGTCTGGACGTGATTAGTGAATATCCGGATTTGCAAGGGCTTCTTTCCTTAATTGGAAGAAGTGCCTTCGATTCCATTCGAACCCGGAACGGACTCGTTTGGATGTACGTCTGACATTACACTTTGAGATATAAAGCTGGTTTCTATCAAATACATTTCTGTTGGTGGCGGAGAATTTATAATCTTAGCTTAACACCCTTCTCTGAGACGTACGAGCTAAGAGGTTATGTAGTTGATGGTTACTAGTGATATATTCCCAATTTGGTAGTGTGGCATGCTAAGTGTTGATCATTTGTTGATCGAAGCATGGCTTTTGTGAAAAGTGTAGCTTTGTGGACGAGACTTCGTTGGACCTCACACCCCGGAAATGGTCGAAACAGGAAGGATACAGCAAGGTTATGGGGTCGCGCCCCTCAGGGTATGTACATTGCCTTCTGGATAAAAAGTGGTATCTGGTATGGAGCCCAGCTATTTAACTTGTGTGGATTAAAAGTGGTATTCTGGTATAGAGCCCATATTATTTACTTATGTGGTTGTTGGTTGTTGAGGCACTTCGGATAAAGGTCGGTCTAGATCGGGAGGTGGCATACTCGTGACAGTTAGTTACCTAGTTACAGAGGTAACCCGGCCTTATGTTGGCAGAGATCCGGTTAGGTTCTCGAGGCGTCCCTCCAAAGGCATACCCATTCGACACGACATTGTTTTAAAACATGGTAAATGAAATAATTTTACCCAAACTATTTTCGTATATAAAAGAAATAATTTTTCATAAATTATTATAGTTATATATGGTTACTTGTTTGTTAGGAAGTGATAATATTAAATTATTGTCATTAATTATCAAATAAGAAATTAAAACAAAAAAGCTAAGAAAATATATTCATATACAAATGGGATTTGTTGATGTAAATTATAAATGTGATTTATAATATGAAATATAATTCTAGAGAAATATTTGAAAATGTTTTTGGAAGGATTTGAAATTTGAAATTTTGGTGAAAATTTTAAATCCCTTTTTATTTGAAAATGGTTTTCAAGGGTTTTGGAAAAATAATGGTGATATTATTTGGGGAAAACATTTTGAACTGGATTTGAAATCTGGTAGAGTTTGGAATAAAAATTATATTTGAAAATGTTTTAAAGGGATGAAAGCACTAAACTCTTTTCTGTCACTGGAAAATAACCGGTGATAATTGCAGCATCATCGATGTTCATTTTCGAGTTTCCAAGTGAGGAATTGCTGCCAAATTGTTTTAAATGGAAGTTGTTTGGAAAATTGGGTTTGGTTTGGAAATTCAAAAGATAATTTGAATTGATTTCAAAAATGGTTTTGAAAAGATGGAAAGACTCTGGAATCCTATTTAAAATATTTATGGAATATAATTGAGTTTGGTAACTTATAAAATTTAAAATTGTCAGAATAAAATCTAACTTCAAAAAAAAATTAAATTAAGATAAGTGTGAAATATGAATAAGTTTGAAAACTTGGAAAAATTCGAATTAAAACTGAATTTAACTTGGATTAATTTGAATAAAAGAAGACTTGAGTCAAATAAAACAATAATATGGATTCGAATGAATTTACAATTGCAAGTAAATGAAATTGAAATTGAATGTTGAATTCATTTTGAATTTGTAAGTAAATGGAAACCAGTCAAGTGGACTAAACAAAACAAATGGTTGAAATAGAATGATTGATTTAAATGAGCAAGCAAAAGAATTTAAGTTGAATATGGTTGGAGATAAAGGTAAATAGAATTCAATATCTTTGGAATTGGAGATTCATTTTAAATATAAGTAGTTATAAACCAAAGTCGTGAATTGGAAATAAATATAGGAAGTGTATAAATTATTTATATTGAACTTAAGAAAAAGGTGGTTAAATTCTTAAGAAAAATTGAAGTCGGAAAAAATATTGAGTGAAGGTTTAATAAAAAAGCGGTGAAGTGAAAATTGTGAATGGAAACCAAAATGAATGTGAATGAAATAAAAGAGAATTCATATGGCTAATAATCAATTAGAAATTAATACGTGGGATGTACGTATATTATTTTTATTTGTATAACGATTTGATCCAGAATTCGAACGTAGAATTTCAAGATAGTTATATCGATCCGAGTTGGAATTTTTCACTCGATTTTCAAGGGCGAACCCTGGATATGGATTTTTGGTTGATTCTGAAAATTCTCTATCATAGTTTACGGCTATGCAAGGAGAATGACGGTTTCTGATTAAGAAACGAGATCTGAGTCCGCATTAGGAAGTCAAGTGGACGATACTAGTTCGGAAGTGAAATTGTGTGATCGAGTGGGCGATCGAATTTGATATTGCATACGAAAGATATTAGTACATCGTACGGGTTTGGATGAAACGAATATTAAAATTTTGTAAAGAAATGTGCAAAATAATTTTGAATATTTTAACATCCTGCCTTTTTATACGCTTTAGATCGACGATAAACCACACACGTCAGACTTAAACCATACAGAAGACATATTGTTGTTGGGTGAATAAGAAAAACAGAGATAGAAATAAAGCAAAACATAATCTCACCACGGAACAATAAAATATAATAATCAAATAACAGTTCATGAAGCTATTTTACAAACATTTGATTATACTTATACAATACATATCAGAGTTACACATACCAGAGAATATTAAATAATGCAGCCGAACAATATGAATGCAGTGGAATAGTATAATAAATAATAGTAATACAATCTTTGTCTTCATCCTCCAGAAATAAGGTCTTCAATCCTGAAATGCTCGGACTGATCCGATTGAATTGAAAAGACAAAACACTCGAGTCAGAACTAAAAGATCTTATGTAAGTTAAATCAACAGTAAAATATGAGTGGAACGACGTCAGAGATGTTTACGAGATTTGACATCTCATATCCAGTGTCTAACATAAGTGCAGTAACTTAAGAGATGTTCAGGATTCACATCTCCTAAGGTTCCGTTAAACTACTTACTATGTAGTAATATTTCGCTATTATAATAATGTCTATTAATAAAATAAACTTACTTTTAAATAGCGTTAAGGAGTGACCCAATATTCCCCTTAACACGTAATAGTCCTAGTAGGACATCCAATATCATAGTCCCTCCTAATCGGAAAGCCACAAGAGGATACCACACGGGCTACGGGAGAAAATCAAACTCGTACAAGGCGCGATAGGGTAGGTGACACGGCACAACTATGCAATGCAAGGGTAGATATACCAATTGCTATCAGGATTGGTGGTAACGCGTAGCAGCTACTACCTCCCACCTCGAGCAATACCCCCAAATCAAAAATCAAAAGTGGCCAACGAATCAATCCAAAAGACAGAGTATAGTATCAAAGGAGTGTGTCCGATCAGAGAAATGACCTCATTGGCCCAGAATCGCTCCTGTTTTAGCCACCTTATGCTAACTAATGGGAGTCAGGTCCCCGTATATACCACAAGGGAAACGCCACCACCATCCTACTTCATTCTGGAATCTCCGCCGCGTACACGGTTGTTAAAGTGGTTTTTGGAGTTGGCAAAGAGTATGACAACTTCCGATCCCGGTCTTTTTAACAACCAAATGTTATTATAACAATGCAGTCATTTCAAAATAATTACACTTCAAAAACCAAAATATAATGTCCATTTCAAAACCATATAAAATACGATATCATTTCCATTTCAAACCTAAACCAATATGATATCATTTTTATTAAACCCAAATCAATATAATATCAATTTTATTTCAAACATATCCCATCCAAAAATCATAGCACTTTCAATGTTATAACACTTCGAAATCAAAAATTTTAAAATATAAAACCTTCAAATCATAATAGCTTGAAACTCCTAACTTTGAAACATAACTTCCATCACTTAAATGGTTTAAAAATTAAAATACTTTATATAATAAAATAGCTTCTTCAATTTCACAAATCAATTCCAAATACCGGTATGAACCCCCAAATAAACCATTTCAATTTTCATATATTTCAAAGCCTTAAATATTCGACCATTTCAAAACTAATTCTTTGATAATTCCATATATATCAAATTCAATTGCTATTATTTAGATTTAAAATGTTTACTTAATAAATCAAATATCAATTAAGTAAAATCTTTAAACTTCAAATAACTGGATATTCTTTCAATTTAATTAACTTGATATATTCATTTAAATAAACTTGATATTCATTTAAATTACTCTAAACAAAAATCAAGTTATAAAAATCATACCCTTTAGAATCTCAATTTTATTTAAATTTCAAATCAACTTTATTCGAGTATAAACCTCAAATAATTTAATTCACATCAATTTCATATTTATCTTCCAACCTTAGTTTTATTTAAGCCATTATAAACTATATATACAATATAATTTAAACAGCCACTTAACCATATTATATAAAAACAATCAAAATTTATTATTCAACTTATTTTATATTTCAAAGAAAATTTATACATAGCTAAAATCAATAATAAAATAACATTTACATAACATCTAAAATCAATATTTATATAGCCCATACATTTCTTTACAAAACCATAGAAATCATTTTAAAATATTTTTTTATATATATAGACCGCGGTGTCTGTATATAATTTTCTATCCTATGGTCAAGTGATATGGATATTTATCATTTCAATCCGTAATTTCAAATATAAGTACTGTTATATATCATTTCAAACCGCAATCCCAAATGAAATAAAATCCACAATAACTTGTAGTTTGTAACAATATAAAATACAACATCCATTCATTTAATATCAATTCATCAAACATCTATCACAGTCATCATCCAATTCAATCAATAGCATCAATATGTAACAGATAATGAATAACAGGTATCAACAGGCAGTTTATATTCAATAATAAATTAAATAACTTTTTAACTGGCAGTTTATATGCAATAATAAATTAAACAACAATTTAATTCGATAAATTCAATTTAACGGAGATGATGATTAAAAATATGTCAAACGACTATAAATAAATTTCTAATCACATCGTAAATAAATTTAACAAACATAAGAAATTTTAGAAGTTGTGAGTGGGTTAAAACACTCACATTTTGAATTTAAATTGAATTTAAGTCCAATTTAAACTCAAAAATTGAACAGTCTCAGAATTCGTCCAAACCTATGCCAAAATGTCCGAATTTTCAATACGAACCTGGTGGAGAAAACCCCACATGAAACGGACCTCGTGTGCAAAAATTATGTAAGAAGTTAAACGATTTAGATTAAAATAAAAAATAAAAAAATGAGCGAACCAGTATTTGCCACGTCCACCATGTAAACCGAAACCCTTCTTCCTCGCGCCAAAAATCACGTTCACGATCCAAAGGCCGAGACTTTGACCGACCCTCATGCCGCCACCTCGCCACTATAGACCATGACACCGCCCCTAAAACCACCGCATCACCATGCCGCACCACGCTACCCAGCTCTGCCATACCCCGATACAAGTTGCCGCCGCCTTCTTTTAGGGTGTTGTAACCCTAAATCAGCAATTTCGGTCACCTTAAGTCGAGATAGGCCAAGTGACCACCACCTATCGACTCTACAAGCCTCTCTCCAAAACCCATATCTTGATTTCGACGATTAGATCCAAAATCAGAAAACCCCAATTAGCCTTAAGGTTTTGAAAATTTCAATGTTTGACTGCGATTTGCCATCGATTCGAGCATCAATTCCAAAAAAGAACACTTGACGCAGATTCGTATTGTCGAGACATTCGATATATAATTTTTCTGAATTTTTTTGAGGGGTTTGAAATTTTGGCATTGAATTTGATTTGAAATTTCAATTGGAATTTTGGTTTGTCTGCCATTGGAAGAGGAGAAGCAAATAAAATTGTATGTACAGAAATAAGGAATAAGAAGTAGGCTAGGGTTTATAACGACATATATATAGATAGAGCTGAACAGAAAGAACGGATCAGATAAATTGAACGATATATGGCCCGAAAAGCCCATTTCGACTCCGGAACGAAATTGGATCAACCCATATATCAAAAAAGATGTTTTAAAATATTTTAAAATCAATGGAACAGGTTTCAAGGCCAATTCCATCGTATGAAGAAGTTATGCTAAAATCAAGATATTTCAAATTGATTTCAATTGATTTCAATTAAATTGATTTCAAGGCGTTTCGAGCCCGTACAATCAAACGACAAGTCTAATCGCTACGAAACTTGAAATCCTACAATAATTCACCATTATGGATCCGATGAAACTAGTTTCGTCAAAATCCAAGTCAGTGGCCAAAATAGGTATTTTCCGTTAGTTAAATAAATAAATTAATAAATAAATTAACTCACTTTTTCAATTTCAATTTCAAAATTAACAAATACTATCATTTTTTATTTCTTAAACAATTACAGTAATTTAAACAAATTTAGATGTCAATTAAAGTTGATTAATTCATCACTTTCCGTGTTTAATTTAAATTTTCATTAAATTCAGAAATTATAAACTAAATTTCCCATAATTCCATTTAATTGACTTTTCATTCTGTTATTTAATCTATCATCATCAAATGGATGAAATCAACATTGGTTCATGATTTATTACATAAATATCTTCAAATTTCATCTAAATTAATATTTACGTAATATTTAAATATCTATTTCCATTTAGTTGCAATTAATCCAATTATAAAGGTTTAAATTCCTAGAAATTAATAAATCTTAACTTCCATTCTTTTTATCCAAGCAATTGCCATAATATAAATAGCATTAACATTATTCCCAATTATTTCTTTATTTTATACTAATATTGATTTTATCAAATTACCATTTATTGCGTATTATTTCATCAATTAATGTATTTTGAACTTATTTCCCAATTTATCAATTACAATCAGTTATAATCTTACAATTTGTTCAATTAATTGAGTTTGCGCCAAATTAGTTATTTATTAACTTGTACTAACATTGTTACCTTTATTTTAGTGATTTCATTATCAAATTACAGATTTGTTTATTTTCTTTACCAGTTAAATTACTAAAACTTGTTAAATTAATAAAATTTAATTATCGAAAATTACGGGTCGTTACACTCTCCCCCACTTAAAACTTTTCGTCCCCGAAAAGGAAAAAGAAGGAAAAAGAAGAATTAAGAAATCAATAGATATTAAATTTATAAATAAATAAATTTACAGAATTAATTAATTTAAATAAAATATACCAGTTTATAACCATTAGATCTTTTTATACTTAAATAAATAAAGTTTGAAAACATTTTCAAAAAATTTCTAAGTCCAAAATTTACGGAAAATTTCGGCAGACTCTCTTTTGTACGGAGAGGCTCGGGAGAAAATATAATACCAAATATAACAATATACAACATATATTTTCAAAATAATATATCCCAACATGGGAAAAATAATACAACAGCGCTATAAAACCGTAATCTGAGAACATACCTATTTGTCGGGCAATTTACGCTTAATTATGAAACCAAAAGCAGTAGCAATTGCTTCCATAATCTTTATTTCACTTATATAATCCAAAAAGAGTTAATAATTATAAAAAATGTAATGTTTAAAATTGTTTCAATCAATTCAATATAAAACAACAATCATTTGCAACCAACATACAATCATCGCATAAAATTCAACCCTATCAATTATCCATTCATATCAACCCACAAATAGTTGTTCGGGTTCAACAACTTTAAATTGTACAGAATGAAGAATAAACTACTAAGTGCACCATTTACTCAACAGTCTTAGATGAAACTAGATAGATTATTCATACATCCAAACAATTTTAAAGTATCCTTGCCCAAACAACCATAAACAAAACAAACAACAATTTCAACAATATATCAAGTTCATTTTTGTCAATTTCATTTCATAACATTTGTTGTTTGACTTCCTTTTCATTCATATAATGATTTATCTTTTTAATTTACATTTATTTTCTTGCAACTTTTCAATTTTCATCCATTGATTCAGTATTTCACTTATTTGGCACTTATATTTACGTAAATTCATTTTTATTTATTCATGTCATATAATTTTTCTTTTTATTGCATTACATTCATTCATTTGTTACTTAATTTCATTTATTTACTTTCATTTATTACTTAATTTCATTTATTTATAAAACTTACCTTTCGATTATACTTAAGTTTATAACAACTACAATATCAGATTCTTATTTATTAAAGGATTTCATTGAATACTTTCATTATTTCAAATTCTTACCGTATAGTATTCTATTACAATTTCTTATTAAACATTGTAACTTTTATTATTGGGTAAGTTATATATATATATAGGTATAGATATACATATATATATATATGCTTTTAAGAATGCAATTGAAAATCATACAAGTTTATCTTATTTCTTTTAATTAATTAGATGTTCAGTAATTATATCCTTTGCTTTTATTGATTATACATTTCAACTTTCTTGTTATTTCATTTATAGCCTAGCATTTAATCTCCTATTTTAATTAGAAGATCCGATTATTAATCAGTTACATTCCATTTCGCTACAATAATTGAAACTATTGATTAACGGAAATTTAAGAACTAAATACCGGTTTAAATTTCAAATCATTTTAAAATAATAAATAAATATATATACTTACAACTTATATATGCAATTATATTAAAACAATTAAAAAATTATATTTGTTTATCCAAATAAATCTGCAGTAAAACTACTATAGTGGCCGTCCCACTTCGAAACTTGAAAATGAATGTCGATGATGCGTGCACTCATCGCCGAAATTATTTTCCAGCGACAGAGAGGGGAGTATAGAACTTATTTCTTTTCCAAAATTTCTTTAAATAATTCTTCCAAATCATATTGAAATATTTATGTCAGAAAGTACTTCTGAATAATATTAGTATTATATTCCAAAATCATTCGAAAGGAATCTTCAAAACCTTGGAATTTAAGTTCTAAATTTCCCACCAATATTTATAAATTTCACTACCTAACAACCAATATATTACAACCAACTATATATCTTATAAAATTTATTTTATATATAGAAAATATAATAGGCAAAATTATTTCATTCGCCTATATTCAAAACCAATATTGTGTCGGTCAGTCCTATTAAGTGTTTAGAAATCACTATTGATGTCATAGTGTCCTATGCACCAACCAGAATTTATAAATACGAAATGGAACAAATTAACACAATATAAAAACTTTTATAACACTAACAAATACGCTCCCTCATATATATACACTCAGTGACTCATTATAGTGTATTACTACCCTTTAAATAAAGAGTCAGACCCCACAAAGCTAAGTTATTTATCGCTAAACCAAAGCCCAGATACCAGATGTAACATCCTGCCTTTTTATACGCTTCAAATCAACGATAAACCACACACGTCAGACTTAAACCATACAGAAGAGCGGATTGTTATTGGGTGAATAAGAAAAACAGAGACAGAAATAAAACAAAAAAGAATCTCACCGTGGAACGATAAAATATAATAATCAAATAATAGTTCATGAAGATGTTTTACAAATATTTGATTATACTTACACAACTCATATCAGAGTTACATACCAGAGAATATTAAGCAATGCAGCGGAACAGTATGAATGCAGTGGAATAATATAATAAATAATAGTAATACAATCTTCGTTTTCGTCCTCCAGAAATAAGGTCTTCAATACTGAAATGCTCGGACTGACCTGAGCGAATTGAAAAGACAAAATACTAGAGTCATAACTAAAAGATCTTATGTAAGTTAAATCAACGATAAAATATGAGTGGAACGGCGTCAGAGATGTTTACGGGATTTGATATCTCCTATCCAGCGTCTAACGTGAGTGCAATAACTTAAGAGATGTTCGGGATTCACATCTCCTAAGGATCCGTTAAACTATTTAGTATGTAGTAATATTTCACTGTTATAATAATGTCTATTAATAAAATAAACTTACTTTTAAATAGCGTTAAGGAGTGACCCAATATTCCCCTTAACACGTAATCGTCCCAATAGTCCATCCAATATCATAGTCCCTCCTGATCGGGAAGCCACCAGAGGATACCACACGGGCTATGGGAGAAAACCAAACTCGTAAAAGGAGCGATAGGTTAGGTGACACGGCACAACTAGGCAATGCCAGAGTAGATATACCAATTGCCATCCGGACTGGTGGTGACGCGTAGCAGCTACTACCGCCCACCTCGAGCCACACCCCAAAATCAAAAATCAAAAGTGACCACCGAATCAATCCAAAAGACAGAGTATAGTATCGAAGGAGTGTGTCCGATCAGAGGAATGACCTCATTGGTCCGGAATCGCTCCTGTTTTAGCCACCTTATGCCAACTTACGGGAGTCGGGTCCACGTATATACCTCAAGGGAAACGTCGCCACCATCCTACTTCATTCTGGAATCTCCACCGCATAAATGGTTGTTAAAGTGGTTTTTGGAGTTGGTAGAGGGTATTACAATTTTCGATCCCAGTCTCTTTAACAACCAAACATTATTATAACACCGCGCTCATTTCAAAATAATATACTTCAAAAACCAGAATATAATATCCATTTCAAAATCATATAAAATACGATATCATTTCCATTTCAAAACCAAACCAATAAGATATCATTTTTATTAAACCCAAATCAGTGTAATATCATTTTTATTTCAAATATATCCCTTCCAAAAATCATAGCACTTTCAACGTTATAACACTTCAAAATCAAATTTTTTAAAATATAATACCTTCAAATCATAATAGCTTGAAACTCCTAGCTTAGAAATATAACTTCCAACACTTAAATGGTTTAAATATGAAAATACTTTATATAATAAAATAGCTTCTTCAATTTCTCAAATCAATTCCAAATACCGATATGAACCCCCAAATAAACCATTTCAATTTCCATATACTTTAAAGCTTTAAATATTACACCATTTCAAAACTAATTCTTTGATAATTCCATATATATCAAATTCAATTACTATTATTTAGATTTGAAATGTTTACTTAATAAATCAAATATCAATTAAGTAAAACCTTTAAACTTCAAATAATTGGATATTCTTTCAATTTAATTAACTTGATATATTCATTTAAATCACTCTAAACAAAAATCAAGTTATAAAAATCATACCCTTTAGAATCTCAATTTTATTTAAATTTCAAATCAAGTTTATTTGAGTATAATCCTTAAATAATTTAATTCACATCAATTTCATATTTATCTTCAAACCTCAGTTTTATTTAAGCCATTATAACTATATATACAATATAATTTAAACAGCTACTTAACCATATTATATGAAAACAATCAAAATTTAATATTCAACTTATTTTATATTTCAAAGCAAATTTATACATAGCTAAAATCAATAATAAAATAATATTTACATAACATCTAAAATCAATATTTATATAACCCGTATATTTCTTTACAAAACCATAGAAATCGTTTTAAAATATTTTTATATATGTAGACCGCGGTGTCTGTATATAATTTTCTATCCTATGGTCAAGTGATACAGATATTTATCATTTCAGTCCGTAATTTAAAATATAAATACGGTTATATATCATTTCAAACCGCAATCCCGAATGAAATAAAATCCATAATAACTTGTAGTTTATAACAATATAAAATACAACATCCATTCATCCAATATCTATTCATCAAACATCTATCACAATCATAATCCAATTCAATCAATAGCATCAATATGTAACAGATAATAAATATCAGGTATCAACTAGCAGTTTATATTCAATAATAAATTAAATAACAGTTTGACTGACGGTTTATATGCAATAATAAATTAAACAACAATTTAATTAAATAAATTCAATTTAAAGGAGATGATGATTAAAAATATGTCAAACGGCTATAAATAAATTTCTAATCACATCGTAAATAAATTTAACAAACATAAGAAATTTTAGAAGTTGTGAGTGGGTTAAAACACTCACCTTTTGAATTTAAATTGAATTTAAATCCAATTTAAACCCAAAATTTGACTAGTCTCAGAGTTCGTCCAAACCGGTGCCAAAATGTCCGGAATTTCAGTACGAACCTAGCGGAGAAAACCGCGCGTGAAATGGACCTTGTGTACAAAAGTTATGTGAGTAAGAAATTATACGATTTAGATTAAAATTAAATATAAAAAATATAAAAAAAATGAGCGAACCAGTATTTGCCACGTCCACCATGTAAACCGAAACCCTTCTTCCTCGCGCCAAAAATCACGTTCATGATCCAAAGGTCGAGACTTTGACCGACCCTCGTGCCACCACCGCGCCACCATTGACCACGACACCGCCCCCAAAACCACCGCATCACCACGCCGCACCGCCCTACCCAGCCGCTCCATCCTCTGATGCAAGTTGCCGCCACCTTTTTTTAGGGTGTCGTAACCCTAAATCAGCAATTCCAGTCACCTCAGGTCGAGATAGGCTAAGTGACCACCACCCATCGACTCTACAAGCCTCTCTCTCCAAAACCCATACCTTGATTTCGACGATTAGATCCAAAATCAGAAAACCCCAATTAGCCTTAGGGTTTCGAAAATTTCAAGGTTTGATCATGATTTACTGTCGATTCGAGCATGAATTCCGAAAATGAACACTTAACACAGATTAGTATTGTCGAGATATTCGATATATAATTTTTCTGAATTTTTTTCAAGAGTTCGAAATTTTGGCTTTGAATTTGATTTGAAATTTCAATTGGAATTTTGGTTTGTCATCCGTTGGAAGAGGAGAAGCAAATAGAATTGTATGTATAGAAATAAGGAATAAGAAGTAGGCTAGGGTTTATAATGACATATATATAGACAGAGCTGAACAGAAAGAACGGATCAGATAAATTGAACGATATATGGCCCGAAAAGCCCGTTTCGACTCCGAAGCGAAATTAAGTCAACCCATATATCAAAATAGATGTTTTAAAATATTTCAAAATCAAAGGAATAGGTTTGAAGGCCAAATTCCATCGTATGAAGAAGTTATGATAAAATCAAGTTATTTTAAATTGATTTCAATTGATTTCAATTAAATTGATTTCAAGGCGTTTCGAGCCCGTACGATCAAACGACAAATTCGATCGCTACGAAACATGAAATCCTACAATAATTCACCGTTATGAATCCGATGAAACTGGTTTCATCGAAATCCGAGTCAGTGGCCAAAATGGCTATTTTCTAGTTAATTAACTAAATTAATAAATTAATAAATTAAATTACTTTTTCAATTTCAATTTCAAAATTAACAAATCTTTTCATTTTTGATTCCTTAAACAATTACAGTAATTTAAACAAATTTAGATGTCAATTAAAGTTGATTAATTCATCACTTTCCGTGTTTAATTTAAATTTCATTAAATTCAGAAATTATAAATTAAATTTCCCATAATTCCATTTAATTGACTTTTCATTCTGTTATTTAATCAATCATCATCAAATGGATGAAATCGGCATTGGTTCATGATTCATTACGTAAATATCTTCAAATTTCATCTAAATTAGTATTTACGTAATATTTAAATATCTATTTCCATTTAGTTGCAATTAATCCAATTATAAAGATTTGAATTCCAATAAATTAATAAATCTTAACTTCCATTTTTTTATCCAACCAATTGCCATAATATAAATAACATTAACATTATTCCCAATTATTTCTTTAATTTATACTAACATTGATTTTGTCTAATTACCGTTTATTGCGTACTATTTCATCGATTAATGTATTTTGAACTTATTTCCCAATTTATCAATTACAATCAGTTATAATCTTACAATTTGTTCAGTTAACTGGGTTTGCGCCAAATTAGTTATTTATTAACTTGTATTAACATTATTACCTTTATTTTAGTGATTTCATTATTAAATTACAGATTTTTTTATTTTCTTTACGAGTTAAATTATTAAAACTTGTTAAATTAACAAAATTTAATTATCGAAAATTATGGGCCGTTACAAATATTGTAATTGGTTATTATTGTTAAATACGATATACATGTGTTTTAAAGAAAAAGGGAATTCGAATTTTGATTTCAGAAGATAAATAAATTTTGCTCGACAAAGGTACGTATCTAAAATCCAGTATGAAATTTAATGATTTTCTGGTCTAGCCACTTGGCTTTTGTTTTCTTTTGAAATCTGGGGGGTCGTGATGGCATTTTGTAGTCATACCTAGCTAGTCGTGCAAAGGAGACGATGGCGAAATTTTTTCTAAAATTTAGGGAGTTAGAAAATTTTTGAGAAATTTTGATAATTTAAAATTTAAATTTAAATTTGAATTGTTAGGTAAATAAGGTTGTTTGGAAACTATGGAAGGTTTTAGAAAGTTAGCAGAAGTGATAATTGGTTTTTAATCAAAAAAAATTTTGGAAAATCAATTAAAACTGTTTGGTTTTGGGAAAATGATAATGGGTTAAGGATCATTCTTTTTAACTAGTAATTTTGGGATGAAATGATTTTAAAGGGGAAGAATGTAACAACTCAGAATTTTAAACATTTTAAATTGAAAATATTTGATTGATTTTAAATATTTGAAAGATGTTTAACTTGAATTTCAAAAAAAAAAATCTGTTTATTTGGCAATTAAATTATTGAATTTAACTATTGAAATTTGGATAAAATATTGAATCTTCAGTTTTATGCTGATTAAAAATATTTTAAAGGCTTAGAAAATTCATATTGATAATACTAAAGGTGATAGGACGTTTGAAGTTGAATTTAACAATATTTTGTTCAGTTTTAAATATATATCGTTTAAATCGATATTTAAAAATACCTTCCAAGGCACAGTCTCCGATTTCGACGAAATCAGTTCCATTAGATCCGTAATAATGTATTATTATCGGATTTCAATTTTCGTAACATTCGATGTTGTCGTGTAATCGTACGGTAAGCAAACACGTTAAAAATTTAAATCGAAAATTCGATATTATAACTGGTCCAAAAAGCTATCTTCTCCATACGATCGAATTTGGACTCGAAACCTTTTACATTACGTTCGGAATAGCGGTTTAACACTATAAATGCCTGGCGGCAAGCGTCGATAGAATGTTGAGATTTTGAGTTGCGTATTCGAGTCAGTTTTGGGTTTAAATAATAATTTATATTCAAATTGTTTAAAAAAAAAGTTTTTTTCTTTCCAACGGCCTTTCTCTCCTTTTAATACGTAGTCCCTTGGTGTGACGCCCCACCTCTATACCCACGCTAGCCAAGAACACTCCGGAGTAGTGCTGTCAACTAGCACGGAGAATAAGGCTGTTGAGGAGCGACCATCCATGTAATTGCTTATCACACGGTGGCTATAAATAATCTTCGGAAACAAACATAGAAATAATCATATCACAAATCAGTCACAGATATCCATATCACAAAGGCGGAAGAAGATATGAATATATAACTAACACATGAAAGTGTACATCAGAGTAGTGGTCAGTAAGATCCACGATAATACAAAAGAATAGCAACACGTGCTATACAAAAGAATACAACTATGAGTCTATATCTCAAGTGTATACAACAAAAACTGCTAATCTAAACAGTTAGCTAAAAATCAGAGTGATGAATCCCTGGGAAGAAGTCAAGCAGAAGCACCTGTAACATCTCGGTCTTACCCGAGTATTATTTAAGAAAATAATAAACGGGTCAGTCTAGCTATAAATATCAGATGACATGATATAACATAAAAGATATGGCATAAACATAAACATCCATAACGACATACCACTATAAGTATGTAAATAATGATCAACAGAAGATCAATCAATAAGAGATAATCAATATCACAAGAATCTTCTCAAAGATTCGGAAAGGGCATCATACCCCAAACTTGTACTCATAACAAGTCAATGACATAAATTCTAGAAATTAATGCAAGAAGTCCAGAAATCATAGAAAAGAGAAAGAGGCCTATCACATGACGGTCCGAAGACCAAGGGGAGCTACCCCACATGTGTGAATGGAATCACACAGATTAAGGTCCAGACTAACCGAAAAGCAAAAAGGTATGTGTGAGTGGAATCACACAAGTGGTGTCTAGTCTAACCTCGCAACAAGAGACATCGCACAGTTGCTAGTCTAAATCATCAGAATGATCGTCATGATCAACGAGAAGTGTCAATTACACTAAGCTAGTAAATATAGAAGTTTAGCTTCATGTCCCATAACCACTTGCTTAACTTAAATATTTACGAACAAACTGTAAATCTTCACTAATAAAATTGTCACAAGAGGTTCAATCGAACAAGTCCAAGAATTAACCGACGAAGTGAACGCAAGCGTTTCATACCACTTGTTTTACAAAGTCGTTTAATTAGATTTCTCATCCGAGTGAGGTAAAGGTTTGTATATACTAATAGATTGGAAAACGGTTTAAGAAAAGAGCTTAGTTATTAAAAATAGAGTTGAAATTGTTTGTTAAAAGAGTTTTGATATTTACTACTAGTATTGAAACCTTTATATTATAAAGTGACAAAACACAGAAGCAATTGTAGAAACAATCAGTCACAAAGATCGCATACGGAGATGTGAATAAAATCCAAGGAAATCAGCTCAATGTTTTTCAGATAAGATCCCCTACGGAGGGGGGGTCCAGGGGGCAGCGCCCCCGGCGGGGTGCGGGGAAGCGCCCCGTCCAAAACGGTACGACTTAGTGAAGACAAAATGAGGTCTAACGACCTAAGAGGGATAGGGTCGAGCGACTTAATGGTTGCGACCTAGGGGTCTAAGGGGCACGACCTAGTGGTCCAGCGACCTAAAGGGTAAAGGTCATGCGACCTAAGAAAGAAACGCGACCTAAAGGCATGCGACCTAGCGACTTAAGAGGAGAGCGACCTAAGTGTTACGACCTAAGAGTCGAACGACCTAGCGTGGAAGCAGCCTAAAAGCCAAACGACCTAAAGAAATTAAGGAGCCGAGCGACCTATAAGAAGCAGCGACCTAAGTAGAAACGAGGCCCAACGACCTAGGGGTTAGGTCATGCGAGTTAAGAAGGTCAGCGACCTAACAAAGACACGCGACCTAAGTATTACGACCTAAGAGTCGAACGACCTAGCGTGGAAGCGGCCTAAAAGCCAAACGACCTAACGACCTAAGGTCATACGACCTAGCGACCTAAAGCCATACGACCTAACGACCTAAGGTCATACGACCTAGCGACCTAAAGCCATACGACCTAAGGTCATACGACCTAGCGACCTAAAGCCATACGACCTAACGACCTAAGGTCATACGACCTAGCGACCTAAAGCCCTACGACCTAAGGTCCATACGACCTAACTTCGAAGACGTTAGAAATGGCCAGGACGACCTACGACCTAAGGCCCATACGACCTACGACCTAAGGCTCAACGACCTAATTCCGAGGCTAACGACCTAACGCTGCGGGGGGAATTTAAGGCCAGAAACGACCTATGACCTAAGGGTTAGGTCGCGAGCGACCTAACTCCGAACACACGAAAATGGCCAGAACGACCTAAGTGCAGAAAATTCACCAAAACGCTAAAAATTGGAGTTTTTCGCCAATCCAATCCAAACCAAATGCAAATGCGCATGCAAAAGGGATAGGGAATCATTCCCAACAGTCCAATATAGTTATAGACTAGATTTGTGAGATAAAAATCTCACCTTTGCACCAAATATCAATGAAAATGAAGTTTTAAGCAAGCAAGAATCAATCCTTCTTCTATCTAAGCACAAGAAGCTTGAATCCAATGTCTTCTTCTTGAATTTGGAGTAGAAAGATGGATTGCAATTGAATTTGAGTTTTGGAATTTTAATTTCCCATTCCCTCCACCATTAATGCCAAAGCTTGATTAGTTAGGAAATTTATGAAGAGTGAGGAGAAGAGGGTTGGAACTTGGGCTTAATAGGCTAAACTAACCCAAAGTCCAAAGCGGGAAAAGTTAGTGAAATTTCACTAACTCCAAACCTATCGATGTTTATACTTAAAAAAATTGTAAACGACATTTTGAACTCAATGGAAGTGGTCTCGAGTCCTAATTTGACCGTTTGCAAAAAGTAGCTTTTCGGACCAAAATCCGATTAACGAGTTAATATTTAAATAAAATATTTAAATACAAACTCGATAAATATGCGGGTTGTTACAGACTCCCCTCCTTAAAGAAATTGCGTCCTCGCAATATATATAAGATGGAAATAAAAAGTAACAACCATAAAAGCATATTAACACAAGAGGAATTTTGAAATAAGAAGTTCACCTCAAGGAACAGGAGTAAGCAAGTCCGGATGTGTACGCTCGATGAATTCTCTGGATTCCCATGAACAATCCTTAGGATTTGAGGACCATTGAACCTTCACAAGCGGAACATCTTTATTTCGAAGTCGTTTAACCTCAGAAGCTATAACTCGAATAGGATGCTGCTCATAAGTTAAATTCGACGAAACTTCAATTTCTTCCACAACAGCAGGCTCAAGAATAGAATCGGAATCCCGAAGGCATTTCCGTAATTGAGAAACGTGAAATACATCATGCATAGCAGAAAACTGAGCCGGCAATGCAAGGCGATAAGCCATGGAACCAATACGTTCAGTGATAGGAAATGGCCCAATATATCGAGGCGCTAACTTCCCCGATCGACTGAAACGTACAACACCCTTCATAGGTGAGACACGAATAAAAACAGGATCCCCAACAGAAAATTCTAATTTCCTTCTTCGATTATCGGCATAGGATTTTTGTCTACTCTGGGCTTCTTTCATCCTATGTCGAATAAGTTCAATCTTTTCCGTGGAATCACGAATAAAGTCTGGACCTAAAACCAGCTTCTCACCGGCCTCAAGCCAACAAGAAGGAGATCGGCATGGCCTTCCGTAGAGTGCCTCGAAAAGTGCCATACCAATACTAAATTGGAAGCTATTATTATAGGAAAATTCAACAAGTGAAATATGATCTTCCCAACTTCCACCAAAATCAAGCACACAAGCACGAAGAAGATCTTCAAGAGTTTGATTCACACGCTCGGTTTGTCCATCGGACTGGGGGTGATAAGCGGTGCTAAAATTAAGCTTCGTTCCTAAAGCTTTTTGAAGACTCTTCCAAAATCCACTAGTAAACAATGGATCACGATCGCTAACAATAGAAGTAGGAACTCCATGCAATTTTACAATTTCCTTGACAAATAGTTTGGCCAAAAGAGGAACGGTTCGGTTAGACCGAACCGGAATAAAATGGACGGATTTAGTAAGTCTATCAACAATCACCCATAAGCTATCATGACCCGAACGAGAACGGGGAAGGCGATCTATAAAGTCCATGGAAATTTGATCCCACTTCCAAATTGGAATTTCTAAAGGTTGCAATAACCCACCAGGCCTTTGATGTTCGGCCTTGACAAGTTGGCAAGTCATGCAACACTTAACAAAGTTAGCAATATCAGATTTCATTCCCTCCCAATAATAAAGTCGCTTCATATCAGCGTACATTTTACTACTACCGGGATTAATGGTGAATTTAGAACGATGGGAATCTTCTAAAATATCTTTACGAAGATCTCCAATATTTGGTACGATAAGTCTACCAAATTTTCGAATGCCGCCACGTGAATCAATATCATAGTCTTTCAAACCTTCAATATCAATTTTATCCTTAACATTTTTGCCAAGAAGAGCCAATTCAGAATCTAGCCCTTGAGCTTCAAGAATGCGGTCTAAAAGAGAAGGATGAGCCTCAAGGCTACATAAAACAAGCGATGAGCATAAATCGGACACGCGCTCTCGAATCTCACAAGTGGATAAGATCTCGAGATCGTTCCATTCGGATATCATCATAGAAACAACTGCTTGTTGCTTACGGCTAAGAGCATCGGCGACACGATTACCCTTACCGGGGGTATAAAGAATATCAAGATCATAAGGTGCAAGGAACTCGAGCCAACGCTGTTGACGTAAATTAAGTTCTTTTTGAGAAAATAAATATTTCAAAGACTTATGATCCGTGTAAAGAATAAATTTCTCTCCCAATAGATAATGACGCCACATTCGAAGGGCGAAAACAATAGCCGCGAGCTCTAGATCATGTGTGGCATATCTAGTCTCGGCCGGCTTCAATTGCCTAGAAGCATAAGCAACAACACGTTCTTTTTGCATAAGAACGGCACCCAAACCAACGTGACTAGCATCGGTATAAACAACAAAATCTTGATTCCCCTCGGGAATAACAAGAATAGGAGCATCGGAAAGGAGTTCTTTCAATTTCTGAAAAGAGGCTTCACATTTGTCCGACCAAATGTATTTAACTCCCTTCTTAGTCAAGCCAGTAAGAGGCACGGCAATCTTAGAAAAGTCTTTAATAAAACGACGGTAATAGCCCGCCAATCCGAGAAAACTACGAATCTCTGTCACACTCTCCGGTCTCTTCCAATCTTGAATCGCTTCAATCTTTGAAGGATCCACGGATATCCCGGATTCGGAAATAATATGACCGAGAAACTTCACACGAGATTGCCAAAAGTGGCATTTAGAAAATTTCGCCTTTAATTGATTACTCCTAAGTGTTTCCAATACAATCCGAAGATGTTTCTCATGTTCCTCCTCGGTTTTTGAATACACAAGAATATCATCAATGAATATGAGAACAAACCGATCGAGGAAATCTTTGAAAACTCGATTCATGAGGTCAACAAAATAAGCTGGAGCATTCGTTAACCCAAATGGCATAACAAGCCATTCATAAGATCCATATCGAGTACGGAATGATGTCAAAGGAATGCTATCCTCAGCGATACGAAGCTGATGGAAACCGGTAGCCAAGTCCAATTGTGAAAAGACCTTAGCACCACTAAGCTGATCGAATAGATTATCAATCCGAGGTAAAGGATATTTATTTTTAATAGTAAGATCGTTAAGCTTGCGATAATCAACGTAGAGCCTCAGAGTACCATCGGATTTCTTTACGAAAATAGCCGAAGCTCCCCAAGGCGAGGAACTAGAGCGAATAAATTGCCTCGTCTCCAACTCAGATAATTGTTTATGCATCTCCTCATTTTCCTTATTGGACATGCGATAAGGAGGACGAGTAATAGGTTGAGCTCCAGAAACAAGATTAATTCTGAACTCAATTGCTCGTTTAGGTGGCAAACCTAAAACGGGCTCGAATATGTCGGAAAATTCACGAACAACATGAATACGAGAAATAATATCATCTTCATCATCATCATCGTTATCACGAGGATTTAAAGAATATAAAGATGTCACCAAACAGGATTCTGAATCTTTAAGATTAACAGAAATCTGACTAACAGATAGTGGATGTCGGAGATGAATAGTCCGCTCAGGACATAGGATATGGGCTTGATAACGGTTAAGCCAATCCATTCCCAAAATTATTCCAAAGCCTAAGTAACGCATGACATGCAAATCGGCTAGGAAAGAAAAATCGCAAAAAATAATCTCCACATCTTTACAAAGCAAACTAAGAGTTGCGGATCCACCAACAGGATTCGCAATTTTTAAAGAAGTCATCAATGCAGTAACACTTAAGGAAAAAGTGTCTACCAGTTCCTTTGATATAAAAGAATGGGATGCACCCGTATCAAAGAGAACTCTAATAGGTTGATCATGAAATAAAATAATACCATCAAGAATGGAATGAGAAATACCTTGGCCACGAGATGTGTTGCCAGGGGCTTGAGCCACATTCAACTTTCCTTCCTTCTTGCCTTTACGCTTGAGGCATTGATGTATGTAATGATCCGGGCTCTTACAATAGCGACAAGATTTGGGCCTAGAGCACTTATTCGCATAATGATCCCCAGACCCACAGTTGAAGCAACTCGCACCACTAGGAGAAGGAGACTTTGCCGCAGGGGTTGCCTGCTTACCCTTTTTGTTGGGATAAGGACCCTTGAATTTGTTTGGCCTCTTCTTGTTGTTGAAGTTTGGTTTAGCGCCTTCCACTTCAACATCACTCTCTCTATCAGCCTCTTCAAGACGAAGAGCGATATCGACGAGTTGATCAAATGCGACTTCTAGTTTCAGGAGCAGTGGCTTCTTAAGATTCTTATTTAAGCCATAAACGAACCTCTGGTTCTTCTTCAATGGGGTGTTGATGTATTCAACCCCATATTTGGAAAGTGACTCGAAGGCTGCGACGTAATCAGTCACAGAGGATTGACCTTGAACGGTGCTTCTGCTTGACTTCTTCCCAGGGATTCATCACTCTGATTTTTGGCTAACTGTTTAGATTAGCAGTTTTTGTTGTATACACTTGAGATATAGACTCATAGTTGTATTCTTTTGTATAGCACATGTTACTATTCTTTTGTATTATCGTGGATCTTACTGACCACTACTCTGATGTACACTTTCATGTGTTAGTTATATATTCATATCTTCTTCCGCCTTTGTGATATGGATATCTGTGACTGATTTGTGATATGATTATTTCTATGTTTGTTTCCGAAGATTATTTATAGCCACCGTGTGATAAGCAATTACATGGATGGTCGCTCCTCAACAGCCTTATTCTCCGTGCTAGTTGACAGCACTACTCCGGAGTGTTCTTGGCTAGCGTGGGTATAGAGGTGGGGCGTCACACTTGGGTATAACACGTGTCACCCTTGTTAACACGCGTTCGTTTCAAATTAATATAACAAACGAAGAAAGAAAATATAACGACCGATATGAATTCGTTTGTCTATTTTCCCCTTTCTTCTTTTTCGTTCAAAAAGGAAAATCATGGTCGTAACCCATCATTGCTTTGCATTCATCGTTTGTCTTCAAAGTCGCGAGCCTCCTTCATTTTTAAAAAAAACTCGAAACTTTCATTTTACTTTGGATCTGTTCCCCTCTACAAAAACAAAATGGTTTAAATAGCCTACCTGAAGCCTGAAATCGAAATCCTAGCCTGAACTCGAAATGTCGTATACTCTATCGCTTCTCTTCAAATGGAAATCCCATCCCCTCCTCCATCTTTCCACTCGAGCAATGTGTTTTTTCTCCTTGGAATCGAACGAGACTGTGCTATCGCGATCGAGTCGCGATCTCGCGGGGAAACAGACGGGGAGGCGCAAGTGTCTGGGTGTTCGCGCAATGTCGAATCGCATGGTAGAGGGTTGATCGCATTTTTCAAGTCACGCACGCGTTGTCAGGTGAGGCAAGTCGGGGAGACGCTAGCACGGTGTCGAGGCCGTAGTGATCTCGTAGATGCGGCAGCGTGTTCTTCGAGCGATGGTGGTCTTGCGGTCGTGTCGTGATATCAGAATCAATTGAACCCTAATTGTGATGTCGAGTTGAGATCGAAGGCAGGCGGCCAGAAAGGGATGGCGAGGGAATTTTCAGTAAGGTATTTTGATATTATTTTAATTTAATAATTTATATTGGGAGAGTATAGTTAAATAAAAAAATTATTTTTTACAGTAAAGTTTAAGATTTCTAAATAAGAAGTAAACAGAAAATAATAATACGCCTACATATTTTAATTTGCATGTTGTTTTAAAAATTTATGGATTTAGTGGATAAGTGTTAAATTAACTTATTTAGTTACTTTACTTACTATGATAATTTATTAAAGGAAAATTTATTTTTAAATTAAATAGTTAGTTAATTACATCTATTAATTATAAATTAATTACTCGATTAGGGGAATCAGTTTTAAATCAAATTGTTAGTTAACTAAATTTATTTAAAAGGAAATTGATTATTCGATTATTTCGGATATTAATAAATTGTATAAATGTTTACACAAGGTCTAATACAGTGAAGAAACAAATTGTGATGGAAACGGGTTGCATGCATAGGAAAAGGCAAGATCTTCTCATTGCGAGATCTTGTCATTCAATTGAAATAATTAGAATTTCAATTATTGATTGATTGTTTGGTTGTGATAGTATATATGATGGTAGTGTATACACACACACACAGATATATATATATATATATATATATATATATATATATATATATATATTGGAGTGATTGATTTTCCACATTATAAAGCGGATGAGACCCTATGGGCCGCAAAATAGCGGATGATATGATATAATCCCATATACCTCGATATTCCACCTCGAAGTGGAATTGGTATTTAATTGTTCTGCTAACGTCTGTGGATGCAGGAAACAGGTTGGATGGATCCAATTGGATTCCTCAAATTGTTGAATTTATTATATGTTGTGATGTGATTATTGATAATCTGTGAATGATTGTATTGGTGATTGAAATTTATTGAAGGCTATGGTTTAGCCAAATATATTTTTGGTATCGTATGATACCAGAAATATATAATTGGATTTTTGGAAATTAAAGTAGAGAATTTTGAGTAAATTAATTTTAGAGAACTGAATAAATTTAAAAGAAGAGAATTAAAAGTATAAAAGTTGATTTTTGTAATCTTATCGAATTAATTCCAAAATATGGGGAAAAGATTTTAATAAATTTGGATTTTAAATAGTTTAGAAGAAATAAAGGAATTTATTTTAAAAGGTAGTGATTTTAGAAATCAATTTGGAATTTAATTTGGTGTTTGAAATAAATTTGAAAATCAATTTGGAATTTGATTTGGTGTTTGGAATAAATTTGGAAATCAATTTGGAATTTGATTTGGTGTTTGGAATAAATTTGGAAATCAATTTGGAATTTGATTTGGTGTTTGAAAGGAGATTTGGGAAGTAAATTTCAAAAATTGTATGTCAGTGGATATTTGGTAATTTAAATTCACAATGGGAATTTATAAAGTAAAGGGAAATTTGTTTTTAAAAATAAATATTGGTTTATTTTTAAAAGTGTGGAAAAGAAATTTACAAATTTGGAATGTAAATTGAAATAAATCAAGATGGATTTATTAATTGATTTAAATGGACCATTTTGAAGTGGAAAGAGTATTCTTCCTTGGAAAGTCAAGTATGTTTTCAAAGTAGCTTTTAAATATAAATTAAAAGTTCTAAAGTTGGGTTTAAAAAGAATGTTTGTAGAGAAATTATTTTTGTAAATTGTTTTTAAATCTTTAAAGTAAATATTTATTAAGTTAATTATAAAAGTGATTATTTTAAAAGGCTTAATTTATATTTGATTTGGAAAATGGTTAGTTGAATAATTACATTCTATTTAAAATTTTATTTCTAAAATTTGTTTTGGGTTTAAGTTTTATATAAGATATTAGTATAAAAATTTCATAATTAATATTTTAAATAAAGTGTTTAAAAAATAATATTCATTTTAAGTATTTCCAAGTAAATTTTTGGATAAGTGATTTTGATGATTTTAAATTATTCGGACTTGGCAAATTTTCAGTGAAAATAAATGATATCTGAAAATTTATTCCACGTGAGGAAAGTGATTTGAATTTTTTTTCAAAGTGTTGAAGAGTTAAAAAAATATATCTTGCGAAGCTATTTTGAAAATAAATAATTTTGGGAAATTATTTAAATCTGGTGGTTGTTATGAATGTTGTTTAATAGTTAAATAACCGACTATCAATATTGGCCTTGAAATGGCACTTGAATTTGTTTTCAAAATAAGCGCTCATTATTCGGTTAAGCCGGGAGAGGACTTTATGTTATAAAACTCATTACGAATGAATAATACAACAAATTGAATTGCATTTGAAGACGGTGTTGAAGATCGGGTATTTTCAAAATGAAAGGATTACCTGTCGAATGTCTCTGCACCGATTTGCTCCGGTATAGAGATTTAAATCACCCTTTGTGATGGGGAGTCCGGACGTGATTAGTGAATATCCGGATTTGCTAGGGCTTCTTTCCTTAATTGGAGGAAGTGCCTTCGGTTCCGTTCGAACCCGGAACTGACTTGTATGGATGTATGTCTGACATTACACTTTGAGATATAAAGATGGTTTCTGTCAAATACATTTCTATTGGTGGCAGAGAATTTACTCTCTTAGTTTAACACCCTTCTTTGAGATGTACGAGCTCAGAGGTTATGTAGTTGATGGTTACTAGTGATATATTCTCAATTTGGTAATGTGGCATGCTAAGAGTTGATCATTTGTTGATCGAAGCATGGCTTTTGTGAAAAGCGTATCTTTGTGGAGGAGACTTCGTTGGACCTCACACCCCGAAAATGGTCGAAACAGAAAGGATGTAGCAAGGTTATGGGGGTCGCGCCCCTCAGGGTATGTACATTTCCTTCTGGATAAAAAGTGGAATCTAGTATGGAGCCCAGATATTTAACTTGTGTAGATCAAAAGTCGTATTCTAGTATGGAGCCCAGATTATTTACTTATGTGGTTGTCGGTTGTTGAGGTGCCTCAGATAAAGGTCGGTCTAGACCAGGAGGTGGCATACTCGTGACAGTTAGTTACCTAGTTACAGAGGTAACTTGGCCTTGTGTTGGCAGAGATCCGGTTAGGTTCTCGGGGCGTCCCTCAGTGGCATATCCATTCGGTGAAGGAAGTTCCTTAGCCTTGACCATTTATTGGAAATCCAAACAAAACAGTACAAGCCCTTTACGATTGTAGTTGTATAACCTGCCATCTAAGGTGGTAGCTATAACAGACATAATATAATGGTACCTATGCTGGCTAAGATTAATATTATACTTTCGAAATGTTTCTGCACTATGCACTAATGATAATATCAAAAGAATTTTGTGTGTCAAGCATGTTTGACGATCATAAGGAGAAATCTCCTCCAATTGTGCGCTTGCATTGTGTGTGTGCGGGGAGGCCTTATGGTAGTTTCATCTTCCAAAAGTATAGCGGATTTCTTTTTATTTCCTTTTGTGGAAATAACTATTTTAAGAACTCACATCAGTCCCATGATTGACCTGGAGTTTATTATTCCCTTTCTAAACTCTGGGTACCCACAATTTCCACACAGGCAGCCTAGAGTCAGGTTAGCAGTTGTTCTAGAGCGAAGTCAAAAAAGTATGTTGTGGAGATCAGGAGGCAAGCTAGATGGTGAGACGTATCACTAGTATATGATTTTTCTTTTCCGCTGTTGTTTTGTATATGACTCTGATGTTGTAATGTATTAACTGATATAGTTCTTTTGTTTAAAGATTATTCATTTATCTATTATATATTGTTCTGCTGCGAATGTGAGATTCTAATATTGTTTCTGTTCGTCTTCTATCTTCTTATTCTTTAACCCTAACGGTTCGGTTTTTTGCTTTCGATTGCTCGGCATTTGATATAGTGGAAGTATCAATGTCGATTTTCGGAAGTAAAAAAATTGGGTCGTTACAGAAAGCTGGATAGATGGATCTCCAATCAAAGCTCCAACTCCAAACGTGAATCCCAAATGATGTGATACTCATTCTGACCCGAGCGTAAAGCAAAACACAAAACACTCGAGTTAGGATTAACATTCTTATGTCCATAAATCCAACTCAAGTGAAATATCAACTGAAATACAAGTAACTTAGAGGATGTTTAGGATACCCATCCTTTAAGGATCCGTGGAACTATCTACTATGTAGAAATATACGCTATTAATAACCAAACGTCATTATTACACCATGATCAATCCAAAATAATTTATACTTCACAACCAATTATCATATCCATTTCAAAAGCATATCAATACAATATAAATTTTCACTCCAAATATATCCATTTCCAAAATCATAGCACTTTCAAAGTTATAACACTTTAGAGATTATAAAACTTAGTTATAGCACTTTGGAAATCGTAACTCTTTTAAACATAACTTCCCACTTGAACAGTTTAGATGTTGATAATAAAATAGTTTGTAAAATAAATAGTTTATATAAAAATTGTTATAAGTTAAAATAGTTTATAAAATAAATAGTTTATATAAGATAATTATAAGTTAAAATAGTTTATAAAGTAAAATATACAAATAGTATAAATATAATTTAAAAATACTTAATATAGTAAAATAGTTTCCTCAAATTTCACGAATCGATTCAAAACAACTCAAATTCCAAAAATTCATGTTAAATTCAATAAAAATTCATACATTTCAATTCAATTTCTCAATAAACCATTTATATCGATTTCAAATACAGATATAATTATACTTTTAAACCATTTCAATTTTAGCAGCTTTCAAGGCTTTAAATTTGCCACATTTCAAAACTAAATTTGATAATTTCATATATATCTTAATTTAACTTCATTATTATTTAGTTTTCAATTAGTCACTTAATAAATCCAATATCCTTTAAATAACCTTAAATTACATTAAAACAAATGTTTCTTTCAATTTATGTAAACTTGAAATATTCACTTAATCACTTTAAATCAAAATCAAGTTATAAATCATATCTTAAACATCAAATTCGGTAAATTTCAAATCGATTTAATTAAACAAAATTCTTAATTAAATACAATTTCAATTAAATTCAAATTTATCTTTCTAACCTTAATTATAAAATTATTATAAAAATCTATATTAAAATATATTTTTTTATAAATACTTAAACATAATATATAAATTAAATCAACTTTATTAAATTAAAACTTATTATTAAATCTATTTTATATTAGAACTTATTTATATACAAAATATTTCAATATTAAATAAAACCATATATTTCCTTCAAAACCATAGTAATCATTTCTAAATATTTATATATATAGACCAACGATGTATATATAAAATTATCTATCCTATGGTCAAGTGATACAGATATCTATCAGTTCAATTCGCAATTTAAAATATATACGGGTATATATCATTTCAACTTGCAATCCCAAATTCAATTAAATGAAAATCGCTCGGGTTTATCATTTCAACCCATAACGATTTTCTCATTTTCTACAGATCGTTCGGGGATGTATCATTTCAACCTATAGGGAATTCTATACTAATAGGGAACTTGCAAAGTGATAACATATATGATAAAAATATAACAGGCATATATCATCAATATAAATAACAGATAATAGTGTCAGATGTCACAGGTGACAGATACAGAAAATAGCATATATATAGCAAAAGTAAATAACTAACAACAACATATTTCAATTGTCATTTCGATTGAAATCAAATTTAATAAATATAAGAACATTAATCGTGAGTGATTGCTCACCTTTCGAGGCTAGAGAGAACGGGACCATACACGGAATAAATCACAAATTCGACAGTTGATCGATCTACATGATGAATCTCAAAACAAAGTTAGCTCACACAGATTTGACATGCGAAGCTGATAGATAGCAATCGATGAGAACGAATCAAATCAACTAGATATGATCGAATATATATCCTATTATTATTATTAAAAATGATATTTAATTTAAAAACACTATTAATAAAATAAATATAAATATAAATATACATATATATAATTCAAATCCTTACATTTTAAACACACTTTGAATTACACACACACACACACACACACACATATATATCAAACTCATTATTTTAAATTAATCACATATATAGTATATCCAAAATCAAACTCAAGTGTACAAATACTAATATGTTTTGCACACACATATCAAGTAAAATTAACAACGTATAATATAATACAATTTTAAGCTTGTACATACATAAAAAATCATTTACAGTTTATAAACCTTTATGTAACATATAATATATTTATAAAGTGCCTTTATGCATGCTATATATTTTAAATTATATACTGTATCACTTTTTTTTTTGAAATTTGCATCTTAAACCCAATACATACATCAATAGTTTTAACACATAAAACAAAACATATATATATAATTTCTGTATATATAAATGATATTTGAAACCAAAATCAATATATACTGCTATGTGAAATAACTAGACTATGTACTTATACTGATATATATTCAAATATATGCTAACTATATATTAAGTATATCCTTTGTCGCAAAATCACTAAAATCTGAACATAATATATATATATATATATATATATATATATATATAAACATACCCTTAAAATGCTTATAAAATCTCTCTCTCTCATACACACACACACAAATATATATAAAGTCAAAAGGAGGAGATTGCAGCTTGAAAGGGCATGTCAATCCATCTCAAAAAAATTTCTTTCTCTAGGTCAAAATAACAAATAGAATAATACATATAAAAGCTATTACAAAGCTTGTATCACTTAATATATACATTACATTAAAGACAACTTATATATTTTATATATAAACAGAGCTAATCTATAACTAGGCAGATCATATAAATGTAAACCAAGATATATATACACTTACTTTACCATTATACAAACAATTCAAAAATATATTATTGCTAACAAAATCATAACATATGTAAAACATATCTGTACACAAAAAAATGTATATACACACTAAAATGCCAATATTTTTTTTTTAAATATATGCACGAACCTATCTTCATAATAAACACATTACTGTATATCATAAACTGTAAAACAACATATATATATAATATTGCGTTTATAATATACTTTATACTATAAACAGAGACATAATATATACCTTATTCAAAGAAAGAGTAAAGGTAGCAGATGCTTGACTGCTGCAGGGCGAATAGAAAAAAGATGAACGGTGGAGCCTCGATGCGATATGGTGGAGGTGGAGCAGAGGCTATTGCCAGGGAAAGGAATGGAAGCTTGGGTGTCGTCATAGGTTGGGAAGTGGATTGGATCATGTGTGAATATGCATGGAAGGTCGGGCGACTGATGGGGGCAGACTGGGTGAAGGCGGATGGAGAGCAATGGCTAGTTGTTCATGATGTGCATGGAAGAAGATGCTAGAAAAGATGGGACAACCGAAAGAAGAAGGGGAGAGGAGAGAAGAGAAGAGTGCTGGCTTTTAAAAATGAGTTGTCACCATACTTTATTATTATTTTTGTATAGCTCAGAACAACAGAGAAGGGAAATGAGCAAATGAAGGGAGAACGAACTGTTTCATGTGAATTGACAAAGCATAAATATCAAACAGAATAGTAAAAGCCAACAGCTAAATTTCAGGAAATTAATAAAGCAAATGACTGTTGGTTTACACTATAAATAAATGAAAGGTTATTAGAAACTTAAAAGACCCAAATATGAAACTGATACGAAATGTTCCGTTGAGTTTGCCGTCTCCCGGACTTCAAAACAAAGAATTGAATATAACGCAGAGATCAACATGACGAGACGATCAAAACGGTACACAGATATTAGTGATATAGTCGAGCTATCAGAAGTCGATATCGATACTGAAAATGCGGCTAATTTGCCGAAAATAAGATAAACGGAGCAATAGCATCCAAATTTGGCAAAACAAGATATGACGCCTCAATCAGAAGACGATTTACAAATTTATTATATAAAAAATTCAGGTTTGAAAAATATGTTATTACCATCAACTATTAACTGATTTAAATAAAGATAGAATTACATAAGAAAATAAACCTCCATATTACCAGATGAAAATTTACCATTTTTTATGTTCAATTAGACGTATTCCAAATATTAAATTTTTATTTCAAAATTCAATTATTTAAAATTTCACAAAATTTAGTTAAATATAATAATAAAACCATTAAAATTTACAAGTCGTTACAGCTATATTCTAATGAATTAAAAAAATTAATATTAAATTAGTTAAGTCAAATTTTCAATGTCAATTCTATGGTTAACAAATTTTACCATTTTTTATTTCTTTAACATTCACAATAATTTAAACAAGTTTAGATATCAAATTAAAGTTAATTAATTTACCATTTACCGTGTTTAATTTCAATTGCCATTAAATCCTATTAATTATAATTAATTCCAATAAATTGTTTTTATTTGTTTAAATCTTTAAAATTATCCAATTATTACTCAAATAATCATAGTTAATATTTCTATATTTCATTACATCAATATCCTCAAATTCCCATCTTTCCTTTGTATTAACTATTATTTTCAATTATATTGAATTTGTCAAAAAAATTCCTTGTTAATTAAGATTTAATTTCCCAATTAATTCACTCATCTAGGTTTCATTCTTTTATTAAATCAATTACCATATTATAAGATAGAAGTTACATTAGTTTCATCTTATAGGATTGACATTAGTTGATATCTTATTACATTAATATTTCCTCTATCAGCTTTATTTACATTAACACAACATTTAATGACATTAAATTGCAATAAATCCAATTATTATAACTTATAATCCAAAAATTGATTAAATCTTGATTCCTATTCTTATTATTCTACCAATTGTCATATTATGAATGAAATTTACATTGTTACCAAATATAACCTTAATTAACATAATACTTAATTACATTTCTTGCGATTGGTTTCAAATTAAATACAACTAGGCTAAATAAATAGGAAACGTATATTAATTATTACCATTAACTTTAAATCACACTTATAGATTCATTATTCACAAATAAATGTTGCAATTCTTGCATAATACTGATTTTATTTTATTACCATTAGCTCTCTATTTCAAACAATAATTAAATATTTACATTTGTTTCTTATATTCAATTTTATACCCAAGTATAACAATTTTCATTATTTCACTATTGGAACTTCATTTCAATAGTTAATAATTAGTTTTAATTACCATTGTTACATTTCATTTTAGCATTCATTTCATTATTCAATTACAAGGATTTTATTTCTTTTCATATTAAATTACCAAAATTCATTAATTTAACAATTTAAACAGTCGAAAATTTACGGGTCGTTACACTCTCCCCCACTCAAAACTTTTCGTCCCCGAAAAGGAAAAAAAAGAGGAAAGAAGAATTAAGTAATCAATATATCTTAATCAAAATATTAATTTTATAATAAATTAATTTAAAAAATAAATATTTTAAATAAAATATATCAATTTATAAACAATTAAATCCCTTTACATTCAATTTAACAAAGTTTTGAGAACATTTCAAAAAAATTTCTAAGTCCAAAATTTATGAAAAATTTCGGCAGAGTCTACTTTGTACGGAGAGGCTCGGGAGAAATAATAATATCAATAATAATAATATATATCAAAATTTTCAAAATAATATATCCCAACAGCGGGAAAACAATATAATTATCGCTAGAAAACCATAATCCAGGAACTTACATATTTGTTGGGCAATTAACGCTTATTTTATGAAACCAAAAGCAGCAGCAATTACTTTCATAACCTGTATTTCACTTATACAATCTAAAAGAATTTAATAATTATATAAAAGTGAATTATTTAAGTTGTTTCAACTAATAACAAAACAAAATTCAACATAACAACAATCACTTACAAACACAGCATACAATCATCATATAAATCAATACAAATAAACTATCCATCCATAACAACCAAAGCAAGTAGTTTGTTCAGATTAAAACACTTTAAATCACATAAACTGACAAATAAACTACTAAGTATACCATCTAATCAATAGTCTTAGATAAACTCAATAAATTATTCATACATCCAAACAATTTGAAGTATCCTTTCCCAAAGAATCCATAAACCAACACAAACAACAATTTCAAACAATAAATCAAGTTCAGTCTTTTAAATTCCATTTCTCAACATTCATTTCTTTAGTTTACATTTATTCCTTACAACATTCAATTTCCATTCATTCATTACTTAATTTCACTTATTTACATTCATTTATTTTTAGTATTCATGTTTAGTTCAATTACTTAGCATTGCAATACATTAACTTAAGTCTGTAATCATATATTTACAATATTCATCCTTTCTACTTATTTTATTTATAAATAGCTTCAACCATTTACTTAAGTTTATATCAACTATAACATCATATTCTTATTTATTAAAGAATTTCATTGAATACTTTCATTACTTTAAGTTTTACTTGTATAATATCCTATTACATTTTTCTTTTTAAACATTACAACTTTTAATATTTGGTAAGTTATATATATATATATATATATATATATATATATGCTTTAAGAACGCAATTGAAAGTTATTCAAGTTTTTCTCATTTCTTTTAATTAATTTAATGTTCAATAATCATATTCTTTATTTTATAGGTTTCAAATTTCAACTTTCTTGTAATTTCCTTTATAACCTAGCATTTAATCTCTTATTTCATTTAGAGGTTCCAATTATTAATTAGTTACATTCCATTTCACTATAATAATTGAAAATATTAATTAACAGAAACTTAAGAACTAAATATTAGGTTCCATTTCAAATCATTTTAAAAATAATAGATAAATACATATACTTACAACTTATATATCCAATTATATTTAAAACAATTTAAAATGTATATTTGTTTATCAAAATAAATCTGCAATAAAACTATTACAGTGGCCTTCCCACTTAGAAACTCGAAAATGAATGTCGATGATGCGTGCACTCATCACCGAAATTATTTTCCAGCGACAGAGAAGGGAGTACAGAACTTATTTCTTTCCAAAATTTCTTTAAAACAGTTCTTTCAAATTATGTTGAAATATTTATATCAAAATATACTTATAAATAATATTATTATTATTATATTCCAAAATCATGCGAAAGAAATTTTCAAAATCCCGAAACTTAGTTTCTAAATTTCCAAATTTCATTTATTTTATTTTCAAATCTTATTTCCAACCAATATTTATGAATTTCATTATCTAACAACAAATATATTACAACCAAATATATCCTTTATAAAACATATTATTTTATATATAAAATATACAATAGGAAAAATTATTTCATTTACCTATATTTCGAAACAAATATTATGTCGGTCTGTCCTATTAATTGTTTTGAAATCCCTATTGATGTCATAGCATCCTATGCACCAACCAAAATTTATAAATATAAAACGGAACAAATTAACACAATATAAAAACCTTTTATAACACTAACAAACATGCTCTCTCATATATATGCACTCAGCGACTCATCATAGGATATTACTACCCTATTTAATAAAGAGTCAAACCCCACAAAGCTACGGTAATCATTAAACCTCGCTCTGATACCAACTGTAACATCTCGCCTTTTTGGATAGTTTAACCAGACACATGTGCCAACTCAAACCACACAAAAGGGTAGATTGTTATTGGGGTAAATAGGAAAAAGAGAAAGACATAAAACAAAATCGAATCTCACGGCGGAATGACAAAATATAATAATCAAATAACAGTTCACGAAGCTGTTTACAAAACATTTGATTATACTTATACAACAAAGTATCAAGGTTACACATATCAGTGATATATAAATAATAATGCAGCGGAATAGTATGATGTAGTGGAATAATATAGTAAATAATAGTAGTACACATCTTCGTCCTCTGGAATAAGTCTTCAAATCCTGAAATGCTCAGGCTGACCCGAGCGAATTGAAAAGACAAAACACTCGAATCAGAACTAAAAGATCTTATGTAAGTTAAGTCAACGGTAAATATGCGTATGACGGCGTCAGAGATGTTTACGTGGTTTGACATCTCCTATCCAGTGTCTAACGTGAGTGTAGTAACTTAAGAGATGTTCGGGATTCATATCTCCTTAGGATCCGTTAAACTAACTACTTGTAGTACAATACGCTATTGTAATATGTCTATAGTAAACTAAAAGTATTAAAATAGCGTTAAGGCGTTATCCATATTCCCCTTAACACATTTTATACATTCCCATAGTCCATGCAGTACCGTAATCCCGTCCGTACTGGACGCCTTCAGAGGGCACACCATAGGTTGGTGCTAAACAAATTCGTAGAAGGCGCGCTAGGGTAGGTAACATGGTACAACTGGGCAATGCCATGGTAGATATACCAATTACACTTCCGGACTGTTGGTAACGCATAGCCGAAACTACCGCCCAACTCGAAACATACTTCCGAGTAAAAATCGAAGGGTGGCCACTAAATAAATCAAAAGTCAGAATATAGTATCGATGGAGTGTCATGACCAGATTTTTCAATGCCTAAAAATCGATAGCAACACGTCCACTGTATTAAATGTTGAACAATCGAATGCCGGAAAACCAGTCCGTAAGGAAAAAAATGGAGGTAGAAGAAGAGAAAACAAAACAACATCAGAATCTCACAAACGCAGTGGAACAATATATAATAGATAAATAACAGATCTTTATACCGGAAGAATTATATCTATTTTATACATTACATCATCAGAGTACAACACAACCAATAGCAAAATACTGGACAGTTATAATAACTTGTCCTCACAAACTGAATATACAGCATATACTCCATAGCGGAATATATATCAAGTACGTACGATATGTCTCACCATCCAGCTCGTCTCCTTAGCTCCACAGCATCCCATCCCGTGTCCTATAATACTCGGTCTGACCCGAGCATTATAGTAAAATAACGCCCGAGTCAGTCTGGAATACCAGCGTGAGAAACACACTCAATTGGATTATTAAACTTTCTAATATTCTTTTAAAAATCAAAGGTATCTCATAAGACCACGCCATAAATAAACATGTCGGGTTTTTACCTTACGATAACCAAAACATTTCTTATCAAATCCTCTAATATTATAGTAGTGTCTATATACAAATACTTATTCAAATAGCTGAAATTTTTATATTTATTAAATTCCAACATAATACGTATGCAAACAAGTCCGAAGGCACTTATTGGAGATTGAGTTCCCATTAATAGTAAGGCTACTGGGGTACCGCTCGTCATAGTATTTGGTCTAGATCAGCGTACCGAGGATCCCTCTGATCCCCTACAATACAAGACTGGAGTTGCCCCTTACTGGATAATCCGAATAAGATCATCCCACGGTCGGGATCAGCAACCGATCACACAGACGAATAAAAAGAGACATCTAGACAGGGATGACCTTACCCTAATTGGTTGCTAGCCACTTAGCCTTGCTGCACCTCCTCTATTTTAGCCATTCCAGGTTGATGAGGCTCAAGGCTATGCGTTACCTTTTTATAACACATCTCACTTAGAATGCGCATTGTCCTCCTAACGATGTTCAGATAACATTCATCCATACAAGTCCGTTCTCGGTCTGAACGAAACCGAAGGAACTACTTCTACTACATCTATTTTGGAATCACCCTCGAGATTAGTAGCGATTATCCCTTGCACTTCATTGCTCTGTCTTCGACTCCAAGCTCTTGTCTTCCTCATGAAAACGTTCAAACCAGATCGAAGTAGTTTTCGAGAAATTAATCGTGAAACTGGTCTCTTCGAAACGATCAGCGCATTAGCCATTATTGATAATCGGTTATTTAATTATCATACAACATCCATAAACAACCATCAAGACTTAATAATTTCATAAATTATTTATTCAAAATATCTTTGCAAGATATTTTTCTACACTTCAACACTTTGAAAATAGTTTTCAAATCACTTTTTCTCCCGCGGAATAAATTCCCACCCAAACGTTTTATTTTCACTGAAAATCACCAAGTCTTAATACTTTAGATTTTTAAATAATTTAAATCACTTTATTCAAAATATATACTTTAAAACACTTAAAATAAAAACTACTTAAAACACTTTATTTAAAATACCAGTTATGGAATTTTGTAATAACCTCTCATGTAAAACTTAAGCCAAAACAAATTTTAAAATAAAAGTTATTCTATAAGGCATAAATATTATGTAATTACCTTTAAATCATAATACTAGTTAAACCTTTAAAATAATTTACATATATAGTTAACTTAATAAATATTTACTTTGAAAACCACTAAATAATAAATTCTTTCTAAAACATTCTTTTTAAACCACTTTAAAACCTCTAACTTATACTTTGAAATCTTTCTTTTAAAATATACTTGTCTTTTCAGGGAAATACACTTTCCATTTAAATAGCCATCTAATCATTTATAAATCCTGATCGATTTATCACAATTTAATTTACGTCCCCATCCTGTGAATTTCTTTTCCACACTTTTAAAAATTAAACCACCCTTTTATTTTTAAACAAATTATCATCTCCTTATAAATTCCCACCGTGAATTTATAATTTCAAATATATCCACTGATAAATATTTCATTTTATTTATAAACCCGGTTTATAAGTTCCATAATCTCATTCTCTTTTTAATCACAGTTTCGACCTTAATCGATTTCCAAATCGATTTCAAAATTAACTCCATTTAAAAAAAATTCCTTTACTTACCCAAATTTATTCCAAAACTCACTAATTCCATTTTCACTCCTTTATTTGTGAATTAAAATCCTATTTTAAACTAAAATATCTATTTCATTCTTTATTTTCAAATTTCTCCCTTTATTTCTTCCAAACCATTTAAACCTTGAATTTAAAAATAAATCATTTATCCCTTTAAATAATATCACTTAAGTTTAGAAATTCATTTATTCCCATTTATTCAAAAATCTCCTTTCCTATACTCGAAATTTATTTATTAGAATTTAAAAATCAACTTTTATGCTTTTCCAATTCATTCTTTAATTTATCCAAATTCTCTATAATTATTTTACTTAAAAATTATCTCATTATTTCCTTTAAAAAAATCCAATCTTAATATTTTTGATAACTCAATATACCTAAATATATTCAATCAAATCATAGCATCCAATGTTTTTAAATTCATATACAATCAATAATCTATCACAGATAATCAATGAATCATATCATAGATTAAGAAAACAAATTCAGGATTTTGAGGATTTCGGTTGGATCCCTCCAACCTATTTTTTCCTGCATCCATAGATGTTAGCACAATATAAAAATACCAAGCCCACTTCGAGGGGGATATAGCGATATATAGGTGTAACAACCCACTAATTTGGTCCATTCAAATCGACAACAAAACCACACATGTCGGACTTGAATAATTCAAAACAGTAGATTGTAATGTAATTTAGAGCAAATAAAACCAATCATAGAATCACAGATACAGATAAATCAGAATAACTCGCAGCGGAAATAAAAATAACCATTGTAGCTCGTGAAGCTATAACAACACAGTCTTAAACACGGTTTCAAAACAAGTACAAAATCCGGAGTCTGAAAAGTAAATACAATAGAAATCCCAATACATAAATGTCCACTAGTACATAAGCTGAATAGAAATACTGAATGAAAATAGATAACAGCTAGATAGATGGATAATCTCCTGCAAATCCTCTAGCTCTGAAAGGTGAAATCCAAAGCTGATACTCAGGCTGACCCGAGCGTAAAGCAAAACACAAAACACCCGAGTCAGGACATACATACTTATACGATGTAAACCAACTCAAGTGAACTGTAATAAAATGCATAAGTAACTTAAAGGATGCTTGGGATCGCCCATCTTTTAAGGATTCGTTAAACTATTTACTATATAGTAATATATGCTATTATAATAATGTCTAAAGTAAAGTATAATATATTTAAAAATAGCGTTAAGGAGTTACCCAATATCCCCCTTAACACATTTTATATATTTCCATAGTCTATAAAGTACCGTAATCTCCTCCGTATTGGACGTCGTCTGAGGGCAATCCATAGATATGGTACAAAAAAATCGTATAAGGCGTGCTAAGGTAAGTGACACGGCACAACTAGGCAATACCAGGGTAGATATACCAGTTGCACTTACGGATCGGTGGTAACGCGTAGTAGCTAATACCGCCCACCTCGAGCCACACTCCCAAAAAATCAAAGGTACGCACCAATCAATCACAAAGTATTAGAATGGCTTACGAAGATGTGTGTCCGATAAGAGGAGCGACCTCATTAGCCCCTCGATTGCTCCTGTTTTAGCCACCTTATGCCAACTCACGGGAGTCGGGTCCACATTCATACCTCAAAGGACATCACCACCATACTGCTTCATTCTGGAATCTCCACCGCGTACACGATGGTTAAAGTGGCCTTCGGAGTTGACAGAGAGTATGACAACTTCCAATCCCGGTCTCTTCAACAACCAAACGTTATTATAACCGTGGTTATAAATTTCAAAATGGTTTATATCTCAAATCAGAACATATTCATTTAAACCATTTAAATTCAGTGTCAATATCTTTCAAAAATAAATAAATAATAATATTCATTTCCAAAGTTGTAGCATTTCTAAGTTCGTTCAATTATAATAATTTCAAAAAAAAACACGTCGTATCGTAGCATTCATAACACTTGGAAAATGTGATAATACATAGAAATATTGTCTTTTCAAAAATAGCAGCACTTAGAAAATGTTACTGTAAATATACTAGTATTTCAGAAATATTGTCTATTTCATAAACAATAGCACTTAAAAAAGGTTATTGTAAGTATACTAGTACTTCAGAAATATTGTCTTTTCAGAAACAACAGCACTTAGAAAATGTTATTGTAACTATACTAGTATTTCCGAAATATTGTCTTTTCCAAAAACAGCAGCACTTAGAAAATGTTACTTTAAGTATACTTGTATTTCAGAAATATTGTCTTTTCAGAAACAGCAGCACTGAAAAAATGTTACTGTAAATATACTAGTATTATGAAAAACAGTACAGTTTCAGAATGGTAGCACTAAGAAAATGCTACCTTAAAACTACAACATTTTGGAAATGCTACCAATACAAATCTAAGCTCTATTATAACATTTCAGAACCATTATAATTCTAGCTTTCATCATTTTTAACTTATAAAACATATCTCACATTTCAGAGGATATCATTTAACTTATGATTAAGTAAAATAAAATTTTATAAATAAAATATCCAAATTAAACTATAATTCATTTATTAAGTCAAAAGTACATTATTTTACTTTACTTTTATCTTAACAAGTAACTTAATACTTTATTTCAAAAATAACATTTCATAAATAAAATATTCTTATACTAAGTTAAGCTTAAAATTTCCATTTGAAAACTAAATTTCAATTATCAAGTTAAGTCATATTTTCAGTTACATTTTAAACCATTTATTTACTTCTACATTTTTAACTTATAGAAAATCACTATAACATTTATTTAAATCATTTAAACCTAATTTAAGTTAAAATTTCATATTTTAAATTTCAAATATACTTAATAATTTTCAGAAAATATTTAAAATTAACCACGGGTCTGTATATAATTTTCTAACCTTGGTCAAGTGATATGGATATGTATCATTTCAATCCGTAATTTGAAAATAAAATCTGGGTTCTATCATTTCAAACCCGCAATCCCAAGTCAAATAAAATAAAATAAAAATCGCTTGAGCCTATCATTTTAGCTCATAACAATTTTTTCCTATTCTAATGTCCCTTCGGGTATGTATCATTTCAACCCATAGTGATTCTATTCTAATAAGGAACTTCCAGTGTGAGCAACAAGAAATACAATAAACAGTATAGTCTAGCATATCATATCAGGTGATGTAACAAATATATAATCAGGTTATAACATCATGAAATATCTATCACAGCAGAGCATATCACTACTACATATCCACTTGTCATTATTTCATAATTGTGTAAGTACGAATGTCAAGAGTGATAAGCCACCTTGTAAAGCTGGAGATAACAATTCAAAACACACGAACAAACTTCGAAAAGCATGACAAAGCATGATTCAAATTCGAGTGGATGGAGAGCCAAGATTCGAATCTTGTAAATAAATAAATATGAACATCCACAAATATCAAATTCAACACATAAACATAAATCAAAACAATGCAAAATATGAATCAAAATGAAAGAAGATTGGCTTAACCCTTCAAGTAGGCTCGGCCACTTGTGTTTTGGGCTTGGTCATACCACTTGTGCTCGGTCATCATCCAAACATGGGTCGGCCATGACGGTTTAGAAGCAAGCATGCTCGGCTAAGGCTAGCAAAAAGACACGGCTAGGAGTTATGAAGAGATGGTAACCCAAAAGTCAAGTGAAGGCAAAAGGAAAAGGGTCAAGATGGGTTTTGGGTTCGGCCCTTTCGTTGCATGGCTCGGCCATGGTGCTAGGCTCTGGATCATGTCTAGTCACACCACTAGCACGGCTTGGAGATGAATAATTGGTCAAGGCAAGGGCAAAGGAAGTGGAGTGGTTGATGGCCGAGGAAAGCACGAAGGAATTGGGTGATAGCGTGGGCACGGATAGGGTTTGTGAGGCCATAGGAAGGGGTTTTGGGTCGAAGAGGTCACGACATCGGGCATGGAGGTGAAATGGTGATGGTTGTGGTCGGTCTAAGGTGATGGAGGCAGAGGAGAGGTCGGCTAAAGGAGGATGGCCGAGACTTGCAAATAGAAAAACAAAAGAAAGAAAAATGAAAAAGAGAAGGAGAAGAAGACATGAAGCTTACTGCCAATTCTTTTGTTCAGTAAATGAATGAGAAAGAGAGGTGAGGAATAATTTTTGTATGTGAATTAAGGAGAGAATGAACGACTAGAGTAATTGAGAGGAGTTTTGAACGGCTAGGCTTAGGAAAAGTCACACTTTATATTAAAGAAAAGAAGTTAAGTCTTTTAGCATTTCCAAGCCCAAAAATCCAAATAAAAAATCAAACAAAAGTCCAAAAAGATAGAAAATAGAAAATAAAATATAACGTAAAAATGAAGTAGAAATATAGAATAGAAAATAAACAGAAAAATGCTGAAAATAATCATGTGTAAAATGCTGAAATTTATCAGATTTTAAAAGTATTAAATAGAATTTGACGAAAAGAAAAACAGAACCAATATCAGAATCAAATTCCGCTTCAAAGAAAAAATTTAGAAATTTAAAATTCAAGTTTGAAATTTTCAACTGAAAGGTAAAGTTTGACCACAGTTGACCAAAATATAAAATTTCCAGGAAATATTTATTTTATTCTATTTGGAAAATAAATTACAAACAAAATCCAAAATTACATTGGAAAATTCCAAAATTTCAATTTTAAATGATTTAAAAAAAAATCAAAGTTTTCAAATAAAATTGAATTAAAATATTTATGAAAATTATGGGTTGTTACAATAGGGTCATCTACTATTATGCGGGGCATAGGGTCTCATCCGCTATATAATATGGGAATATCAATCACTCTAATATATATACTATTATATATATATATATATATATATATATAATATCACATCCAGTCAATTAAATCAATCAACCAATAATTTAAATTTAACTATTTAAATTTAAAAAGGTAATCCAAATGAGTGAGATTAACTCATCTTTGATTTTTGTTTTGCAATCTAACCCAAACCGGATATTTCCTTCACGATTTTGGAGCTTGTACAAACATTATATGTTTTATTAACAATTGAACAATCGAATAACCAATTATCATTTAAATAACTTTAGTTAATCAATTATTTCATTTGAACCAACCAAACCACCTATTAACGTTCAATAATGTAATTTAAACTAATTTTCCTTTAAACAATTTTTTTAGTAACCAAAATAATTATACAAGTAAATTAAATAAATTAATTTCAAATAATACATTATTTTAAAATAACCTAGTAAATTAAAAACGTGTATATGTACATTTACTTTATTAAAACTATTTATATACTTAAAATCTGTATAGATCCCAAAATCGATTTTGTATAAGCTTCTAAACATTTTAAAATTCTATATATATTTTTTTTCAAAATGAAACTTTATCTTACAGTTGAATTTTTTTCTTTTCTTTACCCTACATATATACATATATAGGTACAAACAAAATTTTCTTTCTAACTTATATTGTAAAAAAAATTTCTCTGAATATCAAATAATTCCAGTCAGAATAATACCTCTTTCCCTGTTCGACTTCGACATCTCCAAGTTCGAATTCGACATCTCCAAGCTCGAACGACAAAATGAATCGCCCCCCTTTGCATTTTTCCCAAGTTCCACGGCCATCTCCTCTGGCTCGTAGTCACACGCGATTGCTTCCACTGTCGATCTGCTCGAGACGTCGCGCCCACTCCTCTCGATGGCAACCCTTGGCTGCCCCACCTTTCGATTGATCAAGTCGACATCATGATTTACTCGCATGTTCGAGCACGCGAAATCTCCTCCGTCTTCGATCTGTAGATCATAATCGCCTTCTCCTCGTTAGCTTGATTTTGGGTACACGATTTTTTTTTTCGAGTTTTAAAGAAGGCTCAGCCTTGCGTGGAATAAGAAATGGAAAAGGATGAAAGAAGATGATGGTGATTTTATTTTGGTTTGGCCATTCTTTTTTTCAAACTTTCTTCGACGATTTTGAACAGGAGAAGGGCTCGGTTGTATTTATTTTTCCAGCTTTTATTTTCTTTTTCTCAACTGAATAACAAGAAGGAGAAGGGGACATCTGGTACGTATAGATGACAGATGGCGTGAAGCAGAAGACAAGTGGTCATGGTATGAAAAGATAAAGTTCTGATGTGAATTATTTTGACCAGTCAAATTATATTTAAATTCTAAATTTAAATCGTCTCGAAAATGCAATTTAAAATTTCGAACTCCTATCGAGGCATGCCGCTAGGTGTCTATAATGTTATACCCCTATTTCGAATGCAATGGAAAAGATTTCGAGTCCTAATTCGATCGTGTGGAGAAGATAGCCTTTCAGACCCAGCCAATATATTGAATTATCGATAGAGATATTCAGCGCGTTTACATCACGTACCGCTAAACGATAACTCCAAACTCTACGAAATTTGAAATCCGATAATAACATACTGTTACGGATCCAATGGAACAGGTTTCGTCAAATTCCGAGACTGTGCCCCGGAAGGCTATTTTTAAATATGAATATAAACTAAACAAATCACTTTTGAATTCGAATTCAAAGGTTCTATTATCCTCAGTATTATCAATATAAATTTCACAAGCCTTTGCAATATTTTTAACAAGCCTGAAACTCCAAATTTCATATTTTACCCAATTCCCTCTTAATAATCAAATAATTAAATTATCCAAAATTTAGTGATATTTGAAATTCAAGTTAAACATTAACTTTTAAATATTTAAAATAGATTAAATATTCCAATTTCAAATATTCAAAAATTCCGGGTCGTCACATGGGGTGTGCCCGATAGGAGGAATGACCTCACTTGGCCCGTCGATTGCTCCTGTTTTAGCCACCTTAAGCCAACTCATGGGAGTCGGGTCCACCTATATACCTCAAAGAGAATCGCCGCCACCATCCTACTTCTTTCTGGAATATCCATCGCATACACAGTTGTTAAAGTGGTTTTTGGTATTGGCAGAGAGTATGACAACATCTGATCCCGGTCTCTTTGACAACCAATCGCTTATTACACACTGGATGGTTCTTTTACATTTCCAAAATCATTTCATAATTGATATCAAAATATCACATACGATTCAAACCATATCACTTTTGAAAACATTACATACTTTCGAAATCATATTCGCCTTTGAAATCATAGTTCGATAATTATATTTCTTTTTAAAGTCAAATTCATAATTTATATGAAAATATCGTGTTCTAAAAACTATACCACTTTCAAATCATATTTCTTCCAAAAATCATATTTCCAAAACAGATTTATTCCTTGCTTCAAAATCGTCATTTCAATTTATTATAACATTCAAAATTCCAACTTAGGTTATAACATCATTTAACCTTATTCTCTTTTTAAACCAATTGAATTGAATTTAAACACTTCCACTTTACTAAATCTGGAAATTTAGAAATAGTTTAAATAATTATAAATAGCTAAAATACTCCAAAATAGTTTAATTAAAGGTAAAGTACTTTTAATTTGATTTAAATAGTTAAATAGATTAAATTTAGATTAAATATAATTAAAATAGATTACATAACTTCAAAATACATTAATTATATTTAAAATAAATTAAATGGTTTAATTAGTTTAAAAATAAATAAAATTGGGTTTAAAATAGATCAAAATAATTTATATAGTTAATAGTAGTTAAATTTGAAAATCTTAATAATTAGAAAATTTAAAATAATATATTTTAAAACAGTTTATGTAAAAATATGAGTTTGAAATTAATACCAAATTAAACTATTCATTTCATTTCAACATATTTAGACCATTTTAAATTTCCAATTGACAAACAAAATTTAAATAAACTATTGAATTTCATATCGTTTCAGTTCATGTTCAAATATCAAATTTCGGATTATTCAAATTTCAACACATTTCAAGGTTATTTTCAAACAAATTTAATAACTCAATTTTGATAGAATTTCTTTTATACATAAACGTTTAACTTTAAACTTCCGATTTAATTTCTTAAAGAAATTATTTTTAAACCAATTCACATTTCAACGCAAAACTTGATTTTTCCAAAATACTTCAATTTATATAAATCAAATTTCATTTCAAAATATCATTTAATTAAATTCAAAAATTTAGGGGTTTTAAAATCATTTAATTTAACCAATCCGATGTTCGTATACAATTTTATACTTAAGGGTCAAGTGATACGGATATTTATCATTTCAATTCGCAATTTAAAACTTTACGGTTAGATATCATGTCAAACCGCAATCCCAAATTAATAATAAAAATCCATAACGAACTTGTAGTTTATAACGGTATAAAATAAAAAATCCATTCAACCAATATCAACAATCCACATCCTTCACAATCATCATCCAAAATAATCAATAAATATCAATATAGAACTGATAATCGATAAAAGGCATTTACTGGCAGTTTATATTCAATAATAAATTAAATAACGATTTAATTCGAATAAATTCAAATCAAATGAGAGGATGATTTAACATATACCAAATAGTCATAAATAAATTTCTAATCACATCCACAAATTAAATTTAACAAATATAAGAAATTTTAGAAGTTATGAGTGGGTTAAAACACTCACCATTTGAATTTAAATTGAATTTAAATCCAATTTAAACCCAAATTCAAATAGTCCTCGAATCCGTCCAAACTGTTGCCAAAATGTGTGGAATTTCAATACGATCCTAATAAAAAAACCATGTGTAAATTGGACATCGTATGCAAAAGTTATACGAGTTAGAAGTTATATAACTTAAAATTTCAAAACAAGTAAAATAATATTGTTGCAATTACACGTCACCAGCTGAGCTTGCCAATTTCGAAAGCCTAGCTCTTGTACACGAACAGTTCAACCGCCATCTCATTATCGTTGACTGTGCAATCGCCGCCGCCAGCACCATCTAACCCACGATCAAACCTTGCCAACGACCAAGCCTCTTCCGGCGGACCCCCTTGTGACCGTGCGACAACGTCTACAGCCCTCCATCGTAAGTGGCCGCGCAAGTAACATTGCCCAATCCCAACAAATCCTGACTACTCCATCGTGATGTAACTAAACAGATCGACGCTGCATGACAACCTCCATGAGCCAATATCCTCGGATCGTCCTACGGTTGACGATCTGTCGTCAACCCCGACAACTCACAATGAATGGTCGAGGATAGATTGTCGATTTTCGACCAAATAGATTACCAAATCGAAGAACCGACAGCAGAATTGACTTGCGCTTGTCGAGAGCTTCAAAATGGTATATAATATGATTTAGTTTGAGGAGTTTGATTTTTGGAATTGGTTTTGAAATTGAAATAGAATTGAGAATTTGTATGTCTGTTATTGGAACGAGGAGTTGAGAAGAAAATGTACGTATAGACAAATAAATATAAGGAGTTCCTAGGGTTTATAACGGGGTATTTATAAGTAGATCAGAAATAGAATGATTGGACCTGATTGATTTACACGTTGAACGAAAAATGACCCGAAAAGACCGTTCTGCATCCGAAATGCAAATGGGTCAACCCATATATCAAATAAATGTTTTCAAATATTTCGAACCAAATAGAATAGGTTTCAATCATCGTATGAAGAAGTTACGTTAAAATCAGCTTATTTCAAATTGATTTCAATTGATTTCAATTAAATTGATTTCTAGGCATTTCGAGTCCGTACGATCAAACGACAAGTCTGATCGCTGTGAAACTTTAAATCCTACAATAATTCACTGTTAAAGGTCCGATGAAACTAGTTTCGTCGAAATCTAAGAAAGTTGCCAAAATGGCTATATTTCAGTTAATTAAATAAATTAATATTAAATTAATTAGGTCGAATTTTCAATGTCAATTCTATGGTTAACAAATTTTACCATTTTTGATTTCTTTAACATTCACAATAATTAAAAAAAATTTAGATATCAAATTAAAATTAATTAATTTACCAATTACAGTGTTTAATTTCAATTGCCATTAAATCCTACTATTTATAATTAATTCCAATAAATTGTTTTTATTTGGTTTAAATCTTTTTATACTTAATCGGTTATTACTCAAATAATCATAGTTAATATTTATTCTACATTTCATTACATCAATATCCTTAAATTCCTATCTTTCCTTTGTATTGACTATTATTTTCAATTATATTGAATTTTTCAAAAAAATTCCTTATTAATTAAGATTTAATTTCCCAATTAATTCACTCATCTACTTTTCATTCTTTCAGTAATCAATTACCATATTATGAGATAGAAGTTACATTGGTTTCATCTTATAGGATTAATATTAGTTGATATCTTATTACATTATATTCCCACTATCAGCTTTATTTACATTAACATGACATTTAATGACATTAAATTGCAATAAATCCAATTGTTATAACCTATAATCCAAAAATTGACTAAATCTTAATTTCCATTCTTATTATTCTACCAATTGTCATATTATGGATGAAATTTACATTATTACCATATATTACCTTAATTAACATTAACGTAGTACTTAATTACATTTATTGCAATTGGTTTCAAATTAAATACAACAAGGCTAAATAAATGGCAACACATATTAATTATTACCATTAACTTTAAATCACACTTATAGATTCATAATTCACAAACAAATGTTGCTATTCTTACATAATAATGATTTTATTTTATTACCATTAGCTCTCTATTTCAAACAATAATTAAATATTTACATTTGTTTCTTGTATTCAATTTTATACCCAAGTATAACAATTTTCATTATTTCATTATTGGAACTTCATTTCAATTGTTATAATTAGTTTTAGTTACCATTGCTACATTTCATTTTAGCATTCATTTCATTATTAAATTACAAAGTTTTTATTTCTTTTCAAATTAAATTACCAAAATTCATTAATTTAACAATTTAAATTGTCGAAAATTTACGGGTCGTTGCATAGTGGAAGCACTTAAGGTTAAGCCTTCCCTCATAGATCAGATTGGATCAAGGCAGCAAGAGGATTCATAGCTTATGGATATTTTGGATAGGATTAGTAGAGGAGAGGTCTCTAGACATCTCAAATGCTATTCCATTGATAGTAAAGGGTGGCTAAGGAGAGATGGAAGACTTTGTGTCCCCCGCACTAGTGATTTGATGAGAGCAGTTCTAGAAGAAGCACACCATTCTCGAATAACTATTTATCCGGATGGTGATAAGATATATAGAGACATGTAGAGAGTGTTTCATTAGAGCGGCATAAAGAAGGATGCGACAGAGTTTGTAACTAAGTGTCTTGTGTGCCAAAGAGTTAAGATGGAGCAGTAGAAGCCCGGTAGATTGCTTCAACCATTGGATGTACCGGAATGGAAGTGGGATAGTGTTTCGATGGACTTCATAGATGGTTTACCTTGATCTAGAAAGGGGAATACCAGTATTTGGTTGATTGTAGATTGTTTGACTAAGAGCGGCCACTTCATTCCGATCAAGAGTAAGAGGACGACACCTTATTTGGCATTCTTATATGTTCGTGAGATAGTCTGACTTCATGGAGTTCCCTCTAGCATAGTGAGCGATAGAGACCATATCTTACTAGTGAGTTTTGGAGAAGCTTGCAAGAGGCTTTATGGATGCAGCATAGGTTGAGTACGGCCTATCACCCTAGACGGATGACAAACGGAGAGAGTTAATAGAGTTCTTGAGAATTTTTTGAGGATGTGCATTCTTGATTTTAGAGGAACTTGGGAGGAGCATCTTCCTTTAGTGGAGTTTGCATATAATAACAGTTTTCAGGCTAGCATTGGGGTGGGACCTTTTGAAGCTCTTTATGGAAGACCTTACAAGTCACATTCCTGTTGTTTGGAGTCTACAGAGATATTTCTACTCGGTCCCGACATGGTTAGAGAGACTTTGGAAAAGATTGATTTGATTAGAAGGAGAATGAAGACGGCCTAACATAGACAGAAATCCTATGTAGATAAGCAGAGAAGGGATATTGAGTTTGAGATAGGAGATTTGGTTTATATTAAGGTGTCTTCGCTAAGAAAGGTAGCGAGATTTGGATCAAATGGGAAACTTGCTCCTAGATTCGTAGGACCGTTCCCCGTTGTGGAAAGAGAAGGGAAGATGGCATATCAGATAAAGCTAACAGAGGGGCTCGCAGGAGTTCATAATGTTTTTCATGTTTCACACTTGAGAAAGTGCTTACATGATTCAGCAGAGATAGTGGAACCTAGCCAACTTAAAGAAGTTGAAGTGTAGAGAGAGGCATCGGTTCGTCGCATTCCTACCAAAATCGTTGGACGTGATATCAAGAAGCTTAGGAATAAGGAAGTACCTTTGGTTAAGTAATAAGGAAAGCTCCTTTGTGCCGCTCGATTGGAAATTTTTTTTACAATATAATATATAACACAAATATACCCAATATATATCAAATATACATTCAATCTCAATGATGAGGCATCCTGAAGTGAAAAAAATATAAAATCATGGTATGTAATCTGAGATACGTATCTTATTATTAATAATACGAGTGAGTTCACTCGTACTAAGCAAGAAAAAGCATATTAATCCGCGTATACGTCAAACGATCTTCGTATGTACCTATCTCAACTCAATTTAGAATATTAGTTACTTATAATAAGATATAAAACATGTATGAGTCAAATAGAACCATATAGCATGATTTTGAATCCAAATCATAAGCACAAACACAAACATCCAACATACAACAATCATATGCAATCAAAAATAGTTAAAACAATGATTTACAATAAAAGAAACCATTCAACCATTGATATTCATCAAATTAATCCAAATTATCACCATTTACATTTCATTGTCAATATTTAATTTACTACCATTTCTTATTATGTCTAAATTTTATTAACATTTAATTGACACATTTCAATTTATTTGCATTCAACCAACTTTCATTCAATTAGATTCTAGTTTAATTGATTTTCATTTAATTTGTTTACTTCCAATTGATTGACATGCACTTATTGACATTAATGAATTCACATTCTATTAATTTACATTTGTTTATAGTCACGTTCATTTTTTTCACTTCCATTATTTCATTTCAGTAATTCATATAATTAATTACATTTAAGAGATTTTATTCCATACCACATTCCATTTTCTTTGTATCATTCATATTTATCAAATCTATAAGTTATAAAACTTTAGCTTTTATGCTTCGCAAAACATTTAAATTATAATGTTCATATTTTTTTCATATCAACATCATTTATGAACCATTTTATAAAATCATTCCATTTAACCTTGTTAAGTTAAATTTATATCATTATCACTTAATATTTTAATACTAATATTATTGCTAAACCATTTAAGTTTATTATAAGTATTTTACAAAATTGCAGCTCATTTTTATTATTATTCCATAACCGTAATTCAGATTAATCCATTGATTCACTTCATTAGTTTATTTCATTAATTTAAACTCGTATTATAATTTTACTTAAGTAAATTTTTTATTTTATAATTCCAATTCATATTAATAAATTTTCCTTTCCCACAACTAATTTCATTCAACTTATTAAGTAACTTCATCTTATAGTTCATATTCAAATCCATATCATTAATTTTTCTCTTAAGCGAATTTTTTCTATGCTCATATTCATATTAACAAAATTTTCTTTTTATCACAATATATTTCATTCAATTTTCTTAAGTTAACTTCCATCTTTTAATTTATTTCATTAACTTATTTCATATATAATTAACTAAAATTTGATTTATTAAAGCTCATTTCATTTGTAATTAACTTAGTTTCATCCAATTTTCAATTAAATCCAATTACTCACATTAATTTTTCTTATACTCATTTGTTTTTATTCAATTTCTATCACAATTCAAATTGTGTTTCAATTTATAATTCTAGTTGTATTTATTCTATTAATTCATTTATAGTTTAAGTGGAATTAATTCACTCCATAAATTTATCTAGTTATATTCAAATCCAATTCAATTCATTTAATATTAATTTAAACTTCATTTCATTTTAATCCATTACTCATTTATTTAATTTTATTCAAGGTAAATTTTCTTATCGTTCATATTTAACAAATTTAAAATTTGTTTTTAGCTTAACATTCTCAAATCTATAAATTAAACAATTATTCATTTAAAATCCAATTTTTTTTATCTAATACATTTCAAAGACATTACATTTTATTTAAGCTTTCTTGAGTTAGACTTCATTTTATTTACTTAATTTCACTAACTCCATTTAATTAACATTTCTTAGGTTAATTTTTTTCTTCATATTTTCAATTTGAATCTTTTATTGTTTGCCTAACCAAAAATATTCAACAGTTTTAAAATTTTATTTTACTTTCCTGTTCAAATCTATAATTATAAACTTATTATTATCTATACTATTGTAATTTATAAGTTCAAAACTATTTTCATATATTTATCAAATCATACATGGAATATTTTCACAAAAAAACATTTTTTAATCGAAAATAAATTTATTTTGGTAGCAATTGTCACTTAGAAACGCGAAAATGAATACTGGTGATGCTGTAGTCATCCCTAGAATTATTTCCTAACGACCAAAGTGAGTTCAATGCTTATTTCTTCGAAAAATATTTTCAAAATATTTTCTAGTCAAAACTCTTTCAAAAAAAATTAATATTAGTTTTTGAAGGTTTAAAACAATTTTGAAAACATAAGGATTTAAATTCTAAAATTCTCAATTTTTAAATCCTTCTATTTATGATCTATATTATAAATATACTTATACAAATTTTGTTACCTTACATTTTTGTTATTTCAAACAATTCTTATTATAATTAGATTTCAATTCAATTTAATTATCAAATGCTTCATAAAATTCACAACACATTCGTTTTATATTAAATCAACCAATAATCGATGATAACTAAATATTATCATCTTCAAACAACTTCTTTAATAATCATTATATATAAAATATAATTTAGGTAAAATTATTTCATTTACTCGATTTTTAAAACAATATTATGTCGACTTGCTTCTTTTAAGTGTTTATAAACCCCTATCGATAATTTGTTATCCCACGCACCGATCAAAATTCATAAACAACTCAACGAATAAGTAAACACAACATAAAACATTTTATTTCACTAATAAGTATGCTCTCTTAATATATACACTCAACGGACTCATTCTAGGGTATTACTACCCTATCTCTAATGAGTCAAACCCCATAAAGCAAAGATTATCAACAAACCTAAGCTTTGATACCAACTATGGCGACCCACATTTTGAAAGGTTTAAATCGAAAATAATCCATACATGTCCAACTTAAACAATCTAGAACGTAGATAATCAATGGGGATAATTAAGAAAATAAGGAAAGAAGAAGAAAAAAACACGGAATCTCACAGTGGAATGATAAAATATAATAGTCAAATAAAAGTTCATGAAGCTGTTTATATCATACATTTGATTATAATTTATACAACAGGGATAAATAAATAATGCAACAGAGTAACGGGATGCAGAGAATAATAATAATAATAGTAATATACCAAATCTTCATCTTCGTCCTCCAGAGAATAATATTCTATACGTTGAAAAAACTCAGAACTAACCCGAGCGTAATGGAAAAACAAAACACTCGAATCGGGACTAAATACCCTTATGTAAGTAAATCAATATCGTGAAATATGAGTGTAAATAACTTAAGAGATGTTACAGGATTTACCATCTCCTAAGGGTCAGTTAAACTATTTATATATAATAGTATACGCTATAATGGGTAATATCTATCAGTAAAATAAATATCAAAATAGCATTAAGACTTTATATTGATCCACCTTAACACATTTTTATAGCATGTAGTCTATACAGGTCCTGTAATACAACTAGTAACGTCGGTAGCCAATGAGTCCCCTATAGGTACAATACTAAACCAACGTCGTAATGGGCTCGTATAAGGATAAATATGACAAGGCACGTGAGGCAATGCCTAAGGTAGGATTCTATCAGTTTACCCTTTCTGGCTGGTCGTAACCCATCTATGGCCGACCACGACTATCAATCCAAACAAAAGGTGCAACTATCGAATACGAAATCACAATAGTAATAAGAGGGATCAACGTCGCTAGAGGTAGCTAACCTCATTGGCTAGACATAGGCTCCTATTTTAGTCATTTTAATTATGACACTAGTATCAAAGCTATTCATCATCGTTCACTTACATCATTCCAGTAAGCATTCGCCAATTTGACCACTACATTCTGGATATCATCCATCGCATACACAAAGTGTTTCCAATATAGAGAGTATGCCAATAGAGGCCCCAGTCTCTCTAACAACCGAACGTCGTTTTACACACCGGTTGGTACCTTTATATTTTGAAAACAATTCGTACTTGATATTAGAATATCATATTCGTTTCAAAATCATATCCATTTCAAAATCATCATATTTACTCAAAATATAACATATCAATTTTGCCCTAATATCTCGATTTCAGTTCCAAAACTGTTTCGATTTTCAATTTATGTTATAACTTCGTATTAACCTCGTTCGCACTTAAATCCAAGATTTAAATATAAACATTCCACCCTTTGACCAGTTTGAATTTTAAGAAAATAGTTTGAATAGTTTTATAATAGATTAAATAGTTTAATATAAAAGAGTTTGAGTATTGAAATTGGTTTGTATTGTAAAATAGTTTGGAAAATCAAAATAATTTTAATATTTAAGAATATAGATTTTAAACCATTCACACTAAAATAATTGATTTGAAAATAATTTCAAAGTCAAACTGATTCAATTTCAAATTTCTCAATTCAAATCAATTCCAATTTCCATTTCGACTTAATCGATTCAATTACAATTTCAAGTCGAATTTTACTTCGATTCCAAATTAATTTCAGTTTCAATTCCAAATTATTTTCACCTCCAATTCCAAATTAATTTTAATTCCAATTCCAAATTAAATTCAATTCCAATTTTAAATTAATTTAAATTCCAATTCCAGATTATTATTTTTTTAGCAAAGCAAAAATGCCATAATTTACACATTCAAGAACAAGTATGCATCGACTATGCTGGGGATCGAACCCAGAGTCTATGGTTTCGTAGGCCAGCGCCTTATCCATTGGGCGACAGAGTCACATTAAAACTTTGGGGCCAAGGAAACTATGTTTGCCCTGGCCTTTGGTTAAGCCGGTTTTATAAGTGGTCGTGCACTATGTCTCATTATTGTGGCCGCTGGGATTCGAACCGGTGCCACTACAACCACATGTAGCAACTCCACTATGTCTTAACCACTGGACCACTAGAACTTGACGAAAAAACTTTGGGGCCAAGGAAACTATGTTTGCCCTGGCCTTTGGTTAAGCCGGTTTTATAAGTGGTCGTGCACTATGTCTCATTATTGTGGCCATTGGGATTCGAACCGGTGCCACTACAACCACATGTAGCAACTCCACTATGTCTTAACCACTGGACCACTTAAATTCCAATTCCAAATTAATTTCAATTCTCAAATTAAAACCATTTGATCTATATCAATTCCACGTTCGATTTCCAAAATATCAATTCAAAATATTACCTTCAATATCCAATTTAAAATCCAAATCTTCAAACATACTTCAATTCGGAACTCAATTTCGAAATATCATTTTATATCACTTTAACTTAGCAATATTCAAAGTTCGAATAAAAGTCCAATCTTTTAAAACAAATCAATTTCTGAAAGTCACAGCATATTTCGATTATAACTTCAAAATCTCAACTTCAATTATTTAAAACAGTTCCTGTTATCAAATTTAAATTTCAACGTTTCAAGCTCAAGTTCGAAAATAATTCGATTTTATTTCTTAAATCAAATCATTTAAATAATTTCAAATCAAAATTTTCAAAATCATTTAATTTAACCAATATGGTGTCCGTATATAATTCTCTATCCTATGGCCAAGTGAATTAATTATTTTAATTTGATTCCAAGGATGGATATATATCATTTCAATCCAAAAGAAATGCCATAGCTATATATCATTTTAACCTATTCTTAATTTATTCGAAATAATTCAATTTACAGTTTTATAAATTGTAAATAATGTACAAGATGATAACATGATACATAAAAATAAATAAACATTCAAAATATCGACCAATAGCATCCATCACAATTAATCATCCAACCAGTCAGTAAAATTTATAACAATTTCATAGTTATCAATATCAGGTATTTTATTGGCAATTAAATTCTAATTCACTTTAACTGTCAATTCAAATTCTATCAATTAATTCAAATGTCAAACTAAATGTCAATTAAATTTATCAAACAACAATCAGTAAATTTCAATTCGCTTTATGATATAAATATTACTAACATAAAAATTATTTCAGTCAATTATGAGCGTCTAAACACTCACCTTTTAATTTGAAACTAAAAATTTTACCAGCTTCAAATAAATTTCGAACCAACTCCAAGCTTTAGTCGATACGATTCCAGTGCCTCTTATTTTCGCCTGAATCAGACCTCGTATGAGAAAGTTACAGAATAATTAGCATAACGATAATTAAAATTAATATTAACAACTAATAATATAATTAAAATAAAAATAATCGCTAACCTCTTCTTCACATACACATCTCGTTCATTCCCAGTTAAACCCATATGCGTGACCCATCTCTAATGCATGCATGCCACGATACTCGACCGGAGTTCGATCTGACATCACCGCCCTATGTACCGCTCCAAGCCTCACCTAGGCTGGCGATCTCATTGCTAGTGCATGCGTGTACGCGCATGGAAATCCCAAAGACTGCCATGTCACCTAGCCTCGATTCTGGTGAATCCATGATGACATAGAACTATTCGACCGTTGGATGTGCAGAGCTCATCGAGCTCTATGTTTTCTCTTTTGGAAATTTTCAATTTCGTTGAAAGATGAGGGAGATCGAAGGAAAAGAAGGTCAAAAATTGTGACATCCTACCTCTATACTCACACTAGCCAAGTACATTGGGGGTAATGCCATCGACTAGCATGAAGAATAAAGATATTGAGGAGCGACCATCTGTGTAATTGCTTTGTGCGAGTACCGATATGTCAGATAGTATGACATGCATTTCATTTCAAGAGGAAATCTGACATATCCAATACAAAATCAAAGCTATTATATAGTGGCTACGTGGCCTTCGGAAACAAATATAAAATAAGCATAACAACAAAAATCAGTCACGGATATTCATATCGCTAAGGTGGAAACAGATATGAATATAACACATAGAAGTGAACATCAAAGTAGTATTCATACAAGATCCACTACCTCACAAAAGAATAGGTACAAGTACTAGACAAAAGAATAAGTATACATCAAGTAGTCTCTATCTCGAATGTATAAAAACAAAACTACTGAGCTAAAGTAGTTAGCCAAAAGTCAAAAGCTAGTCTCTGCTAAGAAGTTAAGTGGAAGCACCTGAAACACCTCGGTCTGCCCCGAGTATTATTTAAGAAGAAAAATAATAAACGGACCAGTCTAGCTATAAATATCATACAAAGTGAGATAGGATAAGAGATATGACAAAAATATATGATGACAATAATATCATACTGTGACAAGTACATATTTGATAACAATGAAAATCATACAATGTCTCAAATCTCCTCAAATATCCAAAAAGAATATCATATTCTTTAGCTTATACACCAAACCTCAAATATTGACAAAACATATCAATGCAAATCGCAATGGTGGAACATAAATTCTAGAAATCGATAACTAGAAATCCAGAAAACACAAAGGGGGAGGCCTATCATAAACGGGAGCATGAAAACTCACCAACATGTGTATCACAATCGGGATGCTATGCCATGGTCGCTACCCCACCAATTTGAGCCGAAGCTCAACCGAAATAGGGTTTAGTGCACCATGCAAATAAAGGGACATCGCACATCGCTAGTCTAAATCACAAAATGATCATCATTGATCGATAAGTGTAAATTACATTAAGCTAGTAAATAAATGAATTTAGCTTCATGTCCCATAACCACTAGCTTAACTTTAATACTTACGAACAAATTGTAGATTTCCATTCGAAAATTGTCACGAGAGTTCAATTGAACAAGTCCAAGAACTAACCGACGAAGTAAACACAATCATTTCATGCCACTTGTTTTTCTAAGTTGTTTAATTGGATTTCTCATGCGAATAAGGTAAAGTTTGATGTACTAATAGATTGGAAAACGGAATTAAAAACGAGCTTTGTATTAAAAGTAATGTTGAAATAATTTTTGTGAAAGAGTTTGAGTGTTTACTGCTAGTATAGAAACCTTTATATTTTAAAGTGACAAATCATAGAAATGATTGTAAAAAAAATCTATCACCAAAATCCACATTCAACAACATGAATTAAAACCATAAAAATCGATATCAAATCCAATCAAATGGATATTCCTAAAAATCAAGAAAAGAAGTCATCAAAGTCGATAATAAATGACAATAACTAACCGGATCAACAAAAATCGATAAAAAATAGAAATTCACTCAAAAATAGGCAAAATTGAATAGAACCAAATGCTTGGTAGGTTTAGTAGACGTCTGAACCTGGGTTCTGGAAGTTTTTCTTTTTTTTTTCTTTTTTTTTAGAGCCTCCCAGATGTCTGGTTGGATATAACTAGACGTCTGGTTGGATTTGACCAGACTTCAGGTCCTGGGCTCTGGAATTTATTTTATGCTTCATCTTATATTTTTTCCAGAAGCCCCTACCAGACGTCTGGAATTTTCAACAGACATCTGGTTGCCTGGGCCTGGGCAGAATTTGCCTCGACCAACGATGGCCAAATCAATTCGAAGGTGATCGGACGAGCGATGGAGGCTAGGGATTTATGCCAAGCGACAACCCAGTCCTATAGGCTCTTCGATACACTCCAAATAACATTCCAAACATCCATAGTAGGATTTTCATAAATTTTGACTTCAAAACCAAAAATTGGAAAATTAACCAAGCCAATTCAAATCAAAAGCAATTGAACATGAATGGATCTTAGAAATTCATACCCAACAATAATGAAAGCTATAGACATAGATGTGAGTTCAAGAACTCGCCTTTAAATTCAAAAACAAGGAATGAGAAGCTCTAAAACAAGCTTAGACCAATTCCTCTTCACTACACTTCTAGAATCTTCAATCTATTATCAAATGCAAAATTTTTCCTAAGTTAGGTTATAGGAAAAATCAAGAATTGAAGAGTGATTGAGATGGGGAAGATGAAGAGGATGCTTGCCTAAGCTTCTTCTTGGTTTAGGACTTGAATTTGAATTTCCTAAGAGAACTAGAGCTTAGGAATTTAGTTTCCACTTCCCACCATCCTTCCTAGGACATGAGTGTTCGGAATTTAGAAAATGGAATGAATGAATTAAGAGGAGTGGAGTAGGAGGTATTTGGTAGAGGGCATGGATTCTCTTATTGGATTAGTAGGCTAGAACACAACCCAATGCCCAAACAAAATTCCAAAATCCTAATGAACTCCAAACACATCAACGTTTATACTCAAACAAGTTATAAATGTCATTTTGAACATAATGAACGTGGTCTTGAGTCCAGATTCGACCGTTTACGAAAAGTCACATTTGGGACATTAATTCAACTAGTGATATTATATTTAAATAAAACATTTAAATATATAATCGTAAAATATGCAAGTTATTAAAAAAATTGGCCGTTGGAAGGGAAACAAGCGATCATATTGGAACTAGGGCTTGGAATAATATAATAATAAATTTTCTCGTTTTGTGTGCCATATTTATATAGTTAGGTCCAAAACCGTCCGAACTCCAACCGAGGCCTGCCACCTGGAATTGATAATGTTTTACCCCCATTCCAAACAGAATGGAACTAGTCTCGAGGTATAATTCGATCGTATTAAGAAGATAGATTTTCAAAGTCAAATTATTTTATCGAGTTCCGAAATAAATTTTTACACGTTTTAAGCTCGTAAGGCCAAACGACAAGTCCGATCGCTACAAAACTTGAAATCCTACAATAATTCATTATTTCTGATTTGATGAAATCAGTTTCGTCGAAATCCGAGATAGTGACCAAAATGGCTATTTTTACACGTTAATTATAATATAAAATTTCAATTTATAATTTTTCACCTTTAAATCCCGTTTTAAAAGTAAATGATCTTCATTCATGTTTAAATCAAATTTAAATCAACTTTCGATACCATTTTCATTTATATTAAATTCAGAATTCAATTATTCAAATAATTTCCAATATTAAATTTAGACAATTTAATTATCCAACAAATCACCATATTTCAATATAAGTTATTTAACTTATAAAATTTAACTTCCAAACCCAAATTCAAATAATAACAACTACTTCCATTTTTCAGTAATTTACCATTCATTATTCAATTCCAAATATGGCTTAAAAACACGTATAATATATAGTATTTCATGTCAATATTTATTATCGCCAAAATCTTCGAAATTGTTTATCTCAAAAATTTATTCAAGTTCATATCCAATAACTACACTAATAATTCATTAAAATTTATTTTTAACCAATTATTATTCAATAATTATGTCAAATTCTATAATTTAAAATAGTTAAAAATAGCGGTTGTTACACAACATGAGTATATGATCCAAAGAGATCAGACCCTAGATTAGACATTGACTATGCGATCGAAAGAGATCTAAACTCGGCCTTAGGATTTGAATGTCTTATGAGTTGAATGATTTCTAATTGGTTAATGACTATTATTGCCTTGATTTGGTTGGGCTTATCTATAGTGAGATGTTAGACAATACTAAACGATTCATAAGCAACATTCCAATGGTGGCACTGTACCCATTCGATTATTGATGCATGATTGCATGATATATAATTAACCTAAGATAGACAAATCCAGGTGAACATGGGATGATATGGATTTTGATTTGTGATAACTTATATCCCAAGCGAACGCATGAAACATTGATATACCGTAACTTAATCCTGGGTGAATATGGGATGACATTGATAATGAAATATGATACCGCAACCTTGATTTATGATAAATTATATGATTAAAATAGGAATTATTACCTTTTTATGACTGTGGCGATTATCGAACACCTTGGTTACTAGTGGTTTCCATCTGCGAACTTCTTAGTTTTTTCTCCTTGACTAGGGGATGCAACTCCATCTACAAGGCATCGCTAATGTTCAGTGTGGATACTAAGGTTTCCTTCAGCGTTAAGAGATAATGAATGTGGTAGCTCTTTATAGCCAACTCGATCAAAATATCTTGCTTCTTCTCTTCAAATTGAAGATAAAGTCTCCAGCCTCCTTCCTCTCAAGCTTTGCTCCACCTTCTATAGCTTCTAGACTTCAAGGCCGACTAATTTAACAATTAAATCAATTGTTTATTTAATTTATTTAAGCACGTTCCTTACTTAAATCAATGTATACCTTTATACATAATTTTACTTAACTTTTAGGCTTAAAAAAAGTTAAAATGTCATAAAAATTTAATTACAACACAGTTGTGTTGACTCTTTGGTGAGAACTAAGTCCATAGTCAATATTTAGATAATTTAAATACTGAAGCATATACGGACTTTATTAAAGTACAATATCAGGCACATGTTCAATCGCTTATATATCCTTTAAGCAAAATCCGATCTTTAATCTTTATCAAGCTGCACCTAGTAATGAAATTTTATGTACATTTATTTTCATCATCGCTATATCACTAAGATATCCAGAGTTTAGTCTAAGGTCAAAAACTCTTTTAATATCCATAGTTGATTGCATAAAGTACATGAATGTTCTGGGTTCTTTAACAACCCATATTTTAATGTCTGGATATTTAAATAATTAATGTAAATGCCGAATCGCTAAATAACGGAACGTCCAAGATACTTGACTTATAGAGATAAATGAATTAGGAATCGAGGCACCTGCCACTGAGATCATAATTTCTTCATGAGAAAAATGACTACAAACTTTGCTTGGAGTCCCACTATATCTACGATTTATAACTTGTTATACGTATTTTGCAAAAATACGTACGAACTCGGTTTCTGTAACACCCTAATTTTGATTAACATTATTTAAAAAAAATAGATAAATAAAATAAAATAATGCATTGAGATAAAGAGAATGAGATTTGATAATTAGATGTGGTCATGCCTTAAATAATTGGTTAATAAGATTAATTAAACCATGAGGATAAGGACGAATAATGTGAGGAGTAAAGTATAATAATCACTTATTTCCTAACCATAACTCATCCTCTCTCATTATTCTAATTCCATTTCACTCATATAAACTAAAACAAACTTGAGATCAACCATTGTTAAGGAAAACAGTAGGAGAAAATCAAGGGAAATCAAAATTAAAGCTAAGGGGAATTTAATCAGTGCTTAATCTCAAATCTCTTTGTCCAAACAATGTGAATAATAGTTATCCATCTCACTTTCTCTTGTTTGTTTTGGTTTTATGCTTAAACCTAAATTATATGATGATATTATGCTAAGTTATCAATGATTGTTCCATTATATGCATGTTTGATAATTTGTTGGATTATTTATGAAATTATTTGATAGGTTTTAAGTGTAGAAACCTAGTTTATGACCTCCAATCGACGGGAAATTTGGATATGATGTTTAAAACAATAATTTGGAGATGATTTTTTAATTTCATAATTTTCCATGCTTGTATTAATATTCTATGAATTTCTTAAGTAAGGAAAAGGATTTATTTCGGGTTTTAATTATTAAAAATAATTAAACAATTATTTTTGCCCCAAATTTTTATCTATGAAAGAATACGTTAATTATGATTTTTATTGATTTTGAGGAATTTTCTTAAGTGATTATGAGCTTCTATGAATTTATTATGCCAGAAAAGCATATAAATTAATAATAATTAAGGGTTTTAATTAATTAAGTTGGTAACGTTTATGGAAAGATAAAACAGATTTGCGGCAGTATTTTTGGAAAAAATCGGTTTGGCTTGTTTTTAACCAATAGAAAATTAACAAAGGAGTAGAGTTAGTGAAAAGAAATTCCTTTGTAAAGAAATAAAACAGTTTTCATATTAATTACAATATTGCCATGTAGTATTCATTTCGGCATCAATGATTTCTTAACTCACCAGAACCGTACCGATATCCCTTGTCCTTTTGTATTTGAAATTCATATCACACGACACTGATGTCGTAAGTCTTTAACCTTGAAACCCGTACTTTAAAGGCTTTGATGCCGCATGTCTTTATTTTCGACGATCTTCAAGTAGCGCCTTAGTTGCCACAGCTTTATAAAGCCAATATCAATTTTTTTAAGGTTGTGATGACACAAGTCATCATTTTCGATATCAATTGTTTTGCAGCATAATAGCCGAAGTACCAAATTTTTGACACCACGTTGTTTAAATTATTGATGCCATAAGAAATGGATTTTGACATGAATAATTGATGTCGTAGCTTGTTGGCTCCAACATCACGTGTTTTCTCTGTTTTCGGCAACCAGGTTATGCAGCTTTGATGCTGTAACCCTTTTATTTTGAAATTAATGGTTTGTGGGCCGAGAAGACTTAATACTGCGCAAATCTAATAACAAGTTTCATAGGTCCGACAAAAAATACTTACAGTATACGATAAAATAACTTTGTCCCCATAACCTTAAGTTTTATAAATCAGAGTACTTTATTATAACTTCGACATTGAAATGGAAAACACCTGTATCAGCCATATTGGCTTGATAGCCTAAGGTTTTAGAGGTTCGAAAACCTCTTATTGATTTCAAAATTAATGAAAGATATTTCAAAGAAGGACACATTTTGGCATAATACTTTGATTAAGTAAAAGGGCTGTATTTTCCTTGCTTTAAATATGATTTCAAGGGAAAAATTATTTATAAAGACATGTGTTTTCAAGGAAATAAAAATGAAATTTTAGCCCAAGGTTTTACATGAGAATTATTTGTTGTCACCACTAGATAAATTATGATAGGATATCTTGGCTTTAGGATTAAAGATTAGAAAACCAAAGAATAAGACTGGTGTAGGGTCTTGCTTTATGCTTCAAAAGTTATCCCGTAGTTGATATTGATCCCCAATTCTAGTGCATAGAGCTTTGTTAAAGGTAAAGATTAAAAGTAGGTTTACGCACAGAATAAAATCGATACTTGGATAGGTTATTGGTTGGCCTACGAAACCATTAGGTTCATAGTGAGCCTAGTAAAACTATGAGATAGACGGATAGTCAGGTCTGCACTAAGAAGATTATGTTCAAACAGACAATCCAGTTTCCTCCTAATAGTAATTTGGAGGATTTGGCATTCTGGTAAGGCCGAGTCAGCCATATAGGTTAGCAGTAACCATGGCAAAATTATGAAGTAGGATCATAAAGTTTATTAATTTAGACAGACTGGTCAGATTTACCCATGTAGCATGCATGAATATAATTATTTTATTTTTATTTAACCATTTTGATTTCAAGAGCATGATTAAGACGACCGCCCTACACCGCCGACACCCAGTATAGATGTATGAGCGTGCTGTAACGGTGCTCGGCCAATGCAGGACGATCATCGGTAAAGTAAATTAAATAAGCAACACAGAACATGTCATATATCTCACAACACACCTAGTAAAATATAATAATAAACAAATCAGGAATAAAACAGGCGAGATAGTAAATAACTGAATGAATCACAACATTAGAGTATATAGATCCATACTGTCTAGCTCATAAATAACTATCTCTACCTAGTAAGGCGCTAGCAACCTCTGTAATGTCGTGTAGCAGAATAACAAGTAAGTACATATAATAATATGAGAATATCTTCCTGCTCCCCAACTGTCCAACTACACATGCTCAGCAGACCTGATATCCCTAATCTATTCAATTAAGAGTATCCAGAGTAATATGAAGCAAAGCATAAAATCTCAGGTCAGACAACAGTCTGTTGCAAGCGATAGAAATCTCAAATATTATAAAGGAAATAAACTTGGATAAATGATATGGAAAATCATACCTGGCATGTCCCTGCATCCACAGAGTTAGCACACATAAATGTCATATGCTACTTTATGATAATCATCATAGGTGTACTGTGTATCAAGGTATTGAGGGTGTCAAGATATCAGCGCTGGTAATATATACATCGTGTGGCATCCCTAAGGTGATAGTAACAATCAACAAGCACAACATCCATCATCCATTCTCACATTCACTCACTCAGTTCTTTGTATATATGATACTCCTGCGACCTATCTGGTCAAGGACTACTCAATGTCTCGATTTCTCGATACTCGAATCCAAGCCACTAAGTAAGCTAGGAACTAGGCTGCACTCCCTATAAATGTCCAAGATATGGATCAAAACATCTTGCGATCTAGGCCGCTCCCTATAACCTAAGTGAGCATCCTCACTTACCCCTGTTATGTGAGTACACATCGAAACCTACGAATATAAGTGATCCTTTGTACATGTCATCTATAGCAGAGCTCATCCCAGAATTGTCCTTACAACTCCCTTTTGAAGTCATCGTGGTTGGGAACTACTTTAGACAACCATCATAAACCATAGAGTGTCATCGTGCATCCCATAGCCTTCCTTTGACATTTCCTTTAATTCGGCAACTCTGCATCTCGATTTATAGCTATCCATCATCAAATGACCATAACATGAGCACATAAGCTACAAACGATCTGAAACTCGAAATGTAGCATTATAGGCCTTCCTTGTCACCACAAATCGATCTCACCCAGTTTAGGATAAATATTGGGGATAGGCACCGATCCCTAATTTGGATCCCTACTGACCCTATTCATTACATCTAAGCTCCTACACACCTCCCTAGTCCACATTATGAATCACACCATTATTTGGTCAAATATTAGGGATAGATACTAGCCCTTAATTTGAAGTTACACCGACCCATATGACTTGGAAGTTACACCTACCCATAATACATGAATGTTACATTGACCTATAACCTTAAAGTTACATCGACCTATAACACTTGGAAGTACACCAACCCATTGCACTTGAATGTTACTCTGACCCACAACACTTGAAAGTTACACCGACCCATAGGACTTGGAATTAAACCGATCCATAGGACGACTTGAAAATTAGGCCAACCCATTGCCTTGGGGTTACACCGACACATAGCACTTTGAAGTACACTGACACATAGCCTTTAGACTACTACCGACCCATACTTTGGAAACCCATAACTCGATCACGCCAATTCCAAATGACTTGAGACCTAGTGTGCTGCATCTTAAGGCCTTCCTTGTCGCCCTATATCGTTCGCACGTCAATATGGTGAAACTTTATGGGTCACCACCGACCCATAACTCCTACCTATCTAATTCGCCATTCAATTAGTGTTCAACCACACAAACATTAAGGAAGCATACATACATTATAAAAAATTATTAACAATAGCCAAACGTCTAAGAATATCATTTTAAGGAGATCTACTAAGGTGAAGGTTAAAATCCATAAGAACATGTTTTCACAAATCAAGTCCAAATCATCTAGAATTCACATATATGGTGTAATATAGTCTAAAAACACTTTTAGTATTTTTTTTTTAAAAAAAACGTCGTTTAAGATGTAAAATAGCCTAGTTAATAAGTGAGAGAACTAACCGCCCACCTTAATCCAAAGCAAGATACCAAATCCCAAGCGAATAGTAAAAGCACAGATTCCAAGATCCTCTCAATGGAAAATCTTTAATCCCAAGTGAAGATCTGGCTAATTTCCTTTTAATGGTGTAATTTGGCTAACTAAAATGTGTTTCAGGGTTGCTTTTTGGCCAATGGAAGTTAATGGAGGTTTCTAACTATTTTAGGAATAGATGGGAAGAGGTCCCATCAGCCTCGGTATGCTTCAAAACCCAAAATGGGTCATGGACCTCAAGGTTAATGACCCTAATTTCCCACTTAAGCTTCTCAAAATCAAAGAAAACTTCAAACAGTCATAACTCTCAAATGGTAAGTTTGTTTTCTTAATATGAACACTCTACTAGAGAAACCATCATCCAAATCAAATTGGTGTGATTTCAGACCCTAACTCGGCTCCTATCAAAAGTTATAGTCCATGCTATATTTTAAAGGGTCAAAATGGTCACAGAAAAATCTGACAAAATTCTAAGGAAAAGATCTGACCCTAGTAGTCATTTTCCAAAATTATAAAATCATACGACCTCATATGAAAATAATACACATTCTATAATCCTTCGATATGTAAAATACAGTTCGTTATATTCTCCCCTCTTTAGGAATATTGCCCTCGAAATTCCATAATTAAGTAAATAGGTCATCCCGCATGCCTAACAATCATACACAACCATGGGCAACCATTACACATCAAACATGCACACATAACAACAAGTAAAATGAGAAATTATCTCAGCCTATCCTAGCGTAAAGTATACTATGCCATGGTATATTTCATGATATCATAAGTGAAAGTAAAAGTGATAAATAAGAGAATCTTTCCAAGTAAAGAGATTTGGATATGCTCTCCTCATGCTCTCTTTGGTCTCCCAAGTGTAATCGCCTTCACTATCACTCCACTAAACCTTCATGAACTTCACCGTTTTCCTCCTAAGCTACTTCATATCATGTCGGACGATATGAATTGGCCTATGAGGTCTCGAAGCCTATAACATCCCTAATTTTTGATAACATTATTTAGAAATTTTAATTAGATAAATTAAGTAGAATAATGATGATAAGAGAATTGAGATTTGTATAAATTATAATAATCCATGCTTAATAATAAAAATTTAATGGGCTTTAAATTGGTTTATAAGATAATTAAATTACGCATGGGTATATTAGTAAATTAGCCAACCTATTATACACGGCTATGACCTTTTGTAGTTGCCCATTCATGTTCCATTTTCATCATTTCACAAACGCAAATCAAAAATTAAATAGAGCCTGCCACTAACAAAGAGGAAAAAGAAGAAATTTCAATCTAAAGCTAAGGATCAAAGCTAGAAAGGTTTAGTCAACAATAAATCTCAAATTCCATATCAAGTTTAAGGTGAGTAATAATTCATTCCATCTCTTTTTGGTTTTATAATCATATGATTTTGGATTTGAGTATTTACTTTGTGTTGGATGATGATATGCTTAATTTATGAATGGTTTGATTCAAACAATTTATTTGCACCCAAATTTCGTAGGTTTTGGGGGCAAAACTATGGGTTATTGATTTTAAAATGCCATGAAATTTTTTATGTTAAGAAAAACATGATTTTGGGGTTGGATTTTAATTTTCAGAATTTTCCAAGCTATGAAAATTTAATTATGAATCTTTGATGATAAATACGATGTAACTGGGTTTATTTCACGAAGAAATCGAGTCCAAATTTTTTATATGTTTGATTACACGATGAAATAGAATTTCTATGATTTTTGGGGATTTTTCCAATTGATTTACTAAGGAAAGTAAATTATTTTAAAAGAAGGTCTTTTGTAAAATAATTGGTTTTGGTATATGGAAGGGCTTAAACGTTACAATTTAATGGTTTAATTCTGATATAAGTGCGGTAGTTTTAAATATAAAGTATTTGAAAAGTTTTATGGCATCCAATCATTGGTTTACAAAAAAGGCAAGTTGTTATAAAGCAATTACTAAAACAAGCAAGGTTTCGACCTTCAATTCAGAAAAAGTTGTTCCGCCTCAATTAGTAACCCTTATCGACTCTAATGATTCCTCCCCATCCTAATTGAAACCTACATAATCGAAATCCACATAGTCGAAACTACTACACAAGGTATCATCTAGTGGTACGTAGTGGATTAGAAGGAAGACGGAAACCTTAATGTCGAAGTTAAGCTTCTTATAACGATCCCGTTTTCAAGTCAAATTTAAATTGGTAATTTATATAAATTTTTGGGATTAAATTGTGAGTTAGTTTGAATTTTTCCTAATTAAATAAGATATGTATTTGTTTATATATATATAGATTATATTTGAAATTTGATTTGAAATTTAAATATCTTATAAATAAATTGTATTTAAAACTTTATATTTTAAGAAACTAATATGTATGTGTATATATGATTTCATTAGTGTGTAGTTAGATTTTGAATCATTTTTCTTTAAAAGTTATACAAATAGAAATAATAGAAAATGTATGAATGAAAATATGTGTACATATGTGTATATAAACATAATTAATAAAAACATAAACCTAGGTAAATATGAAATTATAAAATTTAATAAAGGGGTTTAAACATAAAAATAAATTAGTTTTGACAAATGTAAAATATATAAAACATGCATTAACAAGTGTTCATGCTAATAGCAAGTGTAAGCATAATATAACTTGAATTTACAAATGGCAAACAATTCTCTTTTAAAATTATAATAAATATCAAAAAGAGAAACCAGGCTAGTGTATATTTTATCAAATTCTTCTTTCATCTTCAAACAAAACCAAAACCTGGGAACAACAAAAACCAGAAAAGTATCAACAACAAATTTTAATTCAAAACAAGTTCAAGTTGCAAAGAAGATGTAACGACCCTAAATTTTGAAAAATTTAAATTGAAAATATATAATTAATTTTAAATATTTGAATGATGGTTTCATTTGAATTCCCAATATAACTACGAATTTTGCGATTAACTTATAAAATTTAATCTATTAAAAGTTGAATAAAAATTTTAAGCTGATTTAAAAATATTTCAAAGGCTTAGAAAATTCACATTTATAATACTGAAGATAATAGAAGCTTCAGAATTGAATTTGAAAGTGATTTGTTCGGTTTTGAAATTTTATCGTTTTAATTGAATTTGAAAATAGCCTTCCGAGGCACAGTCTCGGAATTCGACGAAACCAGTTCCATTGGATCCGGAATATTGTATTATTACCGGACTTCAAATTTCGTATTAACCGGAGTTGTTATGAGAGCATACAACGTATAAACGCGTTGAAATTAAATCAAATTCAATTTACATTTGAAAATCTAAATGGGTCAACATCTACACTCTTTGGCCTCAAATCAAAACACAGTAGAGTTAAGGAAAGCACGATCTTTTCTCTACAAAGCCACGAACTCGTGTCCCCTCCCCCCTTCCTCATAAAATACGAAACCCCTCTCCTTTTCATTAAAAAAATCAAACGAAAAAAAATTAAATGCGGCTCCGTCCTTCTCTCGTTCGTTCCTCATTTCAAATTAGGGCTTCAGGAATTCGAAGGCGCCGGCTTTGAATTGTTCGATCGATTCAAGGGTTGGTAGCGTGTTGCCTTGCTCGATCGATACTTCGTTACTCGCTGCGGCTGCTTCGATCCGGGCTCTTCGTTCTAAGGTGAGTAATTCTAGTTACTCACATCTAATCCAATATTTGTTGATGATTTATGTCTCGTTCAAACTTGTGATTTTTGTTGTTGATTATTGGAAATTGTTAAATCTTTATCTCAGCCACTCGATCTTGTTTTGGTGTTGATAACTTCTCTGATTTTGTAGATTTCGTATGATTTGGTGATGTTTTAATACTCGCGGCTTTGTATCTCCTTGATCACCGTAGTTTCGATTTTTGCTAGTTTGACTTTGTTCGAACATACCTCCTGACTTGATTCTGTAGTTTTCTTCACTTACATGATAATGTTGAAGATGTTTTAAGAAAAAAAATAACCTGTTACAGTTGATTCTCTGTCATTTGTTGCTTCGGCCATTATGTCTTTGATTTTTTTTTGTATCATTTTGTTGATGATACTTTGACTGTTGAACTTGGGTTGAATTTGTAGTTTGGTCGACATTCGAATTCTGTTTGTTCATTGACATATACACCACGCCGATAGCATTTGTGGTCTGGTCATTCATGTAGCTAGTCTGCACTTATATACTTCACGGTGTTATTGTCACTGCCAATTTCAAATTGCATTTTGATGTTCACCTATCATCACTGGTTCAAGTGTAGTAGTACTTCTTGTACTCTGATTGCTCTATCTTTGATGTTGAGGCTGCTTGTTTGATTTCTTTGTAATTTCTGTGCCCTTGCGATCTTGTGGTGGCTGCAGTATTCGTTGCAGTTTACCCTTGTATCCTTGTGGTGGAGGCAGTTCCATTTTTGTTGCATTTTTGGATTATATATGTTGACTTGAGCCTTTTTGTTGTTTTACTGCAACTTTGGTTTGCATATATGATATGCAGTAACCTGTAGCACTTGACTTCGGCATACCTTAATTACACTACAGTTATCTTGGTTCAAAACCGATAATTGCTCCTAGGCATTGTATTTTGCTTGTTACTGAGTTGACTTAGTTTGGATACACATGCCTATTTCACTTTTAGTGGCAGTAGTGATGCAGTCATTAACTTGTACCACTTGTTTCAATTTTTGATTGCACTGTTACTGTTTGGTGCACTTGTCATTCGAATTGATAATGTTCATTGAAGTGTTGTATCACTTACTCATGTATTTATGTGTTGTGGTGCCATACCTCTGGTGCCCTCACCTACACACTGCTGCGTTCTTGTTTCATTCTGATCAGGTTGGGTTGCTTACTGTTTCGATCTCTGTAGTGCTTGTGCATGTGTGGTCTGGAGTTGTTTCTTTGTTTCAGTTTGGTCTTATTTGTTTTTCTTCTGGCATTTGGTCTTGAGTATGAGATTTTCACTGTCCAGTTTTGCAGTGCATGCCTATTATAGCTTTGTTCATGTCACTCCTTTGGTTTTGTTCGAATTTGATGCATTTGGACTTGAACATACTTGAGTCTTGTTGTCACGAGCACAGTCATGTTTTCACTTTAGTTCACTGTCTAGAACTTCTGGCCTTGGTAAAATTGATTTGCTATTACCTGTGTTCATGACAGCCCATTTGTTTTATGCTACTTTGATTTGTTAGTTATTTTCTCGGTTGGCACCGATTTCAAACTGACTTTGATTTTGAAATGCATATTTCTTTTTGACTTTGGCTTTACATGGCTTACTTATTCAAATTTAACATTCATGTAAAGTTGGTTTTATAAATTCCCTGACCTTTAACTTAGTTTAAATCTTATTTTATATACTGAAATTTCATTTTTTAAAATTTAGGAAAAGGGAAAAAAACTCACTTCAACTTTTACATTTTTCTCTTAAGAACTTGAAACAGTTTCAGGTTTCATTTCAAATTCAATTTAAAAACAAACACTTAATTTTCTTATTATCTCTAAGTTATTTAAACCAATAAATTTCAACATTGGTTTGTTCCAAAACCAGGTTTTCAAAACTAACTTTGACTCACTTTTAAACTTTGGTTTAAACTCAGTTACATCTTGAATCTAGAAATTCAAATTTCCTTTCAGCTTCCATTTTTAATCTAATGCACGACCCACAACAGTTCCACTATCTTTGTGGCATTGTTCCATATATATATGTGTGTGTGTGTGTGTGTGTGTGTGTCTATATATATATGCATTCATGAATGTATACTTGTGTTATTATTGCCTTCTAATTACAGTGCACCACCCCTTATGTGCGTGTTTCATTGATACACTCTTGTTGACTTTGTTTTCAAGTGTAACTCATTTGTTTTCATTCTTTTACTGCACCTGTGTTGAATCCAGTTTTAGACTCGGGTTTGACCTTGTGCTCGGGTGAGAACTTTCATTGTGCATTTCCTGATCTTTTGCATGTTTCACATGCTGTAGTGGCGAGGCAGTACACGCGTGCGTGTACTGCAGCCCTACTAGATCTGATGTTTTAATTGATGTTTTCTATTTACGGAAATTGTTTTATGTTGCCAATTCAATATATTTTGAATCGCATTTTGATTTGGTTTAATTTGATGATTTTGTTGTTAATTGTCGTTTAGGCAATTCTGATGTTTTTCTAAATCACCTTCATTAATAATCCCTTCATCTATCTTCGTTGATAATTTGAATCTACTGATTTATTGTTTAACACTGTTAAGTGTTATATTTACCGTTATCCGATTTCTTGTTAAAGGATCGGATAGGTGAATTTATATTTAACAGTCGTCTAATTGTTATTTGATTATTATTGCCTCTATGCACTAATAACTGAGTTTGAATTAGACTGACCCATGTATTATTTTCTTTTGAATGTAATACTCGGGTCAGACCGAGTAATTTACAGCTTGAAGATTTTCGGGCAGCGAAGTTAGAGAGAGGGGGAAAACGCTCACTTTATTTCAGGGATTTTGTACTTAAGGAAATATTCCGCTGTATAAATTTAATGCATTGTATAAACTCTGATATTTGTAGAAAAAAATTCTTTCTTGCGAAATAATATTATTATCATTCTGTGTTTCTGTGGCTGATTCTGTTTAAACTCTATAAACTAAATAACAATCCGTCATTTTGAACGTTTCAAGTTGGTTTAATTACCAACTGGGGCGGTCAGAAGGGCGGGATGTTACAAAAGTGGTATCAAAGCTTTGGTTTATACAAAGCTTAGTTTATGGCGTTTACTATGAATTGTCACTAGAATCACTTTAAAGAAAGCATTTTTCAAACCTAAAGAAGTATAAAATTGTTTTTTGAAAATAAAAGGTATTTTGAAAATTCAAATCTTTTTTGGAAACCCCCCTCTATAAATTTAGTTTTACGATAGTTTCTCTTCGGTAAGGTCTCCTAAGATTTGAGTCCCGATCATTCGAAAACCCATTATCGAATTGCTGAGATTTATAAAAAATAAAATATAAGTTAAGTGAATTAATGAATTGGTTTAAATCAAATATTTTGAATATCTCCAAAGTAATAATTGGGAAATAAAATGACATGTCAATTTAGTTATAGCCAAGGGGATCATTGAACTATAACTTGGGAATTTGATTCTGAATTCTTTGGAAAATTTATTTCAAATGTTTTGAAGAACAATACTAGTAGAATATACAGGAAAAAAAATGTTTATAAATTCCGCAAACGACTTATTTTGATAAGTAAATTGTTATAGCTTATTAAAGGAGTTATATCTACGATTTTGGACAGTGAATAATATATAAAAGGAATGTTTTGGGGAAGTAATATTATAAAATGAAGCTAATCGATTTAAAGTTGTTTTAAAATGTGTTAAGGATCGAAACCATAGATTTCAACATTCATTGTTGAAATAGATGTTTTCGAGAGAAATAAGAGGAAATGGTGGACTATAACACTGTTGTTATAGTAAATGGTTTCCGAAAGGAAATGTTTTATATATATATTGGGATTTTTATATCTATCTTAAATTTGAATCTCCATACTAGTGATTTTGGGTCGTCGTAACAATGTTTTACGCAACATTCGTTTTGACTCAAATAAATGTGTTTAAAAGAACGCTTTCCTTAAAGAATGGAATATATACTTGATTATGATTTAAGTATATTGAATATTTTCCAAGTGTTGAAAATAAATGGATTTGTGAATTACTTATTATTAAATAAGTATGGAAATTTTTCCAATATGAAATGAAAGGTTTGAAATTTATCTTTTAAAGATAAATTGAAAAGTGAATATTTGAAATTTGTTTCAAATGGTTAAGTGTGGAAAATTATATATATCTTGTAAATATTTTTTGGGAAATTTGAACAATTAGTTCAACTTGAATTTTTTTTCAAAAAGATTGAATCTTGAGTTAAATTGAGTTTAACTTCGACACCAAAAACAAAATAAGTTGAGCTTTGAATTTCGGATAGTCGGTTTGGATTGTATGTCTAACATGGTGAATTGATGACATAGCAATTAATCTCTATTAAATATATATCTGTGGTGGCGGAGAATTTATTCTCTTAGCTATATACACCCTTCTCTGAGACGTACGAGCTCAATGGTTATATATCGGTAGACATCAATTATGTGTTGAGAATTGACAATGTAACGTGAAATCCAAATCGAATGTGAAGTCGATAATAAATTGAATTATGAATATGAATTAGGTTTGAGATAACCTTAAATTTCCAAATCGACTTAGAGGAAAATTTTAAATCGGTAACGAGATGGAAAATTTAGCAATCCTTTATTTGTTATGGGTATGGGATATGGAGGTTTTCGAAACTTATATATGAGAATGTAGTAATTCGAAAACCATCAGTTTGGAACGTAATTGTTATGGAAATCCTATGTAAGTTTACATAGGTATGATATGTACGAAATGTGAAATGATGTACTATATGTATATGACATTATGTTTTCTAAACTGAGGATATGGAAAAGTACCTTCCATTGAAAATTTGTGAAGGTGTTGGAACTCGGTATGAGTGTCCATTTGAAATTCGTAGCTACGTAGAATTTCCATTAGTTGGAGTATCCATTTGGATTAGAATCCCTCGTGATAGGATCATGTTGATGGGATCATGTTGATTGATTATGATGTATGCTAGCGTAATTTGAGGGGCGTGATGCCTATAGTTACAAGCGATTCTACTGGGATAGTAGCGTAACCGCCGGGTGAACTGCGATCTATGGCAACAACCATGGCGAAATTCAAGAGATGTGAAATCTACACATTACAAGCGATTCTACTGGGATAGTAGCTTAACCGTCGGGTAACTGTGATCCATGGGGGAATGTGCTTTCCATATCCATTTTTAAAAGATTTTGAAGCATTTTCACTGGGATTTGAAGCAAGTATATTTAGTACTTGGAGATTTTTAGCCCTGCGTCTGGCCAGCGTATGCCTAATGTCTGTAAGAACGACGATAGACTTGTTAAATTTCGAGTTAGTAAGTATTTTCAAAACTTTAAATAGCAAATCAATAGTCTGAAATTAGAATTACATAATTCCAACCTAATAAACTAAGGAAGAAGATCTTTAAGATGTCTTGAAAGTCCACAGCTTTGGAAAAGATATAATATGCAAATCTCTAACATGAAGAATTTCAAGTTTAAATCTGAGTTTTGTAAGTCGAAAATTTTGGTAAAAGACTTTTGCGTCTTGATTGTAGAAATCAATGAAAAAAGGAGATAATGAACAAAGCTAGTGAGATAAAATAAATGGAATGAATCCTATATTTATTTATTTTTAATAAGTTTCGAACTTGGTAAAATTGTGTAGGGTATAAATATCAGTGAGATTTTAACAATCGTTTTTTCTAACTTATAATTTCGGGACGAAATTCTTTTAAGGGGGGAAGATTATAAAGACCCTAAATTTTGAACAATTTAAATTGAAAATATTTAATTAATTTTAAATATTTGAATGATGGTTTAATTTTAATTCCTAATATAACTACGAATTTGGCGATTAAATTATAAAATTTAATCTATTAAAAGTTGAATAAAAAATTTAAGCTGATTTAAAAATATTTCAAAGGCTTAGAAAATTCACATTTATAATACTGAAGATAATAGAAGCTTCAGAATTGAATTTGAAAGTGATTTGTTCAGTTTTGAAATTTTATCGTTTTAATTGAATTTGAAAATAGCCTTCTGAGACACAGTCTCGGAATTCGACGAAACCAGTTCCATTGGATCCGGAATATTGTATTATTACCGAATTTCAAATTTCGTATTGACCGGAGTTGTTATGAGAGCATACGACGTATAAACACGTTGAAATTAAATCAAATTCAATTTACATTTAAAAATTTAAATGGGTCAACATCTGCACTCTTTGGCCTCAAATCAAAACACGGTAGAGTTAAGGCAAGCACGATCGTTTCTCTACAAAGCCACGAACTCGTGTCCCCTCCCCCCTTCCTCATAAAATACGAAACCCCTCTCCTTTTCATAAAAAAAATCAAACGAAAAAAATTTAATGGCGGCTCCGTCCTTCTCTAGTTAGTTCCTCATTTCAAATTAGGGCTTCAGGAATTCGAAGGCGCCGGCTCCGAATTGTTCGATCGATTCAAGGGTTGGTAGCATGTTGCCTTGCTCGATCGATTCTTCGTTACTCGCCGCGGCTGCTTCGATCCGGGCTCTTCGTTCTAAGGTGAGTAATTCTAGTTACTCGCATCTAATCCAATATTTGTTGATGATTTCTGTCTCGTTCAAACTTGTGATTTTTGTTGTTGATTATTGGAAATTGTTAAATCTTTATCTCAGCCACTCGATCTTGTTTTGGTGTTGATAACTTCTCTGATTTTGTTGATTTCGTATGATTTGGTGATGTTTTGATACTCGCGGCTTTGTATCTCCTTGATCACCATAGTTTCAATTTTTTCTAGTTTGACTTTGTTCGAACGTACCTCCTGACTGGATTTTGTAGTTTTCTTTACTTACATGATAATGTTGAATATGTTTTAAGAAAAAAAAATAACCGGTTACAGTTGACTGTCATTTGTTGCTTCGGCCATTATGTCTTTGATTTTTTTTGTATCATTTTGTTGATGATACTTTGACTGTTAAACTTGGGTTGAATTTGTAGTTCGGTAGACATTCGAATTATGTTTGTTCATTGACATATACATCACGTCGATAGTATTTGTGGTCTGGTCATTCATGTAGCTAGTCTGCACTTATATACTTCACGGTGGTATTGTCACTGCCTATTTCAAATTGCATTTTGATGTTCACCTGTCATCACTGGTTCAAGTGTAGTAGTACTTCTTGTACTCTGATTGCTCTATCTTTGATGTTGAGGCTGCTTGTTTGATTTCTTTGTAATTTCTGTGCCCTTGCGATCTTGTGGTGGCTGCAGTATTCGTTGCAGTTTACCCTTGTATCCTTGTGGTGGCGGCAGTTCCATTTTTGTTGCGTTTTTGGATTATATATGCTGACTTGAGCCTTTTTGTTGTTTTACTGCAACTTTGGTTTGCATATATGATATGCAGTAACCTGTAGCACTTGACTTCGGCATACCTTAATTACACTGCAGTTATCTTGGTTCAAAACTGATAATTGCTCCTAGGCATTGTATTTTGCTTGTTACTGAGTTGACTTAGTTTGGGTGCACATGCCTATTTCACTTTTAATGGCAGTAGTGATGCAGTCATTAACTTGTACCACTTGCTGTTTCAATTTTTGATTGCGCTGTTACTGTTTGGTGCACTTGTCATTCGAATTGATAATGTTCATTGAAGTGTTGTATCACTTACTCATATATTTAGGTGCTGTGGTGCCATACCTCTGGTGCCCTCACCTACACATTGCTGTGTTCTTGTTTCATTCTGATCAGGTTGGGTTGATTATTGTTTCGATCTATGTAGTGCTTGTGCATGTGTGGTCTGGAGTTGTTTCTTTGTTTCAGTTTGGTCTTGTTGGTTTTTCTTCTGGCATTTGGTCTTGAGTATGAGATTTGCACTGTCCAGTTTTGCAGTGCATGCCTATTATAGCTTTGTTCATGTCACTCCTTTGGTTTTGTTCGAATTTGATGCATTTGGACTTCAACATACTTGAGTCTTGTTGTCACGAGCACAGTCATGTTTTCACTTTAGTTCACTGTCTAGAACTTCTGGCCTTGGTAAAATTGATTTGCTATTACCTATGTTAATGACAGCCCATTTGTTTTGTGCTACTCTTACTTTATTAGTTATTTTCTCGGTTGGCACCGATTTCAAAACTGACTTTGATTTTGAAATGCATATTTCTTTTTGACTTTGGATTTACATGGCTTACTTATTCAAATTTAACATTCATGTAAAGTTGTTTTATAAATTCCTTGACCTTTAACTTAGTTTAAATCTTGCTTTATATACTGAAATTTCATTTTTTAAAATTTAGGAAAAGGAAAAAAAACTCACTTCAACTTTTACATTTTCTCTTAAGAACTTGAAATAGTTTCAGTTTTCATTTCAAATTCAATTTAAAAACAAACACTTAATTTTCTTATTATCTCTAAGTTATTTAAACCAATAAATTTCAACATTAGTTTATTCCAAAACCAGGTTTTCAAAACTAACTTTGACTCTCTTTTAAACTTTGGTTTAAACTCAGTTACATCTTGAATCTAGAAATTCAAATTTCCTTTCAGCTTCCATTTTGAATCTTATGCACGGTCCACTACAGTTCCACTATCTTTGTGGCATTGTTTCATATATATATATGCATTCATGAATGTATACTTCTGTTTGTATTGCCTTCTAATTACAGTGCACCACCCCTTATGTGCATGTTTCATTGATACAGTCTTGTTGACTTTGTTTTCAAGTGTAACTCATTTGTTTTCATTCTTTTACTGCACCTGTGTTAAATCCATTTTTAGACTCGGGTTTGGCCTTGAGCTCAGGTGAGAACTTTCATTATGCATTTCCTGATCTTTTGCATGTTTCACATGCTATAGTGGCGAGGCAGTACACGCATGCGTGTACTGCAGCCCTATTAGATCTGATGTTTTAATTGATGTTTTCTATTTATGGAAATTATTTTATGTTGCCAATTCAATACATTTTGAATCGCATTTTAATTTTGTTTAATTTGATGATTTTGTTGTTAATTGCCGTTTAGGCAATTCTGATGTTTTTCTAAATCACCTTCATTAATAATCCCTTCATCTATCTTCGTTGATAATTTGAATCTACTGATTTATTGTTTAACACTGTTAAGTGTTATATTTACCGTTATCTGATTTCTTGTTAAAGGATCGGATAGGTGAATTTATATTTGACCGTCGTCTAATTGTTATTTGATTATTATTGCCTCTATGCACTAATAACTGAGTTTGAATTAGACTGAACCGTGTATTATTTTCTTTTGAATGTAATACTCGGGTCAGACCGAGTATTTTACAGCTTGAAGATATTCGGGCAGCGAAGTTAGAGAGAGGGGGAAAACGCTCACTTTATTTCAGGGATTTTGTACTTAAGGAAATATTCCGCTGTATAAATTTAATGCATTGTATAAACTCTGATATTTGTAGAAAAAAAAATTTTCTTGCGAAATAATATTCTTATTATTCTGTGTTTCTGTGGCTGATTCTGTTTAAACTCTATAAACTAAATAACAATCCGTCATTTTGAACGTTTCAAGTTGGTTTAATTACCGACTGGGGGCGGTTAGAAGGGCGGGATGTTACAGAAGATCAGAGCATCTCAAACCTGATCAAAAGCAAATTCAAAGATCAATTAAAACCAAGCGTAGAATAAAATCATGTATAGATCAACATCAAAGTTTCAGTTTTCAAGCTAAGATCACCTTCCAGTTTTCTCTATTTCAAAAGAAAGTGAGTAAACATCACTCCCTATCAAACTTTATCTGCTCTGTTTCGATGCATGTGACAAATCTATGAATTAATGTTGTGAAAATTTGTTTGTGTAATGGTAAATGTGCTTGCATGAATATCGGTTCATATATGATATGTATGCATGTCTGTAGCCTCCTTTGTTCTTGTTTCTCAGATATAAAACTAATTCAAAAACCAAAATCACTTCCTCTATTATCTTTTAGGTTAAGATGTTTAAGGAAAATATGTTTGAAAATTCAAGATCTTAGTTTTGGAAATATTTTTAAGTAGAATTTGGAAGCTGTTTTAACTGGGAGAAGAATTTACGGTGAAAACTCAAGATTGTCAAGATTTCGACTTCCATAATTTATTGTTTCACTTAGATAACCTGATATGCTTTCGTAAACCATGAAATTTGAAAGTAAAATCATGATTTTTAAAGTTTTAAATCAAGAGAACTTGCGAGTTGAACAGAAATTGAAATCGTGGCAATTTCTGGTGATCACGAGGGCGTGTGGTCTCGAGCTTGATGTCGAAGGTAGCTAAAAGGCTGGAGTTCATTAGAAAAATGGTGAATGAATTTTTAGATCATCGGTGAGGTTAGTCGACGTTGATTTAGGGTTTAAGGACCTATTTTGGTCGATCGCAAAATCGAGGTAACTGCATCGACATGGGCGAACTAGAAGAGAACGCACCTGGGGAATCGGAGCAGGGAACTCCGACGAGGGTCTTGGGCAGTGGCAAAGCTTCAGATCATTGGAGGTGGCGAAGCGTGGAAGTTTTTAGGTATCGGTTAGTTCCAGGTGGTAGTTGATCGAGCTCGATCTCGATTTCGAAATCGATTCAAAGTTTGGGTGGACGTGATTGATGGAGGAAGTCAACGATGACTTGTTGGCAATGGCGATAGTGATCGAAACAGCGGCGTTTGGTTGTGCACGTACACAAGTATCATTTGTGTATCCATGTTGTTGATTTGATGGGGAAGAAGGGCAGGCTCGGGATCGTGCTCGAGAAAATGAAGGGTAGAGTCGGGTATTAGAACGGGAAGTTTTGTTTGGGCTCGGGTCGTTTTTAGTTAACCAGGTTTTAAAAAATTAAAAGTTAAATAAAAAAAAGAAGAAGGATTGCTTGGGGGAAACTCAGGGAAAATGTGAAATGGCTCTGGGTGATTCCCGAAGTAGTCTCAGGTCAGAAATCTAAAAAAAACTAACAGGTTTTTCAAATTTAAAATTAAATCAAGTATAAATGTTTTCTTGATTAATTTTTGTAAAATAATGAATGTTTTATTTTAGTTTTAGAATTCGTAAAAGGTTTAAAATAAATTATTTTAAATTAATTAAGTTTAAGGTATTTTATTATATACCTATTATTTTAAATAAATTCTTAAGTTATTTTATTAATTTTTTTAAAGATAAATGGTTTATCATAGATAATGTTTTTGATTATTAATCAACTTAAGGGTTTTAAGTTAAATTATATGTTAAGGATAATTTATTTCAAAAGTTATTTAAAATAAGATTTAAATGTTGATTATGTAGTTAATTAAGATAAATGAGTTATCTTAAGATTGAAGGATCATTAATTTGTACTTATATGATAATCACTTAATTAAAGGTTAATTAAGTAATAATTACAGATTAATTAATTTGTAATTAAAGAGTTGATTAATTAATGTAAAGCAATTAAGGACAATTACTTAATGGAAGTAATTAGAGGTTAATTAATGAAAGTAATTAAAGGGCAATTACTGAAAGTAATTAGTTAAAGGATAATTACTTAATATAAGTAATCAAAGGGTTAATTTGTTAATGAAATTAATTAAGGAATGATTAATTAATTAGTAATTAAAGTACCTAATATAAGTAATTAAAGGATAATTGGTTTAAAATTAAAGAAAAATTAATCAAGTAATTATGGGATAATTACTTAATTAAAGGATTAATATGTTAATGTAATTAATAAAAGAATTATTACTTAATGTCATTAAAGGATAATTAATTTATGATTAAAAGTTAATTAATCAGGTAATTAAAGGACAATTACTTAATAATAAAAGGGATTAATTTGATAATTAATTAACGTTTAATTAATTAATTAACTTAAAATTAATTGATTAATGTAAGTAATTAAGGATAATTACTTAAGATGGTAATTAATTCTCATTAATTAATTTAAATAATCACAAATGGTTTGTAATTACTTAATGTAATTAAGTAGGGATAGTAATTAATTCATAAGTAATTAATTTATTTGGTTAACTATAAATCAGGTGATTAATTAATTATGCTTATGGATGATTGGATTCTATTGAATGCCTTGAATTGTTTGATATCTCTAATGTGTGATGATTCAGTCATATGATTGTTTTAGATTGAGCTGTGAACTGTGAACTGTGATTTATTTAATTGTGATAAATTTACATGTTTATCTGTAAATGAAAGATAAGCGTTATAGGATTACACCGCTTATTAATATTGTTATGCTTAAATTTGTGGTGGTTGATTTTTTATTGTTGCCTGTGGAACCCCTAGACTACACACAATACACACAAATATGGATTTCATGGGAAATTGGTTAAGTCACGGGTGTTTTGAATTTAATTCAAAATGACGAATTCAACAGTTGAATTTTTGAATCCAAAATGGTTTGGAAGTGTAATTGGGTAAAATATGAGAAACTTTTGAAAAGGGAGTTTTGAAATTTAAATTAATTTGGAAATTTAAATTTAACCCAAATAGAACTTGCCGAGTATACGGCAGTTCACTGATTTTCCAGTTTATACTTTAAAAGGTTATAACCTGAGCAAATTTGATCGGATTTTCCCGAAACGAAAAACCTTTGTTCTCAAATGATAACAGCTTTCATATAAAGAAAGGATTTTCAGTTTTTGTTGAAAGGATTTCGAGTTATGGGAAAATAAAATTTTGAAGTGGAAATTGTTTTGAAAGCTATAAATCAATCTTTGTTAAAGATTGGTGAACCTTGTTTCAAATTCAAGAGGATCTTAAAGGTGAATCTTTTGTTTAAAAGATTAAAGTGGAAATTTTTTTAAACCGTTCAAAAGGAAAGGTTTTGGGCTAAAAGTTGTGACTTAACTAAGATCCAAATATATCCATATGCTTTTTAAATTAAGCGCTCATTATTCGGATTAGCCGGGAGAGGACTTTATGTCATAAAACCCATTCCGAATTAATGATACAACGAATTGGATAACATTTGAAGACGGGGGTGAAGACCTGGTATTTTCAAAAGTGAAAGGATTACCTTTCGAATGTCTCTACACCGAATGACCCTGGTATAGAGATTTTGATTACCTTATGTCATGGGGAGTCCAGACATGATTAGGGAATATCCGGATTTGCAAGGACTTCTTTTGAAGTGTCTTAGGTTCCATACATACCCAGGATGGACTTGTATGGATGTATGTCTGACGTTACACTTTGAGATATAAAGCCAGTTTCTATCAAATACATTTCTGTTTGGTGGCGGAGAATTTCTTCTCTTAGCTTAACACCCTTCTCTGAGACGTACGAGCTCGGAGGTTATGTAGTTGATGGTTACTAGTGATGTATTCCCTGTTTGGTAATGTGGCATGCTAAGTGCTGATCATTGGTTGATCGAAGCATGGCTTTTGTGAAAAGCGTAGCTTTATGGGACGAGACTTCATCGAACCTCACATCCCGGAAATGGTCGAAACAGGAAAGGATGCAGCAAGGTTACGGGGGTCGCGCCCCTTAGGGTATGTGCATTTCCTTCTGGATAAAAAGTGGTGTCATGGTATGGAGCCTAGATATTTAACTTATGTCATTGTTGGAATTTTTTAGTGTCGAGGATCCTCGGATAAAGGTCCGTGACCACCGGGGGATGGAATACTCGTGACAGTTTGTAACGTCCCGCCTTTTCACACACTTTATACCGACACACATGACGATTCAAACCATACGGAAGGGCGGATTGTTATGGGTAAATAAGAAAAACAGAGAAGAAATAAAACAAAACAGAATCTCACAGTGGAAGGATAAAATATAATAATCAAATATACAGTTCATGAAACTGTTTTACAAAAATATTTTATTTTACTTGTACAATGAATATCAGAGTTACCCATACCAATACTATTAATGCAGCGGAATTAAATGGTGTAGTGAAATAATATAGTAGATACTAGTAATACAAATCTTCGTCTTCGTCCTCCAGAGCTAAATCCTCAAATCCTGAAACGCTCGGACTGACCCGAGCGAATTTGAAAAGACAAAAACACTCGAGTCAGAACTAAAAGATCCTATGTGAGTAAAATTAACAGAAATAAATATGAGTACAGCAACTCAAGAGATGCTCGGGATTTACATCTCCTAAGGGTCCGTTAAACTATTTACTATGTAGTATATTGCGCTATTATAATAATGTCTATTTATAAAATAAACTTACTTTCTAATAGCATTAAGGAGTTACCCATATATCCCTTAACACAGAATATATTCCCATAGTCTATACAGTACCGTAATCTCCCCCGTAATGGGCGTCGTCAGAGGGCACTCCATAGGTATGGCACAAAACAAAACTCGTAGTAAAGGCTCGGTATGGTAGGTGACACGGCACAGCTAGGCAATGCCAGGGTAGATATACCAATTGCTATCCGGGCTGGTGGAAACGCGCAGCACGCAGCTGCCGCCCACCTCGAACAAACTCCCCCAAAATCAAAAATAAAAGTGGCCACTGAATCAATCCAAAGTCAAAGTATAATATCGAAGAGGAGTGTGCGATCAGAGGAATGACTTCATTGGCCCGAGAATCGCTCCTGTTTTAGCCACCTTATGCCAACTCACGGGAGTCGGGTCCACGTATTTACCTTACAGGAAACGCCGCCACCAACCTACTTCATTCTGGAATCTCCACCGCGTACACGGTTAGTCAAAGTGGTTTTCGATATCGACAGAGAGTATGTCCATATCCGATCCCGGTCTCTTTGCCAACCAATCGTCATTATAACACCACGGTCATTTAAAGTATTTTATACTTTAAAACCAGAATAAAAATTCCATTTCAAAACTATGAATACGATATCATCTTAAAACCCAAAACAATATGATATCATTTTATCCAAATATATTTCTTTTCCAAAATCATACTTCTTTAAAAATTTAAAATATCTGGAAACCAAATATTTGACTTATACTTTCAAAGCATAATATTTCGAAATTCATATATTTTAAAACCATAACTTCTAAAACTTGAATGGTTTGGATATTCAACGGTATACGAAATAAATGGTTCAACTTTAAGGTTACTTTGTAAAGAAAATAATTTCCATGGCTTTACAAATATATTTCTTTATTTAAAGTCTAAACCAAATTTTAAATACCACTTTCAAGTTCCAAAACCACTTCAATTTCTATATATATATATATATATATATATATATATCCATTTGGAGTATTAATATTTCAAAACTAAAGTTGGAATTTATTCCTTCAACCAAATTAAATGTTCTATTATTTAGTCTTGAATATTTACATAAAAATCCATAAATAAAACTCCAATTTCTAGCAATTAAATATTTTCTTCAATTAAATTATACTAGAATATTCATTTTAAATTTATCTTGGAAAAATCCAGTTATAAATATCATACCTTAAAATTTTCCACACTTAAACATATAATATGAATTATCAAATTCCATTTCTCAATTTTCCCATTTTTATTTAATAGATTTATACACAGCTTAAATTCAAAAAATTTAACTTCATATGTATATATATAGAAGAATAACATTTATAAAATATCAAAATTAAAAATTTTTATAAACCGTATCCCATCCAAACCATAGAAATCACTTTAAAATAATTTATATATAGACCACGGTGCCTGTATAAAATTTTCTATCCTATGGTCAAGTGATACAGATATTTATCATTTCAATCCGCAATTTAAAAATAAAATTTTGCGGTTGTATATCATTTCAAACCACAACCCCGAATGAAATGAAAATGCATGATGACTTGCAGTTTATACAATATAATTATAGCATTCATTCATCCAAATATCAATCATCAATCATCAATTGCAATCATCATCCAATTTTAAACAATCATTGATACATAGCATATGAATTATACAGGAATTAATAACAGATTATTAACTAACAGTTTCTATTCCATAATAAATTTAATGACTGTTAACTAGCAGTTTATGTGCAAAAATAAATTCTACCTGTCAAATTTTATGCAATAAATAAACTAAATTAACAGTTAAGTTAAATAAATGCGATTTAACAGATATGCTGAATAAAACACGCCAACGGTCATAAATAAATTTCTACTCATATTTAAAATAAATTTAACAAACATAAAAACTTTTAGAAGTTGTGAGTGGGTTAAAACACTCACCTTTTGAATTTAAATCGAATTTAAATTCAATTTAAACTCAAAAATCCAACGGTCTCCAAATCTGTCCAAACCAGCGTCATCAGATCCGGAATTTAATTACGATCCTAATTAAAGCTTGCCACGTCATAAAGCTTCTTCTCAACTCATGTATGCTCGTCTAGGGAATGAACCCATTTCAACGCACGCCCTCCCTATCTTTGACCGTGCCTTTAGACCACCCCAGGCCACCACATGGTGACGCGCCTCCACCATTACGACTTCCCTAGCCGAGCTCTCCAATACCCAGAAACCAATTTGCAAATAGTCGCTCCAAATCAAAACGCCCAAATTGACTTAGGTTTCGAATTTCCTGATTTTGACCGCGATTTGCCGCTGACTCGAGTATAGATTTCGAAAACAGAGACTGCGCGTAGATTCGTATGGATGAAATCTACAACATATATTTTTTTTTGGAATTTTTCTGAGATGTTTGAATTTTCATTTGAAATTTGAATAGAAATAGATCTAGGTTTGCATCCATTTGAGGAGGAGAAGGAGTTGAAGAAAAGAACATACAGACAAATGATAGAAGATGGAGGCTAGGGTTTTTTTGATCGTCTATTTATAAATAGATCGCAAAAGAATAGGTGTGCACGAATTTTAACGTGCAAACGGAAGTGGTCCCAAAAGATAAATAATATTAATTACACACGTTACGGATTTAGGAAATAAATAAATTCCTTATCATTTACATTTTATTTTAACGTATATACAAATGTAAATCTAGACGTTTCGTTTACGTTTCAAAATATATCCACAATTTTATTAATTTCCAAATTGATCTAAACAAATTTAGATGTAAATTAAAAGCTGATAAGTCTATCCATTGCAGTGTTAATTTCTCCACTTCCTTATATTTAGAAATTATAAATTAAGTTTTCAAAAACCTACTTTTGATTTTCAATCTTTTATATACTCATCTTTTACCAGTAATAAGGATTCATTAACATTTGTTCATGGTTTCACCTTATTATCCTCAACTTCCATTTTAATTTTCAATAATTACAATTATTGAATGTTGATACTTTAATTAAATTTATACATCTTGCTTTCTATAATCTATATCAACAAATGGTCCAATTATAAATAGAATTAGCATTAACTTCATCTTATAGGATTAACTACTCCAATTACAAACAAATCTACGCTAACTGCACGATTTAAGTCAATTAATTGTAATTGAGACTACATTAAATGTTATAAATTATAAATTGGAACCTCAATAAATTCGCTTATTGATTTAAAATCTTTCTATTCAGTAAACAGACATTTTATGGGTATAAATAACATTTGAATTATAACACATGTCATTAGTGCATGCTTCATTTCTTATAAACTCTCCTTTATTAACTAGAACACATTAACCAAAACAAAATAATTAATTTAGATTTATTTCAATCGATTGCCATTCTTAACTTAACATACTCAAAATGATTAACCTAAATAATTGTTACCCTTTTACATTCAAATTCACTTACAACCATCATTACAACAATGTTGCCATAGATTTAGATTTAATTAAATAAATTAGATAAATGGGTAAAGTTTTGTAATTATCACTAATGCCAAATATATATGCATTAATTACTACTTATTATTATGAATTCATTTATTAATTTACTAGTTGCCTTTGTCTTCTTATATCCTATTTACTACCAAACTTTCTTTTTAGTTATAGTTTATCAATATATATATACCTAGGCAAATCAAGTTCTTGTCTTTTCTGTTATTTCAATTAAATCGGGTATGCACAAATAAAATGTTTATTAACTTATTCTTACAAAATTATTTACATGCATTCAGTTACACCTAATTTAATGCATTGATTTTCATTTATAAATTAAAGGTTTTTCCTTTAAAAGCTTTTATTACTAACCATACTCCAACCTCTACAGGACATTGATTTATTAAATTTGCACTTATTGTGCATACTTTTAGCAACTCATATATACTTTGCGTCTATTCCCCAAATTTCACATTCTATTGTTACATAATTTGCATTGATTACTATTTATTATTATTGCTTTACTGATAAATTAGATATTTGCATTGGTTTTGCTTATGCTAAATTAATTTCCCATAATAAATAAGGTTTCAAAACAATCTATAACATTTCCTTAGCCCAAACCCCGTTTACCAATTTTTCCTTCAATAATTCATGTTGCTATAAATACGTACATTTACACTTTATAGTTATTCTAATATACCTATTCCAACACTCTTAACCCTTATCTTTACTTTCACCCACTTGTAACATAAATTTTTATTTTCAAATTTATTCCCATTTACGGTTAATCAATGTTATTTTACATTAACCAATTTTAATATTCACCTTTAATTTCACATCTTCAAAGTATATCTAGGAAAAATCTTTCCACCACTTAATTTATTGAATCTTATGCAGTCTTACTATAAATAGGTTTTAAATTACCATTACTGTACATTCAATTACTATCCAAAGTATTTATTCATAAATCAATTCGATATATACGTTTGTTTCCTTCTATTTGATTTATACCTAGTATACATTTTTCTAAATCCTGTTTCATTACCTTCATTAAATGGTTATCGCATTGAGATCAAATTTATTAGCTTATGTCGCATTATTACCATTAATTAAAATTGGCTTAAATTTTTTTTTTATTCAATACTCTAAATAAATAACATATTATTCCATAATTACTCTTGTTTTCACATATTCCATTCAAAATTTAAACCACAATATTTACATTATTTTATTGAATTGGAAATCTCATTTTAAATTGTTAACTTTAATAAGAACAAATGGCAACACCAAATTCCTAACATTCATTTTATTAAAATTATGGAAAATATGACAAATTTAGTTAACGAAATTTTCGGGTCGTTACACTCTCCCCCACTCAAAACTTTTCGTCCCCGAAAAGGAAAAGAAGGGAGAAGAAAGAATTAAATAACAATACATCTTATTCAAAATATTTAACTTATAAATAGTAATTTACTAAATTTATTACCTTAAATAAAATATACCCGTTTTATAATCATTATATCCTTTTATACTTAAATAATTAAAGTTTGGAAAACATTTTCAACATAATTCTAAGTCCAAAATTTACGGAAAATTTTGGCAGAGTCTCCTTTGTACGGAGAGGTTCGGGAAAATATAATACCAAAATATAACAAAGTATCATATAGAATATTCAAAATAGTATATCCCAACACGGGAAAATATATAAAAATAGCGCTACAAAACGTAAACCGGGAACGTACCTATTTGTTGGGCAAATTACGCTCAATTTATGGAAACAAAAGCAGTAACAATTGCTTCCATACCTGCATTTCACTTATATAATCTAAAAAGGTTAACTATTTATATAAAGTGAAATATTTTCATGGTTTCAACTACTAACAACAATCAATTTCGACAAACAGTATACACAACAAAACAAAACAACCATTCAATCAAACAAGCAAATAGTTGTTCGGGTTCAAAACTTGAAATGGTACGGAATGAAAAATAACTATCCAGTGCATCATTTACTCAACCGTCTTAGATGGAACAAAATAGATTATTTATTCATCTAACAACTTCAAATTTCCATACCCGACCAACCATAAATCAACAATAACAATTCAAACTAACAAACCAATTAACTCATTATAAATTTTCATTTCATACATTAGCTGTTTGATCCTTTCATTCATATAACAGTTTATCTTTTATTTTCATTTTTTTTCCTTTCATACCACATAAATGATCCCTTTTATAATTTACATTTATATCTAACAACCTTAAATTTTATTTACTCATTAAATGTTTGTTTCATTTATTTTCACTTATCACCTCCAATTATCCATTGCATTTATCTAGGTCATGTAAGTTTCTTCTACTGTATTACGTTTAAGGCACTTCTCACTTTCAATCATTTATTAAATGCTTACATTCTATTATATTTAATTATAGTAATCATTTTGAATTACACTCAAATTCTTAACCTTATAACATTTATTCTTATAAGTAAAAGATTTTATTTATTCAGTAACTATGGTTTGCAGTCATTTATATATATTACCTACTTCCCATTATATTAAATTAGTAGCATTTATATCATACTTAAGTTTATAACCCTGCACATCAATCTTTATTTATTAAAGAATTTCATTTTATTTACCTAAGTTTAAAATCGCCTATTTATAATACTTACCTTTAATTATGGAAAAATTTCAAATTTAAACTTAAGTTTATAACATTAAATCCTCATTTATAACAGCAATTCATTGAATACTTCATTATTTCCAAACTTTCTACTTGTATAATATTCTATTCCGATCACTTATTTAACATTTCAACTTTTCATATTTGGTAAGTTATATATGTTAAAGAAAATGCAAAAGAACTTATACAAGTTTTATCTCTTCTTTTAATTAAATTTAATGTTCAACAATATTACGTTTTGTCTCATATGTTAAAAATTTCAAATTTCCCTTTATAACTTTGCATAAATTTTCTTACCTAAATTAGAGGTTTAAATTCATTAATTACTTACCTTTTATTTCACTAAAATAATTTAAACTATTAATTAATGGAAATTTAAGAATTATATACCGGGTCAAATTTCAAATTATTTTAAAAAATAATAGATAAATAATTTCTTACAACTTTTATATCTCTAATTATATTTAAAACAATTAAAATTTTAAATAATTTCAAAATAAATCTGCAGTAGAATTTACCACAGTGGCCTTTCCCCTTCGAAACTCGAAAATGAAAGTCGATGATGCGGCCTCCATCACCGAAATTATTTTCCAGCGACAGAGAGGAAAATACAAAACTTATTTTCTCCAAAATCTTCTTTAAAACAATTCTTCCGGATTATACTGAAATATTTATATCGGAAAATATTTATAACAATATTATTATACTTCAAAATCCTTTGAAAGCAAATTTCAAAATCACGGACCTAAGTTCTAAAATTTCCAAATTTCATTGATTTTAAATTCAATCTTATTTACCTATTATATATAAATTTTATTCCTAACACCCAATCTATTGCAACAAAATATATATATATAATATCATTTAAAAATTTATTTTATAAATAGAAAATATAATAGGCAAAATTATTTCATTCGCCTATATTAAAATAGATATTATGTCGGTCTGTCCTATTAAGTATTTAGAAATCCCTATTGATGACACAGCGTCCCATGCATCAACCAGAATTTATAAATACAAAACGGAACAGATTAACACAATATTAAAATCTTTTTATAACATTAACAAATACGCTCTCTCATATATATACACTCAGCGACTCCCATAGGGTATTACTACCCTATTAGTAAAGAGTCAAACCCCACAAAGCTAAGGTTTATCGCTAAACCAAAGCTCTGATACCAACTGTAACGTCCCGCCTTTTCACACACTTTAAACCGACACACATGACAATTCAAACCATACGGAAGGGCGGATTGTTATGGGTAAATAAGAAAAACAGAGAAGAAATAAAACAAAACAGAATCTCACAGTGGAAGGATAAAATATAATAATCAAATATACAGTTCATGAAACTGTTTTACAAAATATTTTATTTTACTTGTACAATGAATATCAGAGTTACCCATACCAATACTATCAATGTAGCGGAATTAAATGGTGTAGTGAAATAATATAGTAGATACTAGTAATACAAATCTTCGTCTTCGTCCTCCAGAGCTAAATCCTCAAATCCTGAAACGCTCGGACTGACCCGAGCGAATTTGAAAAGACAAAAACACTCGAGTCAGAACTAAAAGATCCTATGTGAGTAAAATTAACAGAAATAAATATGAGTACAGTAACTCAAGAGATGCTCAGGATTTACATCCCTAAGGGTCCGTTAAACTATTTACTATGTAGTATATTGCGCTATTATAATAATGTCTATTTATAAAATAAACTTACTTTTTAATAGCGTTAAGGGGTTACCCATATAGCCCTTAACACAGAATATATTCCCATAGTCTATACAGTACCGTAATCTCCCCCGTAATGGGCGTCGTCAGAGGGCACTCCATAGGTATGGTACAAAACAAAACTCGTAGTAAAGGCTCGGTATGGTAGGTGACACGGCACAACTAGGCAATGCCAGGGTAGATATACCAATTGCTATCCGGGCTGGTGGAAACGCGCAGCGCGCAGCTGCCGCCCACCTCGAACAAACTCCCCCAAAATCAAAAATAAAAGTGGCCACTGAATCAATCCAAAGTCAGTATAATATCGAAGAGGAGTGTGCGATCAGAGGAATGACCTCATTGGCCCGAGAATCGCTCCTGTTTTAGCCACCTTATGCCAACTCACGGGAGTCGGGTCCACGTATTTACCTTACAGGAAACGCTGCCACCAACCTACTTCATTCTGGAATCTCCACCGCGTACACGGTTAGTCAAAGTGGTTTTCGGTATCGACAGAGAGTATGTCCATATCCGATCCCGGTCTCTTTGCCAACCAATCGTTATTATAACACCGCGGTCATTTAAAATAGTTTATACTTTAAAACCAGAATAAAAATTCCATTTCAAAACTATGAATACGATATCATCTTAAAACCCAAAACAATATGATATCATTTTATCCAAATATATTTCTTTTCCAAAATCATACTGCTTTAAAATTTAAAATATCTGGAAACCAAATATTTGACATATACTTTCAAAGCATAATATTTCGAAATTCATATATTTTAAAACCATAACTTCTAAAACTTGAATGGTTTGGATATTCAACGGTATACGAAATAAATGGTTTAACTTTAAGGTTACTTTGTAAAGAAAATAATTTCCATGGCTTTACAAATATATTTCTTTATTTAAAGTCTAAACCAAAATTTAAATACCACTTTCAAGTTCCAAAACCACTTCAATTTCTATATATATATATATATATATATATATATATATATATATATATATATATATCCATTTGGAGTATTAATATTTCAAAACTAAAGTTGGAATTTATTCCTTCAACCAAATTAAATGTTCTATTATTTAGTCTTGAATATTTACATAAAAATCCATAAATAAAACTCCAATTTCTAGCAATTAAATATTTTCTTCAATTAAATTATACTAGAATATTCATTTTAAATTTATCTTGGAAAAATCCAGTTATAAATATCATCCTTAAAATATTCCAAACTTAAACATATAATATGAATTATCAAATTCTGTTTCTCAATTTTCCCATTTTTATTTAATAGATTTATATACAGCTTAAATTCAAAAAATTTAACTTCGTATGTATATATATAGAAGAATAACATTTATAAAATATCAAAATTAAAAATTTTTATAAACTGTATCCCATCCAAACCATAGAAATCACTTTAAAATAATTTATATATAGACCACGGTGCCTGTATAAAATTTTCTATCCTTTGGTCAAGTGATACAGATATTTATCATTTCAATCCGCAATTTAAAAATAAAATTTTGCGGTTGTATATCATTTCAAACCACAACCCCGAATGAAATGAAAATGCATGATGACTTGCAGTTTATACAATATAATTATAGCATTCATTCATCCAAATATCAATCATCAATCATCAATTGCAATCATCATCCAATTTTAAACAATCATTGATACATAGCGTATGAATTATACAGGAAGTAATAACAGATTATTAACTAACAGTTTCTATTCCATAATAAATTTAATGACTGTTAACTAGCAGTTTATGTGCAAAAATAAATTCTACCTGTCAAATTTTATGCAATAAATAAACTAAATTAACAGTTAAGTTAAATAAATGCGATTTAACAGATATGCTGAATAAAACACGCCAATAGTCATAAATAAATTTCTACTCATATTTAAAATAAATTTAACAAACATAAAAACTTTTAGAAGTTGTGAGTGGGTTAAAACACTCACCTTTTGAATTTAAATCGAATTTCAATTCAATTTAAACTCAAAAATCCAACGGTCCCCAAATCTGTCCAAACCAGCGTCATCAGATGCGGAATTTAATTACGATCCTAATTAAAGCTTGCCACGTCATAAAGCTTCTTCTCAACTCACGTATGCTCGTCCAGGGAATGAACCCATTTCAACGCACGCCCTCCCCATCTTTGACCGTGCCTTTAGACCGCCCTTGGCCACCAGATGGTGACGCGCCTCCACCATTACGACTTCCCTAGCCGAGCTCTCCAATACCCAGAAACCAATTTGCAAATAGTCGCTCCAAATCAAAACGCCCAAATTGACTTAGATTTCGAATTTCCTGATTTTGACCGCGATTTGCCGCTGACTCGAGTATCGATTTCGAAAACAGAGACTGCGCGTAGATTCGTATGGATGAAATCTACAACATATATATTTTTTTTTTTGGAATTTTTCTGAGATGTTTAAATTTTCATTTGAAATTTGAATAGAAATAGATCTAGGTTTGCATCCATTTGAGGAGGAGAAGGAGTTGAAGAAAAGAACATACAGACAAATGATAGAAGATAGAGGATAGGGTTTTTTTGATCGTCTATTTATAGATAGATCGCAAAAGAATAGGTGTGCACGAATTTTAACGTGGAAACGGAAGTGGTCCCAAAAGATAAATAATATTAATTACACACGTTACGGATTTAGGAAATAAATAAATTCCTTATCATTTACATTTTATTTTAACGTATATACAAATGTAAATCTAGACGTTTCGTTTACGTTTCAAAATATATCCACAATTTTATTAATTTCCAAATTGATCTAAACAAATTTAGATGTAAATTAAAAGCTGATAAGTCTATCCATTGCAGTGTTAATTTCTCCACTTCCTTATATTTAGAAATTATAAATTAAGTTTTCAAAAACCTACTTTTGATTTTCAAACTTTTATATACTCATCTTTTACCAGCAATAAGGATTCATTAACATTTGTTCATGGTTTCACCTTATTATCCTCAACTTCCATTTTAATTTTCAATAATTACAATTGTTGAATGTTGATACTTTAATTCAATTTATACATCTTGCTTTCTATAATCTATATCAACAAATGGTCCAATTATAAATAGAATTAGCATTAACTTCATCTTATAGGATTAACTACTCCAATTACAAACAAATCTACGCTAACTGCACGATTTAAGTCAATTAATTGTAATTGAGACTACATTAAATGTTATAAATTATAAATTGGAACCTCAATAAATTCGCTTATTGATTTAAAATCTTTCTATTCAGTAAATAGACATTTTATGGGTATAAATAACATTTGAATTATAACACATGTCATTAGTGCATGCTTCATTTCTTATAAACTCCCCTTTATTAACTAGAACACATTAACCAAAACAAAATAATTAATTTAGATTTATTTCAATCGATTGCCATTCTTAACTTAACAAACTCAAAATGATTAACCTAAATAATTGTTACCCTTTTACATTCAAATTCACTTACAACCATCATTACAACAATGTTGCCATAGATTTAGATTTAATTAAATAAATTAGATAAATGGGTAAAGTTTTGTAATTATCACTAATGCCAAATATATATGCATTAATTACTACTTATTATTATGAATTCATTTATTAATTTACTAGTTGCCTTTGTCTTCTTATATCCTATTTACTACCAAACTTTCTATTTAGTTATAGTTTATCAATATATATATACCTAGGCAAATCAAGTTCTTGTCTTTTCTGTTATTTCAATTAAATCGGGTATGCACAAATAAAATGTTTATTAACTTATTCTTACAAAATTATTTACATGCATTCAGTTACACCTAATTTAATGCATTGATTTTCATTTATAAATTAAAGGTTTTTCCTTTAAAAGCTTTTATTACTAACCATACTCCAACCTCTACAGGACATTGATTTATTAAATTTGCACTTATTATGCATACTTTTAGCAACTCATATATACTTTGCGTCTATTCCCCAAATTTCACATTCTATTGTTACATAATTTGCATTGATTACTATTTATTATTATTGCTTTACTGATAAATTAGATATTTGCATTGGTTTTGCTTATGCTAAATTAATTTCCCATAATAAATAAGGTTTCAAAACAATCAATAACATTTCCTTAGCCCAAACCCCGTTTACCAATTTTTCCTTCAATAATTCATGTTGCTATAAATACGTACATTTACACTTTATAGTTATTCTAATATACCTATTCCAACACTCTTAACCCTTATCTTTACTTTCACCCACTTGTAACATAAATTTTTATTTTCAAATTTATTCCCATTTACGGTTAATCAATGTTATTTTACATTAACCAATTTTAATAGTCAACTTTAATTTCACATCTTCAAAGTATATCTAGGAAAAATCTTTCCACGACTTAATTTACTGAATCTTATGCAGTCTTACTATAAATAGGTTTTAAAGTACCATTACTGTACATTCAATTACTATCCAAAGTATTTATTCATAAATCAATTCGATATATACGTTTGTTTCCTTCTATTTGATTTATACCCAGTATACATTTTTCTAAATCCTGTTTCATTACCTTCATTAAATGGTTATCGCATTGAGATCAAATTTATTAGCTTATATCGCATTATTACCATTAATTAAAATTGGCTTAAATTTTTTTTTTTATTCAATACTCTAAATAAATAACATATTATTCCATAATTACTCTTGTTTTCACATATTCCATTCAAAATTTAAACCACAATATTTACATTATTTTATTGAATTGGAAATCTCATTTTAAATTGTTAACTTTTAATAAGAACAAATGGCAACACCAAATTCCTAACATTCATTTTATTAAAAATTATGGAAAATATGACAAATTTAGTTAACGAAATTTTCGGGTCGTTACACAGTTAGTTACCTAGTTACAGAGGTAACCCGGCCTTGTATTGGCAGAGAGCTTGTTAAGTTCTTGGGGCGTCCCTCCAGAGGCGTACCCATTTCGGCAAGGTAGTTCCTTAGCCTTGGCCATTTGTTAGAAATCCAAAAAAAACAATACGAGCCCTGTACTGTTTTAGTTGTATAACTTGGCATGTAGCATGGTGGTAACCTGCCATTAAACATGGTAGTATGCTGGCTAAGATTAAAATTATACTTTCGAAATGTTTTCTACACTATGCACTGATAATAATATCAAAACGATTTTCGCGTATCAAGCATGTTTCACTTTCATAAAGAGAAATTTCCTCCAAGTGTGTGATTGCATTATGTGTGTGACGGAAGGCCTTCTGGTAGTTTCATTTTCCAAAAAGCATAGCGAATTTCTTTCTATTTCTTTTTGTTCAAAATAAAATATTTCTGTTTCCTCACACCAGTCCCTTGATTGACCTGGAGTTTATTGTTCCCTTTTTAAACTCTGGGTGTGAATAATTTACCACATAGGCAGCCTAGAGTCAGGTTATCTATAGTTCAAATAGTAGATTCGGATCTAGAAGTTTTTGGTTTGGCGATCGCATTGTGCTACATTCCAGCATGATAGTGGTTCGAGCTTTTTGGTTTGGAAGTTCTCTGAGCTTTTGGTTTTGGATTTGAAAGTCTTTGGAATTCTTAGAGCTTTGACAATTGAAGATGTTATCTTTGCGCTGCTATTGTTTCCACTATTGTGTATTTTTGTCTCTGATATATGTTGGCATTTGTATCAAATGTTGTACCATGTTGTATCAAATGATGTGTATCAATAAAAATTCATTATGTTTCCACTGTGTTGTTATCACCTAATGTTGTTATAAGGTCCAGCGAACCAGACTCAACGTTTGAATCTGCGGCATTCGAATACAGGTGATGTATTTGGGTATCGATTTTCGAAGGTCGAATCTGGGTCGTTAAAAGTGGTATCAAATCTAAAGTTTAAGTAAGAACCTTAGCTTTTGGAGTATAACACATTAGGTGACTCGTTAGAGATAGGGTCACGAATGCCCTAGAATGAGTATCCCTAAGATATCTTATCTGTATGCTTTAGTTAATTCTCTTACTATTCACTGATAGTGAAAATGAGTGCAAGAAGAGGACGAGGTAGGGGACGGAGGTATACCACCATAAATGGTCAATGCCCTGTAACAACAAGGAACAACTTTTCCTATCAATATACTTTGATCATCATTCACTTTCAATTCTTTGATGGCTTACTGGCAGCTACAAGAAGAAGCTTTGGTATGGTGGTGGCCCTGTGAATCGTTGTAGATAAGTTCCTATTTCGTATTCTCTTCATTAGTTTCTTATCAGTCTTTTCGTTTTTAACTTTAATAAATTTGAAATTTTAATTGGAATGAATTGATTAACAACATATGAAGCTACATTAGACTGTATCCATATATTTGTTTCTTTTTAGGGGTCCTGATTCATTCTACGAATGGTTAGTTATCCATCGGACTAACCAATGCCCCTGCATATTTCGTAGATCTGATGACCCGAGTATTTCGTGAAATATTAAATGAGTTCGTTCTCATATTTATTGATGATATTCTGATTTGGTAAGCCAAATATAGAATAGATATCTTGGTTTGATCTGCTAGTTCATCTCTCTATCTTTCTATGTGTTTAACTATTCTTTGTTTTCTCCATGTCTAGCAAATTTCGGGGACGAAATTTTCTAAACGGGAAATCTGTAACGTTCCCATTTTTAAGTCAAATTTAAATTGGTAATTTATATAAATTTTTGGGATTAAATTGTGAGTTAATTTGAATTTTTCCAAATTAAATAAGATATGTGTTTGTTTATATATATATATATATATATATATTATAATTTGAAAATTGATTTGAAAATTAAATATCTTATAAATAAATTAATAAAATTTCAACTTAAGATGTTTAATTTGTTAATGTATACATGATTATTTATTAGTGTATAGTTAGATTTTGAATCATTTTTCTTTAAAAGTTATATAAATAGAAATAATAGAAAATGTATGAACGAAAATATATATATATATATAAACATAATTAATAAAAACATATACCTATGTAAATATGAAATTAAATAAAATTTAATAAAGGGGTTTAAACATAAAAATAAATTAGTTTTGACAAATGTAAAATATATAAAACATGCATTAACAAGTGTTCATGCTAATAACAAGGGTAAGCATAATATAATTTGAATTTACAAATGGCAAACAATTCTCTTTTAAAATTATAATAAATATCAAAAAGAGAAACTAGGCTAGTGTATATTTTATCAAAATCTTCTTTCATCTTCAAATAAAACCAAAACCTGGGAACAACAAAAACCAGAAAAGTATTAAAAGAAAATTTCAATTCAAAACAAGTTCAAGTTACAAAGAAGATCACAGCATCTCAAATCTGATCAAAAGCAAATTCAAAGATCAATTCAAACCAAGCATGGATTGAAATCATGTACAGAGCAACATCAAAGTTTCAGTTTTCAAGCTCAAATCACCTTCCAGTTTTCTATGTTTCAAAAGCAGTTGAATAAACATCACTCCCTATCAAACTTTATCTGCTCTGTTTTGATGCGTGAGATAAATCTGTGAATTAATGTTGTGAAAATTTGTTTGTGTAATGGTAAATGTGCTTGCATGAATATCGGTTCATATATGATATGTATGCATGTCTGTAGCCTCCTTTGTTCTTGTTTCTCAGATACAAAACTAATTCAAAAACCAAAATCACTTCCTCCATTATCTTTTAACTTAAGATGTTTAAGGAAAATATGTTTGAAAAATCAAGATCTTAGTTTTGGAAATATTTTTAAGTAGAACTTGGAAGCAGTTTTAACTGGAAGAAGAATTTATAGCGAAAACTCAAGAATGTCAAGATTTTGACTTCCATAATTTATTGTTTCACTTATATAACCTGATATGCTTTTGTAAACCATGAATTTTGAAAGTAAAATCATGATTTCTAAAGTTTTAAATCGAGAGAACTTGCGAGTTGAACAGAAATTGAAATCATGGCAATTTATGGTGATCGCAAGGGCATGTGGTCTCGAGCTTGATGTCGAAGGTAGCTTGAAGGCTGGAGTTCATCAGAAAAATGGTGAATGAATTTTTAGATCATCGGTGAGGTTAGTCGACGTTGATTTAGGGTTTAAGGACCTATTTTGGTTGATCACAAAATTGAGATAACCGAGTCAACATGGGCGAACTGGAAGTGACTGCACATGGGGGAATCGGAGCAAGAAACTATGGCAAGGGTCTGGGTGCAGTGACGAAGCTTCAGATCATTGGAGGTGGCGAAGCGTGGAAGTTTTTGGGTATCGGTTGGTTCCAGGTGGTATTTGATCGAGCTCGATTTTGATTTCGAGTTCGATTCAAAGTTTGGGTAGACGAGATTGATGAAGAAAGTCAACGATGACTTGTTGGCAATGGCGATGGTGATCGAAACGGTGGCATTTGGTTGTGCGCGTACACAAGTATCACTTGTGTATCTGGGTTGTTGATTTGATCGGGAAGAAGGTCAGGCCTGGGATCATGCTCGAGAAAATGAAGGGTAGACTCGGGTATTAGATTGGGAAGTTTTGTTTGGGCTCGGGTCACTTTTATTTAACCAGGTTTTAAAAAAAATTAAAGTCAAAGAAAAAAAGAAGAAGGATTGCTGGGGGAAAACTCGAGGAAAATGTGAAATGGCTCGGGGTGATTCCCGAAGTAGTCTCGGGTCAGAAATCTAAAAATAAATTTAACAAGTTTTTCAAATTTAAAATTAAATCCAGTTTAAACGTTTTCTTGATTAATTTTTGTAAAATAATGAATGTTTTATTTTAATTTTGGAATTAGTAAAAGGTTTAAAATAAATTAATTAAGTTTAAGGTATTTTATTATATACCTGTTATTTTAGATAAATTCTTAAGTTATTTAAATAAATTTTTTAATGATAAATGGTTTATCATAAATAATGTTTTTGATTATTAATCAACTTAAGGGTTTTAAGTTAAACTATATGTTAAGGATAATTTATTTAAAAAGTTAATCAAAATAAGATTTAAATGATGATTATGTAATTAATTAAGATAAATGGGTTATCTTAAGATTGAAGGATCATTAATTTGTAATTTAATGACAATCACTTAATTAAAGGTTAATTAAGTAATAATTAAAGATTGATTAATTTTTAATTAAAGATTAATTAACTTGTAATTAAAGATTAATTAATTTATAATTTAAGGGTTGATTAATTAATGAAAAGTAATTAAGGATAATTACTTAATGAAAGTAATTAGAGATTAATTAATGAAAGTAATTAAAGGGCAATTGCTGAAAGTAATAATTTAAAGGATAATTACTTAATATAAGTAATTAAAGGGTTAATTTGTCAATGAAATTAATTAAGGGATAATTAATTAATTAGTAATTAAATAATTACCTAATATAAGTAATTAAAGGATAATTGATTTATAATTAAAGAAAAATTAATGAAGTAATTATGGGATAATTACTTAATTAAAGGATTAATTTGTTAATGTAATTAATAAAAGAATTATTACGTAATACAATTAAAGGATAACTAATTTATGATTAAAATTTAATTAATCAGGTAATTAAAGTATAATTATTAATAATAAAAGGGGTTAATTTGATAATTTAATTGATTAACTTAAAATTAATTAATTGATGTGATTAATGTAAGTAATTAAGGATAATTACTTAAGATGGATAATTAAGGTTGATTAATTAATTCTCATTAACTAATTTAAATAATCACAAATGGTTTGTAATTACTTAATGTTAATTAAGTAGGGATAAGTAATTAATTCATAAGTAATTAATTTATTTGGTTAACTATAAATCAGGTGATTAATTAATCTTGCTTATGGACGATTGGATTCTATTGAATGCCTTGAATTGTTTGATATCTTTGATGTGTGATGACTTTGCGATATGATTGTTTTGGATTGAGCTATGAACTGTGATTTATCTATCTGTGATAAATTTACTTGTTTATCTATGAATGAAAGATACGCGTTATAGGATTATACCGCTTATTGATATTGTTGTGCTTAAATTTGTGATGGTTGATATTTTATTGTTGCATGTGGAACCCCTGGACTACACACAATACAAACACAAAAATGGATTTCATGAGAAATTGGTTAAGTCACGGTTTGAATTTAATTCAAAATGATGAATTCAAAAGTTGAATTTTTGAATTCAAAATGGTTTGGAAGTGTAATTGGGTTAAATGTGAGGAACTTTTGAAAAGGGCGTTTTGAAATTAAAATTAATTTGGAAATTTAAATTTAACCCAAAAAGAACTTGCCAAGTATAAGGCAGCTCGCTGATTTTTCGGTTTATACTTTAAAAGGTTATAACTTGAGCAAATTTAATCAGATTTTCTCAAAACGAAAACCTTTGTTTTCAAATGATAACAGCTTTCATATAAAAAAAGGATTTCCAGTTTTTGTTGAAAGGATTTCAAGTTATGGGCAAATCAAATTTTGAAGTGGAAATTTTTTTGAAAGCTATGAATGAATCTTTGTTAAAGATTGGTGAACCTTGTTTCAAATTTAAGAGGATCTTAAAGGTGAATCTTTTGTTTAAAAGATTAAAGTGGAAAAATTTTTAAACCATTCAAAAGGAAAGGTTTTGGGCTAAAAGTTGTGACTTAACTAAGATCCAAATATATCCGTATGCTTTTCAAAATAAGCGCTTATTATTCGGATTAGCCGGGAGAGGACTTTATGTCATAAAACCCATTCCGAATTAATGATACGATAAATTGGATAGCATTTGAAGACGATGGTGAAGACCGGGTATTTTGGAAAGCGGAAGGATTACCTGTCGAATGTCTCTGCACCGAATGGCCCCGGTATAGAGATTTTAATTACCCTATGTGATGGGGAGTCCGGACGTGATTAGGCAATATCCGGATTTGCAAGGACTTCTTTTGAAGTGCCTTCGTTTCCATTCAGACCCAGGATGGACTTGTATGGATGTATGTCTGACGTTACACTTTGAGATATAAAGCTGGATTCTATCAAATACATTTCCGTTTGGGGGCGGATAGTTTATTCTCTTAGCTTAACACCCTTCTCTGAGACGTACGAGCTCAGTGGTTATGTAGTTGATGGTTATTAGTGATATATTCCTAATTTGGTAATGTGGCATTCTAAGTGCTGATCATTGGTTGATCGAAGCATTTCTTTTGTGAAAAGCATAGTTTTTTGGGACGAGACTTCATCGAACCTCACACCCCGAAAATGGTCAAAACAGGAAAGGATGCAGCAAGGTTACGGGGGTCGCGCCCCTTAGGGTATGTGCATTTCCTTTTGGATAAAAAGTGGTATCATGGTATGGAGCCTATATATTTAACTTATGTGGTTGTTGGAATTTGTTGGTGTTGAGGATCCTCGGATAAAGGTCGGTGACGACCGAGGGATGACGTACTTGTGACAGTTAGCTACATGGTTACAGAGCTAACCCGGCCTTGTATTGGCAAAGAGCTAGTTAAGTTCTCGGGGTGTCCTCCATAGGCGTACCCATTTCGTTAAGGAAGTTCCTTAGCCTTGGCCATTTGTTAGAAATCCAAAAAAACAATACGAGCCCTATATGGTTTTAGTTGCATAACCTGCCATGTAGCATGGTGGTAACCTACCATTAAACATGGTAACTATAGTAGGTATACAATAATGGTAATATGCTGGCTAAGATTAATATTATACTTTCAAAATATTTTCTACACTATGCACTAACAATAATATCAAAAGGATTTTCGCGTATCAAGCATGTTTGACTATCTTAAGGAGAAATCTCCTCCAAGTGTGCGATTGCATTGTGTGTGTGGCGAGAGGCCTTATGATAGTTTCATTTTTCAAAAAGCATTGCGAATTTCTTTCTATTTCTTTTTGTTTAAAATAAAATGTTTTTGTTTTCTCACACCAATCTCATGACTGACCTGGAGTTTATTGTTCCCTTTCTAAACTGTGGATGCCCATAATTTACCACACGGGTAGCCTAGAGTCGGGTTATCTGTAGTTCAGATAGTAGATTCGGATCTAAAAAGTTTTTGTTTGGCAATCGCATTATGCTACATTCCATCAGGATAGTGGTTCGAGATTTTTGGTCTGGAAGTTCTCTTTGAGCTTTTGGTTTTGGATTTGAAAGTCTTTGGAATTCTTTGAGCTTTGGCAATTGAAGATGCTATCTTTCCGCTGCTGTTGTTTCCGATGTTGTGTACTTTTGTCTCAGATATATGTTGGGAATTTGTATCATATGTTGTATCATGTTGTATCAAATGTTGTGTATCAATAAAAATTCGTTCTGTTTCTGCTATGTTGTTATCACCCAATGTTGTTATAAGCTCCGGCGAACCAAACTCAACGTTTGAATCTGCGGCATTCGAATATGGGTAATGTATTTGGGTGCCGATTTTCGAAGGTCTAGTTAGGGTCGTTAAACTTCTGATAGGGTCAAAACCCTACTTTGTTTTCAAAAGTTAAAGTCTTGCCCTGTTTTTCTTAAATCCTTCGACGTAGTCGAAACATATGCTTTCGAAAGGGTTATATAAATAGCTTTCAAAGAAGGTCGTCATATTATGTTAAAGTACCAGCTTTCGAAGGGTGTCTTTTTCCTTCAAGTAAGAGCTTTCGAAAGGGTTGGTTTTGACCTAGTCGAAACCACGCTGCTATTTTCCTTCCAAAGTATTGAAGTCATCAATGCCTTCGAAAGGTTATCTTTGCTTTTACCTAGGTTAAGCCGCTTCCTAGTTGCTTTTGAAAGGGATTGAGGGTTTCGAAGGTAATGGAGTTGAAAGGAGGTTTTGACTCTGACCTTTGAAGTTTTAATTTTTAAAAGTCTTTTCTTTTGACTAGATGGTTCCGGCACCATCAATTTTTTCCCAAATTAATTTTAGTTGGTTTCGAAAAAGATACTTTCATATATTACCATTTTTACCCAAATGATGTTTCTAAAGAGTAAACCCAGTGCTTTCGAACGGGTACTTTATTTGTTTCGAAGCTATGTTTTAATGAATGTTTTCTTGATGCCATTGATAGGTATCATTGGTTTTGAAAGGTATACTTAGAGTTTTTGAAAAGAGGCTTCCTATGCTTGCAAAGGAGTCATCTAGCAGTTTCGAAAGTGATGTTTTAAAGTTTCAAAACAAATAACCCATTCTTGTTTTTAAAGGAAAAACCAAGGAATAAATAAAGATTTTGGAAATATTATTCACACTGTTATTAACCCATAACTGTGTTTGGTAAAAGAGTAGAATAACCAGTTAGGTTGACCCAGTAGTGAATATTACTTAACATATGTTAAAATATTAATTAAAGATATTGGTAGAGGCCAATAAGTTTATAGTAAACCCATGCAAACTGTATGATATTGGCGGGGCCAATAGGTTCATAGTCAGCCCATGAAAACTATAATTTGATACTCCCACGGGCCAGTAGAATTGTAATTAACCCATGAAAACTATATCCGGGTTAAGATGTTAATAGTCAGTTAATAGTTTCCTAGTAAGCCAATGAAAAATAGGATAAGAGATAACGTATTGGAGTTACCAATAAATATTTAATTAGTTAATAGTAATCCTAGAAACTATAATTGAGACTGATATTCAGAATGAATGGGGATGGGTATATTTGATTTACTTGTTTTGCATATCATCATAAAGTTTTTGAAATACTATGTTTTAACCATTATGGATGTAGAGGCACGGTATATGGTTTCATAAATGTTTTAGGATACCAGTAAAGGGAAAACCGATTCCGCTAAGCGGAGTTGTCTCACTAGATATCTAAATGGTTTGAGATGGTAAATTAATATTCATACCAGGCTTTATGTCTGACTTGAAGTTTTTCTCCCTTGAACTCTCGGGTGCTCAATTTATTTTTAGTAGGTTGAGAGTTAAGGTTTCTAGGTGTTCTTTTAGACGAGTAAAGATTTCGAGGATGTGCAAAAGGAAAGCTTATTAGAATTCATTTATTTCCACTGTGTGTTATGTTTGTAAAGGAAAATTGTTTTCTTGCCTATCTATATACTACGATCAACCAAGGGGGCATCTTTATATGTCGATTTTGGCATATTTTGTAATAATTATATGTTATTTGAACATGCTCTACGATTTGGGATTATGTAATCGATTTGGAATATTTTAAAATGGAATGTGGAATTTGTTTGCTGTTTATTTTTTTTCCATATTCTTGTGTTTCTGCATATCAATGTACCTAATGTCACCATATTTGGTCACCAAAGATTAATAAATACGGATGACTGCAGCATCCACAGTCGTTAGTGTTAGGCTCCTAGTAGGGTACAAAGCCTCTGGTTCAATCTCGGTATCATCTAGCTAATCCAGTGCCATAGTTATGCCTGAGTCTTGCACTAATTTCCATAAATGAGAGATATAGAAGGCGTTGTGCACTCCTGCCATTCTTTGATGTAGGTTGACTCTGTAAGTAAGGTTCCTAATCTTATCTAATATCAAAAAAGAGCCAACAAATTTTGGTGCCAACTATGCTCTACTGTCGAACCGAAAGACATTCTTCAACGGAGAGATCTTGACAAATACCGTGTCATCGATAGAGAACTCTAAATCTCGACATTTCTTACTAACATCGATTTTTTGTCTGTCTTGGACAGCTTTCATCTATTGTTGAATGATCTCATTCTTCTTCGATGTTTCTTTAATCATATCTGGCACCAGTATCAGTTTCTCCAACCACTTCCCACCAATACAAAGGAGCACTGCACGGTCGACGATGTAATGCCTTGAACGGTGCCATACCGATGCTAGACTGATAATGTTATTGTATGCTAATTCAACAAGGTGTTAGTGATAATCTCATAAGCCATCAAAATCTAATATGTAAGCATGCAAAAGATCTTCTAAGATACGACTTACTCTCTTAGTTTGGCCATCAGTCTGAGGGTGATAAGCTTTTCTAAAGTGGAGCTCTATCCCTAACGCCTCCTGTAAGCTCCTCTGAAATCCACTAATGAATAACGGGTCTCGGTCGTTCATAGTGCTCTTCGGCACACAGTTGAATTATACTACCAATTTCACGTACAGTTCGGCCAGTTTAGCTGCCATTCCACTTTTCTTGATGGGTATAAATCCAGCGCTCTTGGTCAATCGATCAACTATTGACCTAAATGTTGTCATACTCTGCTCGAGTCCTCGACTGTCCATCGACGAAATCTATAAATACTTGTTCCTACTTCCATTCGGGAACTTCTCAAAGTTGCATCAGACCACTAGGCTTCTTCTGCTCTGCTTAACAAACTGGCAGTTCATGCATTTTGAGATAAATGTCCCAACGTCTTTCTTCATCCCTTCCCAATAGTAGGTCTGCCTCATGTCACGGCACATCTTATTACCACCGGGATGAATGATCAAACTCGAATGATGGTACTCTCTGAGCACCTCATCCCTTAACCCAACGACATCAGGAACAAACAATCTCCTATCCTTACAGAGCCAATCGTCTTGCTCGAGTCTGTACTGTCTCATATCCTAAGACTCTACTCCTGCTTCAAACTAAGAAATGATTTCGGCTAATCTGGCATCGCACCTTTGCCTATTACCAATCTTCTCAATAAGAGTAGGTCAGATAGTCAAGTTCGCCAACATCTCTGGTTCTAGCTTGCATCTCTATTGGAAGTCATAACCTGCAATATACTCTAACTCATCCACTCTAGGAACATAGCTCGCAAGCTGGCATGTCTCCTACTCAAGGAATCAACATCTGCATTACCTTTCCCCAACATATATGCAATATCAAAGTCATGGGAGGCCAGGAACTCTAACCACCGTTGTTGTTGAAGGTTAACTCTAAATCATGGCTCGGTTATTTCTTCACATGTGGCTTCAGCTGTTAACTGGCATATGCAACACCTTTCCTCTCTACATCAATACTATGCCCAATCCGGTACCGCAAGTATCAGCATATACTACCATCTTCTCATTTTCTCTTGGAATATTCAATACTGGTGCACTCATCAACTTCTCCTTCAGACTCACGAATACTTGCTCACATCTCGCATCCCAAGTTAAAGTCGGATCATTTTTTGTAAAGTAGGTCAATGGTGCCGCTACATCAGAGAAGTTCTAAATGAATCATCTATAATATCCAGTATCCCTAAGAAACTTCTCAAATTTGTACCGCTTTTTGGTTTAATCCAATCTTAGACTGCTGTGAATTTTGCAGGATCAGTGGCAATGCCTTGCTTAGAAACAACGTGACCCAATCGCACTTTCCTCCTCCAGAAGTGACATTTAGAAAATTTTGCCTTTAGTTGGTGTTTTCTCAACACCTCTAACACAATCCTCAAATGTATCTTGTGTTCTTTCTTTGTCCGTTAATAGACAAAAATATCATAAACAAACACAAGCATGAATTTATTTAGCTGACCTCTGAAGGCATGGTTCATGAGATCAACAAAGTATGTCGGCACATTGGTTAGTCCGAATGGAATAACTAATCTATGAAATGTTGTAAACAAAACACTCTCCTTTTCCACTCTCGGTTGGTGAAATCCTATCACAAGATCCAACTGAGAAAATGCCCTAGCATCATGAAGTTGATCATATAAGTCGTCAGTATGTGTGGATGCATGTTCTTCTTCGTCACTTTATTCAGCTTACGGTAATCAGCACATAATCTAAAAGAATCATCCGCCTTCATGGAGAATACTACTGGCACTCCCCATTTAAATGTACTCCTATGAATGAACCCTTTTCACAAAAGGTCATTCACTTGTACTTTAAGCTCTCTCTGCTCTCTAGGTGCCATCCTCCTCAATGGCATCACTATTGGTCTGGCATCTTAAACTAAATCAATGTCGAACTCCATCTCTCAATATGGCGGAAGTCCAGTTATCTCCTCGAATATGTCCGAATACTCCCTAGCAATAGGTACCATCAACAACTTATCGTGCGGGATATAGAGGGAATATAGAAAGCTGACCATAACCTCCTCATCCGATAGGTTCCCCAACACTACCTTTCTCCTATCATCAATCCCTATTATCACCGAAGACCTCTCATAATCCATTACTACTCTGTATACGTGAAGCCATTCAATCTCCGGAATGATACCAAACTTAACAAAACCAAAAAAAAGCACAACTAAAAGAGCATCTATGAATCGATAAGATCAAACCACGACAAACCATATACTGGCTAGTGGAGCTTCCAACAGGGTTCGTCACAATCAAAGGTTGGTCACAAATTGGGGTCTCAATCCCCAACTATCTATTAAGTCGCTATATATGAAGGAATGTGAAGCTCTAGTACCAAATAAAACTAGTATAGGAACATCATAAATAGAAAGCATACCTTCAATAACGATGCCTTCCCCTTTCTCTTTTGTCGATGGAGCATTTGACGAAGTTGGAACTGCATTGAAAGCATTTGCTTTCACCACCTTCTACTTCTTAGGCAACTTAGGAAAATCCTTCTTGATATGCTCAAGCTTATCACAATTGAAGCATATCCTTCCTTCGTCTTTACGGTCTTTAATATAGTGGCTTTTCTCTCCATAGTTATAACAAGTTAATCCAACGCTGACCTTCTTCTTCCGACCACCGTTCTTTTGAAACTACATCTGCTTGTTTCCATTATTTTATTTTTTCTTTCCTCCCCCATCTACCTACGGCTTTGGCTCATCTTTAGGAACAAAAAGCTTCAGTTTTGGATAAAGAATTTCATGCCTCAAAGCCTTCTCAACTATTGTCTCGAAAGTCTCGTGAATGTGGCCCACGAGCCGCTCTCCCAAGTAGTCATACAAGACAATAACGAACTTCTAGTTCTTCTTTAAAGGACTTCCCATATTTTGACAGAGTGTTGAACTCCACAACATACTCAGAGACAGTCATATCCTCTTGTTTTACGGAACAGAACTAACTCTAAGCTGCAGGGATAAATTTCACCTCAAATCTGGTTTTGAACTGGTCCTAAGTGACCGATCCTTAATGGTAGACCTTGCTGCAACCCACCATTTCATGGCTCCCCCTTGAAACTGTGGTGAAGCCAATTGCCTTTTCATAGCATCATCTAGCTCTGAGTTATCAAAAATCCTTTCGTAGGTATCTAGCCAATCCTGCACTTTGAATTTCGACTCTGCTCCTATGAACGATTTGCCACCAAGACTAGCAAAGTCCTTGTCCAACTTAGCAAAATCAGCTCTGGGTGTCTACACTGGAGCACCACCATCAACAACATTTGGAGCGGCTACTTGAGCAGTATGTAACATGTTCCTCATCATAGTATCAAACATGGTCTGTGAATCGGGATTAGCAACTCCCGAGCCAGCTCCTTCCTCAAATCCAGAAATGGAGTTCCTATTAGTGTTCCTTGTTTGGAGACTCATCATTCAGTTTGTAATAAGGATGATCGGTCTCCCTATAAGGAATTCTACTTAAGTAGTACTCATGTGTGTAGTGCGACTTATATACTATATACTACTATATAGTTTTTAAAATCAAAATATGTAACAATGGCACGCTCTTGTGTATATATACACTCTTGACCCAATCTAAGGTGAGAACTCTTACCCAAACTCTACTGGATTGTGGTATCCTTTAGGTCAAACAATGCAACCTAAGCTCTGATTCCAAATGAGATGATCGCCCTACACCATGGACACCTGATATAAGTGTATAAGTGCACTGTATCGGTGCTCGGTCGATGTAGGACGATCATTAGTAAATAAAGTAAAATAAGCAATACAGAACCTTTTGTATATCTAACAGTGCATGGAGCAAAATATAATAGTAAACATCTCACATATAAATAGGTGAGATAGTAAATAACTGAATGAATCATAGCATCAGAGTATATAGGTCATACAGTAAATAGCATAAGTGATAGAGTTATACATCAAATAATAACTTATAAATAGTTGTCTCTAAATAGGAAGGCACTAGCAAGCTCCATAGTGTTGTGCAGTGGAATAGCAAGTGAGTACATATAATAATACAAGACTAGCCTCCTGCTCGCCACCTGTCCAACTCTCACCAAACCTGATATCCCTAATCTACTCAATTAAGAGTACCATAGTAATAGGAAGCAAAGCATAAAACCGTAGACCAGACAATAGTTTTGTATATGCGATGGGAATATCAAATATTATAAAGGCGGTAAACTAGGACAAATGGTACAGAAAATCATACCTGACCTGTCCCTGCATCCACAAAGTTAGCACACATAAAGGATATATGCTACTCTATGATAATCATTATGGGTGTGCTATGTATAAAGGTACTAAGGGTGTCTAGATATCGGCACCAGTAATATCTATAATGTGTGGCATCCCCAAGGTGACAGAAACATTCAAATAAACACATCATCAATCACCCATCCTCACATTCACTCACTTAATGCGTTGGATATATGATACTCCTATGGCCCATTTAGTCAAGGACTAGTTAATGTCTCGGTTTCTTTGTACTCATATCCATACCACTCGATAGACTAGGAACTAGATTGTGGTCACTACAATAGTCCATGGTACGGATCAAAACATCGTGCAATCCGGTGCGCTTCCTATAACCCAAGTGAACGTCCTCACTTGCTCCTACAATATGAGTATGCATTGAAACCTATGAATATCAGTGATCCCTTTGCATTCGTCATCCATAGCAAAGTTCATCACAAAACTGTCCTTACAACTCTCGTTTGAAGTCATCGCGGTTGGAAACTACTCTAGACAACCATCAAAAATCATGGAGTGTCATCGTGCATCTTATAACCTTCCTCCGACAGTTCTTTCAATCGGTTACTCTACATCTCGAATTTTAGCTATCCATCATGAACTGAACATAAGTCGAGCACACATACTCCAAAAGATCTAAAACTTGGAATGTAGCCTTATAAGGCCTTCCTTGTCACCCCATTTCGATCTCACCTAGTTTGGGATAAATATTAGGGAAAGGTATCGACCCCTAATTTGGACCCCTAGCAACCCCATGCTTTACATCTAAGCTCCTACACAGCTCCCTTATCCACACCATGAATCGCACCTTGATTAGGTCAAAATTGAGAATAGGTACTGACCCCTAATCGGAAATTACATCGACCTATAGGACTTGGAAGTTACACCGACCCATAGGACTTGGAAGTTACACTGACCCATAAGACTCGGAGTCACACCAACCCATTGCACTAGGAAGTACACTAACCTATAGCACTTGGAACTTACACCGACCCATAGGACTTGGAAGTTACATCGACCTATATAACTAGAAAGTTACACCGACTCATAGCCTTGGAGTTACACTGATTCATAGCACTTGGAAGTACACCAACCCATAGCCTTTAAACTACCACCATCACATACTTTGGAGCCCATGACTTAATCATGCCAATTCCAAATGACTAGAGAGATGGTGTTTCGGCCTCTTGAGACATTGTCGCCCCCATATCATTTGCACGTCAATATGGTGAAATTTTATGGGTCATTACCAACCTCTACATATCTAATCGCTATTTAGTCGGCGTTTCAACCATACAAACATTAAGCAAGCATACATACATCATAAGAAGTATTAACAATAGCCAAACATCCAAGAATATCATTTTAAAGAGATCTAACTAAGGTGAAGGTTAAAATAAATAAACATGTTTAGGGACCCATAAGAACACATTTTCACAAATCAAATCTAAATCACCTAGAATTCACATATATGGTGTAATATAGTCTAATTTTTTTTAGTATTTTTAAACAATTTTTAAAACTTCGGTTAGGGTGCAAAATTCTATTTAGTAAGTGAGAGAACTAATCACTCACCTTAATCCAAAGCAAGATCCCAAATCCCGAGTCAACAGTACAAGCATGGACTCCAAGACCCTCTCAATAGAAATTTTTTAATCAAAAGTGAAGATCTCGCTAATCCCCTCTTATTGTTGCAATTTAGCTAATTAAAATGTGTTTTATAATTGCTTTTTGGCTAATGGAAGTTAATGGAAATATCTAACTATTTTAGGAATAGTGAAATGATGAGGATAAGGCCTTATCATCCTCAATATGCTCTAAACCTGAAATGTGTCATGGGCCTCAAGGTTATTGAACCAAATTACCACTTAAGCTGCTCGAAATCAAAGGAAACTTCAAACAAAACTCTCAAACTATAAGTCCGTTTTCTTAATATGACCATTCTACAGAAAAGAAAACCATCATCCAAATCTAGGGGGAGTAGTTTCAGATCCTAAATCGGCTCCTATTAAAAGTTATATGCCATGCTAAATTTTATAAGTTCAAAATGGCCATAGAAAAATTTGAGAAAAATTCTAAGGAAAAGAAATGACTCTGGTAGTCATTTTCCATAATTATAGAATCATACAATCTAGTATGAAAATAATATGAATACTCTGCGATCCTTCGATACGTAAAATACGGGTCATTACAATAATTTTGATTGACATGTTTTTGAAAGATAATAGTGAGGGGAAAACCCATTATGGTCAACGGCGTGGTCTCACTAGATATCTAAGTTCAAATAGCATATTATTATTCATACCAGTTGTTTTGTCTGACCCGACCTTTTGTTTTTCCCTTTAACTCTCAGGTGCTCATTTTGAATAGTTCGAGAGTAAGGTTTATAAGTTTTCAGATTGATGAATAAAATTTCTAAAGACTTGCAGGATGCAAGTTAGCTATGTTAATGAGATATCCCCAGTGTTATCATTTCATTTTTATAAATGTATGTAATGGCAGAATATGTATCTATCAAGTAATAAACTCCGATCAACCAAGAGGGCATCTTCATATGTTGCTCTTGGAGTATTTTGTAATAATTATATTTTATCTAAACCCGAGCAACATTTGGGATTATGCAATAAGTATGGAAATTGTTAATGAAATGTGTTTTGATAATTTTCATGTTCCTATGCTTCAAAAGTTTTAGATTGATTGACATGACCATATTTTATCATCGAAAATTAATACTACAGATGATTGCAGCATCCATAGCACTTAGTTTTAGGCCTCGAAAAGGGGGTGTTATATGTTTAGTAGAATCTCAACGAACGACTTGTATTTCTAGGATAAGGACTTCACTGTGAGGTGTACACTTAAATAATATTTGAATTCGAGTTATCTGATGGTCAAAATAACCTCGAAACACATGAAATTATCATCTTGGCGCACTATCTCGGATACAATGAAGTTTATACCATCAAAAGTGGAAAAATATGACGATGTGCGCATATGAGTTTCATGATGATCCAATGTACCATCTGCTTTTACTAGCTCAAATATATGATGGTTTAAATATTAAATCAAATAAAGATTTATAGAATATTATATATGCATTACCTACACAACACATCTCATAATCTATTCCTTTCTCATTTTTTAAAATACCCTAAGCGGGTCCTTAATACGGGTTTTAGGTTCGCCATGATCTCAATAGCCACGAATCATAATGAACGTTGAGAATAAATCCACTAAACTCATGTTGAGATGGCAATCGAATCCATGGTGACATTATTAGACCTAGCGGTACTTATTAAGGTCAAAATTTTGCTACCGTCGGTTGGGGCTACTAGTTGGCAATGATAGAAGAGGAGTTATGCGAAATTGAGGGCGTTATTGTACTTCTCTAAGGAGCAGGCATCATTCAACGTCAACCACCAGAGCTCTGATCATCTAAATGAGAACGGGACAACACACGGTCGTGAAAAGAGGCCAAGGTCGGATTTTTGATGAGAGATTCAAACCTAACATATGAGATGCATTGAATTAAGCTCCCATTATGGAGCATGATGAAGTTATGTGTTAATGAGATTTTTCATCTCAGAAACGTCCAAGTACTTTAAAAGTAACCACAAAGCTAAATGCTTTCATTATCAGGAATCTACAAGGTTAAGTAGTATTAAAAATGCTTTTAAAGGGAGTAATTATTCTACTGTAATGCTTGCACATTTATGAGGGAAAGTATTAATTTTTTTATGAAAGGTCGAGACTCAATTCGTCAAATCAATGTGTTTAAATTTAGGAATCAAAGACAAACAAAAAGCAAATAAAGTACAGAAAGTAATAAATGACAAAAGGAATTTACATGTTTTGGATGTTAACAAATTCTATGTCTACGGGGAAAATGTTATTCTCTTCGTCTCTGATTTTAGTACAAACAATTAATGGTAGAGAGTAATGTTTTATTTCAGTGCCCAAAAGAGTAAAGTAAAAAGTCTCCCAATTTTTTCTGTTGTTCCCTATCTATTTATAGTACACAGAGACCCATACAGATCACTAACATCCACCTTTTGCCCTTTTGGTTGTGTCTTTGGATTATGCCATATGTCGATAGTCCATATTGTTCATTTACTTACATGGTTTGCCAACGCCCATTTTTTGTCTTTTGATTTCTGCCTTTGGTTTATTCCATGTACCGATCATCCGCTTTGCTTATTTACTGTACATGGATTGCTAATGTGGTCTTTAGTGGTAACCTTCGATTTGGGTTGATGGATTTTGAACTTGAGAGAGAAGCTTGGAATTGAAGCAAAAAACCCAAATTTTAATAAACCATGCTTTAGTATAGGTTTTTAGCTATTTAAGACTATGGGGGTTGAGCAATATCGGCCTTTCTTCATTAAGCTTTGTTCTTATTGGGGTGGAACTACAGTCTAGATTGTTATTAGAACATCTTAGATTGGATTCTGGTGATGTGACTAGGTCTGAAAATGGCGTTGTAGTTTTATTTATTAATTTGTACAATTTATCTTGAATTTCTCTTGATGTTTTGCTTTGTTGTTGTTTTAGATGGAAAAATGAAGTACGGTTTCTTACATAATTATCAAGACAGTTCCCAATGGTCAGTTTTTGATAGTGGAGTTTTGGAGCGCTTATGGTCATGCCTTCTATTTGGGGGTAGTTTCTTGTTTTGGCTTTGCCTGTTCATGTAAGCAGTTTGTTGATTTATTTCTTCCTTTGAGTCTTTGTATTTATTGGATAGTACTTCTTTAGGATTATGGTGTTGTTCTGTCACTTCAAGTTCAACTCAAGTTTAAGGTGCATCCCTATTACTTCAATGTTAATATAAGATTGCAGCGTAACCCTATCACTTAATGTTAGTTTAAGATTATGGTGCATTCCTATTGCTTATAATTGCTTTAAAGAATATATCGCAGCTCTATATTACTGATATTGCTATTGGGTTGCAACATAGTCTCTACGTTTGTTATCGCTTAAATATTATGACGCGGTCCTAACTTATCAAGGCTTAATTTTGGAATCATAAAACAACCTTCATATTTGGTACTTGAAGGTTTTTCCATAGTTTTGCCCATTGAAGTAAGTGTTAAGATTGTAGAGCAGTCCTTATACTTTGTGGTATCTCAGGATACTGGCATAGTATTATAGTGCTAAAGTTATGCTCAATGGAAAGGAAATATCCTTATGTTTTGCCACTGTCTCAAGACTTTGCTGTAGTACTATCTGGACTTTACTTTTTTCTTCACTTCCTTTTCATATATTATGGAAGCAGTTATTTTGGCTCAGTTCTTGCATCAATTCTCCTTTAAATTGTTAGAGAATATTGGTGTAACACTTGCCTCCTAAGTTTGCAGCGATCATAGATCGGGGTGGACTTGTCTTTATTTCCATATTCTCTTGTAATCTATCACTTCTTGCTTTTCTCTCTCTTATTTTCAAATGCAAAAAGTCTTTAGTGACATTTCACATTTGATGCTCGATTACACATGTCAATCTCTCATTGATTGATCTTTTAAAAAGGTGTAACTTTGGTCTCTTGGACTCTTAAGAAAATCTATTTGCATCTTTGTGTTAGTCATTCCTGTCATTATTTAGTTAATGATTTCGGGTTCATCCATCATTCCAATTGTGTGGTTTAGATTCAAATCGAGGTAAGCATATATTTTTCTTCCTTCTTCTTCGTTCCTTTACATTCTTTCGAAAACCTTAGTCACCAATCTTATCTTCTCCAAGAACAGTTTTTTTCGAATCAAAAGTGAGGACATTTTTTCTTTTATAGTTTTTTTCTTTATATCTTTGTGGCAGTCGGTAACCAAAGTAGTATATTTATTATGAAAACTTCTTCTATTAAGAGGACCACCTCTCCTTTATTCTAGCCATTTAGAATAACTGGATTGGGTGAAGTAGAGGGTATTTTGGATCACTTTGGGTTTGAGAGCTACGTAGCTAGGGTGCTTGAACCTCATGATCATATCCATACGCCTCCAAATGGCTTTATTTCTATTACCTCCAAGCACACTCGATGTGACTTTATCTTCCTCCTAATCAAATTCTTCTTAAATGGCTCTCCACCATTTGTATCGCTCCTATAAAACTTACCCAAATTTCTTATTCCATTTTGATTGACGCTTTCATCCTTTAAAGTGCTTCCTCCTTCTCCCACTTTACCAAGCTTTTGCAATTGATATTTCATTAAAGTCGTTCCAACTTTCTGCCATCTTCTTACCTTCGACATTTTAGCAACTTTTACAAACAAATATCATTAGTAAGTTCTCTTTTCCCTCTTTGCTTTTTGTGTTTTAATCCTTGCTATTGCTAAAACATCTATTAGTCAACATTGAACTACTATGTTCATACCATGAAAGAGAACTTGATGAAACTGTTAAATTAGTGAATTGCCCCTCTTCCTTTGAAAAAAGACTTTTGGTAGGGCTTTGGTTCATAGCCCATTAAATTGTAGAAAATCGCATGTTTAAGTAGATGGGTCCTGTGACCCAGTTAGGTAATAGGTTACGTGAAAATGCTTAAGCATCTAGATTGACAATGTGCTTACATTGCACCTCCTTCGGGCACGTCAAAGTCTGGGTCGCCCACTTCCTTACGAGGATGAGTGCTTGCCCCCGAGTCTAGTGCTACCCTATAGCTTTTGTGGGTGCTGTTCAATGACTAGGTTTCTCACACTCGTCTTTACAGATGGCCAAACAGAAGAGAAATGCAACAGCGGGCGCTTTTGGAAGCAATTACTTTTTCGAGAGCGTCCCGACCAAGATGTGGGAAGACAAAGACAGGTTGGCTAAAGTAGTTGCTAAGCACGTCGTTATTCATATAAACTTGATGTACGAGACAACACTTCCCCATCACTACTTTGTCTGACTCCTTAATGCACATCATGTTGTGTCGACCTAGCTCGGCCCTAATGACTAAAGCTGCTAGGGGCCTCTACGTCGTCTGCCATGATCTAAGCCTCCTAGATCCCCATCGCTATTCATCAGATCCATGTTTAAGCTCTCTAAGCACCTCAGTTCTTGGTAGGGTTGGTATTGTTACATTTAGAGTAGTTTCTAAGAGAGTTAATGGTATGATTTAGGGGAAATTATGTAATTTGTTATATAAGCTTAACTTCATATAAGTCCTGTTTCAAATAAAAATATTCTTTTTGATTTTGTTTTCTATTCGTGTGTTTGTTATATTTAATACAATTTACCATTATGAACATTATACACTAATAAATAGAAAATCAATAAGTAGAATATTATATCTATTTTAGTTAAAAAAAACCATAAGTATTGAATTAATCCGGTAAAATAATATTCCACTTTGAATGTTCTCGTTCAAGATGCATCGAGAAAGGAATATTGATGCAACTATGGAGAAAATTGTACATAATGTTATTCAAATGTTGGACGTGATTTACATATGATTGTTGGAGGAAAAAGGTTACGTACTTATAATAATAAGTTAATTATAGGATGACACAAATTAGAGTTCTATGTGGGTTAAATATATTTAAGTCAAAACATAGGATTTCAGCGTAATAATGTGCGATTTTATTTAGACTCAAGAATACTATATAGCTAAAATGAAGAAGTCATACTTCGATTTTAGTCAAATCAAGGCATGACAACTATGCTACGACTTTTTTGGATGTATGCCAAATTGTTTAGAGCGAAACATTATTCAATATAGATTCTCCTCCTTGGGTACATGAATTTAGTATTACCATAATTGGAAATCAACTCAAAGTCAAATTATTTAGACAAAGTATTTTTTGTTTTTCGATTATTGTTATTGTCTGAACCATATATTTTGGTTTTGGTCTTCATAATCAACCGTGATTTTAAAATATATGCAGAGTTTTGGGAACTTGTTGCTTCAACCCCCATGCAAGAGCCGAATAATATAACCATTAAATCACTTATGTCTTGATCACTTAAGTGTAATCTTGCTCGAGACTGATTATTGTCTTCCATGAGTTATGAATTCAAAAACAATACAAGAGTATGGATATTAGATCTATATTCGATCACATAAAAAAGTTTATGGTGGATAATTGCATTCATAATATATGAAATCTTGATGAAAATGTCACATTCGAAATGATTAAGTAAACCATAGTATGAGATCATGTGTTCAATACAATTGAACATAATAAGGATCCTACTATGCTAGAAATAACAATAGACGGAGAACTATACACAAACTTAAGAATTCGATCGCTAAAAAGTTTTTTATAATCTATTTACTTAAGTGCAACTTATTAATATCCTTAAATGTTAAGGGTGACTAGAACAACCCACACCTTAGTGGGTCCGAAATTTCGTTGAATCGAAAACTCAAATTTACTTAGGTATGAATCGTTGGTGTTGGTATCCTATAAATAAACAACAGTATATCATAGCACTATCGATAAAAACTCATGGATGAATAGTAGAATATAATAAAACATATGATTACCAACCAAGGCTAATAGATTGCTATCTAGTGCACTTGTGAGTGCCAAGCATGCCTAAGGAAATCTATTCTTCCACACTTCCTGCCTTATACTAGTACAAGTCCCTCTAAATATGTACTGTGGGTTGTAATGAGGAGGGGGTCAGAACAATGTTCTGGTTACTGGTAAATTACATACTTTATCGATAACGCTAGTTTATGCTGACTGTCTTCCATTACTTGTTATATCTACTATTTTAGCTTAGTTGTCTTGACTTCATGTATGCATACGATACGCCCTACCTACACAAGGTGTACAATAACAACCTACGTGTGTGCATATATCACAATCCCTCTATAGTAATCATAACTCTGCACCATGTCGGACATTCATTATCTATGACTAGGCCTAATTGTCAACGTACAATAAGGAATTTCTCATTAGTGCCTAATAACAACATTACAACTGTTTAGCCATATTCTACTTCGTCTAAAGACTTATCTAGGAGTTATTTAGCCTTTCCTCATAATTACAAACTAACTAACAACAACTTTGAGGCAGTGCATGTCCCGAATGGAACATACACTAGTAGGAGGTGTACTCCTTCTAGGTGTAACCCAAGTCTTTTTAATGAGCGCTCCAAGATTGATGACGCTCTCGAACTATATGTACAACACTAATCCTAATATATATGGTACCAACCTTATTGACGTAGGATCGAGCCTACGCTCACAGTCCCATTTAGATTGCCTAATGCAATCAATAAAATGCCGGCTTGGTTACTTAATACCCTTATAAGGATTGAAGTATACCTAATTTGGCCATTTAAGACTTCAAAACAAGGTGAATCCCACTTTGATATATTCCCTTCACCTGTACGCGAACGTATGTTCACATAGGTCGTACACATCAGTAAAATGTATACACAACTATTAGTAGCCTCATTTGGAAGGAAGACTTCTGTTGTGCAACATAACCGACCTTGCATTCCAACCCTTACTTGTGACTACATCATTCATAGTTAATTTATATATTTTTCAAGATCAAATAATTCACAACAGTTATAACGTATACTTGAGGTATATAAATTTAACTGTAATATTTTCGTGTCTCCTAAGTTCAATTATTGGTGTTCAGACACTTTTACATGAACTTGCCACTTATGTCTTTAATACTATTAAATGTCTCTTGCTGCATATCTCCAATTTAATATATTACGTACTTCTTTCCATTTGATTTCCAATTAGCATAATTAAATATGCTCTACTGTTCCTTTCTAACTAATAGTTATATTTCTTTGACTATTATAACTTCCCTCATTTCTTATTCCGTTGTCTTGTTACTGCTTTCACCTCTTATTGTTTATTTGCTAACTTAATTTTAAACATGAATATTTAATCAATAATGGAATTATTGTTATTATTTCAATTTATAATATTTTGGTTTTCCTTTAGAGATTTCTATATTTTAACGCACTAGAACTACATCTCCTAGGGGTGATGATAACATTGAAACCTTCCATAGACTCCTAAAAGAGGATTTTTGTTGTGTTTGGAATTACAAGGAATTATCTATTCTGTTATTATGAAATAGACAGTACCAAATATGGTAATGTCTCTATTTTGTACATCACTTTCTTTTAATCATATTCCTAGTTATTTCAAACAATACACCTTCATACATAATTATAGAATTGGATAATTTATTGAAATTTACATTGCAACATACTTCATTCCAATGAATTAAAATATTACTTACATTCCAATCCAATTCGCAATAATCTTCCATTCATGTTTTAATAACACATAATATTCAAATAACAAACCTTGAATAAAACCTTATTAAGGATTTTTTCATGATTTTTAGGGACTACTTTCACCTTTACTTTTCACATTTTGGTATAAAAGATATTTAATCAGATTTAACAATTTACAGAATATGTAGGCAAGATTCTCAAATTTATTACATATCCATATTTAAGCCTACAACTCCATAATTCACAACTACGCACACAAGGAACAGATTCACAATGATACAAATCCAATATTGTATTAAAATATATAATTTTCCACTCACCTCTAAGCTTCCAAAACATCAGATCTAAATCTGTTATTCCTGATTGATTCACTATCTCTCTGCCAAAATATGTATCAAAAACATAAACATATTTATTAGAATTTTAGATTTGAGAAGAAACTTAAATGTAATACAGATTTAGATTTAGATTTACCATTTACCTTAGCTTTCGCAATTCAATTCAACCATATTCCTCTCTCTATTATTCTCTTTTATCCTCTACTTATATATATATATATATATATATATAGTTTATACAATTTTTACAATTTGTGGAGAAAAAATGGTGAAGAATCGCTGCTAATTCAGAAAATATGAGAAGAAAGTTGAGGGGCTAGGCTTGTATTTATAGGGGTTTGAATCATCTCAGCTATTAGATTAGATTAGATTACATTAAATCTAGGTAGTTCATCCTAGGTTCAATATACAGCTGTCAGCTTACCACTGGTCGACCACTCCACTACTACCGGTCAACCGCTAGTGGTTAACTGGTTAAGCCTGTGTATCGGCCGGTTGTGTTTTTTTGTTAATTTCTCGTTTCTTTCCTTTTAAACATTATTTAATATGATTTGATTTGATCTGATTAACATTAAACTTACTTAGATGTTTAAGAATTCATTAATGTTAATTATTAACATTTATTTCGTTAATTGCATATAAAATTATTTCCAATCAAAATCTTCAAATGTTAATAACTTTCTTATCTGAACTCTAATTGTATAACTTTATATATGAAAATTGATCATAAAATCGCTACGAGCATAACGGCGCAAGTTTCATAGCCAAATTTTGATGTTTGTGAAAACTTCATTTTTGGGCTTTAATAATTATTTATTTTTTCTCTTTAATTATTTTTTTTAATTCATGGGGTGTTTTTCATTTTCCCTCCGTTAAGAATTATGGCGACTAAAGGAATTTTGTCCCCAAAATTCCTTAATGACTGAATCATGTTACATAACACACAACCATGCTAAGCAATCCAACCAATTAGTATGCAACAAATTTTGCAGCAATCGTATATATGTGCACAATCTATTACAATATGCATGATAAGTACGCTGAATAAAATATAGAATTTAAGATCCAAGAAGAAATTTGAATTTAATATAGATTTGGATTTAGACTTACAATTTATCTTGGCTTTGGTGATTCAATTCGAGCTATTATTCTTCTGTATTATTCTCCTCTATTCTCCACTTACATATAAAAATATATAGTTTGCACAATTTTTTTGAATTTGTGGAAAAAAGAAAGTGGCAGAGCTTCGTTGCAGATTCATAAAATATAAGAAGAAAAGTGAGGAGCTACGCTTTTATTTGTACGGGTTCGAATCAATCTCAACCGTTGGATTAGATTATATTAAATCCAGGCCATTCAGCCTTGGTTCAATATATAGTCACTGGCTTACCATCAGTCAACTGGTCCACTTCTATCGATCGACTAATAGCGGTCGATTGGTTGAGCCTGGGTGTCGACCGGTCATGTTGTTTTTGTTAATTGTTCGTTTATTTTTTTAAACATTATTTGATATGAATTGGTTTGATCTAATTAACGCTAAACTTACTTAGAAAATAAGAATTCGTTAATGTTAATTACCATTAATTAATAACATTTATTTCCATAATTACATATATAATTATTCTCGATCTAAAATCTTCAAACATTAATAACTTTTTCGTTTGAACTCCTATTGTAAAATTTTGTATATGAAAACTGATCAGCAAATCGCCATGAACAACAATGGTTCAAGTTTCATACCAAATTCTAAAGTTTGTGAAAATTCCATTTTTTGACTCTAATAATTATTTATGAGTTTCTTTTTAATGAGTATTTGTTCAATTTATGGTGTGTTACAATGACTGAATGAATTTTTTTAGAGAATTTGGTGTAGTCATGTTGTAAAAAAATTTCTTTTAAATGATCCGACTTATTAAAGAGAAATCAAATGTTTGAGAATGGTTAGAAAGTTAACACGGTTGGGTTAAAGAGAGTAAATGGTCACCACTATTTAATAAAGAGACAACAGACACAAATTTGTTTATAATATTTGTCGAATCTTAATAGGGATCAAGAAATACAGTTTCTGTTCCAAATGTATTTTTTTTATAGAGTATTTCTTTCCATATGATTTATTTCTTTGAGTTTGAGATATTTAGTTCAACACTCTCCATTATAAATTCCTTACCGTAAAAGAAATAACAGCCTATAATAGGTGGTCGAATGGAGTTTCATATTTCAAATGTTGTTACTGTAACAACAAAAATTATAGAAGTATACGATATGACACTTGCTAGTGGACACATCAAGTTTTACAAGATTACTTTCTTGTATGCCAGATATTATTTATGAAATAAAAACTATTTTTGGTGTTGATCGTACATAGATGCAATTTTGTTTTAATATGAATATTCGTAATAAAATAAAATTTCGCTTTTGGCATTTCGATGATGGTATTTGTTTTCATAATAGTAGTGATGTGTTGTTAAAGGAAATATATAAGAATCTAATATTTCTGTTGTTTAATTTTGGAAATGTGGACTAAGCTGCAACTTTGAGAAATGATTCTTTGATCGTATGATTATGAATCGTATGGTACTTGTGAATTGTATCTCAAATGATCAAGAATAAAGCACCTATTCAATGGGAGGGACAAATGAGTTAATGAACTTTTTGGATTGATGCATATAGATGTATACAATCCAAGTCTAATGATACCAAAATAGTATCCACTTACTTCGTTACATTTACCGATGAATTTTCTAAGATTTTTTTCTCGCAACGATAACAAGGTTGGATGGTCCTTTTTCGTACTTATTAGAAAAAATAGAAATCACCAAGACAGGAAAAAAACAAAAGAAAAAGACCACTAATAAAATGGAGCATTCATGATAAAAAAAATAAATCTTGAGCAATCCTTTCGTAGGAAAATATCGAGCATTTTCATCATAGTTCTTCATCCTCCTTTGACAACAACTAGGATTCTATATGCAAGACAGTCCTTCAATTTCCTTTTATTTTTAAAAATCCTTAGATTTCTCACTTCCCATATGATAACTAGGAATTCCTTTAAAGTCATAAGCATGAGGAAAGTTTTCCTATTACGCCACTTAATAGCTTTGAAAATGAGAAGCCACTCATCCATCATCTTTATAGTTGGGATATGTTGACCAATGGTAGTAAGAAGTCTACACCAAATTCTGTATTTGCAAGGGCAATGAAGTACAAGTGACTAACAGATTTTTTTTCCCTTGAGTACAGAAAGTGAGTTGATTGTGGTTGACGATTTTAAGGTAGAAAAGATTTTCTGCATATGAAGAGGATTCATTAGAACTTTCCAGAGCATCATATTGTCTTTCATCTTACTCATAATGTCCCATGTTCGCCCAAAAAAACCATGGAAAGGAAGGTGTTTGTTCAAATTCTCATATGGATTCATAAGTTGCAGCAATGGAATGTGAGTCTTTCAGATTGGTCCAGCTGATGTTGTCACATCCTCAAGGCAACCGATTTTTAATGAGTGGGTTCCAAATGGTCCTTATGCCAGAAGAACTGGAGTAGGGCAGTGTGACTAAAGTATTATTAGCATACAAGCTAGCTCTTGCATGTAAGGGAGTACTTGTTTACTGTTAGAATTCCTAAAGGTAGAATGAATGAAATATCCTTTAGTCCCACATTGCCAAAAATCAAAATAGAAATGAAGTATATCAATAGCCTTCTCATGAGGAGGTTGGGGCCTAGGGGCACCCAAATGTATACTTCATTGTGAGGAGGGAGGCCATGCTTCCCATCACACGCGCGCCGCCGCCGTCGTCCGTCCGTTCGACCGAACCGGGCCGGGCTCGGGTACGGGTCTAAAATGGCCATTGTTTAATGGTTTTGGGCTTCGGCTGAAACTGGGCTGGGCCTGGAATTTGAAAAGAAGCGGGCGGGTGAAGATGGACGCGGGTTGAATAGGCGCGAATACAGGCGGGTGCGACCCGACTGAAGCAGACGTGGGTTTTGGCCTGAAGAGGTGCGACTGTTTGGACAAATGCGGCCCGTTATGGCATTTTTCTGAACGGATGCGACCCGTTAGCAGGCGCAGTTTAATTTTGGCAATCAGATACGGTTTTTGGCGAACGGATGCAGCCAGCAGAAACGGACGCGACCATTTGAACAAACGGGTGCAGACGCGACCATTCGAAGGGATACGAATCAACTATAAATAAAGAGGAAAACTGATCACTTTCCTCACTAATTTTTTCCGATTCGAATCTTCTCTCTTCTAATTGTTGTTCTTATACATTCAAATCACAGAGTGATATACTCGTTACATTCTCGAGCAGAATACGTCTGTTGTATCTTGGGAGAATTTTGAAATAAAATTCTTAAGGAAATTGTTACGACAAGCCTCAGACGGAATTTCCTATATATACTGGTTATATTCTCTGTAATCTTTCTGTTTATAAGTTGTACTATTTCTTACAATAGTATAACGTTATTGTTGTAATTTATTTACAACGTAACATATAGTTACAATTATCTAATACAGAATTCTAGCGCAGTGGAATTCTAATTGATAAACTTGTGCGACGAGTTTATTGTAGCGTGCTATCTCTTTTGGTACACTAGAAAAATAACATTTACATTTGCTGGTTATGGTTCAGAATTGTTGATGGTATGAGGCTAGGTTTGGTCCATGGGGTATTCCAGAAGCTATGGAGACTGGAAGTGTGAATATTGTACTATATAAGTGGAAGGAAGAGTGATCATAGGTTTAGGATATCTGTCCATATCATGTTGCAGTCATGGGGTATAGTTATTGTCTAAAATTCCTCATTTTTAATCCAATGCTTTATTGTCCACAGAGCTCAAAGGGTATGCTTTCTATTGTGTTTACAATTGGAATATGCAGAGTATGCATCCTTATTCCAAGTTCTAACGTCTAAGATGCCTAATCCATCTTGTTTGAAAGGGTTGAGGATTTTAGAATATTTGATTTGCATGAACTTTTTGCTAAAGGGGTTGCCATGCCAAAGAAAATGATTATTAGCTCTATTAATCATGTTAATGAGCTGTTTGGGGAGGAGAAACGGTCTGCACTAGTATATGGTCATTGTTGTAACACCCCAATTTTTTTTATTGATAATTAATTAAAAAGAAATCAATTAATGAATAGTAACACCAAAAGTAGAATTTTTAACATCAAAATTTGGCTACGAAACTTGAACCGTTGGGTTCATGGTGATTTTTTGATCAGTTTTCATATATAAAGTTTTGCAATCATAGTTCAGATGAAGAAGTTATTAAAATTTGAAATTTTTGGGTCGGATATAATTATATATGTAATTAAAGAAAGTACAATGTAATTAACCGGTAATTAACATTAATTAACGTGAATGGTTGCTTAGTGTTTAAGTAAGTTAACTTAATGAAAAGCCTAAACAAATAGTCTCAAAACGAACGTATAAGGAATGAAATCAAAAAACGTTAATGACTGACATTAATTAAAAATAAATTAATGACTGATCGACCCAAAACTTAGGCCGTCAATCGCTAACGGTCGACCGATAAGAGGACAGTAGTCCACCGGTTAGAGATGTCGATTATGAATTTGACCTAGGCTAAACGGTCTGGATTTAAAATAATTTAATCTAATGGTTAGTATTCATTTGAACCCCTGTAAATACGAGCCTAACCCCACACTTTTCTTATCACATTTTCTGAAGCACTGCAATGCTCTGCCATTATTTTCTCCACGATTCTTAAATCTAAATAAATCTATAGTTTATATATGTATAAACAAGGGGAGAATAGCAGAGAATAATAGAAAAGAAGAATATGGTTGAATCGAATCGCCAAAGCCAAGGTAAAATTATAATTGTTAATCGAAATCTAAATTAAATCCTAATCTGTTCTCAGATCTAAGTTTATAATAGAAATATGTATGCTTGTCGTATGTGTATTCCGATAGGAAGAAATAAAGGAGTCAAACTAAAATAACAGGAATTGGATCTGGAGACTTGGAAAGTGAAAAGGCGAGTGAGAATTATATATTTTTGTGTAATAATGGGTTTATATCATTGTAAATCTTTTCCTGTATGCCTAAAAGTGATTTTGGAGTTGTTCTAAATATGCACTTGTAAAGAATTTTTAACATGCCTACAAATTCTATGAATGGTTAACCTAGATTTAATATTGCATATATAGTTGAATTTAGAAAGTAAGGGTAAAAGTAGTCCCTGAATTAACAAGATCGTGTAGTAATTCTAGATTTTGGTTAAAAGATATAGGTGATAAATATGAATTGGAAGTTAATAAACATTGGATTGAGATTTAAGTTATAGTTAATTCATTAGAATGAAGTGTACTGCAATATAAATTTCTATAAATTATCCAGTTTTATAGATAATCAAATGTATAACGTTTGAAGTAATAAGGAATATGCCTATAAGAAAGAGATATATAAAATAAGAATATTTTTCATATTTTGTACAGTCTATTTTAATAGCTACAAATGATTAATTTCTTGTAATTCCAAAAATAAAACAAATTTCGTTTTTAGATAAGTATGGAAATTTACAATATTAACCTTTTCTTTTGGGGGAGACATAATGTAATGCATTACAATGAAAAAAAATCCCTAAATATGAGTTAAAGAATTGTAATAGTGGTTAAAATAATGGTCTAATTGTAAAATCAGAATATGCAATAAAGACAAGTTAGGAATTAAATAATAAGCGACAAAATGTAGGAAAAATGTAACAACCCTGTATTTTGTGATTTATTTTTTTGTATATTTTAATTAAATTTTTTATTTAAAAACTTATTTTATTTATTTTGAATGATAAACTTTAGTTTTGATATGAATTATCATTCCAAAGCATGACTAAAAAGAATATTTTCCAAAAAGTGAGTGTTTGGTCAAAATAGTCAAACTTTGACTTTTATTTTTAAATTTTAAAAGTTTGAAAATTTAAATTTTTTTCTTTTATTTTGAAAGTACATAAAATTTTAAGAACACTGCTTTTTGTTTCGTTGGAAACGGGTTTAAATTGTGAAAGTTATGTATATTTCAATATTGAGTCCAATTTGTTTATTCTGCAATTTTGTTATTTTTAAATTGTATAAAGTATATTTTATTGTCATATTTCATGTTAATCTGGGTCAATATGTTATTGTATGTATATTTTTGTATTATAATAATTTTAAAATGAAGTAAACAATTTTCCAAAGTCAATGGTGATTTATTTGTAATTTCTGGACACTGTTTTGGATTTTTAAGCAATTTCTTTAAATCTTTTTCTATTTTCTTTAAATTTAGTTTAATTTTAATATGTGTTAATATGTTATTTTAAATACATTTTGTCTTTTAATATTTTAAAGTGATAATATAAAAAATTTCTAAAGTCTATTGAAATTTATTTCTACTTATTAAGCCTAGTTTCTATTTTTCTTTGCTATTTTCTTCATTTAAATAATATTAAATTAAAATTTATTTATTTTGTGAAGACATTTTTCATTTTGTTTTCTTATCTTTATTTTTAAATATCTCCTAAGTCCATAATAATTTGTCCAAGTTTGTTCCATTTAATTTCAAATTTTCTAGACTAGTTTTCATTTTGTGCTATTTTCTTATTTTAATCATATCCAATTAATATTTAATTATTAATATTTTATTTATCTGTTATATTTTCGAATTTGAAATGAAATTTATAAGTATTTTCAGTTATTTAAAATGTATATAAATATATATAGGAAATTTAAAAGGTTTTAAAGGCTTTGAAACGTAAAGTCGTTTCACCGTTTTTTTACCGTTTCTTTTTCAATCAATACACCATTATTTTGGTTGTTCACTCCTTATCTCCTTGCCGTGTATTCTCCCTCAGTTTTCACGTGAAATATTCCTTCTCATCATCACAAAAATTCATGGCTAAGAAAAAATGCAATGGCTTCTTCTTTGCTCACTTTTCTTCCTCTTTTTTTCCATGTTTTCACTTGAATTTGCTTTGATTCTTCCATGTGTTTGCTCGGCCATAGCCTCACAATCACCACCACCTACCACCACCACTTCTTCCCCACACAATCCACGGCCAAACCATTCCCCTCCTCTGACCTAAGAGTGCTTTGACCATCCAATGGTCCAATCTCCACAAAAACTATGCAAAATCCCTTAAAACATTGCCTAGCCTAGCCTAGTTGTTTCACCACCTTCATACACCACCTTGGCCGTACCTATTTCCTCCACCATCACCTCCTTCATCTACAGCAGCCATCGGCCCCTCCTCTGACAAAAAAATCCAGGCCATGACCATTGGATGAAGCATCACCACAAACTTTGCACAAAAACTCCACAAACATGCAAGCAGAACTCATGTTTCATCACTACCCTTCCATACCTTGCCTTGGCCACCTCATAGCCACCACCTCCAGCCATCACATCACCTCTGACATCAGTTCCAGACCAGTACCTGACATGACCAGACCTGTACCAATGAAGGCCAAACCCAAACATGACCATAGGTCGAGCCTATGTTGTACCAAAACCACTTTGCCTTGACCTTTAGCATTCTTTGCCTTGTAACTTACCATACCCCTTCTCATTTCCATTGTAGCCATGCCTTTCCGAGTCCAAACCTGACCTATATGATGCCATAACTGAGCCAAAACATCATTATGGCCAAGCTAAAGAGTCCCTTAGGCCAAGCATTGAAGTGATTGAGGCATGGTAAAATCATCTTGTTCATTGTTGCTTTTATTTCAATCTGTTTCAATGTTGTTTTGTATTAGAAATTCATGTTTATATTTTGTTTTGTTTTGGTTTGTAACACAAGTTCTAAGCTTGGATCTCTTCCCACTTGAGCCTATTGTTGTGTCATCATGCCTTCGGGAATCCGTTGTGTCATTTGTATTGCAATCTCCAGCACCAAAAATGTGAGTATTTCTCACCAGACATTATGTACTTATATAAGTAGTAAATTGACACCCTGTGAATCTGTAGAACTATATGATCATGTTATAACTGCTTGTATTATTATCATATGATGTTCACACCTGTTATTGCACCTATTATATTATATGTTACTGTTATTGCATGCTATTCTGTTTATTTTATCTGTTCATCACACTTCAAGTTCCCTTTAGATTAGAATCGCTATGGGTTGAAATGATACATACCCGAACGGATTTTAGAATAAGAGAAAATTGTTATGGGCTGAAATGATAGGCCTGAATGATTTTCAATTTGTTTCATTTACTTGGGACTGCGGGTTTGAAATGATAAAACCCGGATTTTGTTTGTAAATTACGGGTTGAAATGATATATTACCCGTATCACTTTTCCTAGTGTAGAAAATTATATACAGACCTGTAGTTAATATATGTCTTCGAAATTTTTTAAAATTACTTTAGAAATGTAAATATTAAATTTTTTTGATTTAAATCTAATTAAAAAGGATTTTTGTAAAATATTATTGATTTGAATAATTGTAAGTAAAATGAATTAATGAAAAGTTAGAAAATTTTGAATGTAAGTTATTTTGGAAAATTTGATTTAATTATAATTAGAAATTAAATTGAATATGAAATTATGATGAATTTAAATGAATTCAAAGTGGTTTTATATCATATTAATGATTTTTGATAAAGTTGAAAGTGAAATGAATGAATACTTTAAGTTGAAATTTTGAAATATAACTAAATTGGAAATTTATGAAATTGACTTAAAAGTGAACTTTTAGTTAAGTAAATAAAAATAAAACTAAGTTATATTTGAGAATTTGAACTTAAGTGTTAAGTTGAAATTCAATGGAAGGAATTTAAAATTGAACATTGCAATTTAATAAGTGAATTATTGTTAAATCTTGATTTTTGAATGGAAATTTAACTTTATAAAATCATGAACTTGAGGAAAATTAAATGATGTTTATAAATGTGAAAATGTATGATTTTATGAGTTAAAAATGTTTTAAATAAAAATATAATTGGTTGAGAAATTATATTGAATATTTGGAGTTAATTGATTGCATTTTTGAAATGTTATTAATTACAATGTAAATGATATTACAGTATTTGTAAATGCTGTAGTTGATGATAATGAACTAAAAAGCTAAATTGAATTAAAAACTATTATAGCAATTTTGTAAGTGCTATAATTTTTGAATTTAACTAAGTTTATTTGAAATTTAAGTAAACCCTATTACAACATTTTAAAATGTTGTCTTTTTTAAATTGAACTGTTTCGAATGTATCTTTCCGTAGCGTTTTCTAAATGCCACGAAAAGTGAATTTTCACTGTTTTGATAAACTTAAGTGAATAAATGAACTTTGGAAGTTCAAAATTTTAGAAATTTAATAATTTAATTATTAAACATAATAACTTCATTTTAATGATTAAAAATGATTTTTTTTGAATATAAACTGCTTTGAAATGTGAATTGAAATGGTATTTTAAATTGAATAAAATGAATAATGATTTGAAATGAATGTGGTTTTGATATTTTGATATATTAAATGATTGAATTGTGGTTTGAAAAGATATGATATTTTGATATATTAAAATGATTTGAAAATGGAGTTTTGAAAGATATGACATTTTGATATTAAAATAATTTGAAAGGAAGTGCTGAAAGATAAGATATTTTGAACGAAGTTTTGAAAGGTTATGATATTTTGATATATTAAAATGATTTGAAAGGAAGTTTTGAAAGGATATGACAATTTAATATATTGAAATGGTTAGAAATGACTTGATATTTATTTTGATAAATATTTGAATCGAAAGATATGGTATGAGGATATATTGAAATGGTTTGGAAATAATTAATCTTTATTTTGATAAAGATTTAGGTTGAAATGATATTTTATTTTGAAGTATAAAATATATTTTTTAAAAGTTATAACTACGGGTTATAATAACGATTGGCTGTTAAAGAGACCGGGATCAGATATTGTCTTATAGCCGGCCAATACCGAAACTAGTTTAACAACTTTGTACGCAGTGGAGATCCAGAATGAAGTAGGATGGTGGCGACGTTCTCGAGGTATATTACGTGGACCCAACTCCCGTGAGTTAGCATAAATGACTAAAATAGGAGCTATACCGGGCTACACAAAGGGTCGCACCCTTTCATCGAGCATGCTCCATCGGAAACCATTCTATTACTTTTGTGATTCGATATGTGGCGCCATTTTGATTCGGGGGTATTGTTTGAGGTGGGCGGAAGCTGCTGGCTTGCCGTCACCACCGGTCCGGGAGTGCAAACGGTGTATCCACCCTGGCATTGCCTCGCGTGTCGTGTCATCTCCTTATAGCGAGCCCACTACAATCTTGGTTTTTAAAGATCCGACCGCGTCAAGGTTCACCATCCCCTTAACGCTATTTTCTATATGATTATACTTTACTGATTAGACACTACTGTATATAGCGTATATTACTACATAGTAAATAGTTTAACGGATCCTTAGAGGATGGGCGGTCCCAAGCATCTTCTAAGTTACTTGTACCTTTGCTACAATTCACTTGAGTTGGTTTACATTGTATAAGTATGTATGTCCTGACTCGAGTGTTTGTATTTTTATTTACGCTCGGGTCAGCCTGAGTTATTCACAGATTTAGATTTCCACTTTCTGGAGATTGAAATTGCTGGAGATTATCTACTTGTCAAGTTTCATTTTTTCAGTTCGGTTGTTCTATTCAGCTTGTACTTGGTTATCATATTTAAACTTCTGTTGTACTTTATTTCTTCTATTGTATCTTATGTAACTCTGATATATTTATATAGTAGCTTCATGAACTACTATCTCTTTTACTTCCGCTGCATTATTATTACTCTGTGTCTGTGATCTGTGATTTTTATTTACTGCATATTTTGAGATTTGCCAAATTTTTATTTACAACGCGGTATTTTGAGCAATTCAATTCCGACATGTGTGTCTGCCATTGCACTTGGAGGGTGCAGCATGATAGGGGGTTCCCGCTTCCTGGTTTGGTAGCGAACGGTTGGCTCTTACTCCTACATGTCCCCATGGGGGTTGGTGGTGCAGTCGAGAGGCTGGCCGTAAAGGCAGAACACAGGTACCAATGTATGCTACGGTGGGCGTTAGCCCACTGGCGCGGCCAGTTGCAGTTGGTATCAGAGCTTTGGTAGCTCTAGGAAAAACTCAGCATATGGAGTGAATGTATTTACAGAATCACTTTCATTCGAGTTTGAATCTCTCCCTTTTGACTCGATTCCATTGAATTTCGGGACGTTCCCTGCGGTTCCAAAATCCATTCGTGTTCTTCACTATTCATCTTCTTTTGATTCTGGAGTATTCCATAACTCCGCTTCGAATGATCTTTCTAGTGAGTCGGCGGTCACGCCAATTTCAAATTGAATTGAAAAAAGGGGAAACTCCCTTACAATTAGCATCGATTCACCAGAGATTCTTATCTATCCTTGGTTTAGATGCTAATATCTTTTGTTATTCCAAACTTTATCTATTGATATCGAATGTAGATTTACGCTAGAAAAATCCACATTGATCTTATTCTTTAAGCCACGGTTGACCCGGTAAATGTTGCCCGTGATTTCTTTAAGCTTATCCACCTCCCTACTCTGTTATTTAATCATCTTGTCTTTTGTTTCCAATCTATTCTTCCAAACATTTTGAATTGTACTTGTATATCTATGTTTTGTTTTATATATTGTGTTGTTTGAGTTGCCGATGTTGATTTGGGTTTCCGATCGATTCGTCTGATCAACGCTATCGATGGGATTTCTAAAACACTTTGACAGAACAAACTGACACAATATTATTTTAAAATTTGGTTAGTGAAATAAAATTTTGATATATAAGTAAATTTATGGAACTTAATAAATTGATTTAAAATTGATTATTTGAAATGATAATACTTAATTTATCATTTATTGTTCTATAAATGAATTTATAGATAGTTATAAATTGATTTGGGAACTGAAATGAATTTAGAACAAGAAATCTGAGAATTTAATTTCCGATGGTTTCAAACCTTGTGTTTAAAAGTTTTAAAAGGTTATATTATTTAAAGTATTTTCGAATAGAAAATTGTTTTCAAAGAACTTGAAAGTTTAAAAATTAGTGCTCTTCTCTTTGTCGCTGGAAAATAACTTCGGTGATGATCGCGACATCATCAACGTTCATTTTCGAGTTTCGAAGTGAAGAGACCGCTCTGTAGACTTACTACAGCTTTGTTTTGGTAAATCAAATTGATTTGAATTGAATTTCTAAAATATGACTTGATTTATAATATATATAGATATATGATTTAAATTTGATTTGATAAACTATGTACATACCTTAGTTATCTCTAAATGGTTTGAAGAAATCGAAAATTTAATTCTTAAATTCAATTATAAATAGAAAATCAAAATTTTGGATGAATATTCAAGGATGAAATGATTTAATTGGAAAGTTTTATTTGTATAATGCAATTGCATTCAAATATAACTTACCTTAATTTTTCAAAAGTTAAAAATGTAATTGGATAATATACAATATAAAAAGATTTTTTTTAATAAAATTTGAGTGGTTACAATAAATGTTATACACTTAAATTTTAATTATAAAATGATTAACAGAGGTAAATATAATAAAGGGTAATTGAATAACTTACAATAAAATAATGTTAAAAGAACTAAGAATAAAAGAAAGCAGTTATAATAAGTGTAAGTATGTTTAACATAAGTGATAAATATATTGGGAGGAATAAATTTAATTTTAATTAGGAATAAAGAAGAATAAAATTTATTAAGTACATTGTGAGTGTAATAAATGATTATTTTTCAAACCTATGGTTTTAAAAATTATTAATTTAAGATGACTGGATAATGAAATAATGAAATTTGAGATAGTTAATGACTTATTTAACTTATAAAAAAAAATTTAAGTTGAAATTTCCATGCTTTCAAATTTATTTCCTTATTTTGTTCTTCAAATTATCTTTTGTTGTCCTTATTATTCTTATCTTCCTATAGACTGGTATAGGCATCTTTCTATAATCTTTCTGTTTAGAAATCTTTCTATAATCTTTGATAAATCTGCACCTTGTTAAACTTACCTATCACAATATTTATCATGTATAATTTCCATCTCCTTGTCATCTTGTCCTAATCTTGTTTCACTTTATCTTTTTATGTGCTTTCCCGTACCTCATTCCTTTTCGGGGACGAAAAGTTTTGAGTGGGGGAGAGTGTAACAACCCTGTATTTTGTGATTTATTTTTTTTGTATATTTTAATTATTTTAATTAAATTTTTGATTTAAAAACTTATTTTATTTATTTTGAATGATAAACTTTAGTTTTGATATGAATTATCATTACAAAGCATGACTAAAAAGAATATTTTCCAAAAAGTGAGTTTTTGGTCAAAATAGTCAAACTTTGACTTTTATTTTAAAGTTTTAAAAGTTTGAAAATTTAAATTTTTTTCTTCTATTTTGAAAGTACATAAAATTTTAAGAACACTGCTTTTTGTTTCGTTGGAAACGGATTGAAATTGTGAAAGTTATGTATATTTCAATATTGAGTGCAATTTGTTTATTCTGCAGTTTTGTTATTTTCAAATTGTATAAACTATATTTTATTGTAATATTTCATGTTAATCTGGGTCAATATGTTCTTGTATGTCTATTTTTGTATTATAATAATTTTAATGAAGTAAACAATTTTTCAAAGTCAATGGTGATTTATTTGTAATTTCTGGACACTGTTTTGGGTTTTTAAGCAATTTCTTTAAATCTTTTTCTATTTTATTTAAATTTAATTTTATTTTAATATGTGTTAATATGTTATCTTAAATATATTTTGTCTTTCAATATTTCAAAGTGATAATATAAAAAATTTCTAAAGTCTATTGAAATTTATTTCTACTTATTAAGCCTAGTTTCTATTTTTCTTTGTTATTTTCTTCATTTAAATTATATTAAATTAAAATTTATTTATTTATTTTGTGAAGACATTTTTCATTTTTTTTTCTTATCTTTATTTTTAAATATCTCCTAAGTCCATAATAATTTTTCCAAGTTTGTTCCATTTAATTTCAAATTTTCTAGACTATTTTTCATTTTGTGCTATTTTCTTATTTTAATCATATCTAATTAATATTTAATTATTAATATTTTTTTATCTATTATATTTTCGAATTTGAACTGAAATTTATAAGTATTTTCAGTTATTTAAAATGTATATAAATATATATAGGAAATTTAAAAGATTTTAAAGGCTTTGAAACGTAAAGTCGTTTCACCGTTTTTTACCGTTTCTTTTTCAATCAATACACCATTATTTTGGCTGTTCACTCCTTATCTCCTTGCCGTGTATTCTCCTTCAGTTTTCACGTGAAATATTCCTTCTCATCATCACAAAAAGTCACGGCTAAGAAAAAATGCAATGGCTTCTTCTTTGCTCACTTTTCTTCCTCTTTTTTTCCATGTTTTCACTTGAATTTGCTTTGATTCTTCCATGTGTTTGCTCGGCCATAGCCTCACAATCACCACCACCGACCACCACCACTTCTTCCCCACACAATCCACGGCCAAACCATTCCCCTCCTCTGACCTGAGAGTGCTTTGACCATCCAATGATCCAATCTCCACAAAAACTATGCAAAATCCCTTAAAACATTGCCTAGCCTAGCCTAGTTGTTTCACCACCTTCATACACCACCTTGGCCGTACCTATTTGCTCCACCATCACCTCCTCCATCTACAGCAGCCATCAGCCCCTCCTCTGACAAAAAATCCAGGCCATGACCATTGGATGAAGCATCACCACAAGCTTTGCACAAAAACTCCACAAACATGCTAGCAGAACTCATGTTTCATCACTACCCTTCCATACCTTGTCTTGGCCACCTCATAGCCACCACCTCCAGCCATCACATCACCTCTGACATTAGTTCCAGACTTGTACCTGACATGACCAAACCTGTAGCAATGAAGGCCGAACCCAAACATGACCATAGGTCGAGCCTATGTTGTACCAAAACAACTTTGCCTTGACCTTTAGCATTCTTTGCCTTGTAACTTACCGTACCCCTTCTCATTTCCATTGTAGCCATGCCTTTCTGAGTCCAAACCTGACCTATATGATGTCATACCTGAGCCAAAACATCATTATGGCCAAGCTAAAGAGTCCTTTAGGCCAAGCATTGAAGTGATTGAGGCATGGTAAAATCATCTTGTTCATTGTTGCTTTTATTTCAATCTGTTTCAATGTTGTTTTGTATTAGAAATTCATGTGTTATATTTTGTTTTGTTTTGGGTTGTAACACACGTTCTAAGCTTGGATCTCTTCCCACTTGAGCCTATTATTGTGTCATCATGCGTTCGAGAATGTGTTGTGTCATTTGTATTGCAATCTCCAGCACCAAAAATGTGAGTATTTCTCACCAGACATTATGTACTTATATAAGTAGTAAATTGACACCGTGTGAATCTGTAGAACTATGTGATCATGTTATAACTGCTTATATTATTATCATATGATGTTCACACCTTATTGCACCTATTATATTATATGTTACTGTTATTTCATGCTATTCTGTTTATTTTATCTGTTCATCACACTGCAAGTTCCTTTTAGATTAGAATCACTATGGGTTGAAATGATACATACCCGAACGGACTTTAGAATAAGAGAAAATTGTTATGGGCTGAAATGATAGGCCTGAATGATTTTCAATTTATTTCATTTACTTGGGAATGCGGGTTTGAAATGATAAAACCCGGATTTTCTTTGTAAATTACGGGTTGAAATGATATATTACCTGTATCACTTTTCCTAGTGTAGAAAATTATATACAGACCCGTAGTTAATATATGTTTTCTAAATTTTTTAAAATTACTTTAGAAATGTAAATATTAAAACATTTTGATTTAAATCTAATTAAAAAGGATTTTTGTAAAATATTATTGATTTTCTGAATAATTGTAAGTAAAATGAATTAATGAAAAGTTAGAAAATTTTGAACGTAAATTATTTTGGAAAATTTGATTTAATTATAATTAGAAATTAAATTGAATATGAAATTATGATAAATTTATGATAATTTGAATTTAAATGAATTCAAAGTGATTTTATATCCTATTAAAGATTTTTGATAAAGTTGAATGTGAAATAAATGAATACTTTAAGTTGAAATTTTGAAATATAACTAAATTGGAAATTTATGAAATTGACTTAAAAGTGAACTTTTAGTTAGGTAAATAAAAATAAAACTAAGTTATATTTGAGAATTTGAACTTAAGTGTTAAGTTGAAATTCAATGCAAGGAATTTAAAATTGAACATTGCAATTTAATAAGTGAATTATTATTAAATCTTGATTTTTGAATGGAAATTTAACTTTATAAAATCATGAACTTGAAGAAAATTAAATGATGTTTATAAATGTGAAAATGTATGATTTTATGAGTTAAAATGTTTTAAATAAAAGTATAATTGGTTGAGAAATTATGTTGAATATTTGGAGTTAATTGACTGCATTTTTGAAATGCTATTAATTACAATGTAAATGATATTACAGTATTTGTAAATGCTGTAGTTGATGATAGTGAACTAAAAAGCTAAATTGAATTAAAAACTATTATAGCAATTTTGTAAGTGCTATAATTTTTGAATTTAACTAAGTTTATTTGAAATTTAAGTAAACCCTATTACAACATTTTAAAATGTTGTCTTTTGTTAAATTGAACTGTTTTGAATGTATCTTTCCGTAGCGTTTTCTAAATGCCACGAAAAGTGAATTTTCACTATTTTGATAAACTTAAGTGAATAAATGAACTTTTGAAGTTGAAAATTTTGGAAATTTAATAATTTAATTATTGAACATAATAACTTCATTTTAATGATTAAAAATGATTTTTTTTGAATATAAACTGTTTTGAAATGTGAATTGAAATGGTACTTTAAATTGAATAAAATGAATAATGATTTGAAATGAATGTGGTTTTGATATTTTGATATATTAAATGATTGAATTGTGATTTGAAAAGATATGATATTTTGATATATTAAAATGATTTGAAAATGGAGTTTTGAAAGATATGACATTTTGATATTGAAATAATTTGAAAGGAAGTACTGAAAGATAAGATATTTTTAACGAAGTTTTGAAAGGTTATGATATTTTGATATATTAAAATGATTTGAAAGGAAGTTTTGAAAGGATATGATAATTTAATATATTGAAATGGTTAGAAATGACTTGATATTTATTTTGATAAATATTTGAATCGAAGGATATGGTATGAGGATATAATGAAATGGTTTGGAAATAATTTAATCTTTATTTTGATAAAGATTTGGGTTGAAATGATATTTTATTTTGAAGTATAAAATATATTTTTTAAAAGTTATAACTACGGGTTATAATAACAATTGGTTGTAAAGAGACCGGGATCAGATATTGTCTTATAGCCGACCAATACCGAAACCACTTTAACAACTGTGTACGCAGCGGAGATCCAGAATGAAGTAGGATGGTGGCGACGTTCTCGAGGTATATTACGTGGACCCAACTCCCGTGAGTTGGCATAAATGACTAAAACAGGAGCTATACCGGGCTACACAAAGGGTCGCACCCTTTCATCGAGCATGCTCCATCGGAAACCATTCTATTACTTTTGTGATTCGATATGTGGCGCCATTTTGATTCGGAGGTATTGTTCGAGGTGGGCGGAAGCTGCTGGCTTGCCGTCACCACCGGTCCGGGAGTGCAAACGGTGTATCCACCCTGGCATTGCCTCGCGTGCCGTGTCATCTCCTTATAGCGTGCCCACTACAATCTTGGTTTTTAAAGATCCGACCGCGTTAAGGTTCACCATCCCCTTAACGCTATTTTCTATATGATTATGCTTTACTGATTAGACACTACTGTATATAGCGTATACTACTACATAGTAAATAGTTTAACGGATCCTTAGAGGATGGGCGGTCCCAAGCATCTTCTAAGTTACTTGTACCTTTGCTACAGTTCACTTGAGTTGGTTTACATTGTATAAGTATGTATGTCCTGACTCGAGTGTTTGTATTTTTATTTACGCTCCGGTCAGCCTGAGTTATTCACAGATTTGGATTTCCACTTTCTGGAGATTGAAATCGCTGGAGATTATCTACTTGTCAAGTTTCATCTTTTCAGTTCGGTTGTTCTATTCAGCTTGTACTTGGTTATCATATTTAAACTTCTGTTGTACTTTATTTCTTCTATTGTATCTTATGTAACTCTGATATATTTATATAGTAGCTTCATGAACTACTATCTCTTTTACTTCCGCTGCATTATTATTACTCTGTGTCTGTGATCTGTGAATTTTATTTACTGCATATTATGAGATTTGCCAAATTTTTATTTACAACGCGGTAATTTGAGCAATTCAATTCCGGAATGAGTGTCTACCTATACACTTATAATGGATGCGAATGGTTGAAAATACCTGGTCGTTACATAAAATAACGAAATGGGTTAATAATAAGGTTAATAACCAAAAGAAGACGGTAAGAGATAAAATGGAACAGTAAATAGATTTAATAATATAAAGCGCGGGTAAGCGGTAAAGGATATTTAAATCTTTTAAGTTAAAAGCAAGCAGTAAATGATTCTAATTTGACATTAATGAAATAAGAATAAATGCACGAAAAAGTAAAGAAATATATTATAACAACTGAACATTGGAGGCGTAGTGTGTGTGTGTAAACACGTAGCCTCAAGTATTCGTTTATGACGGATGTGAATTATTAAAGTTAGCTAATGTCTTAGAATAAATATGTACGACATAGTAATTAAAATGGGTTGGAATGCAGGGTCAGTAGTGTTACACAATAGAAGTCTGCCCGTCGCAATGGGCTACCAGTAATTGTGCATACATTGTACTGATGTGAGACATATCCAACTGTAGGACTCATGGGATTATATGTTCACGTATATGCAAAGGGAATACTATGTAGGTTGTTTGCCCCAAGTTGAAGTGTCTACAAGTAGAGTCTGCTTCAACCATTTAGAGGGTATTAAGTAACAAGGAGTATTTTCTAGATTGCGTTAGGAAATATAAATAAGACAATGGACCAACCTCGGTGCTTAGATAGTGTGATTGGTATCAAATAGTGAGTAGGAGCTGCTTCATAGGTCGTGAACGTCATCGGTCCTGAGTAGTTAGTTGAAAGATGCGGGGTTAGGCCTAAACATAACATGCCTTCTATTAGTATAGATTATGTTTAGGACATGCACCACCTCACAGTTGTTTACTAGTTTATTTGTGATAGGAAGCAAGGCTAGATAACCCTTTGATGGAGTCTTTCAAATACGAGTAGAATACGACTAAACTATTATGACATCGTTATTAGGTATTATGGGAGTTCCTTGGTATGCACGACCGATGAAGATGTGATACTATATTGATGATGGATCTTGACGACGTATTGTGTTATGGAGACTAGCGGGGATAGCATCTTGGTACAAAGGGAGACTGTAGCACCTATATATATGTATGTATGTAGTTATTGTCTACATCGAGTAGATGGTGAATACCATACATAGAGTTGAGATGACTAGGTAAAATAAACGACATAATGTAATGGAAGGCAATCGACATAAGCTATTGTTATGTATAAAGTGTGTAATTTACCAGTCACCGGAACATTGTTCTAGCCCACTCCTTATTGCAACCCATAAGATAGCTTTAGAGGGACAAGTATTGGTGCAGGGTGGGAATGGTGGATGGGTTGACTTCCTTGAGCATGCTCGACACTAACAAGGATACTGGATATCTGAAGTGCCAAGATTCGTCAGTAGCTTTATGTTTTATTATACTTTAACGTTTCACTATGTGTTTTTATCGGTAGTTCTCTAATGTACATTTTTTATTTACAGGATACCAAAACCAATGATCTTTACTTTGGTGGACTTGGATTTACGATTTAGTGAAAATTCGAGCCCATTAAAGTGGGAGTTGTTACATTGTTACCAGAGCTTAGGTTAGTCGATCTTTAGAAATAGGATACATTGAGTGAACGTAGTTGTAATTTTATTTATAATTATACATACAATATATGCCAAATCCTGTAAATTCCGACTAAAGAAGTAGTTGCAACCATATTCTAAAAAGATGGACATTGCAAGTATGAGTTGGAACCACGGATGAAGTTGAAGATAAACTTCTATGTCGATAAACCCACGTGAAGTAGGTCATATTAGGAGGCGTTAACTTAAGAAGAGAATGATTGCGACACATAGAAGGGTCCCTGAAGCTGGTTGGACGTGACTCCCTTGTTGGGCCTTGATTGCCTAATGATTGTAGATATCCGTAGGATTGCCGATCAATGATGTACATTAGATCTATATAAGAGGAAAGTAAGAACTTGTATGTTGTAGATATATGGAAGTAAAAATTAAATATGTTCCCGAAGGAAGGTGTGTAGTAATCACTTCAAGATGATAGTCACATTTTTACTATAATCTAAAGGAATATAAGTAAGAAAGTAAGCAGAAAAGAAGAAAAATCCAAAAGAAGGGACAAATAAAAATCCACTCTAAGTCCTACCCCATATGAAAGAATTAAATATAAAAGTTGTTATCTGGGTTTTTAACTTAACATAATTCAAAGGAAGTCAGAACAGCTACGTCGAGTCAAAGAAACTCAAGAGCCAACCAAAATGACTAGAAGAATCAACCAAGAGAGGTTAGAGAAGAAAAAGGCAAAAATATGCTAAGTTGATGGATTGCTAGCGATCCATAAGGATCGCTCGTAGGTCCTCCAATCCTCTTGCATCATGATCGAATAGGTATTCTAGAAATGATTAATGAGCTTAATGGGATTCCAAGCTAGTTAGATCGAAAAGTGAGCATTCGTCTGATTCAATTAGCATTCCAATGCAACCAATGTATGGATCATCATCAAAGCAAGACGACAAGCTATAAAATTACATGGAAAGCACCTACATAAGATAAAAAGTGCAATCCAAAAGATGGAGTCCAAAAATCCACTAATCACATCGATCGCTAGCGATCCATGCTCTATAGATCGTTGGCGATCCATAAGATCATGCTAGATCACCATAAAAATTAAGGAAAGGATGAAGGAGAGTATCCCAAGGAATTGTATTTTTAGAAAATCAAAAACCATGGATCGCTAGCCATCCATCACTTATGATTCACTAGCGATCCAGAGATTGGCTCGGATGGTTATGAAATTCTCAGTGCACCTTCATATTTCCAAATGCAAGCGTCAAGCAAGGCGGCCTAGCCCAATAGCTCTCCAACCCCCATAAATATGATCCTACCTGCAACATAGATGGGATCTTTCGGACTGGATGCTAAAATTCTGCAGAAACTACTCTTCTCATCCTACACAGGCCATCTAAATAGTTCACTGTGATTTTCCAGTGAATTATAACACTAGTAACTTGATCTAACCTACAGGATTCAACTGCATTGTAATCATATTCAACCTGTAATTGTAATCAGTCAATAATAAAAGTCATAAAGTGGACGTAGACTTTGTTAATAGCCGAACCACTATAAAAATCTTTTGTTTGTTTACTTCCTCTACGATTTACTATTGCTTTTTCTACTTTATTTTCCTTGATCAACAAGGCTGATGCTTTCATACTTGATCCAGGGTGTTGATCTAATTTTTGGGTTAACATTTTGGTGCTTTCACTAAGAATTGAACACAACCAAATATCTAGCTATCTACATTGGATCAGATAGGTTCAAAAGAAAGATCCTTAATTTCTATTCGAAAGATATACTGCTAGGAATCAATAGCTCCAGAATGAAAGAGAACTGCTTTTGGAAGATCCATATAGGCGGCAATTGTTGGAGAAGAGATAAATCATCAGTAAACTGAAGTCAATGTTGCTAATGTAGGAGATCAAGTGCTAGGATCCTTTAATCAACGCGAAGTTGTTACTAGAGATGAATTGTATAAAGTGGTTGATGAAATCAATCAGAAAATGGAAAGCAGTTGTAACACCCTTAATTTTGATAACATTATTTATGACATTTAATTAGATAAATTAAATAAAATAATACAAATAATTAGAGTGGTAAGGGGATTGAGATATGAAAATAAATTAAGGTCATGCTTAATAAATTAAATGGGCTTAAGAATGGTTTCTAAGTAGATTAATTTACATAATGGTATATTGGGATATTGTCGCACATAACCCTTACCTTTATATATATTCTTATTCCTTACACCATTCACGTTTCATTTCCCATTCACGTCATTTTTCAAAAACAATACAAATGCAAACATAAAGAGGAGCCGGCCATTGCTAGAAAGAAAAGAAGAAAAATTCAAATCAAGCTAAGGAATTAAAGCAAGGGGAATAAATCTCAATCTCAATCCATTCTCCTTATCATTATCAAGTTGAATAATAATATATATCATCTTTATTTTGTTTTATCATCATATGTTTTCAGATTTAAGATTAAATTCGTTTTTATGATGATTTGGATGACGATATGCTTGAATTATAATTTTTTTGATTTAAACAGATTGTTTAAATGGGTATTTATGTGGTTTTAGGGCAAAACCAATGGTAAATGATCTTTGAATGCCATGGAAAAATATGATTTGGAGTTGGGTTTTAATTTTGATAATTTTCCAAGCTATGGAAAGGTTATTATGAATTTTCAAAGAAAAATATGATAAAATTGGGTTTAAATTTAATTTTGATTATTTCCAGAAGAAATTGGGTCTGGAATTTTTGTATGTTAGACAACATGGTGAAATTGAATTTCTATAATTTTTGGGGATTTTTTTAATTGATTTACTATGGAAATTAAATTGTTTTAGAAGGAAGAACTTATTTGCATTCTTGTTTTTGGCTTAATGGAAGGGCTTATTTGTTAAATAATTATGGTTTAGATCTGAAATTAAGCGGCAGTTATTTTTGTAAAGAGTTCAAAAGTTGAGGCAGTCAATCATATGTTTACACGTGGGTAGGTTAGTTAAAAACAATTTGCTTTAATTGGCACTAATCAGTTTTTACCCAAAAAGGTTGGTTTTGCCTCTTTTAGAAGTGCCTTTCAACTCCAATGTCTCTGCTTTATCTCCATCGAAACCAACCTAGCCAAAACCTACTAAAGTCGAAACCAATACACATGGTATCAATGAGATTGGTACAAAATGGATCAGTGAATTGTGGAAGGCAGGGTGTCGAAAGTATTGCTTTCGATAGAAACGAAACCATTGTTTACTTTTAAATGATAAGCGTCTGCCTTGCTTTTGAAGAGTGCTTTCGGTCAAGTCAATGCCCAGCCACTTTCAACCTTGTTTCCGCCTTTCTTTGTTTAAAATAGAGATTTCGACCGATAATTCGGCTGAGAACCTTGTTTATAAAAGAATGCTTTCAAAAATGATGGTTCCGACCAAGTCGAAACCGTGCTTCTGTTTCTTTTGCCTTTCTAGTATATTGAAGTTATCAATGCTTTCGAAAGGTAGTTTTTTCTTTAAAGATGTTTTATGCCACTTCCTAAATGCCTTCGAGAGGGTCCAAGGGTTTCGAAGGTAATGGCTTCGAAAGGGGGTTTCGATGCTATCCTACAGTATTTTGGTTAAATGATTTGAAGCTTTCGAAAGGACGGTGTCGATGCCATCAAGTTTTCTACAATACTTTTATAAGATAAAGAATGGTTTCGAAAGAGATACTTTCGTTTATATTCACTTTGACCCAAATGATATTATTAAATAAAAACCCAATGGTTTCGAAAGGGATACTTTCAAAGGTTTCGAGCGGGGCACTTTTTGTGGTTTCGAAGCTATGCTTCTAAGAGTTAATATCTAATACCTTATTACATTCGATAGGATTTGAAAAAGAGGTTTTAAAGTGTTTCGAAAGGCAACAGCCTAATGTTTGAAAAGAGATTTATACGCTTTCGAAGGAGGTTATCCAGAGAAGCCAAAAGTAAAGTTTTGAAAGTTTCAAAAGCCTTAGTTTTTCAAAAATAACCCAATCTCATTTCAAAGAAAAAACCCATGGCTATGTAATGGAGTATTGAAATGGTTTTAAGAAAAAGATTTCCTTGATAAAATATTAGGTTAAAGGGATTAACCATGTTTCATATGAAAATAATTTGAAGGATATTAAACCCATAGGAGTGGTATTGTTATGTTTGCTTCTTCATATATATATGTGTGTGTGTGTATTCACATTGTAATGAACCCATAGCAGTAATTTGGGGAAGGGCAGAATAACCAAGTAGCTTGACCTAGTAGTGGATATAAATTTAATTAATTAAAGATATTGGTAGGTTCCAATAGGTTCACAGTAAGCCCATGAAATATAGGAAAAGATATTGGTAGGGGCCAACAGGTTCATAGTAAGCCCATGAAAACTATGATTAAATGAAGATGTCAGGAAGACAGGTTCATAGTTAGCCCATGTAAACTATGACTTGATATTGGCAAGGGACAATAGATTTGTCGTTAGCCCATGAAAACTATGTCCAGATTAAGATATTGATAGAAGTCAATAAGTTCCTAGTCAACCCATGAAAACTAGGATAAGAGAAAAGATATTGGAGTTACTAATAGGTTCAGAGAGAACCCATGAAATAGTAAAAATATTGGTAGAGGCTAATAGGTTCTTAATGATCCTATGAAAACTATGAAATAGGACAAGGAGTCCATAAGCATTTTACCAGTTATTAGTCAGCCCATGAAAACTATTAGGTTAATAGTAACCCTAGAAACTATAACAGAGACACATAATCAAAATGAAAGAGGATGAGCAATCTTGAATTGATTTACTTGTTTTCATACCATCATAGTATTTTGAAATGTTTTAACCATTATGGATGTAGGAGTAGAGTATATAGTTCTATAAAGGTTTTAAGATACTAGTGAGAGGAAGACCATTCCGCTAAGTGGCATGGTCTCACTAGATATCTAAATGGTTTGAGATGGTAGATTATTATTCATACAAGGCTTTATATCTGACTCGAAGTTTATGTTTTCCCCTTAACCTCTTGGGTACTTATTTGATTTTGAGTAGTTTGAGAGTTGAAGTTTTTAGGTGCCTTTTTAGACGAATAAGCTTCTAGAGACGTACGGGAGGCATGATAGCTATCTAGAGTTCTCTTTTATTTTGATTACGCTGTATTGTTGTTGTTGTTGTAAAGGAAAATTTGTTAAATTTCTTATATATACTCTGATCATCCAATGGGGCTTCTTCTTATATCGCTCTTGGCGTATGTTGTAATAAATACAATTTCTCAGAACGTGTTTAACGATCGTGGGATTATGTATTGAATTTGAAATGTTTTAAAATGGAATGTGGAACTTGTTTAATGTTTTAAATTTTTTCCTTATTTGTGTTTCTGCTTATCAATGTGTCATACATCATCGTATTTGGTCACCGAGGATTAATAACCATGAATGACTGCAGCATATGTAGTTGTTGGTTTTAAGCCTCCAAGTAGGGGATGTTATAAGTTAGTATCATAGCATAGATTTATGAAACTTAAAAGAAATTTAAACCTAAAGGGTTTTCAAACATAATCCAATGAATCAGAAAATAAGATCAGGGTTTGGGTTAACGCTATAGTAACGTACTTGTATTTGAAATATAGATATATAAGTTCGTAATCCCCTCTCTCTTAGACCGTTCTTCTGTATCTTACTAAGGCTCGTATGCAGATTTACGAGGAAAAGATATGGAAGCAGGAAACGAAAGAGGAAATCTCAGTGGAGGAAACCAATGGAAATTTTTGACCTAATACAAGGAGGAACCAAGGTCGACAGGCAAATGCTAACCAAAATGCCGATGCCAATGTGAGTGCTAGAAATCCACCAGTAGATATGGAGACGATGTATCGGTTCTTCGTCAATATGATGCAAGCTGGAGTTGCTGCTAGAGTTGCTGGAAATGTTAGAGAAGCAAATCCTGTGGCTCCAGTTGGGAATAATTATGCTAAGCTGAGTAGAGATTACACCAGTCTTAGTGGAAAGCCATTTATGGGATGAGAGGATGCCATAGAGGTAGAGAATTGGATGTTTCATTGTGAGCGTATCTTTGCTAATGTAGGTTTATATTATGAGCAGAAGAGAAGGTCGGCCTCTAGGGAGTTGCTATCGGCAACACTTCATTGGTGGAATAGTGTTACTACCGGGGTTTCGAAGGAGGAGTTGACTTAGGTAAATTTTTTAGCGAGATTTGAATAAAGATTTTATATGAAGTTGCTAATTCAGCATTGTTGAGGATGTTTATGGATTTGGTATAGGTAGAAATATCGGTAATTGATTATGCTACTAAGTTTGATGAGATGTCCTGATACAGACATGCTACTATAGGCACTTACATCACGAGAAATGAAAGGTTCATTCGGGGATTGAGACCTGAGCTTGCTAGGGTGGCCTTGACACATATCCATGATCCATGCAATGTGGTTATGGAGATGGAAATTTTCCATGAATGAAATGCTTGCTATTTGTGCTAGAGAGAAGTGAGTTGAAACCCAGGTGTAACATCCTCTATCTGGAGGCACGAAGCTAAGCGCCACAGATGCTGCAGTCACCTATAGTATTAACTTTCGGTGACCAAATACAGTAATGCTAATGGTGTCCATAATATCAGAAGCACATGAATATGAAACAAAATCACAGATTTCACAAAACAACTTTTCTGATTACAATTCACAAAATATATTTCATATCCAAATTACATAATCCCAATCGTTTTCTAAGTTTGGATAAAATATAATTATTACATAAATATGCAAAGAGCGACTTATGAAGATGCCCCCTTGGTTGATCAGAGTACTATATAGTCATATCTGACTTAATACAACATATCAGAATCAAACAAAATAAAACACCAACTCCCAAATAGCTATCCGCCAGCCATCTACTCATCACTGGAAGCTTTACTCGCCAACCTACTAAAAACCTATAAACCTCAATCCTCGGTCTACTCAAATCAATTTTTAGCACCCGAGAGTTTAAGAGGAAAAATATAAACTGCGAGTCAGACATAAAGCCTAGTGTGAATAATAATATACATCTTGGTTATTTGATATTAAGTGAAACCACACTGCTTAGCGAAGCTAGTTTCCCCTCACTGATATCCTTTTAAAACATATCTTTTGCATATCATAATCCTGCAACTAAAACTGGTTAAAAATAGTAAAGCATTATCATACAAACATACATATCAGGTGACAAATGAACTATCCGTCTAAACACTATAATTTTGTTTGGCTAACTAGTAACCTTTGGCTGACTCGGGCCTACTAGACAATATAAATAAAATAATCTAACACATGTTAGATACTCCTCTTATGGATGGTCTGTCCCAAACTTATCTTCTCCCAGAGTCTCCTGATCCTAATGGTTTTGCGAGCTCAACCAAAACCTATATGTATATAAATATATATTCTCTTCTGTGTCTAATCGTCATTTTAGATTTACCTGTGATAATGCCCTACGTACTGGAATTTTAGACTAAATTAGTGGGGGCTAATAGCTAGTGTATATGGTGCGACTCTACTAGTCCCATCTGGTATTCTAATATTTGAGTCATTTTACTTAGGGCAATCTTTCCAAATTTTTCCTTGAAAACCTTTTCATCTCCAATTGATTTAAAACCTTTAAACCAAACTTAAACAAGGAAAACACATATACTCCATGCTTTACTCAAAATCACCTTGCCATTTTATATACACTTTACCCAAATCTTTATTGATGAAAACATTTAAACCTTTGAAAGGACCCTTTTCGAAACCAAGTAAAACCCCTTTCTTTCACCTAGGTCGAAAGGCTAAAACATTCCTTTCAAAACCATTTATATGATCCTTTCAAAAACCATTGAAAAAACTTTCCTTCGGAAGATTTAAAACATTAGACATTCTATTTTTAGAACACTCAAATATTGCCTTTCTAAAACATTGGAAAACCTTTCCTTTTTGACTTTTCAAAACCATTGGGGACCACCCCTTCAAAACTATTCTTTAAAACCTTTCGAAAGCATCATAACCTTTGTAAACAACAGAACTTTCGAAAGCATAGGGTTCAACTTAAAACATGTTGAAACGCCTTTCGAAACCATTAAAATTAACTCCTTCGAAACCTTTAGGTTCTACCTTCAACAGAGCAAAAAGATTATAAAACATTTAACTCAAAAGCACTCTTCCGAAAGCTATTCCTATGTAAAGAAGTGATGGTGTCGAAACCAACCTTCTGAAAACATTGAAGAAGCCAGTAAGTTTCAGAACAAAGTATATCTTTCAAAACCATTGACTTCGAAAGATAGAAAAGCGGCAGTTAGGGTTTTCGACCCCATTTAAAAGCATTTGCTTAAAACAAAAGGTGCAACTCATTCGAAACCATTCCTTTAATATAATTGACTCAGCTAAAAGCCAACCAAGTCGAAAGTACTTCCTTCGGAAGCAAAGCAAGCGTATTTTCAATTTAAAACAAGTTATGCTTCGAGCCCATCGAAACCTATAGTCTACTCAGCACCTTTTGCCCGTCCAATTCACTCGGTAATAAGTTATTGATATTATGTACATTGGCTTCGATGGCTATGGAGGCAGAAATACTTGGTCGGAACCCCCATACCGAAAGAGGCGAGACGTGCCAAAAGCATGTAAAATTTCTTTTTATCTTTAAAAAGAAATTCTTTTCAACTAACCTGCCTTATTTGTCAAAATATTATTGGTTTCTAATTTTTTTCTTCTAAAAATGCTGCCAATATTTCAGAAATAAACGGTTTAATTTATTTACAATACCCCTTCTCCTTTAGAAATATATAAAAAATTTAAGTCTTATACCTTAAATAATTTTATATATATGTTAAAACACTTATTCTACAAAGATTTCAGAAAATCATTTTTAATATGTTTTCTAACTTATATTAATTTCAAACAAAAGCTTATATTATTTAACCGTAAATAATTTTATGCCTAAATAATTATTTTCCTTACTAGAAAATTAATATAAAATCCACATTAATTCATAAAATTATGAAAATTGAAGCATGTCTCTAAAATATCATTTTTTATCTAAATTTAAAATCGCAAGGCATTTGGATATCATTAAATAGAGTTTTCACATTTAAACATATCATAAAATTTATATGATTAAGCACAAATCATCTATAAGCATATATAAACATTTAATCATTCAAAAACATGGCATAATCACGCAAAATACTTTGGATCCATCCTAAAACCGAAAACAATTAGAAAAATGAGATGGAGTCATTTTTCACCTTAGCTTTGAGATTATGGAGTTTGAGATTTGAATGGGTTAAGTTGATTAATCTTCTTCCTTTAACTCTTTCTTCCTCTTGTTCTTGCTAATGGTGGCCGACCTCTATACTTTGATTTTTGATTCAGTAATGAACGTGTATTCCTAAGGGTTTAGGGAATTAGAATGATCTTTTCCCAACTTTGCCCTTGCCTATTAGCCTTGTCCATCTTAATTCATGTCAGCTCATTTTAATTTATTCATTAACATGGTGCAGCTACCCCTTATTAATTGCAGATCTCAATCCCCTAATCATCACATTATTTTATTTAGCTAATTAAATGTCCTAAATTATGTTACAAAAAATATGGGGTGTTACACTAGGGTTCTCAGGAAAAGAAGAGGGAGTTCTTTAAGAAGAAGGGACCAGAAGGGTGATGTTTCCAAGAAGACAAAGGCCGATTTAGTTTGCTAAAGGTGTGATAAGAAGAGTCATTATGCAAATGAGTACCGATCAGGTAAGGGGAAGAAGGCTACATATAGGAAGAATGTGAATTGTTTCAACTGTGACCAAGTTGGGAATTATAAGAATCGGTCTCCAAAACTAGTTAGGGTGGACAAAGGAAAGGTTTATGCTGTTGGACCATCATCTGCTAAGCCGACTGTAGCAAAAAAGGGAAGAATGTGATGGAAGGTACGTTTTTGATTTAGAGTATACTAGTTATGATATTATTTTATACCAGTGCATCACATTCATAAATATTCCATTGTTTGGTTGATAGATTATACTTAGAAACTAAATACATTGTAACTTCCTTATGGGTTGCGAATCCCAAAGGAAGGTATGCAACTCTATGGGTGATATGTGACCAGTTGGAGCTTGATTTGATGTGTCATAAGTTTGCATGAAATCTGTATGTTTTCGATTTCATAGATTTCGGAATCATTTTGGGTATGGATTGGTTGGTAAAGTATAAGGCTATGCTATTTTGCCAAGATGGAGAGATATCACTAAAACACCCTGATAGTCATAACTGAATTATATTCTCAGTGGAAAAGTTTGACTGGAGTAGTTATGCTATGTTAAGTGCGATGGAAGTGGTAGAAGAGCTAAATCAGGTTCGGGTAGCAAGAGAGTTTGCAGATGTTTTGAGCCGGTCATAGGACTAACACCAAAACGTGGTGTTCAGTTTCAGATAGGTCTTGTATTAGGAGCTAAACCTGTAAGTAGGCCACTTAGCAGGATGACACTAGCCAAGATGAAGGAACTGAAGGTGCGACTAGTGGATCTAGAAGGAACGAATTTCATTAGACCAAGCAGTTTGCCTTGGGGAGCGGCCACGGTATTCGTAAAGAAACCAGATGGGTCATTGAGGATGTGTATTGACTATTGTAAGTTGATCGAAAGGACGGTTAAGAATAAGTATCCACTGCCAAGAATTAATGATTTATTTGATCAATTGTGTGGCGCTAGAGTGTTTTCCCAGTTGAATTTGGCAACTGGGTTCCATCAATTAAGAGTGGTAGAGAACATTATTCCGTTAATAACATTTCAGACTAGTATGGTTCATACGAGTGGTTAGTAACGCCTTTCGAGTTAACGAATACACCTGCTTTCTTCGTGGATCTGATAAATCGAGTTTTCCGAGAGTATTTGGATAGGTTCATGTTGGTGTTTGTAGATGACATTTTGGTATGCTTTAAGGATAAAAGAGAGCATAAAGATCATGTTAGAGTTGTGCTTGAGATGCTAAGGCAGCATCATCTAAAAGCAAGTTCTCCAAGTTTCATTTTAGGAAGAAAAATGTTAAGTTTCTTAGTCACGTGGTTTCAGAGAAATGGTTGTCAATCGACACAGATAAGATCGAAGCTGTTAATAATTGGAAGAGACAAGAAATAGCTACTGAGATTAGACGTTTTCTTGAACTTGCTGGCTATTACCGGAGATTTACCAAGGACTTCTCGTGAAAAGCAATGCCTTTGACCAAGCTAACCAGGAAGGAGGTGAAATTTGTATGGTCTGACAAATGTGAGAAAGGATTCCTTGAGTTAAAGCATTTGTTGACCAATGCACCCATGTTAGTCGTCCTTGACAAAAACCAAGGGTTTGTGGTGTATACCGATGCATGTGGAACTGGATTAGGAGCTATGTTGATGCAGAAGGTAAAGTTATTGCCTATGCTTCACGACAGCTTAGACCTCATGAAGTGAGTTATCCTACTCATGATTTGGAGTTGGCTGCGGTGATCTTTGCATTAAAGATTTGGAGGCATTATCTTTTAGGGGAGAGATTTGGGCTATACACAAATCATAAGTCTTTAAGATACTTATTCTCTAAGAAGGATTTGAATATGAGACAACATAGGTGGTTGGAGTTTTTAGCTGCCTATGATTTTGGTATAGAGTATACCCCAGGGAAAGGTAATAAAGTAGTGGATTCTCTTAGAAGAAGACATCGGAATGTGGTGTTAGCTATGTTGGCAGAATGGAAGGATTTAGAAGCTTTAACTAGATGTAGTGTGCAGTTAAGATCGACTGCTAGTTCTAGTCAGAATACTGCCATAATGTCCTATTTAGAAGTTCGACCAGTATTAATCGAGAGGATTGCTTCTAAGCAGAAGGAGGATCCATTGTTAGCCAAGAAGATTAGAAGGCTTAAGGTTGGTGCCGAAATTGATGATCTAAAGGATTTTGGTCTTGATCAGAGAGGATGGTTGAGAAAGAAAGGACGGTTGTTTGTTCCAAATGTCGAGGACTTGAGGAAAGAAGTTCTTGAAGAATGTCGTCGATCTATGTTTACTATTCATCCTAGAGGGACTAATATGTATTAAGATATGAAGAGGAGCTTCTATTTGGAAGGTATGAAGAGGGATGTTGGCTTGTGGGCTGGACAGCGTGCAAACCGTTAACAAGTGAAATCCGAACATCAGAAGCTGAGTGGATTGCTTCAACTCTAATTTTTCTATTTTGGAAATGGGATTCGATATCTATGGATTTTATATATGGGTTGCCAAGGTCACATAGAGGAAATGAAAGTATATAGGTTATAGTGGACAGGTTGACCAAGAGTGTCCCTTTCATTTTAGTTAAGTCAACCAGGACAACACCTGTTTTAGCTAAGTTGTTCATGAGGAACATAGTTAGACTACATAGGATTCCAGTAGCATAGTTAGTGACAGAAATGCTTTACTAGCAAATTCTGAAAAGTCTATAAGATGTGTTAGTCACTTAGCTCAAGATGAGTACTGCATATCACCCTTAGACGGATAGGCGGATAGAGAGAGTCAATAAGGTGCTCAAGGATTTACTAAGAGCTTGTGTATTTGACTTTGGTGGATCTTGAGAAGATCATCTGCATTTGGTTGAGTTTTTCTATAATAATAGTTATCAGACTAGTATAGGAATGATGCCTTTTGAAGGTTTGTATGGAAGGCTATGCAAATCACCATCATGTTAGTTGGAGACCGAAGACAGAATAATCTTAGGTTTGGATTTGGTTAAAGAGGCGTCAGAGAAGATTGAGCTGATACGAGGAAGGATGAAGGAAGCTCGGTCCAGACATAAGAGTTATGTAAATAAGAGGAGTAAAGACCTAGAGTTCTCAGTTGGAGATAAGGTTTTCATTAAAGTATCACCGATGAAGGGTGTGATACGGTTTGAGAAGTCAGGAAAACTAGCACCGAAATATGTTGGCCCATTCTAGATTACAGAGAGAATTGGAAAGCTCTCATACAGAGTAGAGTTGCTGAGCAGTACGTTAGGTGTCCATAATGTATTTCATGTGTCTCATCTTCGCAAATATGTGCATGAACTAGAGACTAATACTCCTCCGACAGGTTTGAAAGATTTAGTAGGAGAGCCTAATTTGACTTTTGTCAGGAAACTAGTTCGGGTTGTAGCAAGAGATGAGAAAAGATGGAGGAACAAGATACTCAAGTTGGTGAAAGTGCAGTGGAGTGACAACAAAAAGGACTATACTCGGGAGATAGAAGATAGGATTCGAGATACTTATCCTGATCTACTTTGAGGGTATGTCTATATTAGATTTATATGGATAATTGCTAGTCAGGTAGACTAGTATAATTGTTAGGAGTCATATAGATGACTGCTATGTTTAGTATTTAGTCCTTACAGAATTTGGAGGACGAAATTCTTTAAGCGGGGGAGCATGTAATACCCCTAATTTTGATAACATTATCATTGACATTTAATTAGGTAAATTAAATAGAATAATGTAAAGAATTAGAGTGATAAGGGAATCGATGTATGAAATAAATTAACATAGTGCTTAATAAATTAAATGGGCTTAAGAATGGTTTCTAAGTTAATTAGCTCACGTCCCTTTTCAAAGAAAAAAATACAAACGTAAACATAAAGAGGAGCCGGCCAGTGATAGAAAGAAAAGAAGAGAAATTCAAATCAAGCTATGAAATTAAAGCAAGGAGAATAAATCTCAATCTCAATCCAATTCCGTACCATAATCAAGGTGAATAATAATTTATGCTATCTCTATTTTGTTTTATGATCATATGTTTTCGGGTATAAAATTAAATTCATTTTTATGATGATTTGGCTGATGATATGCTTTAATTATAATTTGTTTGATTTAAACAAGATTGTTTAAATGGGGATTTATGCGGTTTTAGGGAAAACCCGATGGTAAATGATCTTTGAATGCCATGGACAAAATTTATGTTATGTGAAACATGATTTTGGAAGTGATTTTTAATTTTCATAATTTTCCAAGCTATGCAAAGATTATTATGAATTTTCAAAGGAAAATATGATAAAATTGTGTTTAAACTCAATTTCGATTATTTCATGAAGAAACTGGGTCTGGAATTTTTGATGAAAGTGAATTTCTGTAATTTTTGGGGGTTTTTCCTAATAGATTTACTATGGAAATTAAATTATTTTAGAAGGAAGGATTTATTTGCATTCTTGTTATTGGCTTAATGGAAGAGCTTAGTTGTTAAATTAATTACAGTTTAGATCTGAATTAAGCCATAGTTATTTTTTTAATGAATTTGAGAATTTGAGGCAGCCAATCACGTGTTCACACGTGAGCGGGTTGGTTAGATCGGATTTGCTTCAATTGGAATTAATCAGTTTTTACCCAAAAAAGTTGGTTCCATCCCCTTTAGAAGTGCCTTTCGACTCCAATGCCTCCGTTTCATCTCAGTCGAAACCAACCTAGCTGAAACCAATACACATGGTATCAATGAGACTGGTACGAAGTGGATTGGTGAAGTGCGAAAGGCGGGGGTCGTAAGCATTGCTTTCGATAGTGACGAAACCATTGTTTACTTTTAAAAGATATTCCCTACCCTATTTTTGAATGGTGCTTTCGACCAAGTCGATACCCAGTTCCTTTCTAGCTTGTTTCCGCCTTTCTTTCTTGAAATGTAGAGCTTTCGACTGAGACCCTTGTTTATAAAAGAATGCTTTCAAAAATGATGGTTCTAACCTAGTCGAAACTCTACTGCCATTTCTTTTGCCTTTCGAGTATATTAAAGTTATCAATGATTTCCAAAGGTAGTTTTTGTTTTAAAGATGTTTTAAGCCACTTCTTAAATACTTTCAAAGGTCCAAAGTGGCTTCGAAAGGGGTTTTCGATGCTATCATTCAGTATCTTGCTTAAATGATTTGAAGCTTTCGAAAGCTTGGTGCTGACGCCATCAAATTTTCCCTAATACTTTGATAAGATAGAGAATGGTTTTGAAAGAGATACTTTCATTTATATTCACTTTAACCCAAATGATATTTTAAAATAAAAACCCAATGGCTTCGGAAGGGATACTTCCAAAGGTTTTTAAAGGGGTACTTTCAGTGGTTTCAAAGCTATGCTTCTAAGCGTTAATAAGTAATACTTTATTGAATTCAAAAGGTCTCGAAAGAGAGGTTTTAAAGTGTTTTGAAAGGTAGGGGCCTAATGTTCTGAAAAGAGGTTTACATGCTTTTGAAAGAGGTTATCCAAAGAGGTCGAAAGCAAAGTTTTGAAGTTTTCGAAAGCCTTAGTTTTTCAAAATAAATAACCCAATCTCATTTTAGAGGAAAAACCTACGGCTAAGTAAATGTGTTTTGAAATGGTTTTCAGAAGAAGCTTTCCTTGATAAAATATTAGGTTGAAGGGATTAACCATGTTTCGTATGAAAATAATTTCAAGGATATTAAACCCAAAGGAGTGGTGTTGTTAGTCATTATGTTTGCTTCTTCAAACGCATAAAAGACACACACACAGAGAGTTTTATATATATATATATATATATATATATATATATATATATATATATATATGTATATGTATATATATTCACATTGTAATGAACCCATAACGGTAAATTAGGGAAGGGTAGAATAACCAGCTAGGTTGACCCAGTAGTAAATATAAATTTAATTAATTAAAGATATTAGCATGGGCCAATCGGTTCATAGTAAGCCCGTGAAAACTATATATAGGAAAAGATATTGGCAAGGGTCAACACGTTCATAGTAAGCCCATGAAAACTATGATTAAATGAAGATGTCAGGAAGACAGGTTCATAATTGGCCCAAGAAAAATATGATTTGATATTGGCAGGGGCCAATAGTTTTGTAGTTAGCCCATGAAAACTATATCCAGATTAAGATATTGACAGAAGTCAATAGGTTCCTAGTCAACCCATGAAAACTAGGATAAGAGAAAAGATGTTGGAGTTATCAATAGGTTCAGAGAGAACCCATGAAACAGTAAAGATATTGGCAGGGGCTAATATGTTCTTAGTGATCCTATGAAAACTATGAAGTAAGATAGGGAGTCCAAAAACATTTTAACCAGTTATTAATTAGTCCATGAAAACTATTAGGTTAATAGTAACTCTAGCCTATAATTGAGACAAATAGTCAAAATTAGTAGGGACTACAGTTGATTCGATAGGGCTTTGAACCCTAGAAAGAAGAGTTTAGGGGAGGATCAGGCCACATCGGCAGAATTGACGGTGTTTGTCCTAGTCGATATGGATGACCCAACACGGGTCTTGAAAATTGGATCGCACCTTGGAAACAAGATGTGAATGAAACTAACTAAATTTCTTCGTTCCAACTTGGATGTGCTCGCTTTGACACATTCCGATATGTTTGGGGCATCGTCGAAAATCGCATGTCACGCACTCAACATCGATCCCAAGTATACACCGGTAAAGCAGAAGAGGCGCAGCTTATGCGCCGAACGATCCAAGGCGCTAAGAGAAGAAGTAGACAAGCTGATGACTAATGGTTTTATCCGTAATGCGACCTTCACCGAATGGGTATTTAATCCGGTTCTAGTCCAAAAGTCCAATGGGAAATGGCAGACCTGCATCGACTACTCGGACTTAAACCTTCTTGGCCGAAAGATAGCTTTCCCCTGCCTAGAATTTCGATATCGATTATTTCATGAAGAAATTGGGTCTGGAATTTTTGCATGTTAGATAACGTGATGAAAGTGAATTTTTTTACTTTTTGGGGATATTTCCTAATTGATTTACTATGGAAATTAAATTATTTTAGAAGGAAGTATTTATTTGCATTCTTGTTTTTGGCTTAATGGAAGAGCTTATTTGTTAAATTAATTACGGTTTAGATCTGAATTAAGCCACGGTTATTTTTGTAATGAATTTGAAAAATTGAGGCAACCAATCACGTGTTCGCACGTGGGCGGGTTGGTTAGAACGGATTTGCTTCAATTGGCATTAATCAGTTTTTACCTAAAAAATTTGGTTTCATCTCCTTTAGAAGTGCCTTTCGACTCCAATGCCTCCGCTTTATCTCAGTCGAAACCAACCTAGCTGAAACCAATACACATGGTAACAATGAGACTGGTACGAAGTGGATTGGTGAAGTGCGGAAGGCGGGGGTTGTAAGCATTGCTTTCGATAGTGACGAAACCATTGTTTACTTTTAAAAGATATTCCCTACCCTATTTTTGAAGGGTGCTTTCGACCAAGTCGATACCCAGTTGCTTTCTAGCTTGTTTCCGCCTTTCTTTCTTCAAATGTAGAGCTTTCGACTGAGACCCTTGTTTATAAAAGAATGCTTTCAAAAATGATGGTATTGACCTAGTCGAAACTCTACTGCCGTTTCTTTTGCCTTTCAAGTATATTAAAGTTCTCAATGATTTCCAAAGGTAGTTTTTGTTTTAAAGATGTTTTAAGCCACTTCTTAAATACTTTCGAGAGGGTCCAAAGTGGCTTCGAAAGGGGTTTTCGATGCTATCATTCAATATTTTGCTTAAATGATTTGAAGCTTTCGAAAGCATGGTGCTGACGCCATCAAGTTTTCCCTAATACTTTTATACGATAAAGAATGGTTTTGAAAGAGATACTTTGGTTTATATTCACTTCAACCCAAATGGTATTTTAAAATAAAAACCCAATGGTTTCGGAAGGGATACTTCCAAAGGTTTTTAAACGGGTACTTTCAGTGGTTTCGAAGCTATGCTTCTAAGCGTTAATAAGTAATACTTTATTGAATTCGAAAGGTCTCGAAAGAGAGGTTTTAAAGTGTTTTGAAAGGTAGAGGCCTAACGTTCTGAAAAGAGATTTACATGCTTTCGAAAGAGGTTATCCAGAGAGGTCGAAAGCAAAGTTTTGAAGTTTTCGAAAGCCTTAGTTTTTCAAAATAAATAATCCAATCTCATTTTAGAGGAAAAACCTACGGCTAAGTAAATGTGTTTTGAAATGGTTTTAAGAAGAAGCTTTCCATGATAACATATTAGGTTAAAGGGATTAACCATGTTTCGTATGAAAATAATTTCAAGGATATTAAACCCAAAGGAGTGGTGTTGTTATGTTATTATGTTTGCTTCTTCAAACGCATAAAAGACACACACACACACACACACACACACACACATATATATATATATATATATATATATATATTCATATTGTAATGAACCCATAACGGTAATTTGGGGAAGGGTAGAATAACCAGCTAGGTTGACCCAGTAGTAATATAAATTTAATTAATTAAAGATATTAGCATGGGCCAATAGGTTCATAGTAAGCCCGTGAAAACTGTGTATAGGAAAAGATATTGGCAAGGGTGAACACGTTCATAGTAAGCCCATGAAAACTATGATTAAATGAAGATGTCAGGAAGACAGGTTCATAGTTGGCCCATGAAAAATATGATTTGATATTGGCAGGGGCCAATAGTTTTGTAGTTAGCCCATGAAAACTATATCCATATTAAGATATTGACAGAAGTCAATAGGTTCCTAGTCAACCCATGAAAACTAGGAGAAGAGAAAAGATGTTGGAGTTATCAATTAGGTTCAGAGAGAACCCATGAAATAGTAAAGATATTGGCAAGGGCTAATAGGTTCTTAGTGATCCTATGAAAACTATGAAGTAAGATAGGGAGTCCAAAAACATTTTAAACAGTTATTAATTATCCCATGAAAACTATTAGGTTAATAGTAACTCTAGCCTATAATTGAGACAAATAGTCAAAATTAGTGGGGACGGGTAATCCTGAATTGATTTACTTGTTTGCATACCATCATATTATTTTGAAATATTTTAATCATTATGGATGCAGGATCATAATATATGGTTTTATAAAGGTTTTAGGATACCAGTGAGGGAAAAACCCGTTCCGCTAAGCGGCATGGTCGCACTAGATATCCACATGGTTTGAGATGGTAGATTATTATTCGTACCAGGCTTTATGTCTGACTCGAAGTTTTTGTTTTCCCCTTAAACTCTTGGGTACTCAATTGAATTTGAGTTGTTTGAGAGTTGAGGTTTTCAGGTATCTCTTTAGACGAATAAACTTCCAGAGACCTGCAGAGGGCATGATAGGTATCTAGAGTTCTCTTTTATTTCGATTTCGCTGTGTTATTTGTTGTTGTTGTTGTAAAGGCAAATTTGTTAAATTTCTTATACATACTCTGATCATCTAAGGGGGCATCTTCATATGTCGCTCTTGGTGTATTTTGTAATAAATATAATTTCTCTGAACGTGGTTAACGATTTTGAGATTATGTAATGAATTTGAAATGTATTGATATGGAATTTGGAACTTATTTACATTTTTATTATTTTTTCATATTCATGTGTTTTTATGTATTAATTTATCGAACACTATCGTATTTGGTAGCCGAGGATTAACAACTATGGATGACTACAACATTCGTAGCCATTATTTTTGGGCCTCCAAGTAGGGGATGTTACAGCAGTCAGAGAGCTTTTATAGACAAACTTGATGCCCGCTTGACCTCACAATCACATCCTACTCCAAGAACCATTGCACAACCCACGGCTGTCGTAGAACAAGAAAATTCTTTCGTTTCTTGCCTAAATAGAAGGAACGGGAAGCTGCCACAGAAAGGCGTGACAGCTAGAACCGTGGAAATCAACGTAGAAGGAAAGACAAGCACTCCACCAATCGAGAGGCATCTAGTTACGAACTTAAATCTAAGAGCGAAGACCCCACAGGAGGATATAGCCATGGACCTATCCGATTCAGAAGATAGAGAGCAACTCAATGACGAAAAGTTTGAAGGAAATGCCAATGCATTTGATAACATTAGGAAGATCCAAACTGCCCTAATTAGGTCAATCACAAACCAATGGAATCCTGATGGAGTGGCTCTTCCGAAGACAGGAGAGCCTAGGCTTCAGCCTGCTCACCAAGATCGTTTGTAAAACCAAACTCTCGGTGTAGTCATTGACAATTGACCCTCGGATTACCGAACATCTGACACGTACATTGCGGACATGGTCAAGCAACTGATGTATGAGAGTAATAATAGAAGGGATGATGAGTGGGGATCTGCTCCAAGTTAGGCTCCTTACACTGATGAGATTTTGAATGAGCGGAACCAGAAAAGTTCACTATGCAAACTATTCTGTCATATGATGGAATGAGAGACTTGAAACCCCATTTATATAAGTATAGTTGGTACATGGATATAGAGAATGCTTCATACGCCATTCGATGTAGATGTTTCCCAATTTTTCTGGAAGAAATTGATTACATATGGTTCACTAGACTTCCGCCAAGATCCATCTCCACTTTCGATCAACTAGCAACAAGATTCTTCGATCAATTTGGACTTCACATGGCATAGCCTAAAGTGTGATGTCCTTTTCCAGTCTATTCCAGGGATGAAATGAACCTCTAAAGATTTTCATGAATTGGTTCAACACCACGGTGACAGAAGTAAGCAATCCAAACGAGGATATGATTTTTATGACCTTGGTCCGCGCCATCCACCTTGAAACTGAGTTCGGAAAATGGATCAAAATGAAACAACCTACCACTAGGAAGGACTTCAACCATAAGGTGAGTCAATACTTGAGATGGGAAGAGGTGCAAGAGTTAGAAAGGAAATCTACTGGCTTACAACCATGAAAGTTGGGCAGAATGGCATGGCGATGAAACAGGACATAAAAACCTCCGGGACAGCTGAAGGAAGTGCGGGAAAGACGAAAACCAAAAATGGAAAAATTAGAATTCCAACAAGCGAAATGATTACAATAAGCAGCTTAAAGGCTTCAAGCCTATAGACTACACCTTGTTCGGTGATACTCGGGAAACACCTATCTCACAACACAAGGAACAGAGTAGTATAGGAAACCTCCTAAAAAGGAAGCAATTGAACAACGAAAGCGTTCCAAGAAGTACTACCACTTCCACGAAATGCATGCCATAACACGATTGAGTGTCGTCACCTAAAGAACTTGATAAAGGAGCTGATCTAGGAAAACAAGCTTCAGCAATATGTAAGAAAATCGCAAAATTCTAACCAACCCCTTGCTCCCCAAGCTCTTTTGGATCATGGAAACAAGCTGGAACCAATGAAGAGGGATTTGGATGAACTGACCAAAGACTCATCAATGGAACGATATCTGGAGGACCTCATCCCGAATAGAGGAGTTGGGGAGAAATGGAGCGGTATGCGAGCTCATTAAAACATGCTTCGAAGGATTCGTGCCTCGTGGTCGAAGATGGAGCCCCTGCCAAGCCGCAAAGAACTCCGAACAACGATATAGTATTCGAAAATTGAGACATCAAAGGGATTGAAGCTCCAACTCTCGATCCCATGGTCATAATAGTAGGGATTGGACTCGCCATGGTCCGACGAGTATTGGTTGACGGCGGCAGTTTTGTGAATATCCATTTGAAACGCACCTTTGATCAAATGAATATTAACATGAAAGACGTATCCGCCTACCAAATAAAATTTCAAAAAATTCACCGGCGAACCCAAACAACCCATCAGAACGATTGACATGCCTATAGAAGTTGAAGAAGGCGACCGAAGATTCACCCTCGTCCAAACTTTCATAATCGTAGAAGAAGCTTTCACATACGATGCCTTCTTGGGACATCCTGCACTAGCAGATTTCATAATTACTTTAGCCAATGGTGCCTTACCATGAAATTCCCAACGGAGAATGGAGCTGGAGTGATCAAAGGAGATCAAAGTACCGTCAGGGTGTGTTATATCGTAGAACTGCGTGAATCCAAAAGAAAAGAAAAAAGGAATAATGTGGGGAGAACTCTCCACATTCGCGAATTTGACGAATAGAAACTATAGAGCCGCTCCTGGCTTGGGGACTACAGTTGATTTGATAGGGCTTTGAACCCTAGAAAGAAGAGTTTAGGGGAGGATCAGGCCACATCGGCAGAATTGACGGTGTTTGTCCTAGTCGACATGGATGACCCAACACGGGTCATGAAAATTAGATCGCACCTTGGAAACAAGATGTGAATGAAACTCACTAAATTTCTTCGTTCCAACTTGGATGTGTTTGCTTTGACACATTCTGATATGTTTGGGGTATCGTCGAAAATCACATGTCACTCACTCAACATCGATCCCAAGTATACACCGGTAAAGCAGAAGAGGCGCAGCTTATGCGCCGAACGATCCAAGGCGCTAAGAAAAGAAGTAGACAAGTTGATGACTAATGGTTATATCCGTAATGCGACCTTCACCGAATGGGTATCTAATCCGGTTCTAGTCCAAAAGTCCAATGGGAAATGGCAGACCTGTATCGACTACTCGGACTTAAACATTCCTGGCCGAAAGATAGCTTTCCCCTGCCTAGAATTGGCCAGCTTGTAGATGGGACTGCTAGACATGAACTGCTATCATTTATGGACGTATACTCGGGATACAACCAAACCTTGATGCACAAACTTAATTAGGAAAACACCAAATTCATCATCGATCTAGGAATATACTAGTATAGGGTAATGCCATTCAGTTTAAAGAATGCTAGGGCAACCTACCAAAGACCAGTAAATGCCATGTTCAAGCGTTAGATCGAAAAAACCATGGAATTCTATGTGGATGACATGTTGGTTAAATCGCGAATAGCTGCCAACTACTTGGATAATCTCACCGAGATGTTCGAAATACTCTAAATATATGAGATGAAACTGAACCCACTCAAATGTTCCTTTGGGTTAGCCTTCGAAAAATTCTTGGGATTCATAGTGAGCGCTAGAGGCATTGAAGCAAATCTAGAGCAAATTACCACCCTACGAGAAGTTGAAGCCCCAAAGGACAAGAAGGAGTTACAAAGCTTGAATGGGAAAGTCACAACACTAAGCTGGTTCATCTCAAACACCAAATCGTAGTTGAAGAGTTGCTGCGACAATGTTAACCCCGCAGATCCTATCAAAGCCGATAGACAGAAAGGACTTGTTCATCTACTTAGAAGTCTCAACTCATGCCTTAAGTGCTGCTCTTGTACGTGAAGAAGCTAGGATGCAACGACCTATATACTACATTAGTAAACAGTGCACTAGAGCCGAGAAAAAATATCCAAAGTTGGAAATGCTAGCATATTGTCTCTTGAATGCACTTAGGAGGTTACGGCTGTATTTCCAGGCATATCCGATCAAAGTATTGACCGATCAACCGTTAAAGCAAGAATTGTACCGTCCCAAGACTTCCGGGCGGCTCATCAAATAGAACATCGAATTGAGTCAATATGAAATCACTTACTATCCTAGAACGGCAATCAACAGGTAAGCGTTGGTGGATTTCATCGTTGAATTTACCATACTGGATGATAAAGTAGAAGTAACACCAGAAGTGGAAACACGATGGAAGCTCTTCGTCAATGGTGCGTCTAATAACTTTTGCTTAGGTAAAGGGGTAGTGCTTGAGACTCCCGAAGGATGAGCCATTTTCTACACCTTACGATTAAAATTCCTAGCGAAAAATAATGAAGAAGAATATGAGGCGTTGATAACTGGGCTAAAAATTGTGAAAGAGCTAGAGATAAAATCCATACTCATCTATAGCGGTTCTCAGTTAGTCATCTATTAGGTGAAAGGCGAATACCAGGCTCGAGGAGAAAACCTTGCCCCGTATCTATTGAAAATGAAAGAGTTGTTGAATGACATCGAACGTTACACATAACTCACATCGAGGGAGCAGAAGACGAAAACCAACTATTTGGCTAAACTGGCCAGTTCCACGGAATCTTAATCGTAGGGACTAGTCTCGGTTGAAACACTGACCACTCCAAGCATAAGCGAAATGGATAATAACTAGATTTTTGAGACCACCATTGAACCAGAAATGTGGATGATACCAATCAAAGACTACTTGCTTATACGAATTTTCCCATAGAAAGGAACCAGCGAAAAAAGCTTCTCAGGAAGGCACTGTGATTTATAATACAAGATGGGACGCTCTACCAAAGGGGGTTACCTACCCCCTTACTCATATGTGTAAACAATGACGAAGCTCAATGGATCCCATGAGAAGCTCACGAAGGTGACTGTGGAAACCATACTAGGGGGCAAACCCTCACAAAGAAAGTCCTCTAGTATGGGTATTTTGGCCAATAGTAAACCGCAATGCAGCAGATTATGCCAGAAGTTGCGACCGATGCTAAAGATTTAGCAGGATCAAAAGAACTCCCTCAATAAAGCTAACACAGATGGTTAGCCCATGGCCTTTCACAATATAGAGAATTGATCTGATTGGCATATTGCTAATAGCTAAAGGAGGTGCTAAATGTGCTATAGTTGTCATTGACTATTTCACCAAATGGGCCGAAGCGAAACCACGTGTCATCATTACCGCAAAGAAAGACATTAACTTTGTTACTAAAAACAATGTTTGCAGGTTTGGTGCGCCATGGAAAATCATTGCTGATAATGGGACCCAATTCGAAAGCGCCGAGCTCAAAGACTTTTGCAAACACTTTGAAATTGAGAAAAGCTTTTCCACGGTCGCTCATCCATAAGAAAATGGGCAGGTGGAAGCCATAAACAAGATCATCAAGTCCACCATCCAAAAGTGGCTAACTAAAGCTAAAGGGAATTGGGTTGATAAACTTCCACTCATGCTATGGGCCTATAGAACAACACACAAAGCAGCAACCGTGTATTCCCCATTCACCTTGGCGGATAGTTAGAAGCAATGATCCCTATCGAACTAGAAGTTTCCTCTCATTAAAGGCAGAATTTCAATCCGAAGCAAAACGAGCAACGCCTACTCGAGTCTCTTGATATGATCGACGAGAAGAGGGAAGAAGCCGATTTATGAACCGCTACTCACCAAAAAAGGGTCGCATGGTACTTCAACTCCAAAGTTCACCATCGAACCTTCGAAGTGGGAGACCTCATCCTCAAATGAGTTTACCCTGTAACAAGAATCTTTGGAACAAATTAGAAAGGGCCGTATGTTATCAGTCAAAAGCTAGAGGATGCAACATTCAAACTGACAACCATTGACAGAATCCAAATTCTCGAGCGTGGAATAACGAATCGCTATATTGTTACTTTATATGAAACCGTCTTATGTACTTCTTATTTTCAGAAAATAAGCCATCCTGGAATACCGAAGGCGTTGTAAACAGGTAGGCTTGCCCAACTTTTCATAATAAAATTGCTTTTCTTTCTAAACCAATAAAACTGTGTTCATGAAAGTAACCTGCTGAGTCGACGGGGTCCAATCGACTCAAAACCATCCAATCTCTACTTGAGATAGTGGAAACATACTCAAGTATGCCCCACTTACCCGCCGGGTTGACAGAAGCAAATAGAATCAAAACGTTGGATCGGAGAAACCTGGTACCCGCCTTCTAAAAAATAATGTTGCTTTGGCGATTCCAGGAAGGCCCAAATCAAAGCACGCATACCGTAAGCCGTGCATCACATCTTGGATTGTGGAATCACATCCAGGCAAGCATAACCTTAAAAGCCGTGCATTCCCATAAGCCACGCATTACTTTTTGAGCTGTGGAATCAGGCTCTCGAAGTATAAAATCCTCATGTTTCCCAAGGAGTAATGATGCCGAGGAGTTCCAAACCGTTCCAGATCCATGGGTCATATTGATACCCAAAGTATTGCACCCCATAAGCCACGCACACTTCCAAAAGTTGTGCATTTCATAAGCCATGCACATTCTTAAGTATCTGTATTGCCCCGACAATGCCGGGAAACTCATCCATTGCAGGAATAACAAAAATCAACCCACTTCCACCATCGGGAGCAACGGGTATGAGTCCAACAATGTCAAACAATTACGAGTTAGAAGAGAATTCTGATTGTTGACCGACAATATGTTTGAAATCAAGCCATTCAAATCAAAAGTTCCCAAAGATAGGAACCGCAAAATAGGTCCGGTTAAAGACATTAAAAAATCACTTGGATCGACCGGTCAATTGTCAAGTGTTTAAAGTGAGCAGTCCCGTGAACTGGGGGCATATTGATACTTAAAACAATACTAAGAAACAAAAACCAAGCACTTCACAGTTTTGTTACTCCAAACAAAGAAGTTTAATGGCACTTACAGACTAGATAAAATAGCAGTAAATAAAATTGACACAAGTGCATGAAACGCGAACAAGTAGACAGGTAAAGTTACAATCAGAATGTCAACACTATATTACTTATAGCATTTTCTATACAAAGTCAAAAATGTAGGGTTCGTACCTACACAATATCAGCCAACAAAAAGAAAAATACAAATGCTACAACAATCAAAGCAGTAAGTGTCGAATCTGCACTTGAATAAAACACATATCAAACAAAACAAAATGCCCCAAAAACTGGCTCTACTGTTATGTTGCACTATCTTTGGGGAAGTTCCGAGCCACCTAAAGTTTCAAAGACAACTGTCGGGGGAACAAACGATAAAGCAACACCGGTAGAACTCTCCAGTTGATCGCGAGGCTATTTTAATGGTCTTCCGGTCCTAGAAATGAAAGGCTCCAGCAATGTTTTGGAAGTTGCAGTCAAAGCAGCATCGGTTGGCCCCTATTCCTTCTCAATTCAAAGGACATCTCGGCCTAATATCAGTGCTTTCTTTGATTCCTCGTTGAGATAGGCATCGTCCAACTCTTTCTTGGTATATACATTCCTGTTTTCTCAAAAATGGGCCAAGATTTCTTCCCAAAGCACGGCAAGAGTATGTGGAAATTTGGGGCCCAAATAACTGAGGATCCCCTGATGTAGTAGGGAATTAATATAGAAATTTAAGATGGTATCGTCCATCTTCTCCATTTTTTTTCAAAAGTGTCCTGGAGCTCCACGTAATCGACTATTATGGCGACCTTCACAAATTAAACTCGAGTCCCCTCGGTGCTAAGCTGCACAACTCTTTCGAAGTGATCGTATGGGCGTGATTGGAAACAGTCTTATCAAGAGATTCCACAATTCCCTTTTATTCATCAATTTTCGTCTTTTAAGCTTTAATAATCATGTCACGAGCTTCGAGCTTCTCTTTTAACTTAGCTTTGTCCGCATGCGCCTTCTTAATTTCAACTCGAAATACGATCTCTAATTTTGCGTGGTCCTCTTTCAGCTCCTTCAGCAAGATGGCATGGTGCTTACTCTATCGGAGTGTCGCATCCGTCTTTTGTATTAGTCGCTCAATTCTGGCGAACGCCCTCTCGAAAACATCTTTCTCTGATTCAAAGGAGAGGATCTCTTGATAATTATTACGATTCATGCCGGCCAGCTGCTTACATAACTTTTCTCATCCCTCAGCTTAATCTATATCACTTTGAATTGACTAAAGACGGGGTATATAGGAATCTCTGCCGATTGGGTGAAGCTCGCAGTCAAACTTAACTCCCTTTAAAAACCACTCGGGGAGCGTAGCTTCAAGTCTAGGGGGATCGGATGGAAGAATGTAATCCGGTCTCCTGTGAGGATGCAAGGAACCAGAAGCAGGCACCACGTGAGTCAGTAAGCTTGAGATGAAAACAGAGCCTAAATGGGAGAAACTGGAACTTCAAGATCGACAAAAACTAGGGTCGAGGAAAAATCATAATCTCAGAAGGACGAAACCGCGATCAACCTTTGACTTCTTGGACGGTTTCTCTCGGTCTTCAAGGGTTTTTTTCCTCTTCTCGTAACCACTCTTACATGTTTGTCCTCGTTCTCTATCATCTCAATGATGAACCTTGGCTTTTTAATATTTCCGCCTTTTACATTCTTCCTCGGTTTCATGGGGTTAGTGGCTTGAAAATCATCTTGATAAATGTTGTGAATAAGTGAATTGTTCAAGATCATCGTAAAGTCCACGATCTCTCATGGTACCTGACATAAAGAATAAATAAAGAACTTTAGCATTGAGAAATAGGCCCAAATAATGCATGTATAAGTGAATGTGACCCTAGTGAAATGTGTCTTATGGAGCCTAAAGGAACGTCACAAATCAGATCAGGAAGCCATCGTGGTAGAAATCTTGTTGACTCTAGACACGATATGACCAAGGCAAGGGGACGTTCCTTGAATTCAAAATCTTCCCCCATAAGTTCATCGATATCCATGTAAACGTTGCTCAAATCCCCAAAGTCCATGTCAATATCCTTAAATAGGGAACCCTGACATCGCTCGGCCGATGAGGAGTATCTTTACGGTGAATCTTTCGAGAAGGCAAATCCGGGAGAATGGGACTCATTCCGAAGTCTCATCACACGATTTAGAGTCTTAGTCAATGGAGCCTGCATCAAAATCATCAAATCTAGTGGAGGAGTCATAAATACTATTGACCTCAACATCACCCTCCTCCTTTTCTATTGCCACTACAACTTTTCCACCATGCTACTTGAATTCTTCTTCCCATTTCTTTATAATCGGGAGCATTCTAGCCGGACAGTTCACATCAGTCATGACACCCTTTCCTTCATGAGTTTCTTCGATTGACTCACCAAACGGGCCTTCTTTTTCTAGGAAACCACCTTCTTCAGAGCCATGTGATGAAGAAGTGGAGCATGTTCGTACTACGGAATGGGAAGGAAAAGGGACTTCAACGGCCACTGCGGATCTCCCAGGATGCAGCAGCCCACACCGGAGCAAATTCTCGTCTATTAGCAAAAGTTTAACCGATCTCTCCTTGGCATCTACAACCTTATGAATATGGAAAATCTGATCGATTATTGGGCCTTTATTCGGTTGTGGAATAACTGCAAGAAATATTTGATCTATCAGAAATCCCATAGCGACGTATCGAAACTCAATAAGTAAAGGAGAGAACTTACCCGTGGTTAAATCCTTCAAGACTCCTAACAAAGAAGTACTGAGTCTTGAATTGAGATAGATTGCTTTGAAGCTGTAGCACAATCTTGGGATTCCTTTGGGCCTTGATGAGACAAGGGATGGGCATTCGTCCCTCTTCTTAAATGAGAGAAAATATCCCAACTCGTCGAAACTCGAGGCATGATTAAATGTCTGCATAAACAGGACATGAAGGCAACTTAAGATTGCATATTGATTAGGATGAATTTGGAATAGAGCAATTCCCAAGTTCAAAAGGGTTTCTTTCAAGAAGTCATTGAAGGGGGCACTGCTCCATTTAAGCGTAAGTATCGGTGGCAAGTAGTGTATCCTGAAGGCGACATATTTTCAAACTCATTCCTCTTTAGTAGGAACACATCGTCCTTCAGAATGGTGTGTTATAAAAAAATGTTATGTAGAACCTTATCAAAAATTTTGAAGGAAACTGTCTTCGGGGAATTAAGCAAATTTTTGAAATTTGAAGTCTGGTCTACAACCAGGCTAACTGGAACGGTTGAACGTATTCAGCTAGCGGAACTAAGAACGAAGGTGCAATGGATGATGACACGGCTTCTAAAAGTGCTGCACTTACTTCACTGGACTTACAGTGAAAGGATGGATGCTTCATTCTATACAATAGAATTTGCATCCAACGCGGTCAGGTAATTCTGTCTTTAACTAAAAAAATTGCCCTACAACACTTGAATTCCGAAGGAATATCAATTTACACCGACACATCAGACTCCAAGTATAGACTGGGGAAAGTGCAGTGTGTTATCTATGTATGGTGAGCTCGGTGTCCTAGACACTACAAATGCTTTATACCATGTAGATAGTTCGCTCAGAGTGAAAAGTGAAATGGGCTTCTCGTATTGTTTACTGAAGTTATTTCTCCTACGCTTACCCATTATCGATCAATGATTGATAACAGATCCATTGTCTGGATTGACGTGGAAAGCTCTTCCCATTTTAGGTGCACCAGTGTGCAATAACGAGACCAATCCGAACTCTTCGAAAGGCGATAATAATATAGGCTGCACATGAGACGCTATCCTAAGTTGTTATTCTCTTTGAAAGGACTAAAACCAATTCGCAGGATGCTGCATTGTGTTAATGATGTAACTTAGTGCAAGTCAATTATGATTCTATGGACGAAGATAGCAAAACATGTGAAGCACCAGGGTAGGGCTTAAGTATCGTTCCATGAAGAACTCAAGACTCAATTTACTATCTTCTTCCACAAAATCGTAATCAACTTGAATTTTTCGCAACAATCATCATCAATACAACCCCATCGTAGAATTGCTAAACGAACACCAAAATCAACACTACGCACCTATAACAAAAGAATAAAAAAGAGGACATGAATGGACTTAGAATGTCGGTGGCCTATGGTAAGAAGGGTCGACGGCGATTCAAGGGAAGATCGATGGCGATTCAAAAAGGAAGAGCAATAAGGAAGTGTGGCCAGCTCAAGATGGCAGCAGGCTAGGCGAGGTCGACAGTGGGAAGCTTCGGGAGTGGATGGTCGGTACGATAATATAATGAATGGATTTAGGGTTTAGACAAATTTGGGACAGGTTGTGAGATAAATAGCTTGAGTCGTAGTATGAATGCAAAAGAGAGAAAAGGTTCGACTCGATTGAGTTACATAGGAAAATTGAACAAAATATATACTAAGTCTTTGGGTCGCTAGCGATCTAAGGACTACGGATCGCAGTGACCCATCAAACAAGGACCAATCTCCCTGAAAATTTTCCATCATGACCGATGTGTTATCTACAAGCATCATGAAAGTTATGGGATCAAAATTTATTTTATATCGAGCAATGATGACCCACATCAAAGTTCAACAAACTGCCAAAGACAAATTCGCATGATGGCATCAACATAACCCAATGAACCTCACGAAATAGGGACTCAAGAGCAGTTATTTCCAAAGCATGCCTTGTTTCTAATGGCATACTCTGAGGGGAAAATGTTATCGGGTTTTTAATCCAACAGAATTTAAAGGAAGTCAGAACAACTACGTCGAGTCGAAGCAACTCAAGAGCCAACCAAAAGAACTAGAAGAATCAACCAAGAGAGGTTAGAGAAGGAAAAGGCAAAAATATGCTAAGGGTAATGGATTGCTAGCGATCCATCTCCTAAGGATCGCTAGCGATCCATAAGGATCGCTCGTAGGTCCTTCAATCCTCTTGCACCGCGATCCAATACGTATTATAGGAATGGTAGCCAAGCTTAATGGAATTCCAAGCTAGTTAGATCAAGAAGTGTGCATTCGTCTAATTCAAGCAGCAGTCCAATGCCACCAGTTTATGGATCATCATCAAAACAAGGAGACAAGTTAAAAAATTACATAAAGAACACCTACATAAGATAACAAGTGCAATCCAAAAGACGGAGTCAAAAAATCCACTAAGAACATGGATCGTTAGCGATCCATGCCCTATGGATCGTTGGCAATCCATAAGATCATGTTAGATTGCCATGAAATTTAAGGAAAGGATGAAGGAGGGTATACCAAAAAAGTGGATCATTAGCAAATCAGAAATTATGGATCGCTAGTGATCCATTAGATTGGCTCGGATGGTTATGAAATTTTCAATGCACCTTTATATTTGCAAATGCAAGCTTCTAGCGAGGTGGTCTAGCCCAATAGCTCCCCAACCCTATAAATACGATTATACCTGCAACATAGATGGGATCTTCCAGACTGACTGTTGAAACTCTACATAAATTACTCTTTACTCTTCTCCTCCCACGCAACAGCCATCTAAAGGGTTCGCTGTGATTCTCTAGTGAATTCTAACAATAGCGACTTGATCTAATCTACATGATTCAACCGCATTGTAATCATATTCAACTTGTAGTTGTAGTCGGTCAACAATAGAAGTTATAAAGTAGATGTAAGCTTCGTTAACAGTTGAACCAATATAAAAATCTCTTGTTCGTCTACTTCCTCTGCAATTTACTATTGCTTTTTCTACTTTATTTGCCTTGACAAGCAAGCCAGGTGCTTTCATACTTGATGCAGCGTGTTGATCCATTTTTTAGGTTAACAAAAGTTGAAACGATTTTAATGTAAAAGTTAGGAAATATATATAATATTTGAAATGATTTTCAAATGAATTATTTCAAGGTAGAAAATCCTATTTTTGAAAAGTAAGTTAATATTAAATTTTTGTAAAAATAAAATATTTAAACGAAAAGTTTTAGTAGAAATTGAAACAAGTTAAATCGAAAATTTTAGTAAATGGAATTTTGTAAAAAGTTATACTTTCGAAAATAAATAGTAGTGCATATATAGCTCATTGATTTTTTCGAGGTAAAAGAAAATTTGCAAGTTATAATATTCTTTTCAAGGGTGGACAAAAGAAGGTTGTATAAGTTTAAAATGGGGTAAATAGAATGGGGAAAGAAGAATAGAGCTTGAAATAAAGCATTCTACGAACATATTGCACTAGTTCAATAAAGAAGAAAGTCGACTGAGAGGAAAGCTATATAAATAGAAGCAATTTAAATAAGAGCAATTTAGGTAGAAGATGGTTAAATAGTATTAACATTATGAAATATAAATAGAAACAATATTAGGAATTTATATAAAATAATGTTAGTGATTAGAAATAACGTTCGGAGATTCTATTAAAGACAATCGTAGTAATCTAATTACAAGCAACATAGAAAATCAAAGGCAAACAAAGAAAAATGGATATTTTCCATAGTTGTGTGCATTTATTGCATGTATCTTTTAGAAGCCTCCCTTATATGCTATTAGAACATACGCTAAGGTTGAAAGTGGAAGTAGCATGAGTAGTAGGAATATAATAGGATGAAAGTGTCCTTGTGAACTATACTTTTTAAATTAGCCACTAAAAGAAATGTTAAGTCCCAAAAGGTAATAAAATTTTGGGAGATAATTTTCAACGAGGGAAGGATAGGGAAATATTGTTGTGAAACACGGGCCACTATCACTACGCCTTAAAAGCTAAAATTTATGAATGAATATGCATGCCGATTGTCATTCTAATTTAAAATAATTTTTAAAAAAAATTGAAAATTTACTATGTAGTAGAAAAGAAACAATCATGAACGTTAACTCATCGACTAAATTATGACTATGTAGGATGTGGCTTAGTTTATTTTGAAAAGATAAAAACAAATACTCTTGAAAAAATTATTCAAAAAACTTTGATATTTAATAGAAAATGTTTTGTAAAATTTAAGGAAAAAAATTTTATTTTTAAATTTTCTAAACATTTCTAAAATTTAATTGCCAAAGATTTTGAACTGAAAAGAGGGAATTTTTTTAATTTTTGAAATGCCATATGCTAAACATAGGGAAAAGTCGACAGGTTAGCAACCATGAATTTTACTGTATAGTAGAAGTGACATTAAAATAAAAATGTAGTTAATGAGGAGGGAAAAAGTTGTCTTAGCTTTAGAATCACTTAGTACATACCTTGTTCATAAGGGAACAAGACTTGTTTTAAAATACTCTGTTTTAACATTTTGAAATAAAAATTTACCTATACGGACTGTACTTAGAAAAGTTAGAAAAAGAATCTAGGCATAAGAGAAGGTTCTAAAGTACGATGGTAAAATGTTACACAAGTGACAAGTGAACGATGGAAATATGGAATTCTCCATCTAAACCGTTTTCCCGGCACAAGAGCATAGGTTTAGAAAATGGAATATTTAAAATTTTGGATGTTATCAAAGGTGTGTGAGGATTTTTAATGGTAGAGATTGGATGCAAAATTGGTTGAACTATACTTCTACTCATAGAGGCGTGGAAAGATTTGGATGTAAAAACAAGGATTTTGATTTTCAAAATATGCATACATGTAAAATTGCTAGTATATACAGGTTGTATACATCGTATTTTTAAAATCATTTTAAAAGATGCATTCATATAGGAGATGTCGATTTTGAATTATTCTGCATACATACCATACATGTTGTGGTATACCATGCACTTGTATATTACTGGTTGCAAAACTGGCCGCACATTAATTAGCTGGTTAGTTTAGAATGGTTGCGAGTTATGTTACATGAATCAATCCTTGAGGAATTTCGGGGACAAATTCTTTAATGGAGGGCATATTATAACATCCCTAGATTAACCATAACTAATGAAAGAGAAATTAATCAATAAATAGTAACATCAGAAATTGAATTTTTGCAAATGCTATAATTTGGGTATGAAACTTACACCACTAGATTCATGGCGATTTTATGATCAATTTTCATATATAAATTTTTTCAATTGGAGTTCAAATAAAGAAGTTATTAAAGTTTGAAGTTCTTGCATCAGAAATAATTATACATGTAACTAAGGAAATAAAATGTAATTAATAAAGTAAATTAATGTTGATTAACATAAACGGTTTCTTAACATTTAAGTAAGTTAATGTTAATGAAAATAATAAATAAATAGTCCCAAACGAACGTATAAGAAATGAAATTAACAAAAGTTAACGACATACATTAATTTAAAAAAATTAATGACCGGTCGACCCCTAACTTGGGCCAACCGATCGCTAGTTGTCGAATGGTAAAGGGACAGTGGTCGACCGGTTTGAGATGTCGGTTGTGATTTAACCTAGGTTAAGCAGCCTAGATTTAAATAATTTATTCCAATGCTTACATTTATTCGAACCGCTATAAATACGGGCCTAACCCCTTACTTTTCTTCTCGTATTTTCTGAAGCACGGTGAAGCTCTACCATTATTTTTCTCCATTATTTTAAAACCTAGATAAATTTATAGTTTATATACATAAATACAAGCGGAGAATAACAGAGAATAATAGAAAAAAAGAATAGGGTTGAATCGAATCGCCAAAGCCAAGACAAAATTATAACTATAAATCCAAATCTAAATTAAATCCCAGTCTCTTCTTAGTTCTAGATTTCTAATAGATATATGTATGCTGGCGGTAAATGTATTTTAATAAAAAGGAAAAATGAAGTCAAACTAGATTGATGAGGATTGTATCCGGAGGTTTGAAAAGTAAAAAGGCGAGTGGGAATTATATATTTTTATATAATATTTGATTTATATAATGGTAAATCTGTTCCTATATGCTTAAAAGTAAATTTTAGGCGTTTAGGCATACATATGTACATGTAATGAATTGTTAAACCATGACTACATAATCTACGAATAGTTAACCTTGATTTAATATTGAATATATAGTCGAATCTAGAAAGCAAAGCGAAAAGTAGTCCCTAAATTAACAAGATTGTGTAGTGATTCCATATTTGTTGGTTAAAAGATATATGTAATAAATGTGAATAGGAAGTTAATATAAATTGGACTAGGATTTAAGTTGTATTTTATTCATTAGAATGAAGTGTGCTGCAATGTAGATTTCTATAAATTATCCAGTTTTATAGATAATCAAACGCGTAACGTTTGAAATAACAAGGAATAGGCCTAAAAGAAGGAGATATATATAAAATAGGGATATTTTTCATATTTTGTACTGTTTATTTCAATAACTACAAAAAGATAATTTCTTGCAATTGCAAACATAATACAAATTCCCTTTTTAGATAAGTATAAAAATTTACAAGTAAACCTTTTCTTTTGAAGGAGACATAGTTTAATGCATTACAATGCGGAAAATCCTTAAGTATGAATTAAAGAATTGTAATAGTGGTAAAGGAATTAAATAATAAGCAACAAAATGTAGGTGAAATAATGAAATGAGTTAATAATAAGGTTATTAATCAAAAGTAGGTGGTAAGAAATAAAAAGGAATAGTAAATAGATTTAATAATATAAAGCGAAGGTAAGCGATAAATGATATTTAAATCTTTTAAGTTAAAAGAAAGCGGTAAATGACCCTAAATTGACATTAATGAAATAAAAAGTAAATGCATGAAAAAGTAACACCCCAATTATGACATTTTTTAGCACACAACAGCACCAACGAAAAAGAGCTCCTTTTCGGTTCATGAACAATTGGCGCTACTATCAGGAATATGATCAATGTATTGAGAAAGGGCTTGTAGTTCACACATGGGGATCTCCTACAAAAAAGTTTATTTACAAACTTAAGCCAGTTAAGGCAAACTGAAATTATGGTATAGGATAAGAGCTCAAGATAATTCTTTCACTAAGTCGCAAGCTGATTTCGAATCATGTTCCATCAGTTGGATCAAGATCCAAAAAATGTTATCTTATATGACAGGTTGTACCAGTTTGGACACAATTTAAACGACCAATTTCAAAAACATCATCAGTTTTCTTATGCAACAGAGAAAATACTATGGCTACAACAAGGGGACAGAAATACAAAAAAAATTATTCTAAAATGTCTATGCGGAGACAAAGAAATAAGATACATGCTTTGCTTGATTCCCATGGACAATTCATCTACGACTGCAATACCATAAAAGAAACAGCTATCGAATACTACCAACAGCTGTTTAATGGGGACTCAACTGCTTTTTATTCCCATATAGAGACTAGGATGAAAAAATACAACGAGGAAAGATTACTTATCTTCTCCTCTATTGATGGAGGAGATTAAAACTGCTCTTTTTTCGATCAATGATTCCAAAAGTCCAGGTCCTGATGGATTTTCCGCCAAATTTTACAACATACATTGGGATGACCTGCAATTTCAAATTTATGAAGCTATATCAAAGTTTTTCCTTATAAAAAAACTGTCGTGGGGGCTCAATCACAATTTCATAATTTTAATTCCCAAGAAAGAGAAATCTCAATTGATTTTCGATTACAGACATATTGCATGTGCTAACGTCTTTTACAAGACTACTTCCAAGATTACATGTAATAGAATTAAATGGTTTCTTCCTTTGTTAATTGCAGAAAATCAGTCCTCTTTTATACTGGGAAGAAACATTGAAGAAAATATCCTCTTGGCTCATGAAAAAGTTTGAGATGTTGCTAAAAAATGTAAACCAAAGGTGTGTATTAAAATTGATTTACAAAAGGCCTATGACATGGTCAATCGTGAATTTTTTTACCATATTCTTAAAGCTCTAGGGTTTCCTGTTTTCATTATACAGTTAATTCACGAATATATTTCTACTCCTACCTTTTCTATAATGATTGATGAGAGACCTCATGGTTTCATTACTTCTAACATAGCCTTAGAAGGGTCATCTGCTATCCTCCAACTTATTCTGTATTTCTATGGAATACTTTTCTTTATTAATGTAGAAGGGTGCTTCTAACAAACAGTTAGAGCCTATGAATAAACTTCAGCCTACTATAGCCACTTACTTTACGCTGACAATGTTATGATTTTTCTCGCTCTAACAAGAGAAAATGCTACTTATATGAATTATATATTCACTACAATGGAGGATGGTGTTGGTTTACATATTAATCGGACTAAATCTCAACTGTTTTTTAGTAAAGGTGCATTATGTAAATCAAATATTTCTACGATACTTAACATTCCAAAAAAGAAATTACCTGTTAAATACCTTGGCATGCAACTGTCTTCAGATTATATTCATTCATCCCACTGTCTTCCCCTGCTAAACAAAATTAGTTCGAAACTAGAAGGATGGGGCAGCAATTTATTAACCATTGTAGGAGGTGCTAAGTTAATACATGGTATAATAACCCCAATTGTCATGTATTGGATACTTATCTATCATTTGCCTGCATCAGTGCTTCATAAATTAGACAATTTTGTGCGGATTTTTTCTGGAAAGGCAAGTTACATAAGATATCTTGGGATTCCATATGTAAACCAAAAATGGAGGGAGGCATTGGTATTCGTAAGTTTTCTGACCTTAACACAACTGCGAGATTGAAACTTCTATCGAAACTTCTACTAACACAGAGCATATGGTCTAACTGGATGAAATTCAAATATGTTTCAAAATCAAACTTTTGGGTATTGCCTCTTAGTAATAATTTTTCTGGTACAATGAAAGTTATTCTTGGACAACGGGACCTAGCGGTGAAAATCATGTCTTGAATTATTGTTAATAGTGATGATGCTGATCTATGGAATGACCCCTGGATAAGTCACAAATCCCTCGTAGATTTACTCGACTGGAATAGGGTTTCGTTAAATAATATAGCTAGCAAGAAGGTAAGCTGCATAATACAAGATAATCAACTTCAGCCCTAGCTGCTACCGGAGACTAGGGAGGTGGCATCTTATATTATACAGGTTAACCTTTCATCCACAATGCCTAAAGACCACCAGTATATTCCTAATAAAAGAAAATTTGATTTTGCCTCTGTATGGAATGAGATTCATTTACATGGTGATAGAAATGATAGTTACAAACTCATATGGCATAACATAATTGCTAGATAGTTCTCTTTCACAACTTATATGGCTTATATTCAGCGTTTACCGACTGTAGATAGATTATTAGGGCATATCCATTCGTTCAATGCAATGGTGAATTGGGCAAAAAAAACTCTCCAGTCGTTGGATTAAAGGTGAATATTAAGCTGAATGTTCAGAATTCAATTCAGAATCCTGAACTGGGCTTGGGCGCCCATAAAATGGGCGCTAGGGCTTGGGCGCCCATTAAATGGGCGCCCAAGCCCACCCCTCTTTCCCATACAACCCACCGTCTTCCAACGGCTATAACCGGCCCCTGCATTTGAATTCCAACGGTTAAAAACGGTCATATTTTGACCCCAACGGCAATAAACGGTCATATTTAAAATTACAACGGCTCTAAACGATCATATTGAAAATTACAATGGCTATAAACGGTTATATTTATGATTTCACTACATATATCGGAATAATATTCAGATTGTAATACATAAATCTCTTCTTCTATTACAATTCTATTCTCAATTCCTTAATATTGAAAGTATGACTCATCCGTTTCAATCATATACCGAAGCGATGAATATGGATAGCTGGGATTTAGATTCTCAACCCTTTCAAAATGTTCATCCCCAACCCGTCCCCCTCTATCGTTCCATTCTTCTGCTCCATGGTCTGGCGATGAAGATAAGGATTTGTGTTATATTTACTGTCATTTTTCTAACGACTCCGTAAAGGGGAACGACCAAAGTGGAGAGGCGTTTTGGACAAAAGTTATGACCGTGTACAATAAAAAACATGTTGAAAAGACGAGTCAATATCTACAATCATGGGTCGTTTTGGGAAGATTAATCGACAAACACAATTCTACGAGTCGCAGATCCACAAAATAAGAACATCAAATCTAAGTGGAATGGGTGGCGAAGCTGAATTGGTAGCATTTTGTAAAATATGATTTTTAATTTACATTCATTTCTGATCACTTTGTTAATATATGATTTTGTGTTTCTATTTTTGTAGAAGAGAATGGCGAAGGATCAATTCTTGAAATTATTTCCAAGAGAAAATGGTACAAAGAAACCCCACTACTATCAGTTTGCAAACTACTATGACTTACTTGTTAGTCAACAAAATGGAGCTCAAACACCGCAAAATGCTTAAGAGATGTCCAGACGAAGTCGAAGGGGAAGAAAAAAACAAGTAGATCTAATTACAATTCTAGCCCAGGCAATTCTTCTCATATGGACTCAAATGTATGCCCAGATAACGAAGATAAAGAAGCAGTACCCGCATTTGATGAAGACGCTAGACCGATAGGGCAATGAGCGGCTAAGAAGAAAATTGCTGTTCAATCTCAAATCGATTCTCGTTTAGCCCTAATGCATAAAAAACATGCAAGAGAAAATGCAGAATGCCAAAAAGGAAGTGCAGAAAAGCTTGCCATGTTAAAAGAATTGACTGAGATTGAGAAGGGCTGTTTTGAGCTAGAGCGGCAATGCCAAGAGACCTTAGTAATGGAAATGGATGTCACCGGAATGGACTCAATTACAATGCATTATTGGATGGAGCACAAACAACGCATTGTTGAGAGTAGATCTAGAACAAAACATATGTACTTGACATATTAATGTGATATTTTTAGTTATTGCAGTTTAAATATCCATGTACCTTCAGTTCATATTTGCAATCAAGTGCTATTTTCAGTTTTACAATATTTAATGGTATATCATTTTTTCGATGCATTATGTAAATATCAATATATATTTACTTCATCAAATCTAATTAATATTACAAACATAAAAATTGAAGCATTCAACACTTCGTTACAGAAATAAAAAAGGCAAACATATGTAATTAAACAATGATCCACCATCCCCAACTACTGATTTCCATGAGAATTCCAAATATGCTCCATTAAATCCCTTTGGAGTCTATTATGAATAGCTGCATTATGATATACTTCATGATGATCATCATGAATTGCGTACTGTCCTTCATTTCGTAACATGGCTGTGCGAAAAACAACTCGGGGGTTGTCTTGCCCCCTCATATTCGAAATCAGGATAATCCATACCGCGTTCATCTTCAATGATCATGTTATGCAGAATTATACAACAGAACATAATTGTAGCCATTTTTGATCTCTTCCATAATCTACGTGGATTGCTGACCATTGCAAACCTTGCTTGAATGACCCCATACGCCCTTTCTACGTCCTTCCTTTGTCCTTCCTGCATTGCAGCAAATTGTTTCTGTTTTGCAGTCATTGGGTTTGCAAATGTCTTTACAATCGTACTCCATTTGGGATAAATTCCATCTCCTAAATAGTATCCTGCTCATATGTGTTATGACCAAGAGTAAATGATATGGGAGTTGACTTACCTTGTGCCAAATCATTAAACAAATGAGATCGTTCGACAACGTTTAAGTCATTAAGAGAACCTGGCATTCCAAACAAAGCATGTCAAATCCACAAATCATGAGAGGCAACTGCTTCTAAGATGATAGTTGGTTTTTTTCTTTGCCGTTATATGCTACATGAAAAGCTTTTGGACAGTTATTCCACTCCCAATGCATACAATCTAGACATCCAAGCATTCCAGGCCAGCCCTTGCTTTCATGCATTTCACGCAAGCTCGTTACATCTGCCTCGTTTGAAGAACGAAGATATTCCATCCCATAAATGTCCACAACTAACTGACAGAAGTGATCTAGGTTTTCCAATGTTGTACTCTCTGTAATACGACATGCGTCGTCAAGGGCATCGGCGGGTGTACCGTATGCTAACATCCTCAAAGCTGCGGTCATCTTTTGATGGCCACTCAAACCTTGTTTTTTTGCAGCGTCCTGCTTGAAAACAAAATAATAATTATTCTGCTGAATACTTTCGAGAATTCTTATAAATAATGGATGACTTATTCTGAACAGTCGTCTAAACATCTCTGGACCGTAAGTTGGATCACGGGCAAAGTAATCTTGCATGAGTGTTTTTTGAAATGCTTGCTGGTTACGGTTGATATATTTCCAACCCACGACGGAACCACCATGTTTTCCAGAAGTTGATCCGTATGCTTCACGGTATATCTTCATCAGTTCCTCTTCCTCTTGTTGATGCGCTAACGCGTACGCTTCTTCTTCCGAGTCACTGTCGCATAGCAATATAGCTTTTAGTAAACTTTCAGACATTGTTTGATATTTGAGGATAGTTGTTTGATATTTGAATGTTTTGTTAGACTAAATTATGGTGAACAAGTATGACATCCATATGGTTATATATATATGACTAATTCTTGAGTGGAGAGAAGAGGGGTCGGTTTGCGGTCACCATCACGTACTGTAGCCACGTTAATTTGCCGGTCAAGAATCTCTGCTTTGTTGAGTGGAGAGAAGGGGGTCAGTGTGTGGTTAAATCACGTACTGTACCCACATTCATTTTTCGATCAAGAATATCTGCTATGCTGAGTGGAGAGAAGGGGGGTCAGTGTGGGGTCAAATCACGTACCGTAGCCACGTTTATTTACCGGTCAAGAATTTCTGTTATGATGAGCGGAGAGAAGGTTGATCAGTGTGTGGTCAAATCAAGTACTGTAGCCACGTTCATTTGCCAGTCAAGATTCTCTATTTTGTTGAGTGGAGAGAAGGTGTGTCAGTGTGCGGTCAAATCACGTACTGTAGCCACGTTCATTTTTTGGTCAAGATTCTCTGATTTGTTGAGAGGAGAGAAGGAACATCCATTATATAAATTCACAAATCGTTAAATGTTTAAATCATTTTAAAACCTAAAATTATTCAAACTACATTGTCCAACATGACGTTTAAGTCTCATGAATTGAAGTTGCTCATGCAGTACTACATTCAAACCGATGAGATGTGCGATAATCAGGAGTCAATGGTAATTAATTTTTGGGACACTCTGGCTAAACTCTACAACAACAACGTGGGCTCTCAAGTCATACGTACGGCTCAAGAGGTCAGGACTGCAAATAAAAACTTTACTAGGGCATGCACGCGTTACACAAAGATTATTAATGAGGTAATATTGGAAAATGTGTTTGAGACTACACGTTCGACTTATGACGGTCGATAAAATTTAAAATATCGCACGCCCTTCTTATCCCATGATGCGTACTTCATACGTTAAAACTGGCTAGAAAAATTTGGATGGCCTTAAGATAACAGTATTGCTAGTTGGTTATGTAACGTTCGTTAATGTGTCGAGAGCTTTCTGAATTGTCTTTTCAAACGATAATGTCTGTGTTGTTGTCAAAGCTAATGCCTATGTTGTCAGATCAAAAAGTATGTTGTCCGATCAAAAAGTAGTGGTAGCACAAGTATAATGTTTGTTTATATATTCTCTTTCTGGCTTACTTATTCACAATCATGATCAGCTTCTTCCTCACTTACAATAATAAATTCTTCAACGCAATGTATTCTTGGCCTTTTTCTATCGGTTTAGATGCAGGTTACGTGCCTACTGAAAGTCCACATACTAATGAGGATTGGCTTATCGATTATCAAGAACAACACTATGAAGATGTCCGCGGTGAGTTTCAAAACCTTGAGCAGCTGAGACTTCAGAAAGTGGTTGAACCGCCATACGAACAACATGTTGTTCGTATGGCATGTGAGCAACCTGAGAACCAGGATCAAGTAGTTCAACCTCCCACTGAGCAAGAAGTTGAATCGCACCTAGTTTGTTGTCAGTGCGGGTATGAAGTTGAAGTTATAGTATGTGCGGATGGAGAAAATATTGGTCGTCGAATCCGACTATGTCAATTCTGGCCAAATGGTTGGTTGGATGATCCTTTATGTCCAATGGGCATAACCTATGCAAATGAACTAGAACAGGAGATAAGACGTCTTAGACTTTCTATACAGGAGTTGCAGTTTAATCGTCACGTCTAGTTTCTTCATATTTGTGGTGTATTATTACTGTGTCCTTTTTTATCACTGTTCTATGTTCGTATATGTCACTAGTAGTTTTTTATGTCACTAGTAGGTTTTTATAAGTTTTCTATCTTCTGTCACTATTGGTTTTTTTGTATGTTTATATGTAACTAGTTAGTGCTTATAAGTATACACAAACATATAGAATTCACATTGTACACCAACATATATAATTCATAGTTAAACAGACATATACAATTCACATTATACACCAACATGTATAATACACAGTATACATAGACATATAGAATTCACAGTATACTCAAGCATTATAATCCAAAATCCAAGAAAGTGAAAGTATATAAACATAAAGAATACACAGTATACTCAAACAATAACATAAGTACATAAGCTATACGAACTGCAACATATAATAAAACGTCTACTACGCATAAACAAAAAGGTATACAGCTAAAGGGATGCAACGTCGTCGTCGTCAGCATCATCACCATCATCATCATCTCCGTCATCGTCATCGTCATCATCTCCATCACCATCATCATCGCTATCACCATCATCATCATCTCCATCGTCATCATCGTCTTCCCCATCACCATCATTCCCCTCGTCCTCATCATCCCCCTCGTCCTCATCTAAACCACCAGCATCATACCCACTTGGACCAGCATCACCTCCGCCTTGTGATCCGAAAGGCTCATATACAGCAAGTCTAGCTGATAGCTGATCAATCTGGGCCTCTAGCATCTGTGTATGCTGCATGTACATATCATGCATTGTGTGTGTACGTGCAAGAGTCATATCGCGAAATACACCAAGTGAAACTCTGGCCTGGTCCAATCTAGCAGCATACTACATAAAGATAATATTTGACATAGTAAGAAACCAAGCAGAAAATAAAGGAAAAATGACAATAAACAACAAACGTACCTCATACGGAGGATATAACCCGACTGAAGGCACACCAGGATAGTCGGGGTGATCTGGAAAGATTAAAGGCTGCTCAATCAAAGTACATGTCACGTCATATGCTCTAAAAGTAGTATCAGGCTCCAACTGCATGGGAGTCTGGGAGAACTGTGACAGAATCGGGTCAAATGAAACCTGCGGTACCTGAACTCTACCGGCTGATAGATGAGTTCTATACGATCAGAGTTGACCCCACGAACATAATCTGGTACGATGAATCTACGGGGTGCTACGCTAGCCTAATAAACATCGTAATCCCCATCGATGAAGAAAGTACTACTATCCACCCATCTAGCCTGTCGTAGAGCATCTAAGTACTGATCGTCGATCACCCTATGTCTACCAAACATGTTCTCACAAGATAAAGGATCATATGGTATACGACGATCACCCGTAATCTGATAAGCACATCTCTCTTTCAAATACCACATAGGCATAAATGCAGGTGTATGCAAAGCAACTCTACGTCTAGATAGTGAATACGCAACCATCAAGGGATGGTCGTCCACCAGAAGACCTGCATCTGCTAGATGAGTCCAATGTGAGGTCCAAGGAGTCCGAATGATGTTACATCGACTACTCATATCAAGCTGTGACCTAGCCTCCATCAAGTCATGTCGTACACCTAAGGGGACATGATGTACGTACTACATAGTCTCTCATCGTCTCATCCTAGGGAAGTAATGCTCAACAGCCTGACTAGCCGTGTCCAGGATGCGGGGATGCATGTTTGTCGTGTACTCGTAGTATCATAACGGCAACATATACCAAAAAGCATACATCTGCCTGACATTGCCAAGCGTAAATGAATCTAGAGCGGTATATAGGGTGTCTAATATAGCCGTGCCCCAGTCAATAGTATGTAGCTGGTTTAATCTGTCAAGAGATGCTAAATAGCCTAGTCTAACCGTACCTTTTTGGTTTGAAAAAAAGGTCCAACCAAACAGGTACAACAGAAATGCTCTAGTAACTGCATCCATCATATCGGCTCTGGCTATATAACTGGTGATGTACTGCTGCAAGTAAGTCAACTTAACAGAACCACTAGTTACGCAGGTAACATCTATCAGTGGTAAAAAAACAGTAAACAAATTGGACGACTCGTATAAATCATCAAATGGAAAAGGTCGAAGACCATGTCGTCCAATCTCAATCCCAGTAAACATGTAGAAATCAACAGGGGTGATACCAAGCTTAAAATCTGAAAAATAAAACGTATGCGTGGTGGGCCACCACCTCTCAGCTAATGCGTGAATGAGAGGTCGATCAAAGGACTGAACATGCCTAATCGACAAAAATAGACCAAAAGTACTAGCCTGTAGCCTCTCAATAATAGGACCGGGAAGATGATCATAAAACTGGGTAATGAACTTAGCCCAACTACCCCGACAGTGAATGTAATGGTCCTATAGATAATTTATGAATTAACAATTTTTGATACAGTAAGGGTTATTTAATATGAATATGTAATGTACATATTAAAATAACAAGTTATAGTAATTTGCAATTTATACCTGTATGGTCGTCAAAGCGGTTTCGGCTCTATGTCGATAACCATCTGGCAGCTCATGTAGAACACGTAGATCGTCTGGTGAAACTCCAGGTGCTGACGGAACATGTAATGGTCCAGCTTGCTCCGCTGGATGTATGTGAACCGTTCTTCGGGCAATTTTGGTTGGACGCGGTGACATTTCGTTTAAATTTTTTAATTTAAAAAAAAATAAACGGAAAAAAATGAGAGTGAAGTGAGGGGGAGGGGAGGCGGTGCCCATTTTATGGGCGCCGAAGTTCAGGCGCCCAGAAAATGGGCGCCTGGCCATTGGGGCCTCAACCCAGATTACGGGCTGAATATTCAGCGGGCTGAATATTCAGCCCGTAATCCACTAGAAATTCCTTTAATGGTGATGTTGAGGGCATCTCCAGTCGTTCAAATCAACGCTGATGTTGAGGGCATCTCCAGAGCTCTGGCGCCCATAAAATGGGCGACAGGGCTTGGGCGCCCATTAAGTGGGCACCCAAGCCCTCCCTTTCCCACACAACCCACCGTCTTCCAACGGCTATAACCGGCCCCTACATTTGAAATCCAACAGCTAAAAATGGTCATATTTTGACCCCCAGCAGCTATAAACGGTCATATTTATAATTTCACTACATATATCGGAATATATTCAGATTGTAATACACACATCTCTTCTTTTATTACAATTCTATTCTCAATTCCTTAATATTGAAAGTATGTCTCATCCGTTTCAATCATATACCGAAGCGATGAATATGGATAGCTGGGATTTAGATTCTCAACCCTTTCAAAATGTCCATCCCCAAACCGCCCCCCCTCTATCGTTCCATTCTTCTGCTCCATGGTCTGGCGATGAAGATAAGGATTTGTGTTATATTTACTGTCATTTTTCTAACGACTCGGTAAAGGGGAATGACCAAAGTGGAGAGGCATTTTGGACAAAAGTCATGACTGCGTACAATAAAAAACATGTTGAAAAGATGAGGTCAATGTCTACAATCACGGGTCGTTTTGGGAAGATTAATCGACAAACACAATTCTACGAGTCGCAGATCCACAAAATAAGAACAGCAAATCTAAGTGGAATGGGTGGCGAAGCTGAATTGGTAACATTTTGTAAAATATGATTTTTAATTTACATTCATTTCTGATCACTTTGTTAATATATGATTTTGTGTTTCTGTTTTTGTAGAAGAGAATGACGAACGATCAATTCTTGAAATTATTTCCAAGAGAAAATGGTACAAAGAAACCCCACTACTATCAGTTTGCAAATTGCTATGACTTGCTTGTTATTCAACAAAAATGGAGCTCAAACACCGCAAAAAGCTTAAGAGATGTCCAAACGAAGTCGAAGGGGAAGAAAAAAACAAGTAGATCTAATTACAATTCTAGCCCAGGCAATTCTTCTCATATGGACTCAAATGTATGCCCAGATAACGAAGATGAAGAAGCAGTACCCGCATTTGATGAAGACGCTAGACCGATAGGGCAACGAGCGGCTAAGAAGAAAATTGTTGTTCAATCTCAAATCGATTCTCGTTTAGCCCTAATGCATGAAAAACATGCAAGAGAAAATACAGAACGTCAAAAAGGAAGTGCAGAAAAGCTTGCCATGTTAAAAGAATTGACTGAGATTGAGAAGGGCCGCTTTGAGCTAGAGCGGCAACGCCAAGAGACCTTAGTAATGGAAATGGATGTCACTGGAATGGACCCAATTACAATGCAATATTGGATGGAGTACAAACAACGCATTGTTGAGAGTAGATCTGGAACAAAACATATGTAGTTGACGTATTAATGTGATATTTTTAGTTATTGCAGTTTAAATATCCATGTACCTTCAGTTTATATTTGCAATCAAGTGCTATTTTCAGTTTTACAATATTTAATGGTATATTATTTTTTCGATGCATTATGTAGATATCAATATAGATTTACTTCATCAAATCTAATTAATATTACAAACATAAAAATTTGAGCATTCTACACTTCATTACAGAAATAAAAAAGGAAAACATATGTAATTAAACAAAGATCCACCATCCCCAACTACTTATTTTCATGAGAATTCCAAATATTCTCCATTAAATCCCTTTGGAGTCTATTATGAATAGCTTCATTACGATATACTTCATGATTATCGTCATGAATTGCGTACTGTCCTTCATTTCGTAACGTGGCTGTGCGAAATAACTCTGGAGGTTGTCTTGCCCCCTCATATTCAAAATCAGGAAAATCCCGCGTTCATCTTCAATGATCATGTTATGCAGAATTATACAACAGAACATAATTGTAGGCATTTTTGATCTCTTCCATAATCTACATGGATTGTTGACCATTGCAAACTTTGCTTGAAGGACTCCAAACGCCCTTTCTACGTCCTTCCTGCATTACAGCAAATTGTTTTTGTTTTGCCGTCATTGGGTTTGCAAATGTCTTTACAATCGTACTCCATTTGGGATAAATTCCATCTCCTAAATAGTATCCATACTCATATGTGTTATGACCAAGAGTAAATGATACGGGAGTTGGCTTACCTTGCGCCAAATCATTAAACAAATGAGATCGTTCGACAACGTTTAAGTCATTAAGAGAACCTGGCATTCCAAACAAAGCATGCCAAATCCACAGATCATGAGAGGCAACTGCTTCTAAGATGATAGTTGGTTTTTTTCTTTGCCGTTATATGCTCCATGAAAAGCTTTTGGACAGTTCTTCCACTCCCAATCATACAATATAGACTTCCAAGAATTCCAGGTCAGCCCCTGCTTTCATGCATTTCACGCAAGCGCATTACATCTGCCTCGTTTGGAGAACGAAGATATTCCGTCCCATAAGTGTCCACAACTGACTGGCAGAAGTGACCTAGGTTTTCCAATGCTGTACTCTCTGCAATGCTATATGCGTCGTCAAGGGTATCGGCGGGTGTACCGTATGCTAACATCCTCAAAGTTGCGGTCATCTTTTGATGACCACTCAAACCTTGTTTTTTTGCAACGTCCTGTTTAAAAATAAAATAATTATTATTCTGCTGAATACTTTCGAGAATTCTTATAAATAATGGATGACTCATTTTGAATCGTCGTCTAAACATCTCTGGACCGTAAGTTGGATCATGGGCAAACTAATCTTGCATAAGTGTTTTTTGAAATACTTGCTGGTTACGGTTGATATATTTCCGACCCACGACGGAACCACCATGTTTTCCAGAAGTTGATCCGTATGCTTCATGGTATATCTCCATCAGTCCTCCTTCTTCTCTTGTGGATGCGCTAACGCGTACGCTTCTTCTTCCGAGTCATTTTCGCATAGCAATATAGCTTTTAGTAAACTTTCAGACATTGTTTGATATTTGAGGATAGTTGTTTGATATTTGAATGTTTTGTTAGACTAAATTGTGGTGAACAAGTATGACATCCATATGGTTATATATATATATGACTAATTCTTGAGTGGAGAGAAGGGGGGTCGGTTTGCGGTCACCATCACGTACTATAGCCACGTTAATTTGCCGGTCAAGAATCTCTGCTTTGTTGAGTGGAGAAAAGGGGGTCAGTGTGCGGTCAAATCATGTACCGTACCCACGTTCATTTGCCGGTCAAGAATATCAGCTATGTTGAGTAGAGAAAAGGGGGGTCAGTGTGCGGTCAAATCACGTACCGTAGCCACGTTTAATTGCTGGTCAAGAATTTCTGTTATGATGAGTGGAGAGAAGGTTGATCAGTGTGTGGTCAAATCAAGTACTGTAGCCACGTTCATTTGCCGGTCAAGATTCTTTACTTTGTTGAGTGGAGAGAAGGTGTGTCAATGTGCGGTCAAATCACGTACTGTAGCCACGTTCATTTTTCGGTCAAGATTCTCTACTTTGTTGAGAGGAGAGAAGGAACATCCATTATATAAATTCACAAATCATTATATGTTTAAATCATTTTAAAACCTAAAATTTTTCAAACTACATTGTCCAACATGTCGTTTACGACTCATGAATTGAAGTTGCTTATGCAGTACTATATTCAAACCGATGAGATGTGCGATAATCAGGAGTTAATGGTAATTAATTTTTGGGACACTCTAGCTGAACTCTACAACAACAACGTGGGCTCTCAAGTCAGACGTACGGCTCAAGAGGTCAGGACTGCATACAGAAACTTTACTACGGCATGCACGCGTTACACAAAGATTATTAATGAGGTAATATTGAAAATGTGTTTGGGACTACACGTTCGACTTATGACGGTCGATACAATTTAAAATATCGCACGCCCTTCTTAGCCCATGATGCGTACTTCATACGTCAAAACTGGCTAGAAAGATTTGGATGACCTTAAGATAACAGTATTACTAGTTGTTTATGTAGCATTCGTCAATGTGTCGAGAGCTTTCTGAATTGTCTTTTCAAACGATAATGTCTGTTGTTGTTGTCAAAGCTAATGCCTATGTTGTCAGATCAAAAAGTAGTGGTAGCACAAGTATAATGTTTGTTTATATATTCTCTTTCTGGCTTACTTATTCACAATCATAATCAGCTTTTTCCTCACTCACAACAATAAATTCTTCAACGCAATGTCTTCTTGGCCTTCTTCTATCGGTTCAGATGCAGGTTATGTGCCTACGGAAAGTCTACATACTGATGAGGATTGGCTTATCGATTATCAAGAACAACACTATGAAGATGTCCGCGGTCAGTTTCAAAACCTTGAGCAGCTGAGACTTCAGAAAGTGGTTGAACCGCCATACGAACAACATATTGTTCGTATGACATATGAGCAACCTGAGAACCAGGATCAAGTAGTTCAACCTCCCACTGAGCAAGAAGTTGAATTGCACCTAGTTTGTTGTCAGTGCGGGTATGAAGTTGAAGTTGTAGTACGTGCGGATGGAGAAAATATTGGTCGTCGAATCCAACTATGTCAATTATGGCCAAATGGTTGCAATTACGCAGAATGGTTGGATGATCCTTTATGTCCAAGGGGCATAACCTATGCAAACGAACTAGAACAGGAGATAAGACTTCTTAGACTTTCTATACAGGAGTTGCAGTTTAATCGTCACGTCTAGTTTCTTCATATTTGTGGTCTGTTATTACTGTGTCGTTTTTTTTCAGTGTTCTATGTTCGTATATGTCACTAGTAGTTTTTTTATGTCACTAGTAGGTTTTTATAAGTTTTCTATCTACTGTCACTATTGGTTTTTTTCTATGTTTATATGTAACTAGTTAGTGCTTATAAGTATACACAAACATATAGAATTCACATTGTACACCAACATATATAATTCATAGTTAAACAGACATATACAATTCACATTATACACCAACATGTATAATTCACAGTATACATAGACATATAGAATTCACAGTATACTAGAGCATTATAATCCAAAATCCAAGAAAGTGAAAGTATATAAACATAAAGAATACACAGTATACTCAAACAATGACATAAGTACATAAGCTATAGGAACTGCAGCATATAATAAAACGTCTACTACGCATAAACTAAAAGATATACAGCTAAAGGGATACAACATCATCGCCGTCAGCATCATCACCATCATCATCATCATCTCCATCATCGTCATCATCTCCATCACCATCATCATCGCTATCACCATCATCATCATCTTCATCGTCATCATCGTTATCCCCATCACCATCATCCCCCTCGTCTTCATCATCCCCCTCGTCCTCATCTAAACCACCAGCATCATACCCACTGGGACCATCATCACCTCCGCCTTATGATCCGAAAGGCTCATATACAGCAAGTCTAGCTGATAGCTGATCAATCTGGGCCTCTAGCATCTGTGTATGCTACATGTACATATCATGCATGGTGTGTGTACGTGCAAGAGTCATATCGCGAAATACACCAAGTGAAACTCTGGTCTGGTCCAATCTAGCAGCATACTACATAAAGATGATATTTGACATAGTAAGAAACCAAGCAGAAAATAAAAGAAAAATGACAATAAACAACAAACGTACCTCATACGGAGGATATAACCCGACTGAAAGCACACCAGGATAGTCGGGGTGATCTGGAAAGACTAAAGGATGCTCAATCAAAGTGCCTGTCACGTCATATGCTCTAAAAGTAGTATCAGGCTCCAACTGCATGGGAGTCTGGGAGAACTGTGAAGGAATCGGTTCAAATGAAACCTGTGGTACCTGAACTCTACCGGTTGCCAGATGAGGTCCTATATGATCAGAGTTGACCCCACGAACATAATCTGGTACGATGAATCTACGGGGTGCTATGCTAGCCTAATAAACATCGTAATCCCCATCGATGAAGAAAGTACTACTATCCACCCATCCAGCCTGTCGTAGAGCATCTAAGTACTGATCGTCGATCACCCTATGTCTACCAAACATGTTCTCACAAGATAAAGGATCATATAGTATACGACGATCACCCGTAATCTGATAAGCACATCTCTCTTTCAAATACCACATAGGCATAAATGCAGGTGTATGCAAAGCAACCCTACGTCTAGATAGTGAATATGCAACCATCAAGAGATGGTCGTCCACTAGAAGACCTGCATCTACTAGATGAGTCCAATGTGAGGCCCAAGGAGTCCGAATGATGTTACCTCGACTACGCATATCAAGCTGTGACCTAGCCTCCATCAAGTCATGCCGTACACCTAAGGGGACATGATGTACGTACTGTATAGTCTCTCATCGTCTCATCCTAGGGAAGTAATGCTCAGCAGCCTGACTAGCCGTGTCTTGGATGCGGGGATGCATATTTGCCGTGTACTTGTAGTACCATAACGGCAACATATACCAAAAAGCATACATCTGCCTGACATCGCCAAGCGCAAATGAATCTAGAGCGGTATATAGGGTGTCTAATATCGCCGTGCCCCAGTCAATAGTATGTAGCTGGTCTAATCCGGCAAGAGATGCTAAATAGCCTAGTCTAACCGTACCTTTTTGGTTCGAAAAAAAGGTCGAACCAAACAGGTACAATAGAAATGCTCTAGTAACTGCATCCATCATATCGGCTCTACCTATATAACTGGTGATGTACTACTGGAAGTAAGTCAACTTAACAGAACCACTAGTTACGCAGGTAACATCTATCAGTGGTAAAAAAAACAGTAAACAAATTGGACGACTCGTATAAATCATCAAATGGAAAAGGTCGAAGACCATGTCGTCCAATCTCAATCCCAGTAAACACGTAGACATCAACTGGGGTGATACCAAGCTCAAAATCTAAAAAGTGAAACATATGTGTGGTGGGCCACCACCTTACAGCTAATGTCTGAATGAGAGGTCGATCAAAGGACTGAACATGCCTAATCGAAAAAAATAGACCAAAAGGACTAGCCTGTAGCCTCTCAATAATAGGACCGGGAAGATGGTCATAAAACTAGGTGATGCACTTAGCCCAACTATCCCGACAGTGAATGTAATGGTCCTATAGATAATTTATGAATAATTTTTGATATAGTAACGGTTATTTAATATGAGTATGTAATATACATATTAAAATAACAAGTTATAGTAATTTGCAATTTATACCTGTATGGTCGTCAAAGCGATTTCGGCTCTATGCCGATAACCATCTGGTGAAACTCCTAATGGTGGCGGAACGTGTAATGGTCCAGCTTGCTCCGTTGGATGTTTGTGAACCGTTCTTCGGACGATTTTGGTTGGACGCAGCGGCATTTCGTTTAAATTTTTTAATTTTAAAAAAAATAAACGGAAAAAAATAAGAGTGAAGTAAGGGAGAGTGGAGGCGGTGCCCATTTTATGAACGGAGAAGTTCAGACGCCCGGTCACTGGGGCCCAACCCAGATTACGGGCTGAATATTCAACGGGCTGAATATTCAGCCCGCAATCCACTGGAGATGACCTTAACGTGGGGATGGACATTAATCTACTCTGCGACTTATGTAAAAGCATTAGTGAATCTCATAACATATTTTTACAGAATGTAATTATAGCACTTATATGTGGTCTAAATTGCTTATTAAGCTAGAGATCCAATAGTGACCAGATGCTTCCCTTGGACGGCAATTAACCACACCGAGGCGGAATTTTATAGCTAAATCAATGTCTCAAGAGCTAGCGCTCGTAGCGGCGGCAACGACAGCTCACCATATTTGGATGCAAAGAAATCGAAGGCGCTTCGAAGAACGGAGTTGTTCGAAGGAACAACATGCTAAATTGATAGAACTTGATGTACGGTTTCAACTCAAGAAACGATTCCGGTTTCGATCGTCTTAATCAGCTGAAAGAAGAAAATTTTACTGTGGGGGACAGATCTAGAAGATCCTGGTTAGATGGAATAAAGAGTTTCAGTGGTGGGCTTAATTTGATGTCTGTTTCGTTTGTTCTTGGATCGAGTTTGGGTTGATTATTATGAAATGCGGGGGTGTCTCTATTACCCAGTGCTTGGGTCAGGTCGAATTTTCTGTTTTTATATTCCTTTTGTATTTATTTTTCCTTTTATTTTGTTGTAACTTTGTTTCAACTGTATTGGAGTTTTGTATTACTAGAGAGGATGCCGCACTCTTTTTCCTTGCCGCGATGGTAAGAAGACGAATTCTTTTATTTATGGTTCTCATTCATCATCAATAGAAGAACCATTTATCTTCAAAAAAATGAATGTATGTATGTATAGCCTCAAGTATGCTTTTATGGCATTTGTGAATTATTAATGTTAGATAATAGCTTAGATTAAATTTGTTCGACATAGTCATCAAAATGAGTTGGAATGCTAAATCAGTAGTGTTACACAATGGAAGTCTTCCCACCGCCAGAGGCTACCAGTGGTTATGCATGTATTATACCGATGAAAGACATATCCAATTGTTGGACCTATGATTATACATTTTCATATAGGTGAAGGAAATACCAAGGATGAAGTTTGCATTGGGTTGAAGTGTCAAAGGACAAGTAGGGCCTGCTTCAACTATTTAGGGGCATTAAGTAACAAAGGGTATTTCCTAGATTGTGTTAGCCAATCTAAATGGGACATTGAGCAAAGCTCGGTGCTATTACAGTGTGACTAGTACCAAATAGGGAGTAGGCGCTACTTCATAGGTCGAAAATGTCATCAGTCCCAAGCGATCAATGGAAAGACCGATTGTCGAAAATGTCATCAGTCCCAAGCGATCAATGGAAAGACCGATTGGAGGGGGGGTTATGCTTGAACAGACTATGCCTCATACTAGTGTAGCAATGTTTAGTATATGCACCACCTCGCAGTAGTCTGTTAGTGATAAGAGGTAAGGTAGATAACTCTTAGACAGAGTCTTTAAAATACGATTAGAATATAGCTAAATTATAGCGACGTCGTTATTAGGCATTATGGGAGTTCCTTAGTATGCATAGGAGATGGGAACATGAGACTGCATTGATGATGGATCCTGATGAGATGATGTGTTGTGGATGCTAGCGGGGATGGTATCTTGGCCAAAGGGAGACTGTGGTGTGTATATATGTGTGTATGCATGTTGTTATTTTCTACTTCGAGCAGATGAGGCGTATCTTACGTGGAGTCGAGACGACTATGTAAAATAAAAGACAACATGTAATGGAAGGCAATCGACATAAACCAGTGTTATGTATAAAGTGTGTAATATACTAGTCACCTGAACGTTGTTCTAACCCTCTCCTCATTACAACCCTAGTATAACTTTATAGGGAAAGGTACTGGTGCAAGGTGAGAATAGTGGAGGGACAGACTTCCTTGAGCATGCTCGATACCGACATGGCCAGTAGATATCAAAAGTGTCAACCTTGGTCAATAGCTTTATTTTTATTATGTTTTACTATTCCACTGTGAGTTTTTATCCATAGTACTCTGATATGCATTTGTTTATTTTTAGGATAACAAAACAAATGATTCGTACTTTGGTGCACTTGGATTTTCGGTTTAGGAAAAAATCCGGCTTATTAAGGTGTAGATTTTTACAATTACAGTGGTAATAGACTTGACCATTGTTAATCTACCTGCTTGACTGATATATCATTAGACCATTTATTCATAAAAACAATGATTTTCTCATATAAGGGCAAGCATTGAGCATGAGATAATCTTGAAGAAGTACGAGGAATAACCAAGTACACCTGATTTGGCATTAGAGATTGCAGATCAATCAAAGTTAAAATGTTGGAGATGGAGCTAAGCCCAGCGATATAGATGTTAGACTTATCTTTGTTGATGTGCAGACCAATAATGTTTTTAAAGAGGCAAGTATGTGTAGGATAGTTGTAAGAACAACATGAGAGGGTTTGGTGAATATCATCAAGTCATCAGCGAACATAAGAGATGTGATGCTAGGACTCGAGCATTTTTGTTGATGAATAAATTTCCTGTCTTGGACACTCTTGTCAAGCATACATTTTAGGCATTGCGTAACAAATATAAATAGATAGCTTGACATGGGGTCGCCTTTGCATATTCCATGTGAACTTGTGAAATAACTACATGTTTCACCATTAAGGGATAATGAGAAGGTAGGAGTAGATAAGCACATATAAATCCAAGCAAGGAATGCATGAGGAATATGATTTTAGACATAATAGTAATGATAGCAATCCAACTAATAGTGTCCAGCATTAGATATATCTAATTTAAGCATGCAATGAGGAGAGATGTTCTTTCTAATGTTGTTATGTAACAGTTCATGAGATAGGATAATATTGTCAACTATGTTTTTGTGTTGTATGAAAGCAGACTGATTAGTAGAGGCTAAGTTAGGTATCACTTCTTTCATTCTAGTAGTGATGATTTTAGATATGCTTTTGTAAATAATGTTACAACAAGCTATAGATCTGAAATCTCTAACATTGGTGGGGTTGTCTTTCTTAGGGATTAGAGCTAGAGTGGTTGCATTCGTACCATAAAGTATATTATTACTTCTGAAGAAGTTCTCGACTACAGCTGTTACAGTAGTGGATACGATAAGCTAGCACGATTGATAAAACTTCGCATTGAAGTCGTCAGGGCCTCCAAAACTACTGCTATTCATAGAAAAAATAATCAGCTTAACTTCCTTAGGGGTGATGGGCTTATGAGCTGTTGGGCTTGGGATGTGAGATTGTGGGAAAATTGAGGGTATTAAGTGTAGAGGAATGTGTTTCAGGTTGCTCAGAAAATTGGAATAGGTCCCTGTAAAAGTGTATGAATGCCTCAATGATATTCTGGTTAGCTTCAATATGGGGAATATTGCCTCTAGTTTAATTTTTCTTTAAGTGTGAGATGAATAAGAAGTTATTCCTATCACCCAATAATTCCAAGCTTGACTGTATTTTTTGCTTTAGCACGTTCATCTCTTCATTTATAGCACTGGTAAGTTTGGTGGAAAGGTTATGCTTCTCTTCAGCAAAAAGGCTGTTGTTGGGTTGGTTGAGTAGTGTAGCTTGAACTGATAGGGTGATAGGGGAATGATTAAAGAGGCTGGTAGGGAGAAACTAGGCTTCAAGGTTGGGCCAAAGTGTATGGGCGCGACTATTTTGAAAAGCACGATCAATTTAGGAGAAGATAAGGTTCCCATATCGACTTTTGTCACTCCAGGAGTGAGAATGGCCACTGCACGGCATGGGGTTTAGGTTAGCATTGTGAAGTAAGATATTCAAAGGAGTAATTTCTCTCAAAGTGATAGGTGAACCACCTACTCTGCCTATAGAGTTTAACAAGCAGTTGAAGTCCATAGTGGATATCCAAGGATAAGTAGATTGGGACAAAGAAGGAAGGTTGTCTAAAGTTTCTTGTATAGAGGCTTGTTGGTTAGCAGCATATATGAATTTAAGACAAAGTTTGAGTTGGAGGGTCTATGAATAATGAGTGAGCGAATGAATTGACTGTGCTTATGAATGAGGGTTACATTGAAAATTGTTAGGTTCCACAACATTAATAGCCCTCCATAAGAAGCTTGAATTAGGTTATGATCGTAATTCCGGCTGGATCAGATGAATTTAGCAGCTTTGGTGGTTAGGTTTGAGTCAAGACTAGTTTTAGCTATAAATATCATTTGTAGATTTTGTTGTTGAATTAAGTTGTTGATTTCATGTCACTTGGTCTATAAATGTGCTCCTCTCACATTCTAATAGCATATTGTGTTTATCATAAAATTTCTTGGTTTTTAGGGAGGAGGCCGATTGCCTTGCCAATCTAGATGACTTTCTTGGAGTAGATCCAAATGCACAAGTGTCTATAGGTGCAGTTTGGGAAGGAATATATTCAACTTCATCATCGGTTGAATATTTTGAAATGTTTCAATTTATTTGATTCTTTAATAGATCACTAGCTATGAATTAAGGCAAATAGGGGAATATAAGAAATTGAGGAGTTGTTGGCATAAGATTTTGCAAGGGTTTGAACATGTATGTTTGACGAAGTGTTGTGGTTTCGTATAGGTTTACGAGTTGATTTTGTTTTGCTATCCTCATCAACAAGTTCAAGTGCATTAATGACTATAACAAGAGCAGAGAAGGAGTTTGATGTATGTATGCTTTCTCTCGCATTGATTGTTGCATTGATTTGTTTTTTTTGTTTTTTTTTGTATTGGAGGAAGAATTGTTGTGCACCAGAAGGTTTGAATCTGTGCATGTGACCATTGTACATGTTTAACTTGCTTGCATCTTGAAATTTCTTATTTTCTTTCCAGTCTTGCTATGTTTTGACAATTGGTTTGCTATGTTGTTGCATAGATTTCATTGGCGTTTCTATTTCATTTCTAAGGATATGTGCATGCTCCAGATTTTTTGATGCAGATTAGTACACTTGAATTAGCATAACAGTTTGTCGTTTCATGCCCGAACACTTTACAGTTAGTGCATATTGATGGTTTCCAGTCATATTCCAAGAATACTTTAAGGCAATCCGGAGCAATGACACTCAATTTTATGAAATCCATCAAATTCTTGTTAGGCATAATTTTAACAAGAGCTTTAACATACGTTGAACATTTCATTTTCTCCGTTGCTTCACTGTAACAAACTAATTTACCCACTAGCGTGCAAGCAGTTAATTCCGATAAGCGACCAAACGATTAAAGAAATATTGTAAAAATGGACCCAAACTGAAACATGCCGAATTTGAACTTGAGAACTACCATGTGAAGGGTTCCATGGCATGATAATAAACATTTTTCCTTTAAAGAATATCAGAAGATTGTAATATATGTTTTTTTAATCTTCATAACTAGTGAATAAGAAGTAAAAGTTGGAGTTATCTCTTTTAAGATGCATAGGGACCGCGGTATATAAAAGCATATCGTCTAGGAAAAATCCTACCAAATGGTGTTGCTAAAAATTTGTACTTTCGTACTTGACCACCTCAGGCATCAGAAAGGGTCTATCATTGTAATCTAGATGAAAGCCTTTAGACATTTACTTCGCGGCATTACGAGGCATGGTTTTGAATAGGGAGCTCAATGCTTTTTGATTATCAGAGTCCACTTGAGAAGATGTAGTAGAAGGAACGGTATTGGAACTAGATTGCAAAGTAGGATTTGCTGAAATAGATGCTATTAGAGGGGTAATAGAGGAGGAGGTTATGTCCTATCCATTGGCTTAGAAAGCTCGGCTGATGTGATGAATGCTAAAGCCAGGGAAAAGAGGGAGGGAATTTGCAGGAGGTGGGTTAGGTGGTATGTGAGAAGGGACTAGGCGAACATGTTCAGTGGAGGCGTGGGCAGGGTAAGGGGATCAGGTACAGGAATATGTAGTGGAGTAGGTTCTAAATAAGGTATGGAGGGCTCTGCCATGAAAGAAACCGAATGTCAATATTGATACACATGTGTATTTGAAACATAAGTTTTATATTTATGATGAATCCATTGAATGTAAAATGGAAAATAATAATACGCAAAAGATTTAAAAAAAATTGATTTGATTGGATAAGTAAGTATCTTGGATAGGAGTTCTAATAGCACCTAAAAGCGAATAAGATTCACTCTCAAAATCACTCCTACCAGTGCTATATAATGATGTATTGATAAGGAGTAATCAGACTCTATTCTACAAAGTACGATTGCTGATGAGTGAAGTTGAGTTACATCTTTCTATACGAACATCTACTTAGGAGTAAGAACATCTATTGAATTTGATTTAATCTAAATATAAGATTATGATTTTATAAGATGTGTAGTAGGAAGAAACCTCAATTTTAAATTATTAAGATACGTGATTATCCAATTTACATCATGAACGTATGTTTCATGCACTCAAAACCAAATCTATTTAATGTAAATCTGTAGGCAACTTATAAAATGTTTCAAATGCCTATTCCATTGCATCGAAAAACAAATAATGTTTCAAGAAACACCACATTCTCAGCAAAGGAATTTATTTTCAAATAAATTAGTGAAAGTGGGATGGACTTGGATACAGTCGAAGATTCTAACATAGAAACTAATTACATAGTTGAAGTAAATTTAACCAAGCCTAAAGCAGACATAGCTAATTGGAATATCTAATATGAATAGACTCGGTTATTAGTACCTTAGATTTTTTTTAATGATAACGACTATACAACATTATATAAAATATAGATACTAATGTTTTATCAAGTTATATATAGTGTATAGTGTATAGTGCATGATATTAGAAACGTGTTGATTAAGAAAATTGTCAATATCAAGAGTAGACTCAAGATGATGATAATTGAAGACTTATGAGAACCGGAGAGTTCAGGATTTCAAGATTGTAAGGACCCAATTTTTCGACCCTCGAATGTCGACACTAATAATCCACGGTATTTGTGTGCCAAGCACCCAAGCACTGGAAAAACAAAAGGTTAGGATAAAATAAAAGAAAACGAATAGAATAAGACAAGAAGAACACAATATCAGAATCTCATAGTGGAATGATAATTTATAATATCAAAAGAACAGTACAAAGGGTTACCCTGAATACATGATTTTCAGAGTTACATAATCTAAGTACTATCATTAGCCTAGACAGTTATAACTGCCTATCCTCACAATATTGATATATGCACATAGTTAAAACGGGACAACTGAAATAGAAATAGATAGATAATGGAAGCCTCTAGATTGTTTTCTAAATTCTAAAGTATCCAAGGTAAAACCTTATTCTTAGCCCACTCGAAAGAATACGTGAGGAATTTAGGGAAACAAAAACAAATGTTAGACATAAGTCTAATATGAGAAAACTCGAGATATATGAATATATGTAACAGTGACTATTGCGACCGAATGGATTCTCGTAACGATATTCCCCTCAAAAGAAACCAACCATTTATTAAGTGTAATATAGTGATATGATAGATATCGTCTAGGGTGTGGGATACAATAATATCAAATAGCTGTGGTGCTTACATGTCACACCATAAGCAAATAGATAAGTCTACCTCGTTGGCTTTTAGTGTTAAACATAGTATTAATGATTTCTATAAACAATAAGGAATCAACACGATTAACATGTTTTTGATATTTTTTGCTTACCTATTTCTTGGTTAAAAGGGAAGCCCGATAGGTTAGAGTCCTATTGCTCCATCCCTATTTGACATTAATCTTAACTCTCACAAATATATAATATTACTTCATCGGCTTAGTAGTGTTAAGCATAGTTAATTACTTTCCTAATAAGTAATTAAACAATCAACCTTTTGCCCATTTAGCAATTCTAACCCCTTTTTGAAAACATTTAAATACTTGCAAATACTTAAAATAGGTTTTAAAACATTTATCCGAAATATTACTTAAAAATAACAAATTTGAAAAATCAACCAAACTTGGAAAAAGAATATGTTTTATTCCAAAATTTCCTTCTTCACAACTAATTTCTAAAAATTCATAAATATATCAAAATACTCTAAATATATTAGGCAACACTTTTAAAAAGAATGAAACAAATTGCTCGAAATTAAAGTCCTTTTAGAAACAATTGAAGTACAAAAATCAAGGTTAAACAGGGACTAGTGATGTTTTGGCCATTTTCGAGATCTACTTAACTTTTTACTATTCAAGATTTTAATAGAAATAAACATGCATAAAATATTTGGTGAGAAATCCCTATGAATCTCTCTATAAAGTTCCATAACAATTGTCAAAAACAAGACAATTTTGAGCTACATCCATAGCGACTATCGCTATAAGTGCACTTTCAAATTCAGGTCATATCTCAACCAACGTTCAACTGCAACCTATATGATTTGTTCTAGGGCTAGTCATATGTTATATAAGTCCATTAAAGTCCATTCAAATCCATATAGGGATCCTATGTGCCACTTGGTTTCAAAACAAGAATCAAATCAATGTTTTCAACATATGCCACTTAACAATTCAAACAACTTTAACACAACAAAATATAATCATACATGAGTTATATTATCAATCCATGTAGTGATTTAGCTCACCTTAAACCTAAAAAACAATGAAGCTAAACACTAAAGTTAAATCCCAAGCAAGCAAACTTCTTTTTCTCCTTCCTTTCCTTACTTTTCCATGCTCCTTTGCCTCTTCTAGCCTCCTAATGCTCACGACCTAAGGTTGTGGGGAGAGGTTGGCTTTGATTTTTCACAATCTAACTAGGTGAAAGGTGTTCTTATGTGGTGGTAATGTCTCACTCCAAATTTGAGGTGATTTTGAATTGATTTGCAAATTATTTTCTTTAGGAATTTAAGATGAAGAAGAAGAAAATGACACTGGAATTTGCTCTTAAGATTTGGAATATCTTAATATATTTACTAAGAGTGCACCCCTCATTATATAGTCTTAGGAATGGTGATGAAAAAATATTAAAAAAACCCAAACCCTAATTCATTAATTGCTTCTTATCATGACAACTTTATGTCACCTCTCCTTTAAGTCACTTCTCCTTTATGGCTAATCACTCTTATACTTTTCTCATAATATTATCTCTTATCCTAATAAAAATTTCTCGAAAATTCCATGCTATATAAAGAGGAGAGTCTATTAATTAGTTTCTTATATGTTCATTTGATCATTAGTTAAGTGAATGATAGTTCGAATAACTTATATCGATCGAAAAACTGTTTATCAATATATCGATTTTCGGTCACATTATTGATTTTTCTTCGAAGAATATATTTTTGTAAACACTTTTCAAAAAGAAGTTCCTTAACATTATTTATTAATTAAATGATGTTAAACAAGGTTATAAAATCATATTTATTACACGCAAAATATCTTGAATATATCGATATTCGAAGACGAAGTGTTTGAATTTTTGGGTCGCTACATTCTCCCTTTCTTAGAACATTTTGTCCTCGAAATTCAAAAAGAACGATAATAAAAGAAGATAAAAAAATAAGATATATATATAGCACCGTTGAAACTATATATAAACTAAACTACAACCCAAATACAAAATAAGATAAGAAAAATCTAGTCTAAGAACAAATCCGGGTTGGATTCCCTCGAACTATCCTCAGCCATCCACGTACAATCCTGAGCATCCTCGCCCCATTGTACTTTGACTATTTTACAACCTTAGTCTTTAATTGCTTCATATCTGTATCAACAATATGAACAACCTGCCTTAACAAAGTCAAATTTGGCTCAAACTCCAAGTCTTTTTGCTGCGATGCTTCAACTATCATCGAAGGATCATGCATAAACTTAGGAATCTATACATGCCAGATAGCCTAATCGGTAACTCAACTCTATATATGAGTGTACCAATCCTCTCAAGAATCTGGAACGGCCCTATATAATGAGGAGCCAACTTTCTAGCTCTTCCAAAATGAGCTACACTTTTCATCGGAGAAACCTTTACAAATACAAAGTCTCCAACCGAGAACTCCAAGTCTCTGTGCCTCTCGTCTACATAACTCTTCTCTTGATTCTATGCTTCCTTGATTCGAATATGAATCACTATAACCTTATCCTATACCTCTCGGATCATATCCATCCCAAGCATAAAATAATTTCCATGTTCTACCCAACACGATGGAGATTTGCAGGGCCTTCTATACAATGCTTCAAATGGTGCCATTCTGATACTAGCCTGATAACTGCTATTGTATGAATACTCGACAAGTGGTAAGTGTTCTTCCCACGAACCTCCAAAATCTAAAATGCATGCTCGATGCAAGTCCTTCAACATTCATTTCACCCTCTTCGTTTACCCATCTGTCTACGGATGGTAAGAAGTACTCAAACTAAGCTCGGTCCCTAATGCTTCATGCAAACCCTTCCAGAATTGGCTTGCGAATATTGGATCTCTATCACTCATGATATCACAAGGAACACCGTGCCCTGAAGGTCTCCTTAACATATAACTTAGCCACACTAGAAGCTGTTCTCGTAGTCTTAATAGGTAAGAAGTGCGTGCTCTTGGTCAATCGATTCACAATAACCCACATATCTTCGTTAACCCTTCTCGACCTAGGCAATCCGTCAATGAAATCCAAAGAAATATGCTCCTACTTCCCCTTTGTAATCTCAAGTGGCTGAAGCAGTCTGGTATCTTTTGATGACCACCTTTTACTTGTTGGAAGTTAGCACACCTTCCCACAAAGATAGAACCATCTCTCTTTATGCCCTCCCACCAAAACGTCCTCTTCATGTCTTGATGCATCTTAGTGACTCCTGGATAAGATATATCGTCAACCTAGAATGAAGACTCTCTACCAGAACTTCTTGTCTAAGCCCATCAACATTTAGGACACGCAACCTACCGTTCATTCTCAAAATGCCACGGTTATCCACTTCAAATCCCGACACCTCTTTGGTGCCACATTCTCACTTACATTCTTAGCTGTCCTAGCAAAATGAAGATCTCTATGCCGATTCCCCTTGATACGACTAATCAGAGTCAGACGAACCTCGACATCCACCATAATTACATGCCTCCTACTAGGCGCATCAGCTTCGACATTAGCTTTCCCCAGAGTATACAAAATATCTAGATCATAGGCCGCAAGAATCTCCAACCACCTTTGCTGCCTCATGTTTAAGTCTTTTTGCATAAAAGGATACTTCAAAACTTATGACCCTGTATAATTCAAACCTCTCACCTAGCAAACGATGACTCTACAATTTTAATGCAAGTACCACCGCTAGTAACTCTAAGTCATGAGTTACATACCTCTCTTTATGTGGTTTGAGGTGTCGACTCGCATAAGCGATTACCGTCCTATGCTGCATTAACATAACACCAAGACCTATTCCACACACAACAGTGTAAACGATCAAACCTTCACCTTCATCTGGCACAGTAAGAACAGGAGCACTGGTCAACTTTTTTTAGCTCTAAGAATGCTCTTTCGTATTTATCCATCCAAACAAAATTTCCATCTTTCTTCGTCAAATCCATTAAACTTGAGGCAATCTTTGAGAAATCCTCTATGAATCTCTTATAACAACCTGCTAGACCCATAAAGCTTCTAAAATCCATTGCACTTTTCGGCCTTTTCCAGTCCTGAATGGCCACAACCTTAGTGGGATCAATAGAAATACCCTATAGTGAAACAACATGACATAAGAATCTAACTTCCGAACGCCAAAAATGACAATTCGCAAACTTAGCCTTCAACACATGCTCTCTTAGTGTTCCTAGAAATATCACCGATGAAAACAATAACAAACTTATTCAATACATCTTGGAAAAATTGATTCATTATGTCCATGAAATATGCTAGAGCATTAGTTAGGCTGAACGACATAACTAACCACTCATAAAACTGGTCGGATCTAAAAGCGGTCAATGGTACACTCTCCTCTACCACCATCAACTGATGAAACCTTGTAGCAATGTCAATCTGAGAAAATACTCGAGCTCCATGGAGCTGATCGAATAAGTCATCAATCTTAGGCAAAGGATATTTATTCCTAACAGTCTACTTATTGAGCTCGTGATAATCTACACACAATCTTAAGGAACTTTCCACCTTCATAGCAAAGACGATGGGTGCTCCCCAACTTGAATGACTTGGTCGAGTCAAGATTTTCTACAACAAATCACTAACCTGATTTGTTAGCTTCAATTTCTCCTTCAGGATAAGTCTACGAACTAGCAATACAATAGGTTTCACATCCTTCACTAAATCAATGAGAAATTCTATCGGCCTATGGGGTTGTAAACCTGGCACCTCTTCAAAAACATTCACAAATTCCTGAATAATAAGGATAGAACCCAACTCCTCCTTTGCCACATCCAAAGAATAAATAAATATAGTCATAAGTGAACTAGGCTCTTCACAAGACAAAGTATCAACCTCCCTCCCTTTCTTCAATAATAAGGTCCGCTCACCACAGTCCAAAACTGGGTTATTCCGAGATAACCAATCCATCCCAAGTAGGACATCAAAACTTGTAAAATCTAGAACATACATATTGATGGAGAAGAGTTAGTCAAAGAAAGAAATCAAAACTCTTAAACAAACCATGCTAAGATTAGTCGAGCCCCCAACTGGGTTCGACACATAAATAGAATCTAAGCCTCAACTGGCTCAAGGTTCAGTCTACCAACAAGGGTACAAGAAATGAAATTTAAAGAAGCACCAGTATCATATAATACACGAATAAAAATGCCAAAAATAGATAGAATACCTTCCAAAACTTGCTTTTCGTTTGCAACGGTAGAAGTGGATGGTGCTGAAGCTAGTGCAAAAGCTTGAGGTTGTTCTCCCTTACGAATCAACGAACAATCTCTAATTATGTGACCGGCCTGATGGAAGTTGTAGCAGCTCCTTGGTACAAACTGTGCCTTGGACATTTGTGGCTCTATTTTTATTACCTTAGCAATAGGTGCTTTAACCAACGGCGCTTTCGGCACTTGTTTCTCCCAACTAATGGATAGTTTCGCAAAAAATGCCCCTTCTTCCTACACTTATAAAAAGCAAGACCAGAAATGTCCCTAGGCAGAGGAAATTTTCGCTTGTTCTTTCCAGTTGCTGTAGCAATGGACGGCTTCGGAGCAAAGCTCTCAAATCTCAACCCCACATTCACTAGATTCACGTAAGACCCCAAGATATGATTACCCACATTACCTTTGAACTCCGGGCACATCCCTACGATGATTATCTCATTCCTCTTCAAAGGCGTATCTACAAAATCAAGCCCATACCGAGACAAGGCAGTGAATCGGTTATCATACTCCGCCACTGTCATGGCCGCTTGCTTCAAGTCGATGAAGCTCTTAAACAATAAAATCTTCCCATCTTCTGGGACAAACTTTATCTTAAAACCCTCTTTAAATTGGGCCCAAGTGAAGTCGTTCTCTTAGACATCAGTAGTGATAGTGCTCCACTAATCCATGGCCGCATCCGTTAGATGTCGTGATGCCAACCAACGCTTCATCACGTCATCTAACTCCATGTCCCTAAGTATATGGTGACATATCTTAATCCAAATCTAGACTTCTATGATAATCTCCACACCACTAAACCTTTTACCCCCAACCTTTCATAATCGCGGCAGAGAAAAGCAAAGTTCATCTGAGGCTTGACCTGTACGACCCCCTCTACAATATCCATCCTTAGTTCTACAACTGGAGCAACATTCCCTGGTGCTTGATCTCCACCATTAGTGATGGTACTACCTTGACTACCTCTACCTCCTCATGCATTGACAGCCCTAGTACTCATGAAGCACAAACTGAACATAGCAAAATATATTTAGGATATGAAAGGTTAGAGTTATTCAAAGAAAGAGAATATTCCCAAGGAAAGCTGAAAAAGGGGTATAGGTTTATCGAAAATACAAATACGCTTTTTAGTATACACTTGACTCATTCTAGGGTATCACTTACCCTACCTTCAATGAGCCATACCCAACCGAAGCCAAGGTGTTCGCTAATCCTTGAGCTCTGATACCAAATGTAATGACCTGACTTTTCGACCTTCGAATGTCAACACTAATACATCCACGGTATTTGTGTGCCGAGCAGCCAAGTGTCGAAAAGATAGAAAGTTAGGGTAAACGAAAAGAAAAAGAATAGAAAAAAGACAAGAAGAACGTAATATAAGAACCTCACAGTGGAACGATAATTTATAATATCAAAAAAAAGGTACAAAGGGTTGCTCTAAATGCAAGATTTTTAGAGTTACAAAACATAAGTACTATCATCAGCCTAGATAGTTATAATTGTCTGTCCTTATAAAGTTGATATATGCACATAGCTAAAATGGGACAAATGAAATAGAAATAGATAGATAACGAAAGCGTCCAAGGTAAAACCTGATAGTCAACCTACTCGAAAGAGTACACTAGGAATTTAGGGAAACAAAAACCAAGCATCAGACATAAGTTTGATATGAGAAAACATGAGAGACATGAATATATGTAACGATGACTATTGAGACTGAATGGATTCCCATAACAGTTTTCCCTCAAAAGAAACTAACCATTTGGTAAGTTTAATATAGTGTATGATAGATAATGTCTAGGGTGTAGGATATAATAATATCAAATACTGTGGTGCTTACATTGGTCATACCACAACATATTATGTTACACTCATATTCGCTTAATGGATTTTCCATGGAGATGCCTCGAGTAAACTAAAGCGGATCTCCATGCACAAGGATCAGAAAACCACTTTTGAGCATCGTATATCACTAGATAAAATATATTATAAGCTAAACACAAGTGGCCCATGCCTGTACATACACATGAACCGCGTGGAACAAAATACTATCGACTCTCGGTATCGACATATCGATAAGCATACTTTAGATCTCGTGTCAATAATATCCTGTTGTGGGTCAGCCAAACCCCCAATTGTGTGGCTTACTCTGTCCTTAGACATTTCCGATGTCGAGGTTATGTTTGGCATCTTTCGCACAAGTCTTTATCACTCGAACAGAACACGAATCCTAAATTGGATCCTCCCATCCCAAACAAATGTCGAAACCACACATGGATTTCCATATCTCAACTAATCTCAAAATCACACATGGATTCCCACATCCTGAATAGGTCATGAACATGTACATGTGTTCGAGCATCTTAAACAAATCTCGAATCTCCATATAGATTCCTTTTCTTCAAATGCTTCCAAAACATAGTTATCGTATATTAGTTTTGAAATGTGTATTCAGTAAGTAGAACACTTACCGATACCGGACTCTTCAAAACTAAATAATGAACTTCGGTTAACTCTTTTTCAGTTCTCTTAGAAGTAAGTGAAAGCTAGAGACGTTTCATACCAATACTCCTCCCTAAGGGTTCTTACTACTACAAAATTATGAAGTCTTTCGATTACTTCCTAAGCAAATATTAGGTCAAGTTCGATAATAGACTAATCGATTATCTAATAAAAACAATTGCTTATATAAATCACAATTCATACGCTTAACTCGTGTCCAACATTCCAACTTAACTATTCCTCTCCCAAGATCAAAGCCAGTAAGTTTGGGCACTTGTTGCTCCAAGCCTTACTTAGATACTTCAGTCCTAAATCTCATAAATATATAAGTCTACCTTGTCGGTTTTAGTGTTAAGTATAGTATAAATGATTTATTATAAATAATACGGAATCAACATGATTAACACGTTTCCTAAATTTTCCACTCTCTATTGCTCCATCCCTACTCGACATCAATCTTAACTCTCACAAATAGATAAGATTACTTCATTGCTTATTAGTGTTAAGCATAGTTAATTACTTTTCTAATAATAATTAAACAATCAACCATTTAGCTTTTTATCATTTCTAACCTCTTTCTAAAAACATTTAAAATACTTGCTAATACTTATAATAGGTTTTAAAACACTTATCCAAAATATTACTTAGAAATAACAAATTTGAAAAACCAACAAAACATGGAAAAAGAACATGTTTTATTCTAAAATTTTCTTCTTTAAATATTCACAATTAATTCTTACAAATTCATAAATATCTCAAAGTACTTTTAAAATACTCTAAAAACAGTTAGGCAATACTTTAAAAACAATGAAACAAATCGCTCGAACTTACAGTCCTTTTTGAAACTATTGAAGTTTAAAAATCGAGGTTAAACGGGGAAGTTTTTCACTGGTGATGTTTTGGCCGTTTTCCTGATGTTACTTAACTTTTTACTATTCAAGCTTTTAACAGCAATAAATATACGTATAAACAACGCAAACTTAACAAGAGATCCTTATGGATCTCTCTACAAAGTTCCATAACAGATGTCAAAAACAAGACAATTCCGAACTGCATCCATAGTGACTATCGCTACAAGTACACTTTCAAATCTGAGTCATAACTCAACCTAAGTTCAACTACAACATATGTGCTTTGTTCAAGACCTAGTCATATGTCATATAAGTCCATTCAAATCTATAACGACCCATAAATTTCGGTAGTTTTATTTATTTAATTAACTGAAATTTTGTAAAATTTTAATAATTTAATTCTAAAATAAAAATTCAATATTTGGAATACGTCTAATTAGACATAGGAAATGGTAAATTATCATCAGATAACATGGAAGTTTATTTTATCATGTAATTTTATTTAAAATTTAAATCAGTTAATAATTGATGATAATAAAATATTTTTCAAACTTGAATATTTTTATACAATAAATTTGTAAATCATCTTCTGAGTGAGACATCATATTTCGTTTCTCCAAATTTAGACTGCTATTGCTCCCTTTATCTTATTTTCGGTAACATAGCAGCATTTTCGGTAACATAGCAGCATTTTCGGTACCGATTATTGACTTTTGATGAGACAGTTGTACCACTAATATTTGTATACCATTTTGGTCGTCTCGTCGTACTGATCTCTGAGGTATATTCCATTTTGTGTTTTGAAGTCTGCTACGCAGTAGAATCCGTGTAAGCGGTAACTGTATTGGTAACCTGTTTGTGCCTATTTGCTCCCTATAACCTTTCATTTCCTATTCTGCAAGCCAATAGTCTTCAGCTATTATTATATTCTGATATCCAATGTAACTGGCTTTGATATTCTCAATATTAAATTTATACGCTATTTTGTCCTTTCATTTTCTCCGCTCTTTCATCTAACGTTGCTATTGAGAGAATACAACAAAGGATAGACCATTTGCCTTCTTCTCCATTTACTGCTTATTCGTTCTCTTTGAAAGAGAAAAAACTTTTAGCAGCATCCTTTCGCTTCTCTTTTCCCAGGAAACTCCACGACCATTGCCATATGAACCCGCAGCCTCCGCCTCTCTCTTTGCCTTCATCCCCTCTCCCCTTGAATGAGGCAGCTCACGCAAAACGGAGCCAACTTCCTCCAGCCGAATCAGCCCTGTCTCGTCCAAAGCCTGCTAGCCTCTTCACTCTTTCTTTCGTATGAACAAAGGTATATATATGTTGTTATATATGGTGAGTTTTAAATATTATAAGTTATATATTAGTTTTATATGTAAATATATTGAATATTTGAAATGGGTATGCTCTCGTATATGTAAGTTTATGTGCTAGGTGTAAACTGTTTTATAATTATAGTTGGAGTTTATTTATATTTTATATATATGTTAGTTATAAATTATATTAGTATATTAAGTCATATAATATATTTTAAAACCTTTCAGTTCTGTCAAGTATACTATACACATTTTATAATAAATCGTCTATATAATATTGTTATTCACAGTTTGGGTTATATCATATATATATATGTATATGTATATCATATGTGAGTTTTTTTATGTTGTTTTATATATTTGCATGACATTGTTGTTTTATTGATGTATATAATTATATACATTATTTTATTAGATTTTATATATATTAGTATAGTCAATATTTGTATGATGTGTACATATATATAGAGATATATAACATTTTATAAATTATATGTTTTGAATACGTAAATTTTACATTCTATAAATTATATCTATGGGTATAAGTTATATATTTTATCAACGTGTTATATGTATATTTGTTTAAAATAATATTTTAGTAGAAGCATCAATATATGGTTTGTATTCTGTTGTATATAATATGTTGCATACGTATATAAAAGCTTACATATATATACTTTCCAAAAACCTTGTTAACTATTTCCTATTATATGCTTTAATTTAATGTGAATATATATATATATATATATATTATATATATATTATATGCATAAAGTCTATATGTTGCATTAATATTTTGATATGTATAATCTACACATATAGTCTGCATACAAATTATTTCACTTGTTTACCTATTTTGTTTGCTTTGTGGTCTGCATACATATACTGTATATATATTATGGTTTGTTTGTTTGTATAGCTGCATTATGGATTTTGTTTTAAATTGTTTTAGGTAAGTTTTAAAGTTGCAATTGATGTTATTTATATGTGTACATGTATTGTAATAAAGTATTGACTTTTATAGGATTTATTGTTTTACAATTTTAACATGTATGTCATTTTATATTGGCATATATATATATATATATTAGTTTATATAAGTACACTGGGTTCGTGGTTTTAATAAACATATAGGGATTTTATTTAGAGGTGTTTAGATTTGGTATTTATTTGAAGGTATATATATTATTATTTTAAATATAAGTTCCAAATTTAATATTGCTTTAAGAAAAAAATATAGTAAATGATATAATTCGTTTCAGTCTATAGGAAACAAATTCTGATTTATTTCATCAATTCCTTATCCATCAGCTTTGTCCGTCAAATTCGTGCCCATCTCACATTGCTTTGGAATTCGTTGCTTGCTCTATTGTCAAACTCTCTAGCCTCGAAAGGTGAGCAATCACTCACGATTAACGTTATTATATTTGTTAAATTTGATTTCAATTGAAACGACAATTGAAATATGCTGCTGTTAGTTATTTACATTGCTATATAAATGCTATCTGTTCACCTGTGACATCTGACACCATTATCTGTTATTCATATTGATGATATATGCCTGCTATATTATTATCATATCTGTTATCACTCTACAAGTTCCCTATTAGTATAGAATTCACTATGAGTTGAAATGATACACACCCGAACTATCTGTAGAATAGGGGAAAATTGTTATGGGTTGAAACGATAAACCCAAGCGATTTTCATTGAAATAAATTTGGGATTGCGGGGTTAAATGATATATATCTGTATATATTTAAATTGTGGATTGAAATAATAAATATCTATATCACTTGACCATAGGATAGAAAATTATATACAGACACCGTTGGTCAATATATATATATATATTGAAATGATTTCCAAGGTTTTGAAATTGGATTTATTTAAGAATTATACTCAAAAAAGTTTGATTTGAAATTTATTAAATTTAGGATTTTAAAGATATGATTTTATAACTTGATTTTGATTAAAGGTGATTTAAATGAATATTTCAAATTTACATAAATTGAAATGGTATATTTAGTTTTATTTAAATCCGAAATTTGAAGTTTTATTTAAATGTTATTTGAATAATTAAGTGAATATTTCAAAATGAATAATAGTACAGTGAATTTGATATATATATATATATATATATATATATATGAAATTATTGAATTTAGTTTTGAAAATGTTGAATATGTATAGCTCTGAAATTTATTGAAATTGATATGGCTTATTTTGTGGTTCAAATCTGTATTTTGAAATCGACATAATTTGAAATGGTTTATTTAGAAACTGGATTGAGTTGAATTTGATGAATTGAGATTGAATAAAAATTTTAATTTCAGAACTCAAGTTGATTTGAATCGATTTGTGAAATTTGAGGAAACTATTTTATTATAAAAAGTATATTTAAATTATATGTAAAATTATTTATATATTTCACTTTATAAATTATTTTGATATAAACTATTTTAATATACACTATTTTAAAATACCAACTATTTTATTGTTAAACTATTTAACTTATAACTATTTTATATAAACTATTTTATTTTATAAACTACTTTATTATATATACTATTATTAATATCTAAACTGTTAAAGGAAAGTGTTATGATTTCAAAATGCTATGATTTCAAAATGTTATGATTTCCAATGTGTTAAAATTTCAAAGTGTTTTGGTATCGAAAGTATTATAACTTTGAAAGTACTATGATTTTGAAATGGATATATTTGAAGTAAAAAATGACATTATATTGATATGGTTTTGAAATGAAAATGATATCATATTGATTTGGTTTTGAAATGGAAATGATATCCTATTGATTTGGTTTTGAAATGGAAATGATATTGTATTTATATGGTTTTTTAAATGGAAATGATATTTTGGTTTTGAAGTATAAACTATTTTGAAATGACCGTAGTGTTATAATAACGATTGGTTGTTAAAGAGACCGGGATCGGATATTATCTTACTCTCTGCCAATACCGAAAACTACTTTAACAAACGTGTATGCGGTGGAAATTCCAAAATGTGACGATCCTATATGAGGTATACACGTGGACCCAACTCCCGTTAGTTGGCATAAGGTGGTGAAAATAGGAGCAATCGACGGGCCAAGTGAGGTAGCTCCTCCGATCGGACACACTCCTTTTATACTATATTCTGACTTTGTGATTGATTTGGTGGACACTTTTGATTTTTTGATTTGGGAATGTGGCTCGAGGTGGGCGGTAGTGGCTGCTATGCGTTACCACCAGCCCAGAAGTGTAATTGGTATATCTAACCTGGCATTGCCTAGTTATGCCATGTCACCTACCCTAACGAGACCACTACTAGTTTGTTTTGTGTCATTCCTATGGAGTATCCTGTGGTAGCCTCCCGATCTGGAGGTATTACGGTACTGCATAAACTATTGGCACTATAAAATGTGTTAAGGTGGAAAATGTAAAGCCTTAATGCTATTTTTAAATAGTATACTTTACTATAGACATTATTATAATAGTGTATATTACTACATAGTAGATAGTTTAACTGATCCTTAGAGGATGGTTATCCTAACATCCTTTGAGTTACTTGTATTTCGGTTGATATTTCACTTGAGTTAGATTTATTGATATAAGAATGTTAATCCTGACTCAAGTGTTTTGTGTTTTGCTTTAAGCCTGGGTCAGACTGAGTCATACAGCTTTGAGACTCACCTTTGAAGTTGGAGCTTTGTTTGGAGATCCATCTACATCTTTTCAGCTTGCAGTTATTCAGTTGATTTCAATGATGTATTCTGATCTTGTATTTAACTATTGTATTTGAAACTTCTATTGTATCTTATTGAATTTTATTATATATATAGTAGCTTCATGAACTACTATTCATTTTGTTTCCGCTGCATATTGTATATTACTTTGTGACTGTGATTCTGTAATTTATTTATTTACTGTATATGCTGAGTTTTGCCAATATAAATTAACAATATGATATTTTGAGCAATTCTAGTCCGACATGTGCGAATGCGAATGGCACGAAATACCGAGATGTTACAAAATCCATATATGGATCCTATGTGCTACTTGTTTCTAAAACATGGATCAAAATCAATGTTTTCAACATATGTCGCTTAACAATTCAAACAACTTTAACACACAAAAATATAATCAAACATGAGTTATATTATCAATCCAAGTGGTGAGTTAGTGCACCTTAAACCCAACAAACAACCAAGACTAAGCACTCAAGTTCAAACCCAAGCTAGCAAACTCCTTTCTCTCCTTCCTTTCCTTGCTTTGCCATGCTCCATTGCCTCCTAATGCTCACAGCCTAGGTTGTAGGGAGAGTTTGGCTTTTCTTTTTTGCAATCTAACAAGGTATATGGTGTTATTATGTGGTGGTAAGGTCTTACTCCAAATTTGAGATGATTTGGACAAATTATTTGCTTCAGCAATTTAAGATGAAGATGACATTGAAAATTTTCTATTAAGCTTTGGAATATTTTTGATATATTTCCTAAGGGTGTACCCCTCCTTATATAGGCTTAAGAATGGTGATGGGAAAATTCCAAAAAGCCCTCAAAATCCTAATGCATTAATTTCTTCTTATCATGACAACTTTATGTCACTTCTCCTTTATATCACTTCTCCTTTATGGCTAATTACGCTTATACCCTTCTCATAATATTATCTGTTATCCTAATAGAAATTTCTAGAATTTTTCATTATTTATGAAGAGGAGAGTCTATTAATTAGTTGCAAATGTGTTTGTTTGATCATTAGTTAAGTGCATGATAGTTCGAACAACTTATATCGATCGAAAAGCGGTTTACCGATAAGCCAATTTTCGGTCACATTATCGATTTTTCTTCAAAGAATATATTTCTGTAAACACTTTTCATAAAAAAGTTTCTTAACATTATTTATTAATTAAATGATGTTAAATAAGGTTATAAAATCAAATTTATAACACCTAAACATATAACAAAATGTATCGATATTTGAAGACGAAATGTTTGAATTTCTATGCCGCTACAAAGATATTCCAGATAAATTATAAAGTCGTAGAATTTTTGTTAAAGTCCTGATAGCATTTTTTTGATCTCTCTCTCTCTATTTAAAATAATTTTTAAATGTTTTTCAACAATCCTGGTTTTAAAATAATCCATTCAAAATATCTCTCAAAATGGTTTTCAATCTCTTATACTTATAAAGATATTATTTTAGTGTTTTTAAGTTTATAAATATTGAATTTTTGTGTATACTTTAATAAATTATAATTATATTGATTATCTATATACATATAATCTTTACATTATATTCAAATTTTCAAAATTATTGTATAAAGTTTTATTATGATTAAAATATTTATAAACCATACTTAAATGATTTTACAAAGTATCAAATTATTTTATAAAGCAACGTATTTTCAAAGTAGTATTTATAAAGTGTTTTTCAATTTTTTGAAGGATATGTCGACATATCCAATTCTTATATGTTGACTTAGTGGCTATAGTTTTCAAAATTCAAATTTGAATGGATGTGTCTTTTTGTTGTACTCTTTATAAATGGACATGGCCGTCGTTTCCCTACTAGACTTCTAAATGAATTTTCAACATCTAATTTCTTATTATTCTCTCCTTTTTTCACTCTCTCAGTTTCTAAATCAAAATATACCCTAATTCTATCGAAATTCAACTAGAATCAAATTCAATCATCACTAGTTTGATTCTCCTTCATCTACTCTCTGATTTATCTCATCTCTCTCACCCAAACCAAGACCAAAGTGTTATTCAAGAGTTATAGGATCAATTATAATCAAGGTCAATGACCTAAGTCCTTAAAACTCTATCAAATCATATTTCTATACTTATGGGTGTTATTGTAGCCCATAAAATCAATTGGGTGTGCTAAGTAGCCTATAAATCTAAGTGGTGTGCTTGTAGTCTGGAAATCAAGTGACTCTACCCAAAGGTCGAGATTCTGGATGTGTGTCTCGTAGTCTTGGAATCGAGGTTGTATTTGCATTTACTAGTTAAATAGAAATCCATACAAGGAATTGTGCTAGACTGAATGTAGGGTAGCTCTGCACCAGTATAAAATCCTAGTATGTTCTTTTCTTTTTTACTTTTACTTCATTTGCTTTTATCTGCACTTTGATTCTATGATTATTTTTGTGATTGTTAATTACACCATTCCAAGTATAATCTTAAAGAATTTGAATTTTTTTATATAATCCATTAAACACTATTCACCCCTCTCTAGTGTTAATTTAGCCTTAAGATTCATATTCCGCTGACTTATATTTAGCATTGGTTTTCAAAGTATTCATAATTTGATTTTTTTTAAGTTTCAATGGAAACTTTTGATAACATTTTTAACACTGTTTTCTAATATATAATTTGCAAAATCATCATAATTCATAAATTTTCATCTATGCACTATAATAGATCTTGTGATCTTTTGGAAAGGTATGAATTATAGGAACATATGTGTTGCATGGCTATTGATGAACAGACACCTAATGATCAAACTCTATAGATCAAAAAGGACAAATGGATATTGGATAATGGATGCTCAAGACATATGAACGGAAATCTAGAGATTTTGAAAGATATAGTTTACAAAGATGGTGGATCTGTAAATTATGGAGACAACTCTAAAGGATATGTGATAGGCATCGGCAATGTCAGTAATTATAAAACTCGTACTATTTCTAATGTTTTGTTAGTTAGGAATTTAAAGCAAAATCTATTGAGTATTAGTCAACTTTGTGATAAGGGTGTCAAAATTAAATCTGTAAAAGATAAATGTCACATTGATGATAATGAGTCAAATATTATCTTTGAAGGTATTAGGAAAAGAAACATCTAAAAATTAATTATGAAATCTCAAATGATAATTTTTGTCTTTTGGCTGAATGAAGTGATCCTTGGATTTGGCATAAAAGATTTGATCATTTAATTTCAAACCGATATCTAAAATTTCTAAAAATGTTCTAGTTAGAGGTCTTCCTAAAATGAATTTTAAGGTTAATAATTTATGTGCGTGTCAATTAGGGAAACTAAGAAAAAGTTCTTTTAAATCAAAAGATATGATATCTACCTCTCAAACCCTTGAACTTCTCTGCTTAGATCTTTTCGATCCCTCACAGATATAATTTATAAATCATAGTAGATATGTATTTATAATTGTAGATGATTATTCTAGGTTTACCTGGGCGATTTTCCTAAACTTAAAAGTTATGCATTTGAAATATTTAAAATCTTTGTTAAACGAATTCAAAATCAAACGACTAGTAAAATTAAAATTATTCGGAGTAATCATGGTGGAGAATTCAAAAATGAAAATTTTGAGAATTTCCGTTATAAGAAAGTTATAACTCATAATTTTTCATTTCCAAGAGCTCAACAACAAAACAGAGTGGTTTAACGTAAAAATAGGATGATTCAAGCATGCACTAGAACTATGCTAAATGATAATAATTTACCTAATTTTTTTGGACTGAAGCAGTTGGTACCTGCATGTTATATATTAAATAGAATTTTAATAAGACCATTAACTAAGTAAACATCATACGAATTATTTTATAATAAAAAAGCTAAAGTATCATACTTTAGAGTTTTTGGTAGTACATGTTTTATTTCAAATACTAAATATAATTTAGATAAATTTGATGCTAAATTAGATAAATGAATCTTTATTGGATATTGAAATAGAAGTAAAACTTATAGAGTTTTAAATACCAGAACTAATACCATTGAAGAGATATTACATGTCTCATTTGATGAGAATTTTAAAGTTTATAATCCAAATATTGATGAAGACAAAAATATTGATAACTCAAACGAAACTAGTAACGATGAGATTATCGAAAAAATGAAAATAATAATAATACAAAAAATCATATCAAAATAAAAGAACATGATACGTGAAAGATCATCTTATAGAAAATATATTTGGAAATATTGAATATAATTGTTAAAAATAGAAATCAACTAAATAAAACGAGTAACGTTGCTTTTATTTCAACTATTGATCCTAAAAATCCAAAGGAAGCATCAACTAATAATTCATGGATTCTTGCTATGCAAAAGGAACTGAATCAATTAATGTTTGGAAATTAGTCCCAACACCTAAGGACAAATCCATAATAGAATCTAAATGGTTATATAGAAACAAATGAATGAAAAAAGAGAGGTTGTTAGAAATAAAGCTTGATTAGTTGCATAAGGTTACCGTCAAGAAAAATGGATAGATTTTGATGAAACCTTTGCATCCATAGCAAGATTAGAAGCTATACGAATTTTACTTGCCTTCACTAATCATAATAATTTTAAGTTATATCAAATGGATATTAAAAGTGCATTTTTAAATGGTTTTATGTAACACCCTGATATTTTATGGGAAATATAATTAAAAATAATTAAAAGCGCATTTCATACAGTGGTAAAGGCGCATGTTGACTTCCTTAGTGACCAGGGATCAAATCTCGTTGTTGCTCAAAATTTGGAGTGATGTTTTTTAGCTGGTTCGTTTTCAGCAATTTTCCTACGTATTTCAGCATTGTTTTTGAAATGTAGTGGCTTTCCATTCGCTCCAGTGATGTAATATGATGAGATGGCTAAATTTTATTGGTTGAGTGATGTATATGGGCTAGAATGGATAACCATTAAGTGTATAAAAGAACCAGATTTAATCTAGAATAATCTAATGGAATATATTCAGTCAAACAATCTATAAATAAACCATCTAAACTAAACCTAATCTCTTATTCAGCTGTCACCGTAATTCTACAACAAAATTAGTGTGTATCACTCTTCCTCCTTTTCTCTACTAAATAAACAAATTTCTGCGAAATTAAATTATCTATATATATTCAAGAAATTTAGGGAATTTATAAGAATCAAATGGAGAAAGATTAAAGAAAAACTTTTTTCAAATTCATGCAAGCTCAAGTGCCAGGTGAGTGGGAATTAATATTAAATAGAAAAATAAAGTAGTTCAATTTCAGTTCTTTTCTGGCACATTAATATGAACTAATTTCTGTTATTAATTGAGAATAGTTGTAAATTATTGCAACGTCTTCTTCTTACACTTCTCAAACCTAATTCATATTTGGTTTAAAATATAGGACATATAAATTGTCTTTTCACGTTTTATGGCATAAATAAGATTGAAATTTATGTAAATTATTGTATCTTTTTCTTCTTCCACTTCTTAGTTCTAATTCATGTTTAGGTTGAAATTTGGAACAAAATGTTTCTTAGCATGAATAAGATTGGTTTAATTAAATTGAGTTAGAATTGTTATTTAATTTCTAATGGTAGAACAGGTTAGTTGAATGAATTCAGAATATGTTACCTGAATAAAATTATGATTTTGATTAATATAATTACATAATTTTGAATGTGGTTTTGGAACAAAATTAGGAAGTCTAATTGGCATAATTGTTTGTTTCATATATGGCTTAAAAATGTAAAAGTGGAATTTTGTGTAATTAAATGGTTTGTGGCTATTGGATAAAATTTTGTACAGATTAAATCTCTAAAAGGAGAACGTAAAATTGGGTGGAAAAAATATAAATTAACTGAACCGTAAAGGCTAGTGTAAATCCATGACAAAATGGCATAAAAATTACAGACAAACCATACAAACTGAATGGATGTGAAATTGAAATACCATTTACGTAAGAAAAAGAAAAATAGTGAAATAACCCAATTGGATGTAAAAATGGCCTAAAGCAGATTAATGGAAATAAAAACTATGTAAAGTGTAATGCTAAAATTAAGTAATCTAGAAGCGATTTGGTATGCAGACCTTGTAAAGGTCTGGATAGGTGTTTCATGTAGTTAAGATAAAATATAGTTTTGGTTGTACGTACTAGGAGTGGGCAAGTAGGTTCGCAAGGATGTTTGTTACCTTTCATAGGTTGCTAGTTTGTAGGATAGATAGCATCCACAATTATAGGCTTCTTCAAGCAAATCAATGTGGACGGAACATGACATGTGTGCTTCGGCGTAGGCATTTTTAGGCAGATCATTGGAGGATTTTGTGCAACCGACCCAGCTGCAGACGCTCTTTCGGAGGACCGACATTTTGGATAGGGGAAAGTCCTTGTTGGTGACCAAGGAGACAGGAGGATAGGAGTCCAGTTTGGCAAGGAGCCTGAGCACAACTTCAGGGTCCTGCGAGCTTGTTTGAGTCGGCGCCGGTCAGACTTACGAGGCATTTAGTCACAGTGCATGGGTGAAAAGCATGACTTTCATGCTATAGCACGTAGATAGGTAAGCACAGCAGGTCGACAGGCCGATTGACGTTAAGTATCACTGCATGGCCAACTTCCCTAGAGTGACCATGTACTTGACTTCTTAGGAACTGTATCTAAGAAGGATTACTATATAATACACGTCCAAGTGGACTTGCACCGATCGCTTGGGATTTAGACTTTATATATCATGACATATACGCTATTGTTTTCAACGAGCACTTTATTTTCTTCAATTCATTTAAACCATTCTGATGATTATTATATTTGTTGTTATTTATGCAAATGTTAGTTACTTTTCTTCCTTACCTTAGTATTTCAACATTTCAATTGAAATTTTATCAAACTTCTTAGTTTTATTCTTCCATGAGCAAAATTCTGGTCAGTCTTATAATTCACCATGTCCCTAGAGAATGTGAAGAACTATACTTGGACAATTTACATATCTATGACATGTTCATTATTGTATTTATTTTGTTAATGTATTTATAAAAATGCATGAATGTACTTGTCACACTTGGTCGACGAATGAAACTTGGCTTATTCTAATATTAGATATGATGGTTTGATACCCATTCACTAATTCTGACTTTATTATTAACATAACTGATCTATTTTATAGGCTTTGCATTTGATTGAACAAATCAGTAACCAAGTATGAAATCTGTAATGGATACAGATTATCATATATATTGACTAAGCAAACAATTAAACTTTTCATATTCGATATGTGTTGGTTCAAGACAAGCAAAGGCTAAATTCAAATTTATCATTCCGCAAATTCATAATATGCTGTAAATAAAAAACTCAATGATTTCAGATACGATGTATGGTCAACTTTAAAGTTATTTGTATTTTACGTTGTTTATAGTGTATAGGAAGAAATAGAAAACCCACTATTCATCTTAATTTAATGTTTGTCGGATGCATGTATTGGGTGCACAAAAAATAATAATATGAAATTATTTCATCTTTATGCTGAAACTGCATCTCTATCACAACAATTTGTGAAACAATAGCCTAAATGATGACTAAATAAATGTACAATATTTTCTAGTGTTGTTCAAACCTTCATGCAAATACTATTCTTTCTCAAGCATATTCTAGCTTTATCACCATTCACCATCTTATAACACAACACAACTCTCATTTTAAATAAATATGGACCTATATTGGCTAGCTTCAAAACCAATAAATGTAAATAATTATCGATGTTTAATAACACTTCCAAAATCATTTGTCATTGTCTAACATGTATAAGATTCAACATTATGAATTTTTATTTTTTAATTTGCATTGTACCACTATATTAATACCCAATTCTGAATCTTGACTATAGTGGACAGATATAGTACGGTTAGCTTTATCAAACATGATTGTCTTCATCGTTTTCCTTTTTATTTCTTTCTAACTCTACACCTTTCTTTCAGTCCATGGTTGTTCCCACAAACAATGAAAAGTAAAGCTCTTTTAAGCTTCATTTTGTTCCTACCATTGCTACTTTCACCTGTATTTTTAAACATTCCACCCCCACAAAACGAAGAATTCCTCAGCCTTATAGTGTTCAAATCCTCACTTCAAGACCCTTACTCTTCACTTTCATCATGGCTACCCTCCGACTAAAGCCCTTGCTTATGGAAATATGTACAATGCTTCCAAAATCATTTGCCTTTCCTTGGACTCCTTATCACTCTACGGCTCTCCTATTTCTCTCGACCTTGGTCAACTTCAATCCTTAGTCACTTTCCCAATCCTGAAACTTCTCTGGTCATATTCAACCTAGGCTTTCTTGTTTGCCTAAGTTTCAAGTTCTTGACCTTTCTAGAAACTTCCCTTCAGGTCAAATACCTGAAGATACTGGCAGTGTACCATCTCTTTGTATGTTGGACCCGTCATTTAGTTCCCTTTTAGGCTTTATTCCAGCATCCATTTTCTCATATTCGACATGTTCAAACCTAAAATTTCTTTTGTTCTCCGATGACAATATTGAAGGGTAGATCCCTACAGCTTTATCACAATATATATTTCTTTTCCATCTGAATATTTCCAATAATAAGCTTTCTGTTCCTGTTGATTTTGCTTTCTCGGTGGTTTTGGTTTTTGGACGATGAAGAAATGTTTAGAACCGAGTCTTCAAACCACGTATTTTAGACTACTATCTCATAAGTCATAGTGACAAAGCCGAGTCACTAACATGTTTTTTGTTGTTGGATAATTGAAGTTATGAATTCAAGAATGGTGTTCACATTGAGGATTGATGTAAAATTCTTACCTTTATGATTCTAAGAAATAACATTGACCTTGAAGGCTCTGTAAAAAAATTCCAATCAAAAGGAGGGGCTTTGTCACGGACCTGAAGGTTTGGTGAAAAATTTGTCAATTAACAATTTAAATGTATGTGAAAAGCCACTACTCTCTCCACTCATAGGGAAATTATATACATGCTATAAGGTTGCTGACTGCATCCTATACAAAGGTTGTACATCATTTTTGTTAGAGTTAGTTATTTGGATTGCGTTATAAAATCATCATTACCATGTCATATTTTAGCAAAAAAAATTCTTGTAACCGTTATTTTTGTTCAACTATTTGGAGTGATTTTTTTTCACTTCACTCTGTCTACAAACTAAGGTTACATAAGAATGTAAAGCAACAGAAGCCATCATATTGGAAGTACTTAAATTCCATATCAGCAGATTATGAATCAAAAATACACAAAAATAAGTAAAGAGCCTAGATACTTTGCGAAATCCATAAGAATAAATGAATAATAATCAAAAAAACCTAGATCTTAACTTTTTTATCTTCATTGAGTTAGGAAACTGAAGCCACTTCTATGCGCAATTGACAATCAAAGTTGGAGAAGATATCAGTGGATAATCGTTCGATAGTCGATGGTTGACAATCGGTGGTCGATAATCGGCGCTGAAGAAGATGGTTGATCTGTAATCGCAATTTAACTAGGATTTTTTTGGAATCGAAGTTGAAGAAGATAGTTCGCATGAATTAGGTTTTACTTACGGCTGGCGTGATAGGACTGTTTACGGACGAACAAATCTTAAAAGGGTAATTTGGGAATTTCAAAAAGACGTGGTGATATTAGTGGGATGAATTTTCATTATTAATAGTAAATATTATTCACCCTCTGCGATATCCGGGGAAGACCTGGAATTAAACTATTTTATTCTTTCTACTTTATTTTATTTCTCATTCAATAGACTTTATGTCTGACCCATTCCTATTTTTCATTTTTTCCCCAAATCACAGGAAGGCAGGTCTAGTTTGCAGTTCTTTGCAGCTTGGAGGGTCATTGGAGTAGTTATTATCTTCAGCTTTGGTTGTTTTGTTTCATGTACTTCGTTTCTCTTTTTCATACTTTACTCTATATATGGGGACCTATATTGTAAACTTATATTTTATGTTTTGGCGGAGACTGCTTGGTACTTATGGTTTCAAAAATAAATTTGGGATAATGTTGTTTTTAATGAAGATGATTTTCTATTAATTTATAATTAGTGAATATTTTCTTTCGCTGTAATATATTAATCATTTTGTGCTGTTGCTTTAGTCTCTGTGCTATGTTATGGATTTTTATTTCACCCGACCACCCGTGCTTCTAGTCATGTCCGATTTTCAGGATGCCTAAAGGTGCGTGGTGTCACAGTTGGTACAGAGCTAAGGTTTTGGTAATCCTAAAATTATTTTAAAAATATATTAGTTTTCGAATAATTTTTAAAGGGTATTCCAAATAATACTTTAAAAAGTATATGCACGTATTTTAGAAAGAAAAGAAATTTTAGAAATGGGTCCTTCATATCTCTTCCTCCCCATCTATTGAACTATTTATGGAGTGCCAAATCCCCTTTTTTTAATATCCACAGATAGAAATGTCCGAGCCGCAAGATATCCCCAAAGTTCCAAGCCTTAATATGCCTCCTTGGTTCAGACATTATTTGTAGGCTACTTCATGAGCGGAGCCACCAGCTAAGGATGCTGCTCCGATAGAAGGGGATTCAGCTCGTCCACTAGGCATTCTCGATTTTCCCAAGTTGTACAAAGACTACACTAGCTTAGGAGGCAAGCCGTTTCTTAGCACCGAGTCATATACTAAGGCGAGAGCTTGGATCCGTAGTTGTGAGCGGATATTTGAACTTATGAGATTGGAGGACTTGGCTCGAAGGCAGTTGGCTTCATGGCAGTAGTAGGGAGAGGCTCTTTGTTGGTAAGAGATTGTGCAGGCTGGGGCTGATAATTTAACTTGGGTGGGTTTTTGTACTAAGTTTGAGAGGAAATTCTCATCGCAGGCTGAAGAGGGAGTGCAACAAGAGAAATTTATACAACCAAAGAAAATGGATATAACAGTTAAGGAATATGTTAATCAATTAATGAGCTTGCCAGATTTAGACTAGACTTGATCAATACTCCTCACAATAAGGTGTTGAAGTTCGCTAAGGGTTTAAGTTTGTCACTGTAAAGTTTAGTGATGAGCCACATTCCGATGGGAGCCACTTTTGAGGGATTGGTAGAGATGGCTTTACTTGCTGGTTCTGAGAAGAAAGGAGATGTGGAGCAAAAGTGTGATGGGAAGAAGAAGTGGAAAGGAAAGAGGAGAGGAGGAGGATCGGGTGGAAAAAGGAAAGTTCCAAGGAAGGACTAGAAGTGTAATATTTGTGAAACCAGGTCATCTTGCTAAGAATTGTAGAGGGGTAGGAGAGCGACTGAGACTGAGGTGCTATCTTTGCGATCTAGTGGGGCATATGAAAAAGGACTGTACGTTGAATCCCAAGGACACAGTTCACAGACACCTTCACAGCTTGTTAGTCTTATGCTTTAGAGGCAGCTCCATCCTCTAGTACTCATCCGGTTGTGGACAAGAGAAAGAAGGTGATCATCGAAGATGTGTTATCTATCTCTGATTTTCCTTTTTGTACCCTATTTGATTCTGGAGCTTCGCTCTTTTATATGTAGTACTCTTGTAGAGAGTTTTGGTCTTAATGCTTGCTTAGTGACCGACTCGATATTAGTATCAAATCCCGTTGAGGATCGACCTATTTTTCCATGTTATGTCGGGATTTGAAATAGTTTATTTTAGGGGTAGAGTTTGACTGTAGCGCCTTTGTATTGGGCTTTTCCAGGTTCGGGTTGATTCTAGGTATGGATTGGCTATCCATGTATGGTGCTGTTCTTGATTGCGATAAGAGGATAGTGAGGTTAGGCACTTGTAGTGGACGTACCTCAGAGGTATCTTGTGACCTTAGAGGATCATTCACGTTGAGCTACCTTTATTCTCTTGACTTATCGCCCGATAGTTTGAGTTTGGTACCCATTGTTAGAGACATTCTAGATGTGTTTGAGGAGGTTGCTACCTTCCACCTCGAAGAGAGATCAAGTTCAAGATTTATCTTGTCGATAATGCCAAACCGGTTGCTTTACCGATAAGGCATATGGCTCCTAAGGAACGTCGTGAGTTGAGCAAGCAGATTGGAGAGATTTTGGAGAAGGGCTTCATTCGTAGGAGCATTTTTGAGTGGGAAGCATCCATCGTCTTTGCCACTAAGGTGGATGGCTCTCTCAGGCTTTGTGTGGATTATAGGTAGCTTAATAAGCTGAAGAAGAAGGATTATTATCCTCTTCCTCGTATAGACAATCTCTTCGACCAGCAAGTAGGAGCTAAGGTATTTTGTAGCTCGATTTGGCCACGGTATTTCATCAGTTACATGTGGCAGAGGATAGCATCGAGCAGACTGCGTTTAGGACTTCGAATGGGATATTTGAGTGGTTATTCATGCCATTTAGGCTAATCAATGCTCCGACATATTTTATGGACCTGATGAGTCGACTATTTCGCAAATCGTCGAGCAAGTTTGTGGTGGTGTCCATCGATGACATTTTGGTTTATTCGTGAAGCAAGGAGGAGCATACTGTTTATTTAGAAGAAGTGCTTAGGACCCTGCTAGCACATAAGTTGATGCTGAAGTTCTCCAAGTGCCAAATTTGGAGGGATGAGGTTCACTTTTTAGGATATATCGTTTTGGAGGATGGACTTGCAGGAGATCCGACGAAAGTGGCAGTAGTACAGGATTGACAGACCCCTAAAAATGCCACGGACATAAGGAGTTTCCTTGGTCTTGCGGCTATTATAGGAAGTTGATTATGGACTTTGTAAGGATATCGGCTCCACTTACCCACCTTGCCAAGAAGAACTCAGCTTTTGTTTGGGATGCCAAGTGTGAGGATGCCTTTGGTCGATTGAATGAACCTTTGACTATCGTGCCCGTATTGGTATTACCGGACGGAACAAGCCTTAGTTTTTACGGATGCTTGTGGTACGGGGCTAGGGGAGGTACTTATGCAAGAGGGTAGGGTAGTGTGCTATGCGAGTAGACAATGGAAAACGCATGAGAAGAACTACCTGATGCATGATCTTGAGTTGGCAGCTATAGTTTTTGCTCTCAAGTCTTGGACGCACTATCTCTTTGGAGAAAGATTTGAGATTTTCATGGATCATAAGTCTTTGAAGTGTCTATTCACTCAGAAAGACTTGAATTTGAGACAGCAAAGGTGGATGGAGTTTTTAGCCTCTTATGACTTTGAGATTTCCTATACCCCTGGCAAGGGTAATGTAGTGGCACATGCGTTAAGTAGATGCAAAGTGGTTTGAAGTCCTCTGTTTTTGTAATGGAAGCATTTGAATTACATTTCTATCTTTGATTTTAGTCCTCCATAGGATTTAGCTCTGGGATTGTTAGCAGCCCTCGATGTCCAACCTACTTTAATGGAGCAGATTGGAGCAAGGCAAGGTGAGGGCAAAGAGTTAATGAACATTTTAAATAGGCTTAATAGAGGAGAGTCATCACCACATCTTAGGTGTTATACCATAGATACTAGGGGATGGCTTAGAAGGGATGGTAGACTTTGTGTTCCCCGCGGTGAGGGCTTAATAGATGTGGTGTTGGATGAGTTACATCATTCTAGGATGACAGTGCACCCCGGTGGTGATAAGATGTACCAGGATATGAAGAGGGTATTATATTGTCCCAGAATGAAGAAGAGGGTGGTGAAGTATGTATCGAAGTGCATCACTTGCCAAAGGGTAAAGGCGAAACAGAAGAAGCCCGAAGGACTGTTGCAGCCATTGGATATTCCATTATGGGAATATGAGAGCATCTCTATGAACTTCGTGGATGGATTACCAAGGTCATGGAGAGGGACCACGAGCATTTAGGTCATTGTGGATAGACTGACAAAGAGCGCTCATTTTATACCCATTAAGAGTAATAGGACGACAACTTCTTTGCGACTCTTTATTTAAGAGAGATAGTTAGGCTTCATGGAGTTCCCACCAGTATTGTGAGCGATAGAGATCCATTATTCACCAGCAAGTTTTGGAGGAGTCTTCAGCATGCCTTAGGAAAAGAATTGAATCTAAATATGGCATATCACCCTCAGACAGATGGACAAACTGAGAGGGTAAACTGGGTTTTGGAAGTTTTGCTCAGATTGTGCATCATTGACTTCGAAGGCACTTGGGAAGACCACCTACCTTTGGTGGAGTTCGCGTATAATAATAGTAATTAAGCAAGCATTGGGATGGCACTGTTCAAGGCCCTCTATGGAAGACCATGTAGATCACCAGCCTGTTGGTAGGATACCACCGAGAGGAACTTGCTTGGACAGACTTGGTGAGGGAAACTTCCGCGGAGGGGGATTTGATTCGCAAGAGGTTGAAGATTGCACAAGATAGACAAAAGTCATATGCCGACAGAAGACGTCCATATTTGGAGTTTAAAGTTGGAGATATGGTTTTTGTCAAGGTTTATCCTCTGAGAAGCATTATGGGATTTGGCTCCGTGGGTAAGTTGGCACCGAGATTTATAGGACCCTACCCTATTACTGCACGGATTGGAAACGTGGCATATAGAGTTGATCTTCCAGATAAGTTGGCAGGAGTTCGCGATGTTTTTCATGTTTTGCATCTGAGGAAGTGTCTACATGATTCCGTAGTAGTAGTAGTAGAACCCGATCAGCTAAAGAAAGTGGAGGTAGAGCACGAATCACTTGTGTATCGTACACATACCAATATATTGGAACACGGCATCAAGAGATTACACAACAAAGGAGTTCGTCTAGTGAAGGTTTAGTGGGGAGATGACCCTAAAGATTGCACATGGGAAACTGAGGAGAGAATTCAAACTCTTACCCTTTTCTATTTTAAGGTACACTTCAAATATCCTATCTTTGATCTTTTCTTAATTAGGGTTTTTTCGATAATCTTTAGGTGAAAGCTATGGATAGTAGCTTGGTTGCAAACATGTCATTAGGGCATGTTATGTTTGATGGATGAAAATGATTGCAAGTGGGTGCCAATGTTTGCAAATGGACGTATTTCATGCACTAGATAGATATTTATTAGGATAATCAGCCAACTTGGTACACACACCTGCATTTGTGTGCCTGTTATCTATTGCATTTGCACATAGTTGTGTGTGTATATCTGTGTGTGTGCACACGTGGGTGTGTGTGCGTGCACGTACGTGTGTGCTCATGTATATAAATGGATGTTGCAAATGGATGGTGCTTTTGGGTGAATGATTGAAACATACATATAGAATTATCAATTATACTAAGGTAATTGCATACATTTGGTTGCATGGCATAAGCATACTTGCATTATAGGAGGTCAACTGAATTAGTAGATCGACTACCTTTTCGTATTGGGTAAGTTCAAATGCATTTCACTTTGCATAAATCATAAATTGCATTAGTTAAAAATAAGGACAATGGTAGAAATTAATGGTGGTTGAGTAGGCAGATGTAGTTCTTGGATGCTGGTTGTTAATTACGTCCTTCCGTCTTTGGAGATTTCAGGGACGAAACCTTTAAGGGGGGAGAATGTAACACCCCGATATTTATGGGAAATATAATTAAAAAGAAATTAAAGGCGCATTTGGTACAGTGGTAAAGGCGAATGTTGCCTTCCTTAGTGACTAGGGATCAAGTCACGTTGCCGCCTAAAATACGGAGCGATGTTTTTTTAGCCGGTTCGTTTACAGTCAATTTCCTACATATTTCAGCATTGTTTCTGACAAGTGGTGGCTTCATATTCGCTCCAGTGATGTAATAGAATGAGATGGATAAATTTTATTGCATGAATGATGTGTATAGGCTAGAATGGATAACCATTAAGTGTATAAAAGAACCAAATTTAATCTAAAATAATCTAATGAATTATATTCACTCAGACAATCTATAAATAAACCATCTAACCTAAACCTAATCTCTAATTTAGCCGTCGCCATAATTCTACAGTAAAATTAGTGCGTATTATTCTATCTCCATTTCTCTACTAAATAAACAAATCTCTATCAAATTAAATTATCTATATATATATTCAAGCATTCTGGGGAATTTAGAAGAATCAAAGGGAGAAAGATCAAAGCAAATCTTTTTTCAAATTTATGCAAGATTAAGTGCCAGGTGAGTGGGAGTTAATATGAAATAGAAAAATAAAGTAGTTCAATTTTAGTTCTTTTCTAGCACATTAACATGAATTGATTTATGTTATTAATTGAGAATAGATGTAAATTTTTGCAAACTCTTTTTTTCTTACACTTCTCAAATCTAATTCATGTTTAGTTTAAAATATGGGACATACAAATTGTCTATTCACGTTTTATGGCATAAACAAGATTGAAATTTATGTAAATTATTATATTTTTTTCTTCCACTTCTTAATTCTAATTCATATTTGGGTTGAAATTTGGAACAAACAAATTGTTATTCATGTTTCATAGCGTAAGTAAGATTGGTTTTATAAAATTGAATTAGAATTGTTATTCAATTTCTAATGGTAGAACAGGTTAGTTGAATAAATTTAGAATATATTATTTGAATAAAATTATGGTTTTGATTGATATAGTTACATAATTTTGTATATGGTTTTGGAACAAATTAGGAAGTCTAATTGGCATAATTGTTTGTTTCATATGTGGCCTAAAAATGTAAAAGTGAAATTTTGTGTAATCAAATGGTTTGTGGCTATTGGATAAAAAATTTGTACAGATTAAATCTCTAAAAGTAGAACGTAAATTAGGGTGGGAAAAAAATGTAAATTAAATGGACCCTAAAGGATAGTGTAAATCTGTAATAAAATGACGTAAAGATTACAGACAAACCATACGGACTAAACGGACGTGAAATTGAAATACCATTTATGTACGAAAAAAGGAGATTGTGAAATAACCAAATCAAATGTAAAAATGGCCTAAAGCAGATTAATGGAAATAAACAGTATGTAAACTGTAACGATAAAATTAATTAATCTGGAAGCGATTTGGTAGGTAGACCTTGTAAAGGTCTGGATATGTGTTTGATGTAGCTAAGACCAAAATTTAGTTTTGGTTGTACGTACTCGGAGCGAGCAAGTAGGTTTGCAATGATGTTTGTTACCTTTCATAGGTTGGTAGTACGTAGAATAAACAGCATCCGCAATCGTAGGCTTCTTCAGGCAGATCGACGCAGACGGAACATGATAAGCGTGCTCTGGTGTAGGCTTCTTTAGGCAGATCGTTGGAGGATTTTGCACAGACGATCCAGCTGCGGGTGCTCTTTTGGAGGATCGACACTTTGGATAGGGGCATGTCCATATTGGTAAGGAGACAGGAGGATAGGTGTCCAGTTTGGTAGCATGCGCGCAACTTCAGGGTCCTACGAGGTTGTTTGAGTCGACATCGGTCAGACGTAAGAGGCATTTAGTCACAGTGCTTGGGTGAAGAGCATGACTTTCACGTTATAGCACATGGATAGGTAAGGATAGCAGGTCCGACAGGCCGATGGACATTTAGTATCACTGCATGGTTGACTTCCCTAGAATGACCACGGACTTTGGCTTCTTTGGAACCGTATCTAAGAAGGATTCACTGCATTATATTATTCACCCTCTACGATATACAGCGACGACCTGGGATTAAATTGTTTTATTCTTTATGCTTTATTTTATTTCTCATTCACCAGACTTTATGTCTGACCCATTCCAATTTTTTTTATTTTCCCCAAATCACAGAAGGGCATGTCTAGGTTGCAGTTCTTTGCAGCTTGAAGGGTCTTTGGAGCAGTTGTTTTCTTCAACTTTTGTTTCTTTTGTTTCATATACTTTGTTTCCTTTTTTCGTACTTTACTCTATATGTGAGGACCTATATTGTGAACTTTGTTATATTTTATATTTTGGTGGAGACTACTTGGCACTTTTGGTTTCAGAAATAAATTTGGGATGATCTTGTTTTTAATGAAGCTGTTTTGCTATTAATTTACAATTAGTGAAACTTTTCTTCTGTTGTAATATTTTAATGATTTTATGTTGTTGCCTTAGTCTCTGTGCTATGTTATGGATTTTTATTTCACCTGACCACCCGTGCTTCTAGTCATGTCCGATTTTCGGGGTGCCTAGAGGTGCGGGGTCTCATATTTTATTAAAGAAGACGTATATGTAAAACAATCCCCACTTTTTGAAGATGAAAAACTATCTAATCATTTTCACAATAAAGAGGGCTTTGTATGGTCTAAAACAGGGTCCAAGAGCTTAGTATGATAGACTTAATCCCTATCTATTACAATTAAATTTTGAAATAGGCAAAGTAGATAAAGAGATAAAAATGATATCCAGTTAATACAAATATATGTAGATTGTGAGGACCCGCAAATCCGTACTCCTTGAATAGACACTAATCTCCATTGATTAACTCAAGATGAATGGAAATACGAATTCTTAGGGTTTTTAAAAAAAAGAAAAAGATAGAAGAAGAGAGAAAAGATAGTAGAGCAGAACAGAAAAAAACAGCAGAACAATATCAGAATCTCACAATCGTAGAGGAACAACATATAATAATTAAATGAATAATCTTTAAACAAAGAACTATATCAGTTATTACATTACATTACATTTCATTTCATTACATCATCAGAGTGTACAACTTTCAAACAACAACAACAACAAACAGCGGAAAAGAAATACTATATACTAGTAAATACGCCATGCCATCTAGCTTGCCTCCAGCAACTCCTGAATTCCAGAATATCCTGATAACCTGACTCTAGACTGCCCGTGTGGAAATTGGTGGGCACCCAGAGTTTAGAAAGGAAAACAATAAACTCCGAGTCAGTCATGTGACTGGTGTGAGAACTAAAACAGTTTACTTTTAAAACAAAGAATAGGATATTTTTAAAATAGATTCGCAATGCTTTTAAAAATGAGACTACCATAAGGCCTCCCGCACACACACACAATGCAAACGCAGAATCGGAGGAGATTTCTCCTTATGATAGTCAAAGATGCTTGATACGCATTAAAAAGAAACATTTGATATTATTACTAGTGCATAGTGTAGGAAAAATCATTTCGAAAATAAAGATATAAATCTTAGCCAGCACAGGCATTTCATACTTATGCCTACTATAGCTACCATGTTCAATAGCAGGTTACCGCCACATTCCGTGGCAGGTTATACAACTAAAACCGTACAAGGCTCGTATTGTTTCTTTGGATTTCCAACAAAAGGTCAGGCCAAGGAACTTCCCATCGCCACATGGAAACACCTCTGGAATGACGTCCCGAGAACCAAACCGGATCTCTGCCAACACAAGGCCGAGTTACCCCTAACTGGGTAACTACTGACACGAATATGCCATCCCCCGATCATAACCGATCTACATCCGAGGATCCTCGATTTCCAACAACCACAAAGTAATAAGTTTGCGGCAACAACATAGGTTAAGTATTTGGGCTCCATGCCATGATACCACCTCTATCCAGAAGGAATGACATACACTAAAGGGGCGCTACCCCCTAATAACCTTGCTGCATCCTTCCTGTTTTGACCATTTTCGAGGTGTGAGGTCCGACGAAGTCTCGTCCACAAAGCCACGCTTTGGGTCAACAAATGATCAAAGTAATGATCACAAAGATAAATGATCAAACAAATGATCATATCACAAATGATCAAACAATGATCATTTCACAGCAACACTCAGCATGTCACATTACCAAATTGGGAATATATCGCTGATAACCATCAACTACATAACCTCTGAGCTCGTACGTCTCAGAGAAGGGTGTTAAGCTAAGAGAATAAATTCTCTGCCGCTAACTAAAATATATTGGAAAGAAATCAGCTTTATATCTCAATTTGTAATGTCAGACATACTATCCATACAAGTCTGTTCCGGAATCGAACAGAACCGAAGGCACTTACAAAGAAGTCCTTGCAATCCGGATATTCACTAATCAAGTCCGGACTTCCCATCACATATGGAATTTCTATACCGGGGCCATTTGGTGCAGAAACATTCGACGGTAATCCTTCCATTTTCAAAAATATCCGGTCTTCAACACCTGTCATCAAATGCAATTCATAACGACGTATCACATATTAGGAATGGGTTATACGACCCCAAGGTCCTTCCCCGGCTAACCCGAATAGTGAGCGCTTATTCAAAAATAAGTGTGGCATTCAAATTCAAGCAAAGCACAACAAATACCAATTCAAAGGTAAATATTGATAGTCGGTTATTGAACTATCAATGGATATGCACAACATCACCAGATTCCAAATAATTTTCCAAATTATTTATTTTCCAAAAATATCTTTACAAGATATATATTTTCCACACTTCAACCATTTTGTAAACAAATTTTCAAATCACTTTCCGCTTTTACCACTTTTGAAAACAAATTTCAAACATTTTCCTTACGCGGAAATACTTTCATTTCAACATGGTTCATTTAAACCAATTAAATAAATCCTTAACGATTTACTTTATATTTACGTTCAAAATCCGTAAATTAATTCCCACACTTCAAAAATAAATCAATGCTTATTTTCAAACAAATTCCCCTTTCTTTTATAAATTCCATAGTGAATTTACAATTCAAAATACTTATGAATATATGATTTTCAAATTGATTTCTAATATTCATTTTCAATTTATCTTTAAAAGATAAAATCTCGAAATATTCACTTCATATTGGAAAACATTTCCATACTTAATTAATAAGTAATTCACAAATCTATTTATTTTCAACATTTGGAAAATATTCAATATACTTAAATCGAAATTAAGTATATATTTCATTCTTTAAGGTAAACATTCTCTTAAACACATTTATTTGGGCCAAAATGAATGTTACGTAAAACATCGTTACAACGACCCAAAATCACTAGTATAGGGATTCGAAATTAAAATAGATATATAAATCCCAATACTATACAAAACATTTCCTTTCGGAAATCATTTACTATAACAACAATGTTATAGTCCACCCTTTCCTTCTATTTCTCGAAAACGTCTATTTCAACAATGAATGTTGAAATCTATGGTTTCGAATCTTAACACATTTTAAAAACATCGTTAGATCATTTTAATTCTATTTAAAACATCACATCCAAAACATTTTCTTTAACATATTATTCGCTATCCAAAAACGTGAATATACTTCGTTAACCAATTTCATCATTTCTATACATATTATTTTAAAGGATTATTCACTGTCTAAAACGTGAATATAACTCCATTAATAAGTTATAACAATTTACTTATCAAAATAAGCCGTTTGCGGATTTATAAAACAATGTTTATAAATTCCATTTCTATTTATTTTATAACAACTTCCTTTTATAAATCTCCTTTATTAACCTATTTCAATTTATAACTCAATTATATACCAAAAGTTCATATTATAAGTTAAATACTTATAATTTATTTGTTTAAAAAATCGTTCTTTTAAATTTCCCAAATTATAAATCTTATAACTTATAAGATTCATTTATTTACCCAAAATTATTCTTTTAATAACTTTATAATTTTATAAATCTACTGCTTATAAAATTCCATTTATAACTTCACCGTTTATAATTCTATAAATTTCATTCATTTATGAAATTCATTTACACTTCATCCTAACATTCATAAAAACTCATTTTATAATTCAAATATTTTAATTTATAAATATCAATTTATAAATACTTTATATAAATCAATTTATATTATTATTTTAAAAACGTCTTTAAACTCCTTTATAATTTCATCATTTTGATTTATAAAATAATCAAATTTTATAAATCTTATATTTAAACTTTTTATAATAAATTCAAAAATCCCAATTTAAACTATTTTATAAATCATTAACCCCATATTTTCAAAAATCAACTTTTAACTATATTTCTCAAAATCATAATTTCTATAACATTAAAATTATAACGTTTATTTATTTAAAATGAATCAATTCCAAAAATATTCTATAACGTATACTTTCAAAAATCACTTTAAAAAAATCCTTTTAAAATTCCAAAATTGGCCCAATGATGCTACACACCAAATAGTCAATCACGACAACAACGACATCATATATCTATATATGATAATCAACGAATATCAAAATATCCATAATCAAATAAATACTGTTGAGGAATCCAGTTGGATCCCTCCAACCTGTTTTCCTGCATCCAAAAATGTTAGCACAATACCAATTCCGTTCCAGTACCGAATTATCGCGGCATATGGGATTTATAAAATATTATCCGCTTAATAGACGGCGCAATAGGGTCTCATTCGCTATATAATGCGGGAAATCAACTCCAAGTACATAAATAATACCAATTTCACTGTACTGTGAAATATTCGCGGTATATGTTTTTAATAAATAACCTCCGCTTACTAACAGCGTATAATGTCTATTTTAACAATCAATAGATAACAATCATCATTCAAACATACATTCAAGAATTTTAAATATAACTATTTAAAATTAAATCGAAACCGATTCGATTGAGTGAGAAGTTCTCACCTTGATTTCAATTTTGTTTTCAGATTTTATTTCGAATAAAATTAAACGGACGTTTAATTTTACCCAAAATTTTCGCTAGCTCCAAATGACTCCAATCCAGTTCCATAGCGTAGTGCTCGACAATACGGTTCCAACGCAACTTATTTCGTGCGTTTTCGACCTCGTATGAAAAAGATACGTTAATTTAAAGTTACACGAATTTATAATCATAAATTTACAACATTTTTTTTATTTAAAACCCTAACCAATCCTAGCCGTTAGATCCCTTCACTGAAAATCACGGCCGTGACTTCCTTCATCTTCCCCAATGCATATACGTACGCGCCGTAACCCAACTTCCCACCAAACCCTAATTTCGCAACCTTCTACAAGCATCTCCACGTAGATCAGGCACCACCATTTGAAGCGCCACACACCACTCCATGCTCGGCCAGAGTAGGTCGAATTCCGGTCGTCCCTATGGCACGCATCTCGAGGACGAACGGCCGGCCATCTCGAGCCAATTGCCGTTGATTCGCCTTACCAAATTCGATCATCACCGTTCATCTTCAAGATCTCGTCGACCCCTGCCTTTTTGCAGTTGGAGGTTTGTTCAAATACTTCACGGATTGGAAGAAAATTGGAGGAGAAGGAGAGAGTTTTTCGGCCATTAATTTTATATGGAGGTGGCGGCTGATGGTTTGACCTAGGGTTTTAGAATTTTTTGCAAATGAAATATTTGGGGGCTTTTATAGAAAATTTCGCAAACACTATTCATCTCGGAATTTTCGAACTCCAAACGAAGCGTGCCGGTTGGCGTTCCTATGGTTTACCCCACATTACGAACACAATGGAACGTGTTTCGAGAGCTAATTCGATCGTCTGTGCGAGTTATGGCAATAAACGATCGATTTTAAATTAAATCGGTTAATCAAATTTCTAGGCGTTTTAGCTTGCCCCGGACAAACGGTAACTCCGATTGACACGAAATTTGAAACCATACAATAATATCACATTACGGATCCGATAAAATTGGTTTCGTTGAAATCCGAGACTGTATGAAAAATGGCTATTTTAACTCGCCAAATGAATATTAAAACAATTTCGAAGCGTTTTGAGCTGCCACGGTCAAACAAAAACTCCGATTGCCAAACTATTATGGATCCAATGGAACTAGTTTCGTCCAATTCTGAGACTGTTCGAAAATTGACTAATTTCACTAGTCGATTAAATATTAAAATATTCAATTTTCACTAATAAACTTTTAATTCAATTTTAAAAGTTCTACAATATCGTTCTAACTCCAATATGATAAAATAAAATTTTACAAATCATTTTCAATCATATTTAACCCAAATTTCAATTATTTCTGTATTTTCAACTATTAAATTATCGATTTAAATATCCAATTAAATCTAATTATTTGAAATAAAATTTATTCGACTTATAAATTTCACTTATTAATATTTAAATAAATTAAATATACAAATTTTGATTAATATAAATTTTGGATCGTTACATAGATGATTTCTTTTTTGGATTTAACAACGATAAAATAAATAAGGAATTCTTAGAAATAAGGACAAATTTTTTGAAATGAGACATATGGAAGAATCAAAGTATTTTCTAGGACTACAAATAAAATAACTAAGTAATGGAATTTTTATTAGTCAAGAAAAATGTACTAAGATTTAGTTAAGAAATTGGGTATGTTAAATACCAGTGGTAAACCAACTCCCATGGCAACTTTGGAAAAATTAAACAAATAATTAAATTCAAAAGATGTAGTTCAAAAATTATATAGAGGAATGATTGGATCATCACTCTATATAACTGCTAGTAGACCTGATATAATGCATAGTATTTATCTCCATCCAAGATATCAATCTCAACCTAAAGAAACTCATTTAAAATCCATAAAATGAATTTTGAGATACGTAAACAACACACTAGACTATGGACTTTTTTACCAAAAGAAGATTACTTTGAATTAGTTGCTTATAGTGATGCGGACTATGCTGGTTGCAAATCAAACCGAAAAAGTACAAGTGAAACTTGTCGCTTTCGGAACACTCTATGATTACAAGTTTACTTGGAAGTAAAACTAGGATTATCTGTCTATGACAGAAGCAGAATATATTTTAGCATCATTAGCCTATTCGCAGGTTATCTATACGCAACAAACATTAAAAGATTTTTTTTTAAATTTAACTAAATCACCAATATACCGTGATAATACTAGTGCGATCAATCTATCTAAAAATTCAATGATCATGCTAGAACCAAACATATTGATATAAACACCATTTTCTAAGAGATGATGTAAAAAAAAGAAATAATATCACTTGAATTTATAAACATAAAAATCAAATAGCTGATATATTAACAAAACCATTGAATCAAACATCTTTTACTAAGTTAAGAAGAGAGTTAGGATTATTTTTTCTCTATCAGACATATGAAAATAATGAAGTAAAAATTACAAAATATAAATAAAAACAAAATAATCAAAATTATAAAATGTATGTCGACATATCCTATCACCCTATGTTGACATATAATGATAATCTCTATTTTTTAGATTTCCCTCTAAAATTTAAATTGGTGGTTATATAATAACTAAATTTTGACATTCTTCTTCATTTCACTATATTCACTCTATTTTAAACTTCTGAAAAAAATAAACCTTGGCCTCCTCTAATCCCAAACGTTCCAGAGAAGAGAATTTGTAGTTTTCCTTCCCTTCTCCTACCCAAGGTCCCTTCCAAAACACCACTATTGCCAAAGTTATTAAATTGGAAGGAGAAATAAAGAATGTTTTGGAGATGTTAACTGAAATACAAGTTACACAACTTCATATGTCCAAAGAACAAGAGAGACAAATTAAAATTCTTCGCAAGTCGCAAAAATATCTATTGGATAATCCTACGAATCAAACAATTATTAAAGATGATTCTGCAGTTTTGGCCATTCATAACCCCATTCAAGGTAGCGATGACGAGGAAGAAGATGAAGAAAAAGAAGAGGAAGAACATATGGAGGAAGATGATAAAGTTCAATGCGTCGAAGAAGAATGTTTCGATCTAGATGGAAATCTCGTCGAACAAAAGTGGAAATTTTGCCTTCCTTATCCTCATTTACTATTCATAAATCCACGATCATTAGGAAATCATGTTAGGCTAATATTTGATTTTCTTTGATTGCTTTGAATTTATGGTTTGTATATTTGATTTGGTTTGACAATTTTACTTTGAACTTAGATGTATAGTTTTGATTTCACTGGATTTTGATTACTTTGTATTGGGATATTGAATGAATATATAGTTTGGTATGGTTATTATTAATTATTTGTGTTATCACTCATCATTTCTTATATATCATTCTTATCATTATTACTATAGTACCCCAGTTGGGGGAGTTACAGTACTTAATTTTTGTTGATGACTAAGGGGAGAAATATATAAAATCTAGGTATAGATTAAGGGGGAGTTTTATAACTCAAAGGGAGTTATATTATATACAGAGTTGTCATCATCAAAAAGGGGAAGACTGTTAGTACCTTAGGTTTTTTTGATGATAAGAAGTAGAGGACATTATATAAAATATAGATACTAATATTATATATAGCATATAGTTTAGGATATTAGGCAAGTGTTGATTAAGAAGAATGTATAATATCAAGAGTAGATTCAAGGTGCTAATATCAAGAGTAGATTCAAGATGATGATAATTGAAGACTCATGAGTATTGAGGAGTTCAAGATATTCCAGATTAGTTATAGAGTTATAGAATTTTTGTTAAAGCCCTAATAACACTTTCCCGATCTCCCACTCTATTTTAAATAAGTTTTAAATAGTTTTCAAAAACCTTAGTTTTAAAATAATATTTTCACAATACTTATCGAAATGATTTTAAATCTCTTATACTTAAAAATGTTTTATTTTTTTAAGTAGATATATGTAGATTTCTTGTTTATAATTTAATAAGTTTTAATTATATATATTCACTACTCATCCTAAATTCTGGTCTTTCCAACCTCCTGGATGCAATTCTACTCATTCAAGAGTTAATTAAATTATATTCACTACTGGGTCAACCTAGCTGGTTAGTCCACCCTTCCCCCAATATATAGTTATGGGATTTAAAATAATGTGAATACATTTATATTTGAAGAAGCAACGTAATAACATAGCTATACCACTCCTCTGGGTTTAGTATAATATGTAGTTAATCCCTTTAACCTGTCATTTTTTCAAGAAAAGATTCTTCTCGAAACCATTGCAAAAAATCCTTTAATTTAGCCATGGGTTTTTTCCTTTAAAAATGAGTTTGGGTTGCAAAACCTTTCGAAACCTAGCTTTCGACTTCATAGAATGACCACCTTCGAAAGCCTTAAAATCTATCTTTAAAACATTAGGCTCTTGCCTTCCTAATACTTTAAAACCTTCCCTTCGAAACCTTTATATTATATTAACTATTAACATTTAACTTTAGAAGCATAGCTTCGAAACCAGTTGAAAGTCCCCTTTCGGTTCCATTGGAAATAACCCTTTCGAAATCATTGAAAGTCCTTCGAAATCATTGACAGTCCCTCTTACGAATGTATTGGATTTATACTTGAAATATTATTTAGGTCAAAGTGAATATAGGAGAAAGCATCTCTTTCAAAACCATACTTTATCATAGAAATATTAGAGAAACATGATGGCGTCGGCACCGTCCTTTCAAAAGCATAAAATATCTGGGTAAAATAGTGGAGGTTGGCGTTGAGACCCCTTTCGAAACCATTGCCTTTGAAACCCCTAACCCCTTTCGAAAATCACAGGAAGTGGCTTATAATTATAAAACAAAGTACCTTTTGGTAGCATTGATATCTTTAATACTATCGTAAGGCATAAGAATGGGAGCAGGTCTTCGACTAGGTCAGAACCTCTTCTTTCAAAACATTCTTTCATAACCCACTCGAAAGCAAACTTATGTTAATGGCAACCCTTTCAAAATCATTTAAACCTCTTTTGAAACCATATGCTTCGACTCCTTCGAAGGCTAAAACAAAACAAAAGGTAAATGCTTCTCTTTTAAAAACAAACCAATGTTTCAACTCCTTCAGAAGCCATGTTTTCGACACTTAACCCTTCGCCTATCTCCAATCCACTGTATACCATCATTATAATACCTTGTGTATATGTTTCGGCTTTGTAGGTTTCGAATAGGTTGAAGGCGAAAGCTTCTATGTCAAAAGGCACTTCTAAACAAAGAAAAACCTACTTTTTTGAGTAAACCTAGTTTAATACTACTTAAAGCAATTCTTTTTCTAGTTAACCTATCACGTGTCAACACTAGATTAGTTACATTAAATTTTTTAAATTCTTTACCAAAATAACCACCGCTAATCTTAGATCTGGACCATGGTTAAGTTAATCAAATAAGCTCTTCCATTAAGCAAAACAATATTTGCAAAGAATTCCCTCTTCTAAAATAATTTAATTTGCATAGCAAATCACTTTGGAAAAATCTCCAAAAATTCTAGAAATTCAATTTAATCATATTCTCTAATATATCAAAATTCTAGACCCAAATTCATAACATATTTTTCAGAATGAATTTATAAACCCAAATAACCATATTTTTCCTTTGAAATTCATAATAATCTTTCAATAGCTTGGAAAATTATCAAAATTGGAACCCAACTCCAAAATCATGTTTTACATGACATAAAATTTTTCCATGGCATTTAAACATCAACATATATCAGTTTCACCCTAAAATGAGTAGTAATTCTTTTAAACAATCATGTTTAAACTTAATAAATAAAAATTCAAGAATACCATCATCCAATTCATCATAAAAATGAATTTACCCTTAAATCCGAAAACATATGATTTAAAAAAAATAGAGATGGAATTATTATTCACCTTAATTTAAATAAGGAGATTGGATTGAGATTAATTTATCTGAGCTTGATTCTCTAACTTTTATTTTGTATTCCACTTGTTAATGGTCGGCCACACCTTCTAACGTTTTGTTTTCAAAATGATGTGAATGCAGAATAAATGGTAGGAATGAAAATATATAAGGGTAAGGGTTATGGGCGGATAATTCCTAATATACCCTTAGGTAATTTAATTAACAAAAACCCCATTCTTAAGCCCATTAATTCTTTTATTAGGCACGATCTTAACTAAATATATTCAAGTCTCAACCCCCTTATCACTTAGCATTTACATTATTCTATTCAATTTATCTAATTAAATCTTCTGAATAATGTTATCAAAAATTAAAGGTGTTATAGGGCCCAACCAAATTATATTAAGGGAGAAAGAGAGGGCTCCAAGCCCAGGAAGAGAAAGGGATATTGTGGTCATGACGAACTTGGAAAAAGTGGTGAGCAGCCCAAGTGTAATGTATAGTGGAGCGAAAGTCGACCAGGGACTACATATGAGAACTAGATTGGTGACAAGGAGCCAAGATGAAGTGGGTGATGGAAAATATACTACCCGCATTTGTATGATTAAGCTAAGAAAGATATACAAGAGACAACCACTAGTCGGGAAGAACTACGGATGGACGTCTGAGCAGCTGAATGTAATGGGTCATTTAACTACATGAGCACACCAGAGACCCCAAAGGTGTAGAAGATAGGGGCATGCACTATAGCCTCGGGAACTCCATATAGCATGGGCTCCTTTAAAGAAATCCCTACGTTGTCTATTGAACGACCTAACAAAAACATAGATGTAACCCTTAATGTGTATCCATCTATATGGGTGGATGTACCCCTTAATGTGTATCCATCTATAAGGGCACGCGATAGTGACAGTAAAACCAGGTCTTTCTGCTCGTCTCTAATTAAGAGAAGGCAGCCCGTTCAACTTAAGGGTAGATAGATTTTCCTTTCTAGCTTTGTTTTTAGTCCTCTATTTCCTTTGTTAGTTGTTGCACTTTAATTTTCATTGTTCATTTAATTGTTCTAATAATCACTAACTTAACTCTGTTTTTGTTTTATAGTGGTCCACCTAAACTTTGCCTTCTTGGATGCAACCCCTTAAATTGACATAGTCGCTACCTAGACCACACAAAAATAGGTCATCATAAACCCTCCATAGCAAAAGACTAATCCATGGGGATCCATTGTCATTCCTCCCCTAGCCTCATGTTGCAATAGCGTGTCGACCTCAACACCTTATTTTCCTATGGCCACCACTGGAATGTCTGCTATTCACCTTTGCAAGTAAACAATGACCGATGAGGGGTTGGACAAATCAAGTGAGAACCTTACCAACTTGTACTTTTACATGTGGGAAGTTGAGCTCCACATATAGTAGAATCCCATAGGGTCACTCACCTTGTCATCCACTAAGAGATGGATGAGGCGGGGTTGAATGGGCTACACCGGACACTTGTCGGGCTCTTGATAGAACAAGCAAACCGAATAAGGTCAGGGTAGCCTGGAAATATTTTAGAGGCAGTCTCATCCATGAACCTTCATGAGGGTTTCTTGGTGAGTTTCCATTTGAACATGGTTGTAAACCTTTTCTTTTTAACACTTGTTGCTAACAATTTCTTTCATAGGCTTGGTCCTGCACTTTTCGAACTTGGCAGGAGGCAGTCGTGCTGAAGAAGCACACCATTAAGGAGGTGAAGTAAAGGGTGCTGGGTGAAAAGAGGTCGGAGATGGCCAAAAAAAGGTTTAGGAAGTGGAGAACATGGGTAGGGAAGTAGAATAGGAGAGGGATATCGAGGTGGCAGATAGAGTAGTTGACAAGGAGGTCCGGGAAGTGATAGAAAAGGCATTGGCAAGAAGACCTCTCATCGTAAGAGGTCAGAGTAGGAAGTGCAGCAGATGGAGACTCGAATGGAGGAAACTGTGAAGGAGGTCGAAGATCTCTAAAACTTCTTTCTCCACCACCAACACTGCATCACCGTCGAAGTTCACATGATGGAGGAAGATTAGACAGAGGCGGTTTGGAATGCCCAGCTGGTTATGGCGATGTAGAGAATTGTCTCTACCAACTTCCACTCATTGGTCTTTGACTTCCCTAATGTCCAACAGCTTGGTGAGGTTCGATGGGAGATAATAATAGAAATGATCAATGTTGATCATATCCCTTCACTTGTTCTACAGCCAAAGCATATTGCCTCATCGACTACAACTTCCAAAGTCTTTCCCCTGGAAGTTCCTAGGGAAATGATGCTCGACAATGACGACCACTTTATTGAGCATATTAGCCTCTATCATCGAAATAATTAGGTTTTTGTTAATTTTTTACAGCGAGCGTGGCCCATATTTTTGTAAAATTTTCTTGTTTTAATCAGTAAATTTTTTCTTAAATGTTGCATACAATGTGATATTTTTTTTACATATATATGCACGTGTCTATGTTTGGCATTTACCAAGTTTTCTTTAGTGGGTAGCTTGTTTGGTTCCGGTCGTTTTACGAATGCTTTCTTGAGAGCAAACATTTAGGGGAATAATGTATACTTGTATGAAATATTTTTGTTTCAAAAGAATTAGAACCTAGTAGGGTAGAAACTTTGAAACCGACTTTGTAGTTTTCTCTCATCTTTGTTGGGAGACCATTGACAAGCAATGTTTCCTGGTTATGTGTATTCCTTGCAAATGATCGAGACACTTGTTGTTCGGCCAACTTGTCCCTTCACTGAATGAAACATTGGTGATTCCAAGCCCACTCGTGGTGGAGACGGTTCGACTAAAGGAGTATGCAAGTTCTTGATAGTAAAGTTCCATCAAGGTGGGGCTAACGGAGTGGGCATTACTGCGGTAGCAAGAATCTAGACTACTATGAGGGTAGCCATGCCATTCTTAGCATTAATGCCCCCATTCCGCTCTTAGGAGGTAGGAAACATCACAAGTGAATGAACTGGGACCACTACGTGGGTGGTTGCCTCTTTAACCTGTTGATGCCTCTGGCATAAACTGAGCATTGTTATATCTTCATGGAGTAGAACACCACAGGTGTACAAATAGGGGCCACTGTGTAGGCGCCCTGCCATTTGTCTACCGATTTCCTAGGCATGTACCGGAGTGTTGTTTGGCTTGCTCGCCCTCTAGGAACAGTACACCATAGATGCATGAATGAGGACCAAATCATATGTGATCTCGCCATCTATATGCTGATGTCCCCGGAATAAATGGGAGTGTTGCTTGCTTGTGCATCCTCACGATGCAATTTTTACCATGGCTTATCCCTAACATGAGCAAAGGCACTATGGCTTATACCCACTTAGGATGACCAATCATCTGGGGTTGTTTATCAATTGAAAGATTAAAGTAACCTATTAATTTTGTTCAAAACATAAACATTATAATAGCTGACGGCCTTATAGTATGACATACGTGTTCCTTTAGGCCTTAAAATTTCAGCTTATAAGAAGTTACTAAATATAGTAGGCTCAGGGATGCATGGAATTCCATATCCAAGGGATGTTTGTGAAATCTGCATGGATAAGGCAATGTGCTCCATTGATTAGGGCGGCGGTGACTACATATATCCCTTCTCAGTTAGGTCTTAAAACTCCATCAGTTTGGTTTCTGGTATTGGTGAAGACTCATAAAAGTAAAAGGTCGCCTTTCTTGAAGTTTGCTATTTAACCCTGACATTGTAGTACTCGACAACCTTTCATTTATAAGCCTTCATATAAAGTTCTACTTTCGTCCTCTACTCATCTAACGCATCAAGGCCCAACTCTAACAGCTCTACGTTTTTTTCTCAGCAATGTGAGTGAGGCACCAGGGAAAGGGGACATCCTTCTCTATGGGAAATACTGATTCATATCTATGTGCCTGAGAGAATGATGAATGCCCAGTTGAAGTTCATCATGACATTCAGTATGGCCGAACATAAGCGATAGGTCTTCGACTTAGTTCCCTTGGCTTTGTGACACTTATTTAAAGTTGATTTGATGGTCTTATTGACTACCTCCACATGTCCTTTTCTTAAGAGTGGGTAACAGAGGAGAAGCATTTCTCAATCCCTTTTCTATCAAAAAATTCGAGGAACCATCACTTTTGAATTGGGTGTCATTATCGATAATGATCTTCTTTGGAATTCCAATGAGACGGATAATGTTCATGATGATGAAGATGAGGATTATGGGCGAGGTGGCTCTAAGGACCCTGGTGAGAGATTCCCTATCGATCTAATTGGAAAAGGTTGTCGATTGAGACAGTGGAATGGTTGTACCCTCCCTTTGCATTTGGGAGCTTCCCGATTAAATTGATCCTTCGTGTAACTAACAACTACAAGGAGGTCATAAGACATAACAAGTTAGGGAAGCTCTTGGGATCTTGGTGAACCGTTGACATTGGTCACACTTCTTGATGTAGTTTATAGAGTCCTTGATCCCTGTTGGCTACTAATATCCCTACATAGCACCTTTTTGCAAGACTTTGTCACCTTGCATGATCTCCATAGAAGCCCTTCTGCTTCTCTTCTATGAAGTAACAAGTCATTGCTTTGGTGATGCAGCACTAAAGGGGGGTGCAGGAGCCCCTTCAGTAGAGTTTGTGGTCCATAATTATGGAGATGAGCATCGATGAAGAATTTTTCTACCTTCCCTCCTTTCATTGGATAATTCCCCACTCACTACGTATTTCAAGAGCAGGGTCACCCAACTATCTTATCATTCATCATTGATTATGATAGTGATTGCCTCATGTTCAAAACTCAGGGACCACTAGATTTCTGGTGGAACCAATGGGCTGGCCTTCTCTGGGTTGCTTGTTGCCTTAGCCAGTTGGTTGGTCTTGGAATTCTTCTCTCCAGGTATTTTTTTCTAGCTTAAAGTCAGCGAAGGTGTTAATGAGCTTTTTCGCTTCATCCACATATAATGCTAAAGTTTCTCCTTTACTTGGAACCACTTATTGATTTGATTGACAGCAAGTAAGGAGTCACTATATACCTAGACTGATTCAATTCTATGTTTTTTTTCATCCTGAGCTCGACTAGTATGGCCTCGCACCCGTCTTCATTGTTGGTAGCTTTGAATTTCAACCTTACGAAAAATACATATCTTGTCCATCTAGGGCGAGGAGAAGCATACCAATTCCCACCTCTTTTTCTTGCCCCATCAACCCATAGTTGGCAAGAGTGCTACTTGGCGGATGCTCTATACGATCATTATCCAGATTGGAGCATTATGCAACAAATTCGACCAAGGCATGGCCTTTGATGGAAGTGTAAGGGTGAAAGGTGATGTGATGCTGACTAACCTATACTACCCACTTTTATAGGCGATCTTCTACGTTGGGCTGTCTTAAATCTTGTTTCAAAGGTTAATTGGTGAGGTCTTTGATGGGATAGGCCAGGAAATAAGGGTGGAGTTCGCAAGCGGTCATGGGTAAGTAGAAAGCTAGTTTCTCTAACCTATAGTAATTTGTTTTTGGACCCAATGATCTTTCATTGATGTAGTATATTGGTAATTGGACTCATTCTTCATCCTATACAATGCAACACTGATCGCATGGTCGGTGATAACAAGGTACGAATACAAATCTTCACCACCTATAGCCTTAGAGAGGACTGGTGGCATTGCTAAATAATGCTTTAGTTCCTTAAATGCCTTGATGCATTCATCATTCCATGTGAAAGATTTCCATTTCTTTATGATATCAAAGAAATGGATGCACCAATCAATGGCCCAGGAGATGAAGCTATCAAGCATGATGACTATCCTATTAAAGCTTTGTATTTGCTTGACGGTGCATGGTATCTTCATATCTTTCAAGCCTTGAACGTTGTTGGGGTTTTCTTCAATTCTTTATGTGCTCACCATGTACCCAAAGAACTCAGCGGAGTGAATAGAAAAAGCGCATTTCTTTGGATTTATTTTCATGTTATATTTGTACAGTATGCCAAAAGTTATGGTAAGATTCTACACGTGCCCTCTGGCTTTCTTATACTTGACCAACATATCGTCAAAGTAAACTACCATCAACTTTCTTTTTTTGTGAACATCTTATTGATGAATCTTTAATTGCCCTTTGTATCGAAGAACAAAGGGCATTGCCTTGTAATAGTAGAGTCCCATGTAGGTTATGGTTGACCTGTGCTCCCGATTGGGACCATATATGGCAAATTAATTAGTTGGAATGGGCATCCATAAATGTCAATAGTTTGTGTTTGCTAATTATGTCCATATGATGGTCGATATCGTAAAAGGAAACTATCTTTCGAGCTAGCCTTATTGTGGTTGGAGAATTCAAAGCACATTCTCCAATTTACATTAGATTTCCTAGCTAATATATGGCTGGCCACCCATATTGGGTGATCAGATTCTCAGATGAATATTTTACTGAGAAGCTTCTCTACCTCTGGTTTTAATGCCTTGTATCTCACCAGTTAAGCAGTCGTATCTTTTGGCAGACATGATGGGGTTTGGGGTCGATGTTAAGGGCATGATGTATGATAGAGGGATCTATGCTAGTTATATCGACATTCCCCTAGGAGAACATGTCAGTTCTTCATTTAAGTAAATCTATCAACTCTGTTCTGACCTCTAGATCTAGTTTCAAGCCTATTTGATTAAATGACCTTGTTGGAGTCATGGTTATATAACATGATAGTTTTAAGTATTGTAGCGGGACCATTATCTGGGTTGATGTCCCCCATGGAGGGATCGAGGGGTCATCACTATCACCTCTTGCATTGAGCACCAATTCCCACTAGTCTAGGGCATAGACCATGCATTCAATGAGGTCCCCAGCCGATATAAACGTTTGTGCATGAGCATGGGACCTTTAGCCACTCTCGACTCTCACAATTAAGTCCTTTAAAGGTATTGTCATGTTACTTGTTCCTACTTGAGAATGGGGATGGGCTTGCTTGTTCCAAGCAGAGATGAGTTATCGAGTCTGGGATAGTCAGGGAGATCTAGTTTTCAATATTTCTGACTTTGGCACAAACAGGATTATTGCGATGCTATTACATTCTATCGGGGTTGGCTTTACGTATGTTCTATTGGTTGAATAAGGGTATTAGAATGAGCAAGAGCCACAAGGGTCCATGCACTCTCTCGGATGCTTCAATTTAATTAATAAACCTAACATGAGTGGGATCTTCATCCGATTATTGCGCTCTCTCAATGGGAAATGATGAATCAGGCTCATCCTTGGCATGGGCAATGGTTGCTCTCGTACTTTCTTGGGTCAGCCCTTGTAGATGGTTGCTACCTCTCGGGAATGATTACTCCTTTCTTTGCTTGTTGTAGGGAGATGATGTAGTAGTCCTTGGCAGTTTATAGATTGCTGAAGATGTAGCCAATACCTCCTTTAATGGGAAATTTCATAGCAAGTTTTTAATATGCTACAACCATGTCCAAATCATCTAGCATTAGCCTACCTATGAGAATTTTGTATGCAAATGTGCAATGTACTGTCACAAAATTTATTGGTATTTTGGCAGAGCAGGGTTCCTCGCTAAAGGTAACCGTATGCGAGGTCAAACCTAGAGGGACAATCCTCATTTGGCTGATGCCATCGATAAGAAGATCAAAAGGAGTGAGGGTTGATGATAGGAGCTTTATTTAGTCAAAGAAATTCATGAACATGATATAAACCAAACTAACTCCATCGAAAAAGGCCTGGTGTAATTTGGTGCTAGCAATGTTGTCTAAGATAAGCATGGAGAGAGCAGTTGATGCATCTTTTATCTTTGGTTGAGAAGGTAAAGTTAGCTTCATCTTCCTTCTTTCTTAATGCTTTTGGTGCTTGGAGCTCTATTGAGTATATTTGATTTGTTGGGGTGAGCATTCTCCAACGCAAGGCTAGCGCACCTCTGCTTCTCCTAGTGATGTGCAAGCCATCACAAATAAATAAGTTTTCGGCGTTGATAGAGGCAATTTATTTCGCTTTGCCCCTTGAGGCAGCCCCAAATGATTTTAATGCTCAGCTCGATTTTCCACCTACTGTCTCACATATTGTGTATGCACACCGACATGGATAAACCACTCTATCTCATCGCTTAAGTGACGGTACTCATTGGTGGACTGACTGTTAATTAATGGATTTTGCAATATTACTCCTTGTCGTGGGTTCCTTCTTTTGCCCTGAGTAAGTGGGACGAGGCCCTTGGTATGAGGCACGACTCCTATTAGTGAGCCTTGCAGTTAAAGCCCCACAAAATCCCTACTATAGCACATAGCAATCTTCAATTGCCAAGCTATTTCAATATAACATTATTGAAAAATAGATTTGCATTAAGCCACACTATTTTCTTATCTGCTAGATTAAGGATTTTTAGCACTTGCTGTAGCAATTTTAATATACAATGGTTGATTTGACTAATTCTATTTTAAACCAAATCAACAAAGATAGGGAATAGACCTAATTTTAAGGCATAAGTTCTTAATATAAGTTAGAAATCTATTATAGTCATCAAACCTAGTCTGCATAGGTCATGATATTCTTCAGTTTCGTTATATAAGATTAAAAAATATTTATTTTTCCAACACAGATGATGTGAGAATAAGAATAAATTAACTTTAAATATTTGGTTATGTATCTAATGAAGCTTTGTACATATCTGTTATTTTTCGCTATATTCCGACTTTATCGCCGCCATAACTTTTTGCACCTCCACCGCTATAGAACCACTGTTCGCTTTAACTATATAGGTAGTAAGATAAATGGTTCCCATGTCATGAGTTAGTGAGGCATAGTTTGGATACCAGGGTTCAAATTGAGAGCCATCCCAAGAATTCTTTTTGTTGTGATCCTAACATCAATTTTTTTACAGCTGCTCTCACCGCACGAATTTCTCTGATTACTCACCGTCCCTCCTTATCGCTATTAGATAGGTCGACTTTCTCCACTTGCATAATGTCACTGGCTCTATAAAAAAGTCTATTAAGGACAAGGCATGTTGTTTTTATATATTTTTTCCACATTTTAGACCAATACTTTACCTTAAAGCAAAGGGTGACTTCTATGATGTTCTTGTCCACTCCCTTTGCCCTAGACTATATTTTGAAGAATTGACATAAGAGCAAATAGACTCAACTGGTCCTCGCCACATGATGCATAGTTTGCCTGCCATCATGGTTTTGGTTTACGAGGCAAAGAACCGAGTTTTAAAGTTGATACATAAATGAGCCCAAGAGTGAATATTTCCTACTGGTTGATGCAAGAACCAATGGAAGTTCGCTATAGGGTAACAAGAGGCACTTGGTGTTCTTAGAGAGCTAGCCGACTCGAGTGTTAGAGTTGAAAGTTATAACATGGTCAGAATGGTCAACGCTTTCGCCATATTTCTCGATGGGAGGCAAGGCATACCTTCGTGCATGTAATTTCTCAGTATATCTTGGGAGAATGGTCGTCGGTTCTCATCCTCAGAGAAGCCCTTGTCACCCTTACATCTAGCTTGTATTCTAAGCATTTATTTACCAAAGTCGTGTTATAACCTCCCTAAATCCTACATTTTCTTCTTATGAGCGATATGGGGCCATTGCTGGGGAGGAGCTTCTCTTATGCATTGACAGTATCAGGGGAATGTATTAGGAGAAATTATATAATTTGTTGCATATATTTAACTCGGTAACCAATCCTGTTCACAATAAAAGTGTTTTTTCTATTATATACTTGTATTATTGTAACACCCTATAATTTTACAATATTATTTAGAATAATTAATTGGGCAAAGTAAATATATAATGTAAGGATTGATAGGTTGGGATTTGATTAGTTAAAGTTAGCCGTGCCATGTTAAGTGATTAACTAAAATGAATTAACATTAGTAATGTGTTAGGATATGAGGAGGGCAATATGGGAAAAAGTAAAATTTTATACCCTAAACCTTAGGAGATAGAAATTCGCATTCATTTCATTTTACTCAAACTAAAGACAATAAGGCTGGCCACCATTATCATTCTCAAGAGGAAGATTAAGCTAGGAATCAAGAGAAGGAAGATAATAACCCTAATCAACATTTAATCTCACTTCTTATATCTCAAAGCTAAGGTGAATAATCACTACATCCCATTTTCTTTGAGTTTTCGGTTTTAAGATTTGATTTGAAACGTATTTGAAAGTATATTCCATGCTTTGATGATTAAAGTTATATACATACAAACATACATACATACATACATACATATACATATATGTATGTATGTATACATATGCTTGTTGATGAATTATATACGTTCTTGTTAAATTTTTATGATATGATTGACATGAAAACCATATTAAATGACATCCAAATGCCTTAAAAATCTAAATATAGGTCAGAAATAATATTTTAGAGATGGACTTCGATTCTTATAATCTTTTGAATTAATATGGATTTTATAATAATTTTCCAGTGAAGGAAACTGCTTATTAGGTTATAAATTATTTTCAGCTAAAATAATAATTATTTGGGAGAGAAATTTTTATATGTTAGGCAACATATTAAAATAGATTTTCTGGGATTTTTCTAGATTTTTCCTAAGTGTTTTGATGAATATATAAAATTATTTAAGGTATGAGACATAAATGTTTTATATATTTAATTAAGGAGAATGGGCATTTTGTAAAAGAAAATAATTATTCAAACCTGAAAATAGTGGCAGCACATTTCTACAAAGAATTTGATAATCAATGAGAAATTGACAAACAAAGGAAGGTTAGTTGAAAAGTTATCCCTTTTAAGTTAAAAACAAAGAAATTGTAATTTTGGAATGTTTCGGCCTATTATAGCAGAAACCTTTCGGCCCAGAACTTCCAACCATGTCAAGAGGTTTCATGCTTTCAACAAGGTCAAACAAATGCATATGATATCAAGCAACTTGGTGCGTAACGTATTAGACAAAGTCGAAAGGTTCATAGTCGAAAGGTTAATGGCCAAAGAGGTTGGGGTATGTTTGTTTATAAATTAAAAAATTTCGCCCGCCTTGCTTTCGAATTAGAGCCTTCGACTTGGTTGCTTTTGACCAGGTCAAGTTTAAACAAAGGTTGCTGCCGCTTTGTTTTTTTTGAACCTTTCCGCAAAGACGAAAGGTACACATGTTTTAAAACTAGCCGCTTCTCCCAATGCTTTCAAAGGAAGCTTTCGACTTTGGTGTCTTGCACTTGATAAATTTAAGTATAACCTAAACCTTTGGGAAGAGTTGTTTTAAATGATATGTTTAAAGCTTTTGAAGCAGAGCTTTTGACTTAGTCAAAAGGTTACTTCCAATGACTTCGAAAAGTTTTAGCTAAATGATTTCGAAAGGTCGAAGATTGATTTCAAAAGGTTAAACTCAATAGTTCAAAAGGTTTCCGTTGAATGATTTCGAAAGGTTTGAAGGCTGATCTCGAAAGGTTTGGTTCAATGGTTTCAAAAGATTTTGACTAAATGATTTCGAAAGGTTTGGTGGTCAATCTTGAGAAGTTTAAGTTCAGTGATTTCGAAAGATTTAAATGAATGAGTTCGAAAGGTTCTGGTTAAATGACTTCAAAAGGTTTAAGTGAATGGTTCGAAAGGTTTGATATGGAAGGTTTTCCAAGGTTTTCTGAAGAAAGCTTTATTATTTCTGAAAGGTTTGATTTTGAAAGGTTTGATAACTGAATTTGAAATAGAATATTTCAAAAGTGTAAAAAGAGGTTCTTTCAAATGGCTAAGTGTTTTCATCAACTAAAGTTTGAGCAAAAAATATATATAACATGATGATATCACTTTTACTAAAGTATATAGATTATATACTATTCCTTGTTTAAATTTGACTTAAAGGTTTTAATCAGTTTGAAAATGTTTTCAAGGAAAATTATGTAAGGGGATCCTTAAGTGAAAATGCTCATGTATTAGAACACCATATGCAACTAGTATGGTATCACGCCCTATACATTAGCTATAAGCCCCAGCTAATTGTCGTCCAAAATTCCAATGTGTAGGGCTTGGTCACAGGTAGGCTAAAATTATGATTACATACCGAAAGGAATATGTGTTATATATAGATAGGTTATTGGTGAGCCTGAAAAACCATTAGGATTGGGGACACCTGGGAGATGATTTAAGTTAGGGATAAACCATCCAGAAGTGAAGTATTTAACAGATAGTTAAGGATAAATAATCCATAAGAATAATACCTAACAGGTGTTAGATTAATTTTGATTATATTATCTGGTAGGCCCGAGTCAGCCAAAGGTTAAAAGTTATCCAAACAAAACCTACGTATCTGAACATATAGTTCATTATTACCTAAGATTTATGTATGTTTACATAATGATTATTCTACAATATTTAACCATTGTGGATGCAAGAGCACAATATATGGTTTTGTAAAAGGAATTGGAAATATATGTTTTAAGAAGGATGTTGGTGAGGAAAAACCAATTCCGCTAAGCGGCATGGTCTCACTTAACATGTTTAAATGGGATGTATAGTATTATTCATACCAGGCTTTATGTCTGACTCGATGTTTATGTTTTCCCCTTAAACTCTCGGGTGTTCAAATTAATTTGAGTAGGCTGAGGGATTAAGGTATCTTTAGATTTAGTAGGATGACGAATAAGGCTACGGGAGGCATGTAGATGGCATACAGATAGCTATTTAGGATTTGCAATTCTTGTATGTGTTGATGTATTTCCGCTATGATTGTATTAGGTCTATTATGACCATATGACTATGATCATCCAAGGGGGTATCTTCATATACCGCTCTTGATGTAATTTGTAATAAGTATATTTTATTTGTGCCTACCAAAGATGCGATCGAGGTGGAAAATTGGCTAATGCACTATGATAGAATTTTTGCTAACTTAGGATTGAATGATGCACAAAGAGGAGTTTGGCTTCGAGACAGTTGTAGGGAGCTGCTCTATACTGATGGAATACTGTCACTGCTGGGGTTGATAAGGAAACCATAACTTGGGAGGAGTTTAGGAGAAGGTTTTTAGAACGATTTATGTCTATAATGGCACAGTCGGCTTTAGTGAGGAAGTATGTAGAATTAGAACAAGGAGATACATCCGTTTTGGAGTATGCGAGAAAGTTTGAGGAGTTTGCCCGATAAGGGTATGCTTTGGTAGACGTCATGATCCGGAGAAATGAAAAGTTTATAAAGGGCTTATGGCCAAAGTTGAGAAGTGCTACTTTGTCGCATTTGAGAGATCCCAGTGACGTAGTGGTTGAAATAACATTAAGAGAGGAAGAGGCGTTAGCTTGCTTGAGAAAGAAGATGAAGGAGGCCCAAATGTGATAGGGTCAGAAAAGGAAGATTTTCCAGAAAAATAATGCTCATAAAGAGGGAGTACATAAGAAAGGAAAGGTTGAAGTGGTTTGCTACAAATGCAATAAAAAGGGACATTATGCTAAGGAGTGTCGAACCGGTAAAGGAAAAGGAAAAGAGGCTGGTGGAAAAAAAGAGTGTTAAATGTTTTAATTGTGATCAGATCAGTCATTACAAGAACAAGTGGCCAGAGCCTACAAGAGAAGAAAAGGGGCAAGTTTATGCTTTGGATCCCACAACCTCAAGGCCAGCTGTGCAGGACAAAGGAAAGGCTGTTTTGGGAGGCTCGCTGCAGATTCACGGTATGTCTGTTAGCGTTCTATTTGATACTGGAGCATCTCATTCTTTTATTTCTCAATGTTTGGTAGATAAGCTTAACCGACCTCATACTAGTTACTTCCTTAAGGGTTGCAAATCTGATAGGAGGGTATGCAACACTTGGGATGAGGTGTGACCATTTAGAGTTTGATTTGCTAGGCTATACTTTTGAGTGTTGTTTGCACTTGTTTGACTTTTTGGGATTTGGGATCATCCTTGTGATGGATTGGTTAAGTAAATATGATGCTAGGATATTTTGTCATGATAGAAAAATATCACTTAGCCACCCAGATTGTAGTGATTGGACGGTTTATACCGTAAAGAACCCTAGTTGTGAAATGTATGCTTTATTGGGTACTATGGAGTTGGAGGATGAGTTACTTCCAGTTTTAGTAGTTAGTGAATTCGTAGATGTGTTTGAGCCGGTGTTATCTCGCCTTTTGGCAAGACCGTGACATCAAGGAATTGACTGAAAATCAAAGAGATCATCCCAAGAACGGTTATATACAGGTTTGCTATGGATGCTGGTAAATTTTGCCCGAGTCCGGATTTAGCTATAATTAACTTGACATGACAAGCAAAGCCATGAAAGCCAACTTTCCAAATTTCAACTCAATCCGAGTTCATATGCTCAAGATATGATCGATGCAAGCCAAGAAAATAAACTTATTTGTATCCATCGGTCAATACATTTTGCATCAATTTTATTTGAATCCAAACAGTGGCTTCCTTCGTATCCATCAGAATTGAACCACTTTGTGTCCATTCACAACCACCCACTTTGTATTCATCAGCAGTAGCATGGTAGCCCATTTTGTATCGATCCAGTTTCAAGCATGCTTCGTATCGGTCGACCACAGATCGATACGAAATCAATGCCTCCCATTGATACAAAACCAAAAACAGACAATCGATATGAAATGGAGCACAGGACATCGATACGAAGTGGAATGCGTAAGATAGATTTAAAGAAAATGCATTCAAGTGGAAGACTCGGTCATTCAGCATAAAAAGTGGATCGATCCAAGAAGTTAGCGCCAGGTCAATTAGCAAACACGTGCCTGAAAGCGATACAAACAGATCGATGCGAAGTGGATCGATGCGAACTCGGCAACCTTCAATAAATTGAAACTTGCATCAATCATCACTCAAAATCTACAAGTCCAAACGGTCAGGGATCGATCGCGTGGGCCCACCCACATAAGAGAAGAGGTCTTTTGAGATCTGAGCGAGATATTTGTAGCCTACGCCTATAAATAGCAGCCCATGACCTACTCAAAAAGGACTTTTGGCTCTTCAACATCCAGACTCTGCCAAAATCACTATTATACTCAAATTCTACTATTGTAATTCGTTGTATTCAGCAAGAAAAGTTAATAAAAGTCAATCATTTCATAGAGGACGTAGGTCGTATGCCGAACCACTCTAAATCATTATGCTCATGTGCGTTTACTTGTTTGTTAATTGGTGTGTTTGTTAGATATTCCTCATTTTCCATTTATATTCTTCATTTTATCTCCTCAAACACATCTGAAGAATGTTGTGCCCAATTTTGGTACCCGGCCAATCTTCTTTCCGCACCCAGTTCTCAAGTTCGAACTCATCGATCGATTTAGCTTGATGTTCGGCCTTTTTATCTTCTACTAATCAGCCCTAAGCGTTGTACATATGTGCTAGATAATTATCGAGCCAGGTTAGATTTTGTGCTTTAAAGCATTAGCATTGTATGTGATCAGAAGGTCTTCAATATCGGCCTCTAACCTGGCTTCCGCCATTTTAACTTCATCCTCAACCTTGGCCCCGGTCTCCCGAATCTTAAGCGTTGCCGCATCCCTTTCACCCCGAAGCGCTACAGCTTGTTTGCACGCCTCCTTGGCTGCTCTGTTTGCATCGTCCTTTTCTATGATGATTTCAAAGAATTTGACTTTAAGCTCGTTAAGTTCTTCTAATGCAGCATCCCTTTCAGCTGTAACTGTGGTGTTTCGGTGACCCATCTCCTCAGCCAAAGCGAAAAGCATCTGTCGCATCCTTACCATGGACTGATTGGCCTCATCGGCTTTCTTGGCTTTCGAGAAGATTCGGCTTCATTGTTGAGCACTTGAATTATACGGTCCTTTTGGACGAGGTCGGTTTCTTACTTCTCAATTCTTCTTGCTCGCTCAAAAGCCACCGCTGATGCTTTATCCGTGGCTTTCATCCACTCCTTGTATTGGATGTTAATATTGTGGATGTAATCATGCATCGTTTGTTCCGCCTCAATTAGAATATTCTTTAAGTGTGGAGGGAAGATAAAGTTGTCGAAACAAATGTGTGGAAAATCTTTTCTCAATGGGGCTATTTTGATCTCTCCTTCCCAGTGGGCTCAGTGATCGCTTGTTCAGTAATAGTGGGAGCTTCAGCCTCAGTCCTACGCTGTTGCGAATCAAGCCTTGGAATTTGAGAAGATGGTTTTTGACATGAAGGCTCTAAGGGTTGTCTATCATGACCGAAGGGTTATGTTGGAGCTCGAGGAGGTGGAGAGCCTGACCGGGAGCGATATTAATACTCTCTATCTCTGTCTCACTCCCTTTCGTAATGCTCTTGGCTGGAATAACCGCGATCGCTGTCTCTGTTAGCCTCCCTTTGACAGGACTCATAGTATGAAGTGAATGAATGATGTGTTGAGTGAAGGCTTCCTAACATAGATTCTCGCCTAGTCATCGTATCTGTAAAACAAAAGAGAAGTAAAATTAGTAATCTATAGAAGTGGACAACTTAAGACTAGAAATCGTGTAGTGCCATAAAGTGTATGTATGCATGTGTTAAACCCCCGACCAATCAGATATGTCAGCCACACCTGTAGGACATGACTCGCTTAATTCTAGAGCACTTTGAAGCCCCTCCAATCCGGTGTTTTGTTGAAGTGACATGCAGTCCGAAATCAGAATGTCGGCGGGCCCTTTAAAAGGATTTTCCATTTGTGAGGGAGGAGCCTCTGAAATTCTAACACCAGAGGCTGGTTGGGACATGACTATAGATTTCCATCTCGAAGACTTATGACGTTTATGGGCGACTACCTTGCCTTTCCTCCTACCCTCTAAATTCGGAGAACTGACTAGGGGCCCGACTATGGATTCACCATCAGTAGGCATATCCTCTCTATCCCCCTACTCAACTATTACAATCCCAAGAACCCTACGCTTAGCCTGTTTTTTCGAAACTGCCCTAAGTAGTCCCTTAAGTCTTATGCTCTGGTTTTGATCGATTAGCCCAACAATCCTCAAGTTTCTATCTGTAAGCACCAAGTCAATTTCTCTCATCTCGCCCAGCACTTCCTGAAGAGCTCATATTATTTCTTTAAAATGAGAACCTTTGGGTCAAGGAATTATAGCTTTAAAGGAAAGAAGATATTAGTTTCAATGTCAGTAATGATTATCTCACTAGCTATCGCAAAAATTGCAGCACTTACATCTGACTAATCACCGACCGGCGAACCCTGGAGGGCATCGAACACAAAACCACTCCGTCTTAAATAACTAAGTCTGGTCCAGGATCCCGCCACCACTTAGCCATTCCTAACTTCCTGTTGAAACATGAATAAAGAATTGTCACCTTGGCTCTTGACATTAAACTAGTATCTGACTTCTTTCGGAGTGGGGGTTGAATGAGATATTCCATGAAAAGGATGAATAGACTGTTCGATAGTGCATATCCATTTGGATGTAATTGTGACAGAGCGATTCTAAAGAAAGCTAACACTTTTCGAATATACTGGTTCAATGGAGGAAGTGTTCCAGCCATGCACGAATGTCGATTAAAGGCAGCGAATGCTTTTGGAGGAATGTGTGGCCTATCATTCGGTCCGGGTAACAGAACATCATCTGATGATAAATCGTGTCTTAAGCATATTAGCCCCAACATATCTTCGAAGATATTGGATGGCATAGAATCTTGGGGTTCGCGGTGAAATTTGAGCCTGGTAGCTCATCTGGAGCTGGACTTATAACTTCAGCGACAATGGCTGGGATCTCTATTATCGGAGAAGATGAACTTTGAGGCTCCTGCTGCTATGAACTTGTAGATTACATAACAAATCAACGCATTAAAAATCATCATTAGATGATAATAAGCCCATGTGTTCCCCAGCGTAATGTGGATGAATGTGTTGTGTTGTGCAACATAATACTTAAAAGATTCTACAGAGTTTAAGAAAATGTTCAAATAAAAAGACTTCGAAATTCAACTGGAGTGACCGTCATCACTTAACATCACAACCGTGCCATCAAACTCTAGAGACCAATTCGAGTTAAAGTTTGTTAAATTCAGTCGAGTTAAAGTTCCATCGACGAGCTTCGAAAGGTAGTCAAATATGCAGTTTAACGGTTAAGTTCAATTATGCAAGGCTAAAGCTTGTCGGAGTTAACTGTTCAATTATTCAAACTTTCGTATCCATCAAGGTCAAGACTAGGATTGATCACTGGCGGCTCCATTCACATCGATCAGGGAGAAAGGGAATTTTCATCGATCTTACGAAATTCTAGCTCATATCGGTCGGAAGCTCTTCATCGTCGTATCGATCAACAGGGCCGCTGCTTCGTATCGATCACTCCGGATCGATGCGAACTCCCACCATCTCCTATGGATACGAAGTCGCTCCCCCCATTTTTGATATGAATCTCCACTTTTGTTGATTGATACAAACTCCAGTTTTTCTTAGATTGACACGGATCGGTTTTCCTCGAACGACACGGACACCACCCTTCATATCCATCCACCCTTCTTCCCCAAGCCGCCTGAACGACATTACTTCTTCCTCAACCTTGCTCCGGCACAACTCCAGTATCAATATCACCGAACTTGGCAATGGATACGGGTGAAAAGGCATTGATACCAGAGTCTCATCATTTTTTTACATGGATTTATTATTGGTTACCTAAATCGAAACATGGATTCAAGAGACTGAACTGTTATATTGATTTGGGGGCAAAGGCAATTTCTAGTTCTCGTTTCTTCTATCGATACGAATGCGAAAGAGAAATAAAAGCAGGTGAAATTTTTCTAAGTCCCAAAAGCTTTTATAGTAGTTCGTACCCAAGGGAAAAAACGCTTTGTATCCCCATTGTTATACTGAGATAACCGATTACCTCTATCGATACGAAAGCTGATGTTCATATCCAATTGATTCCTATCCGTCCATTAATTGATATAAAACGAACAATGTGGTTGTTCTGGAACCACATGACTACCATCGATATGAAAAAGCTTATTAATATCCAACGATCCAGATCGATACGAAAGTGTAGATGTTTATATTCATCGACGATCAATCTGCAACTCCATCAATGCGAAATGATAATTTCATATCCATCCATTTGAAGACCAGGAGGATTCGCGCCTATCGATGCAAAAATATTCAAAAAGGCTAATGAATTCATATCAATCACCATCGATACGAAAAAAATTTGTGACATCCCGGAATTTTGACCCCATTATAATTATAAGTTTTTAATCCAATTTAAATAAAATATAAGATTTTCATTTATAAATAAATAAGAATTTGGATATGGGTTATAAAGGAATATAACTTCAAAATATAAAATAGACTCTTTTAACAATATTCAGAAACAAATCTGTTTTATATATTAAATTAAATTTTTGTATGAATGACCTTAATTATCAGATATATGTATGTAGTTAAGAATAGTAACAAGTACAATAACATAATCATATTTATCAATACATTAATGCAAATATAATATACAAATCAAATATTTATAGTATTTAACTTAATGAAAAATAAGATTAATCTGTGTTTCTTATAACAGTTTTATAATTAAATTAAATATAAGCTTATACAAGTAGCATAAGTATAGTATAATTATATGTTAACATAAGTTTGAAGACAAACATATATTCTGTCAAAACTAATGTGCAGTTTGTGTTTTAGATACAGGATAATAAAATAAAGAGCAAGAATACACATCAATAAAGCATTTTGTTCAGACCAAAAATTGCAAGCAAACTGTCTATGAATAAGCAAATAAATATTTGCAGCTAAAATAAGATAAAACAAGTTTGTTAGTAAAACATAATAAGTATAAACCTTTATTAATATATCTTTGTACAAACTAAAAGAATCTGGAAATTTCTTTGTACAGGGAAACTCAATTTCAAGTGACAGCAAATAATAATTAGTGTTAACCAAATTGAAACATTTAGTACAAACCAGACTGCAGGTATCTTAGCAAAGTATTATAGTATAAGCATATGAATACATTTGTACAAGCACAAACAAAAGCCTGCAAGTATCTTTGTACATAATATATGTGTCAGTCAGCATATAAGTATATGTTAGCATAAGTTAAGACATAAATACTAATTAGCACACATATTTGTCTGAAAAGAAATAATAAATAACTCCTAGCCGAAATTGTTGAACCATGTCAGGTTTAGTACATAGGAAATTAAGTAAGATATTTATCAAGTGAAGGCTTGTCAAGAAGACTCCATTGTTCAAGTTATAAATATTTGTATTTATCATTTCTTATTACATGGAGTCAGTTATTAACTCATGAAAACAAATCTGAGGAGAAACAAAAGAAAATAAATAAAACTTGATATTTCTAATTCAAATCAAAATTCAAGCAAAAGGGAAATTTACTGGACAACCTCTTGTGCAAACTACTGTCTCCTAGTTAGCCTCTGTTTCAAGTTTCTTCAGCAACTGATCTTGGTGAGTAAACATGTTTTTTTTTTCAATCTAACTTTTACTTTGTACTTCATGTAGTATGGTTATGGTTTAAATTTCTGGAATGTTTGGCATAGTTTTATTTGTTCTGCATCTTGATATTCTTACAGGTTATAAGTTTCTGTTGAATCAAAGGAAGTAAAGAATAATTCATACCTTTATATAAAGTTATCTTGATTAATTAGTAATTTAACTAAGTAATATTTGTTAAAGTTTCAGTTTAAAGTTTGAAGTGATTGTAAGAAAGCTGTATAATGTAAGCACTGGAACTTAAACTTACAGTAAAAAAATTAAATAATGATCAAACATTCGAATAGTCTAAATTGTAAATTCAAATTTATATCTTGAAATAACATACTATGTTATGATTTTTAAGACCCAAATTATAAATTTTAATGAACAAGTCTAGGAGCAGTTTGACAATAACCCATTTTTGCGTTTCTATGAATTTTAAATGATTCATTCAATAATTTTTGTTGAAATTCGATTTGAAGCTAGAGCAATAGTGTAAGATTACCAGAAAATTGTAAAAATAATTTTCGAATGCAAGAATTGTTGAGGGGAATCAGTAGTAGGGTTTAGTGCTAATAATTTTCATGTTCTGTAACTTTTTGATTTCGGCATCATCATGAAGCCGAGTACTATGAAATCTTGGGCGAAGTTTGAGTGTGATGACAGTGACGTATGGCCGAAGTTTTGGGATTTCTGGTGGTCGCAATCACGATCGCGAGGTGGATTTGTGAATTGGGTTTGAGTTCCAGTTCGAACTTTAGGTCGAATTTTGATTTCTTAACTTTGGGGTTGATCTGGGTTTCGATTTCGTGTATGGTGAAGAATTGTGATATGTGGGTGGCGTCGCGAAGCGTAGGCGCGGTGGTGGACCGCCGTGCACGTGCACGGCGGCGGAGAGGATCACGTTTGGGGTCGACTCGAGTCGAACGCGAGGATTTTCGTTCTTTTCTTCGGGTTTTGCTGGGTCGAGTTTTATTCGCGCGTGTGTATTTTTTATGCTTCTGCAGCTTAAAATTTTAAGTTTAAAAAAAGAGAAAAGAAACAATTGAAGTAAGTAACAGGGAAGAAGAAGTACAGGAGGTAACGCGAGAGAGGTTCTGGGTGAATCACGAGTTCGACCCGAGTGAGTCATGTTGTTTGCTTCGAGTTTTATGATTCCTGATGCTAGCCTATTTTAAATGTTAAGTTAAAGTTAAATAGGTTAGTATAAATTATGTTATTAGGTGTTGACAAATTTGTTTAGATCCATATGAACTTTAAACAAGTTGAGTAATTAATTAAATCAAAGTAAATTATGCATGTAATAAAAATTTGATAATTGTAAGCTAATAAGTAATCTCAAATTTTGATCAAATTAATAATTAACGATTTTAATGATAATCCCGTGTAAACCATTTGTAATCAAGAATTTACTCAATCATTTGAAATTGGTTAATTAACAACTCATAGATAACTGATTAAATAAATAATTAATTATTGAACGATTAATTAATTAATAATTAATGATTAATTAAACATTTAGTAATAATGAATTGTGTAACCGAGTTTTATAATCAATAATTAAGGTTATTGATTAATAATTACTTAATTAAGTGAATAATTAATAAGTAATTAATGAATCAAAATAGGTTAATTAATTAATAATTAATGATTAATTAAATTAAGTTTTATAATCAATAATTAATATTATTGACTAATAATTAATTCATTAATTAGTGAATAATTAATAGGTAATTAATGAATTGAAATAAGTTAATTTATTTGTAATTAATTAAGCAAAGAATAAAATATGATTTATTCTTAGGCAAGTAATTAAGTTGAAAACAAATCAAACCTGTTGATTTAAATCGATGATTATATTGATTGCCTCTGATGTTTATTTATATCTATGTTGTTATGTGATATTCTATATATATATCTGTGATGATTGTGTATGATTTATCTGTGTTAAAGTGATATATGATTTATCTGATGTTAATTATCTGTGTTAAATTGCTATATGAATTCAATTGTAAAATTAAAACTGTTAAGTTAATTAGACAACTTGGACTTTAAAATGGCATTTGGATTTCGATGAGACCGGGATCGGGTATCCAATTGATATTCCGAAAACCACATCGATCCAAATTAAACGTTAGGTCGTGAACTCTGAAGTGAAGATCGAGATGGTGCTTTCAGAATGCAAGGGTTATCGTCGTTAACTCTGAGGGTGATTCCAAAACGAGTGTAACGAGATAATGCCTTCGGTTTCGTTCGAACCCGGAACGAACTTGTATGGATTGAATGCTTTCATCACATCGTCAGGCAGACAATGAGCATTCTAAGTGATATGTTCTAAAAAGGTAATTGCAGCCTCAAGCCTCATCAACCGGGAATGGCTAAAACAGGGGAGGTGCAGCAAGGTTAGGTGGGTCATGCCCAAGCAGGACGAGATATACCCCTGTCTAGATGTCCCTTTATTCGGATGTGTGGGCGGTTGGATGTACACCAACTGCGGGGTTATCTTGTTCGGGACTGTTCAGTAAGGAATGGTTCCGGCCTTGTGTTGCAGGGGAGTTAGGGTGGCTCCTCGGTACAGTGATCTAGACCACGTACTGTGACAGGCGGTACCCCAGTAGCCCTGCCATTGTATGGGATCCAATTTCCAATAAGCGCCGTACGTTTTGATTGTGCCCAACTATGTTGAAATGTGAGATGTCTATTTCTGTATTTTACTTGAAATCCCTAGACACTATTATAATATCACTGGATTTCCTATGAAACGTTTTGGTTAGCGTAAGGTAAAAACTTACCCGTATTTATTTGTGGGGAGTCTTACGTGATACCTTTCTTTTAAATGATTTTCAAAGTTAAACAACTTTAACCTGTTTACTCATACCAGACCCATGTCTGACCCGGAGTTTATTTTGTTTTTCATAAACTTTCGGGTACCAAAATTTTTATGGGTAGCCAAGGGATTCAGGTTAGCTTTGACGATTTTTAGAGGAGCAATGGAGCAGGAGGCTTCAGCGATGTAGACATATATATCTTTATAGTTCCGCTGTGTTAGTTTATGATATTTGAGATGTATGTTCTGATAGATATGTATATGATAGTCATGTTGTATGATATGGTTCAACTCTGACGTATATATATATAACTATGTAATATTTATGTTGATATATTATATTTTATTCCGTTCCGCTGTGAGATTCTGATGTTGTTATTCTTTCTTTTCTTTTCTTTTCTATTTCTATCCCTTTCTTTCTTATTGATGACACGACTTTCTGGGCATAGAAAGTTGGGTCATCACAGGTGGTATCAGAGCGCTAGGTTGAGTGAATACCTAGGCTCTTGAGTGATTTCTTTCTTGAGAGAGCGTATTTGTAATTTTGATATATATATATATATACACATTTATTTCTTTCTACCTATTTAGTGGGTTACCTGTTCGGGTATTCCAATGTAAGTTATAAAGTAGATAGGGTAGTGTGTGTGAAACACGACTACCGATGATTGGAGTTTTGAATATTTGTGGTGGGAGTGTATTTGTTGAGATTGTAGACCTATTACCGTCTCGAGTGGGCTTGGGATGATGTGAGGATTTCATGGTTGGAGTGTGATTTTGGATGAGTTTGAGTTTGGATCTATCGGATGGAAGTGACCAAATGATGATATCTTGATATCTCAAGGAGCTGTAGCTATGTGATGAGACACAGTGAGTTTGGATGTCTCCGAAGATGTTTCTTTGGAACAAGTTAAAGAAGTATGTCCGTTTTGGAATTGTGACCAAGTTCGGTAGGGTATTTTTGTTTGATTGAGGCCCAAGTTTCGCGAAGAGCTTTGAATAGAAGTCTTTGGACATTGAGGATTGGTCCTATAGCTGGAAGTGTTCTGTGTGCTGTTGAGAAGGTTTGTTGATTAGCAGTTTTCTTAAAGCGATTTCAGAAGTAGCAGAGTGGATTCATTTCTTCGATGGATTGACCTGAACAGTATATGGCTGTACTGGATTGTGAAGAGAGACAAATTTATGTGGGTAGAATTGCCAGAGTGTTGTGCAACAATTTTGGAATTCATTTGTGTAATCTTTTGCAAGGAGTTGAGACTTCTCAAGAGAAAGTTAAGGAAATCGAAGAGGTTCAAGATTTTCCTGATGTTTTTGAAGAAGTTATGTTTCTACCGTCACATCGAGAGATTGAGATTCGTATTGATTTGATTCCAGGAGCTGTGCCGGTGATTCCGTCCAGTAGGAGAATGCCTCCTAGAGAGAGAGAAGAGTTGGTTAAGCAGACGCAAGATCTTTTGGAGAAAGGTTTGAATTAGACCCAGTTTTTCTTCTTGGGGCTCTGTTGCTGTGTTTGTCACTAAATCGGATGGTTCGCTATGGTTCTGTGTTGAATAAGTTTGTGCTGGTATTCATTAATAATATCTTGGTTTACTCCAAATTGGAAGAAGAACACAGGCATCGTTTAAGAATTGTATTGGAGACTCTGAGGGAGCATGTGTTGAAGGAAAAATTTTCAAAGTGCCATTTCTGGAACTCAGAAGTTAAATTGTTTGGGGCACAGTATTTTGGGTGAAGATATCTCTGTAGCCCGACGAAAGGAGAATCTATTCTGGAATGGAAGCAACCGAAGGAAATTCGTAATTTTCTGGTTTGGCTGGCTACTACAGGAAATTTATTAAGGATTATTCCAAGATTTCTTCACATCTGACCAAGCTAACAAGAAAAGGAACCAAATTGAAATGGACACCTCAGTGTGAAGAAGCTTTTCAGGAATTGAAGATAAGGTTAACCAGTGCACCAGTACTTGTTATTCTGGATGGGAAGAGAAAATTTGAAGTATATACGGATGCATGTTTAGTTGGATTGGGTGCAGTATTGATACAGAAAGACGATTGGAATTCAGATGTCAAGGTACTCTAAGGATTAATAGTCGTTTGTGTGTGTGCCTAATATTGATGGACTGAAACAAGAAGTTTTAGCTGAGTGTCATCGTTCCAAATTGAATATTCATCCGGGAATTTCGAAGATGTATAAAGATATGAGGAGAATTATCTGGTGACCGAATATGAAGAAGGATGTAGCTGCTTTTGTAAATGGTTGTGCCATTTGACAGCAAGTGAGGGGAGATCAACAAAAGTCTGCTGGATTATTGCAATCTTTGGAAATTCCAGATTGGAAATAGGAAATGATCTCGATGGATTTTATAGACGGTTTGCCTAGAACCATGAAAGGAAATGAAGGAATATGGGTTATTGTGGACCGTTTAACGAAGAGTGCCCATTTTATTCCAGTTAAGGCGACTCGTACTGCAGTTTCCTTGGAGGAAATTTTCTTGAGGAGATAGTCAGATTGCATGGTGTTCCTATCAGCATAGTAAGTGACCGTGATCCTATTTTCACTAGTAAATTTTGGGAAGCTCTGCAATCAGCAATGGGAACTAGTTTGAGATTAAGTACAGCCTATCATCCTCAGACGGACGGACAGACAGAGAAAACTTAATCGAATTCTGGAAGATATGCTTCGAGCTTGTGTATTGGACTTTGGTAAATCATGAGAAGACCATCTTCATTTAGTGGAATTTTCTTATAATAATAGTTATCAAGTAAGTATTAAGATGGCTCTATATGAAGCTCTGTATGGAAGACCGTGTAAATTCTCATCTTGTTGGATTGAATCGAATGATCGACTTGTACTCAGACCCGATCTAATTCAAGAAGCTTCTGCGAAGGTTGAGCTTATCAAGTAAAGAATGAAAGCTGCTCAAGATCGTCAGAAGAAATATGCAGATAAGAGACGAAGACCATTGGAATTTGAGATCGGAGAGTTAGTTTTTATTAAAGTTTCCTCAATCAAGGTGCTATAAGATTCGGAAAAACGGGGAAAACTTGCACCGAGATATAGTGGTCCACTCTGAGTATTGGAAAGAATTGGAACTGTAGCCTATAGGATTGAATTGCCGGAATGGATGTTTGGAATTCACAATATATTTCATGAATCGCATTTGAGGTAATTTGTTCATGAACCATCTTTGGTAATAGAACCAGTTATTCAGGAAGATTTAGAAGTTGAACCCAACCAGACTGTGGTTAGAGATCCTATTCAGATTGTAGATCATGACGAGAAGCAACTTAGGAAAAAGTGGTGAAACCTGTTAAAGTGAAATGGAGTGAGGATCCCAGAGACTGTCCCTGGGAAACTCTTGATAATTTTAGAAAATCTTATCCAGATTTTTGTCCGGATAACTAGTAATGTAGTTAGGATTGACTGTTTGATTGTTTGTTTTTGTATGGATGTAATGTATGTTTGGATTGTTAATATTTAGCTTTTGAAATTAACTGTTGTTTAAATTTCAGGGATGAAATTCTTTTAAGGGGGGAGGAATGTGACATCCCGGAATTTTGACCCCATTATAATTATAAGTTTTTAATCCAATTTAAATAAAATATAAGATTTTCATTTATAAATAAATAAGAATTTGGATATGGGTTATAAAGGAATATAACTTCAAAATATAAAATAGACTCTTTTAACAATATTCAGAAACAAATCTGTTTTATATATTAAATTAAATTTTTGTATGAATGACCTTAATTATCAGATATATGTATGCAGTTAAGAATAGTAACAAGTACAATAACATAATCATATTTATCAATACATTAATGCAAATATAATATACAAATCAAATATTTATAGTATTTAACTTTAATGAAAAATAAGATTAATCTGTGTTTCTTATAACAGTTTTATAATTAAATTAAATATAAGCTTATACAAGTAGCATAAGTATAGTATAATTATATGTTAACATAAGTTTGAAGACAAACATATATTCTGTCAAAACTAATGTGCAGTTTGTGTTTTAGATACAGGATAATAAAATAAAGAGCAAGAATACACATCAATAAAGCATTTTGTTCAGACCAAAAATTGCAAGCAAACTGTCTATGAATAAGCAAATAAATATTTGCAGCTAAAATAAGATAAAACAAGTTTGTTAGTAAAACATAATAAGTATAAACCTTTATTAATATATCTTTGTACAAACTAAAAGAATCTGGAAATTTCTTTGTACAGGGAAACTCAATTTCAAGTGACAGCAAATAATAATTAGTGTTAACCAAATTGAAACATTTAGTACAAACCAGACTGCAGGTATCTTAGCAAAGTATTATAGTATAAGCATATGAATACATTTGTACAAGCACAAACAAAAGCCTGCAAGTATCTTTGTACATAATATATGTGTCAGTCAGCATATAAGTATATGTTAGCATAAGTTAAGACATAAATACTAATTAGCACACATATTTGTCTGAAAAGAAATAATAAATAACTCCTAGCCGAAATTGTTGAACCATGTCAGGTTTAGTACATAGGAAATTAAGTAAGATATTTATCAAGTGAAGGCTTGTCAAGATGACTCCATTGTTCAAGTTATAAATATTTGTATTTATCATTTCTTATTACATGGAGTCAGTTATTAACTCATGAAAACAAATCTAAGGAGAAACAAAAGAAAATAAATAAAACTTGATATTTCTAATTCAAATCAAAATTCAAGCAAAAGGGAAATTTACTGGACAACCTCTTGTGCAAACTACCGTCTCCTAGTTAGCCTCTGTTTCAAGTTTCTTCAGCAACTGATCTTGGTGAGTAAACATGTTTTTTTTTTCAATCTAACTTTTACTTTGTACTTCATGTAGTATGGTTATGGTTTAAATTTCTGGAATGTTTGGCATAGTTTTATTTGTTCTGCATCTTGATATTCTTACAGGTTATAAGTTTTTGTTGAATCAAAGGAAGTAAAGAATAATTCATACCTTTATATAAAGTTATCTTGATTAATTAGTAATTTAACTAAGTAATATTTGTTAAAGTTTCAGTTTAAAGTTTGAAGTGATTGTAAGAAAGCTGTATAATGTAAGCACTGGAACTTAAACTTACAGTAAAAAAATTAAATAATGATCAAACATTCGAATAGTCTAAATTGTAAATTCAAATTTATATCTTGAAATAACATACTATGTTATGATTTTTAAGACCCAAATTATAAATTTTAATGAACAAGTCTAGGAGCAGTTTGACAATAACCCATTTTTGCGTTTCTATGAATTTTAAATGATTCATTCAATAATTTTTGTTGAAATTCGATTTGAAGCTAGAGTAATAGTGTAAGATTACCAGAAAATTGTTGAAATAATTTTCGAATGCAAGAATTGTTGAGGGGAATCAGTAGTAGGGTTTAGTGCTAATAATTTTCATGTTCTGTAACTTTTTGATTTCGGCATCATCATGAAGCCGAGTCTATGAAATCTTGGGCGAAGTTTGAGTGTGATGACAGTGACGTATGGCCGAAGTTTTGGGATTTCTGGTGGTCGCAATCACGATCGCGAGGTGGATTTGTGAATTGGGTTTGAGTTCCAGTTCGAACTTTAGGTCGAATTTTGATTTCTTAACTTTGGGGTTGATCTGGGTTTCGATTTCGTATATGGTGAAGAATTGTGGTATGTGGGTGGCGTCGCGAAGCGTAGGCGCAGTGGTGGACCGCCGTGCACGTGCACGGCGGCGGAGAGGATCACGTTTGGGGTCGACTCGAGTAGAACGCGAGGATTTTCGTTCTTTTCTTCGGGTTTTGCTGGGTCGAGTTTTATTCACGCGTGTGTATTTTTTATGCTTCTGCAGCTTAAAATTTTAAGTTTAAAAAAAAAACAATTGAAGTAAGTAACAGGGAAGAAGAAGTACAGGAGGTAACGCGAGAGAGGTTCTGGGTGAATCACGAGTTCGACCCGAGTGAGTCACGTTGTTTGCTTCGAGTTTTATGATTCCTGATGCTAGCCTATTTTAAATGTTAAGTTAAAGTTAAATAGGTTAGTATAAATTATGTTATTAGGTGTTGACAAATTTGTTTAGATCCATATGAACTTTAAACAAGTTGAGTAATTAATTTAAATCAAAGTAAATTATGCATGTAATAAAAATTTGATAATTGTAAGCTAATAAGTAATCTCAAATTTTGATCAAATTAATAATTAAAGATTTTAATGATAATCCTGTGTAAACTATTTGTAATCAAGAATTTAATCAATCATTTGAAATTGGTTAATTAACAACTCATAGATAACTGATTAAATAAATAATTAATGATTGAACGATTAATTAATTAATAATTAATGATTAATTAAACATTTAGTAATAATGAATTGTGTAACCGAGTTTTATAATCAATAATTAAGGTTATTGATTAATAATTACTTAATTAAGTGAATAATTAATAAGTAATTAATGAATCAAAATAAGTTAATTAGTTAATAATTAATGATTAATTAAATTAAGTTTTATAATCAATAATTAATATTATTGACTAATAATTAATTCATTAATTAGTGAATAATTAATAGGTAATTAATGAATTGAAATAAGTTAATTTATTTGTAATTAATTAAGCAAAGAATAAAATATGATTTATTCTTAGGCAAGTAATTAAGTTGAAAACAAATCAAACCTGTTGATTTAAATCGATGATTATATTGATTGCCTATGATGTTTATTTATATCTATGTTGTTATGTGATATTCTATATATATATCTGTGATGATTGTGTATGATTTATCTGTGTTAAAGTGATATATGATTTATCTGATGTTAATTATCTGTGTTAAATTGCTATATGAATTCAATTGTAAAATTAAAACTGTTAAGTTAACTAGACAACTTGGACTTTAAAATGGTGTTTGGATTTCGATGAGACCCGGATCGGGTATCCAATTGATATTCCGAAAACCACATCGATCCAAATTAAATGTTAGGTCGTGAACTCTGAAGTGAAGATCGAGATGGTGCTTTCAGAATGCAAGGGTTATCGTCGTTAACTCTGAGGGTGATTCCAAAACGAGTGTAACGAGATAATGCCTTCGGTTTCGTTCGAACCCGGAACGAACTTGTATGGATTGAATGCTTTCATCACATCGTCATGCAGACGATGAGCATTCTAAGTGATATGTTCTAAAAAGGTAATCGCAGCCTCAAGCCTCATCAACCGGGAATGGCTAAAACAGGGGAGGTGCAGCAAGGTTAGGTGGGTCATGCCCAAGCAGGACGAGATATACCCCTGTCTAGATGTCCCTTTATTCGGATGTGTGGGCGGTTGGATGTACACCAACTGCGGGGTTATCTTGTTCGGGACTGTTCAGTAAGGAATGGTTCCGGCCTTGTGTTGCAGGGGAGTTAGGGTGGATCCTCGGTACAGTGATCTAGACCACGTACTGTGACAGGCGGTACCCCAGTAGCCCTGCCATTGTATGGGATCCAATTTCCAATAAGCGCCGTACGTTTTGATTGTGCCCAACTATGTTGAAATGTGAGATGTAAGCATTTCAGCTATTTCTGTATTTTACTTGAAAACCCTAGACACTATTATAATATCACTGGATTTCCTATGAAACGTTTTGGTTAGCGTAAGATAAAAACTTACCCGTATTTATTTGTAGGGAGTCTTACGTGATACCTTTCTTTTAAATGATTTTCAAAGTTAAACAACTTTAACATGTTTACTCATACCAGACCCATGTCTGACCCGGAGTTTATTTTATTTTTCATAAACTTTCGGGTACCCAAATTTTTATGGGTAGCCAAGGGATTCAGGTTAGCTTTAACGATTTCTGGAGGAGCAATGGAGCAGGAGGCTTCAGCGATGCAGACATACATATCTTTATAGTTCCGCTGTGTTAGTTTATGATATTTGAGATGTATGTTCTGACATATATGTATATGATAGTCATGTTGTATGATATGGTTCAACTCTGATGTATATATATATAACTATGTAATATTTACGCTGATATATTATATTTTATTCCGTTCCGCTCTGAGATTCTGATGTTGTTGTTCTTTCTTTTCTCTTCTTTTCTATTTCTATCCCTTTCTTTCTTATTGATGACACGACTTTCTGGGCATAGAAAGTTGGGTCGTCACAAAATTCAACTCCTCGAATCAATCTAGAAGTGGATCGATATGAAGGAGTACACCAAAACAACAACCAAGCGTTGTTACAACTCGAATTTCACATCGATTCTAGAGAGGATCAATATGGAATTTGATAAGAGAAAACTAATGATGACTCGTGAACGTGGGAACGTTAATGAGAGTGAGGTTAACACACATACATGTATGATAGACTAACATCCAAATTTTTAAAGATTCACAGGGGTTAAATGCTCACTTGATGAAAATTATGACAACAAACAATAGTTTGCCATCATGCAACATTCGGTTACAACGGTGCACAGTACAACAATTGGCAGTCTACAATTCATTATTTATGTTACTAAAGGTCAGTCAAATGTTATATCTTTCGGCTAAAAGACAACAACCGTTTAGCAAGTCCGATAGAACTTTTCAGAATGAAGATTGCAGCTTTTCAAAGCACGTCATGTCCCCACATGATGTACTTTGGGGAGAAATGTTATCCTACCTTTTGGCAAGGCCGTGATACCAAGGAATTGATTGAAAATTAAAGATAGATCATCTCGAAGATCGGTTATATACAGGTTCGCTATGGATGCTGCTAAATTTTTTGCAAGTCCGGATCGAGCTACAATTAAAATGACATGACATGCAAAGCCATGAAAGCCAATGCTCCAAATTTCAAGTCAATCCAAGTTCATATGCTCGAGATATGATCGATGCAAGCCAAGAAAATAAACTCGTTAGTATCCATCGGCCAATCCATTTCGCATCGGTTTCATTCGAATCCATCAACAACAGCTTCCTTCAAATCCATCGGAATTGACCCACTTCGTATCCATCCACAACCACCCCCTTCATATCCATCAGCAGTAGCACGTAGTCCATTTCGTATCGATCCAGTTTCAAGCATGCTTCGTATCGGTCGATCATAGATCGATACGAAATCAACGCCTCCCATTGATACAAAACTAAATACAGACAATTGATACGAAGTGGAGCACATGATATTGATACGAAGTGGAATGCGCAAGATTGATTTGAAGAAAACGCATTCAAGTGGAAGACTTGGTCACTCGGCATAAAAAGTGGATCGATCCAAGAAGTTAGCACTATGTCACCTAGCAAGCACATGCCCGAAAGCGATATGAATAGATCAATGCGAAGTGGATCGATGCGAACACAGTAGCCTTCAATAATCGAAAATTGCATCGATCATAACTCAAAATCTACAAGTCCAAATGCCATCAAATTTTCACAAGAGCTTGCGTACGTCTTCAGGAATGTTCATGATCGATCCTGACTCAATTGGACTAAATCCTGATCGATACAAACTGCATTCGTATCGGTCATGCATCGACTCCAAATGATCAGGGATCGATCGCGTAGGCCCACCCATGTGAGATAAGAGGTCTTCCGAGATCTGAGCGAGATATTTACAACCTACGCCTATACATAGTAGCCTGGGGCTATTGAAAAATGACTTTTGGATCTTCTACGTCCAGACTCTGTCGAAATCACTGTTGTACTTGCATTCTATTGTTGTAACTCATTGTAATCAGTAAGCAAAAGTTAACAAAATTCAATCATTTCATAGTGGACGTAGGCCATATGCCAAACCACTCTAAATCTGTGTGCTTCTATGCGTTTACTTGTTTGTTAATTTGTGTGTTTGTTAGATGTTCCTCTTTTTCTATTTATATTCTTCATTTTATCTCTTCAAACACATCCTAAGAGTGTTGTGCCCAATTTTGTCACAAATAATCGATAACAGGTTGCCACCGAAACGAGCCATTGAGTTTCGCATTGATTTAGGCCTGGATAGAACCAGTGAGTAGACCGCCAAGTAGAATGACTCCTATCGAGATGAAAGAGCTTAAGGTGCAGTTGGTTGATTTGCAAGGTAATAGTTTTATCCGACCAAGTGGTAACGACCCGCCTTTTTGGGCAGTTTAAACCGACGATCAAATACACATGCCGGTTCCAAACCATTAAAAAAAAGGCAGATGGTTATTGGGGTAATTAAGAAAAGAAAAGAAAAGAAATAAAGGAAATGAAACAACACAGAATCTCGCAGCGGAACGATAAAATATAATAGTCAAATAAACAGTTCATGAAGCTGTCTACTATACTTTGACAATTATTTATACAACATTTATCAGAGTTATACATATACAGCAGAGCAATTAAATAATGCAGCAGATAGCATGATGCAAGGGTAATAATAGTGATAGTATACCAAATCTTCGTCTCCATCCTCCATAATAGATCTTCAAAAATCTGAAAAACTCAGGACTGACCCGAGCGTAATGAAAATACAAAACACTCGAGTCAGGACTAAAATATCCTTATGAAAGTTAAATCAATCGTAAATAAATATGAGTGTAACGGCGTCAGAGATGTTTACGGGGTTTGACATCTCATATCCAGTGTCAACGTGCGTGCAATAACTCAAGAGATGTTACGGATTTTCCATCTCTCAAGGATCCGTGAAACTATCTACTATGTAGTAATATACGCTAAGTAGATAATGTCTATCAGTAATATAAAGTATCAAAATAGCGTTAAGGCGTTACCATAATTCCCCTTAACACATTTTATATTCCCAAAAGCATATACAAGACCGTAGTTTCCCCAAAACCGGAAGTCACCAGAGGGCAATCCATATACTCAAGGTACAAACCAAAACGTAGTGGTCGCGAATAGCATAATCAGTATGACAAGGTACATGAGGCGATACCAACTAGGATACTAGTAGTTGCGTGATCCGGACTGATGTTGAGCATAGCAGCTACTACCTCAACACCGCGAAACAACACTCCCAAATCAAGGGGTGCACCCAAATCAAATCACAAATGTAATAGATATGGTATCGAAGAAGTGTGTCCGCTAGAGGTGGCGAACCTCAATGGCCCGGCGTGGCTCCTGTTTTAGTCATGTCAGGGGTCATCCAATATCGTTCTCTTTCTTCAGTCAACGCGTTCACCAAACCATCCACTTCATTCTGGATCAACACTCCGCGTATAATAGTTATTAAAGTGGTTTTCGGTATCGACAGAGAGTATGTCCATATCCGATCCCGGTCTCTTTAATAACTACGTATTATTACACTGATGACTCTTTTATATTTCAAATTGATTCATGATTGATAACAAAATATCATATTCGCTTTAAAATCAAATCCATTTCAAAATCATCATATATTCAAAATTATCAATTTTTTCCGATAAATCAATTTCACTTCAAAATTTGATTCGAATTCAATTTAGGTTATAATCTCTACTTTAACCTAGTTCGTATTTAAACCAAAGGTTTAAATATAAACATTTCCGTCTCTTTAACCAGTTTGAATTTAAGAAAATAGTTTAAATAGTTTAAAATAGTTAAATAATTCAAAATAGTTTAATAGAAAATATTTAAATAGTTTAATCGAAAATAATTTGAATATAAAATGGTTTATATATAAAATAGTTTGGAAAAAATCAAAAATTATTTGATAAATAATTCCAAAGTCAAACCGGTCAACTTCCCAAATTTCCTATCCAAATCAAATCCAAATTCCATTTCGATTTAATCGATTTATTCCAATTTCACCTTGAATAAATTTCTATTCCACGTAAATTTCGATTTCAATTCACAAATTTCTTTAAATTTCAATTCAATTCCAAATTAATTTAAATCTAAATTTCAAATAAATTTTCAATTCCAAACTCAAACTTGAAATATCATTTCATATCAATTTTCTTAGAAATATTCAGAGTTCGATTAAAAGTCCAATCTTTTAAAACAAATCAACTTTCAAAAATTTACACCGTATTTCAATTTTCAATTTAAATCTAAACTTCGATTTTATTTAATAATTTCGTTTACCAAGTTTAAATTCTAACATTTCGAGCTCCAATTCAAAATAATTCAATTTCCATAAATTGGATTTTATTCTTAAAATCAATTCATTTAAATAATTTCAAAACAACTTTTAAAATCATTTAATTTATCCAACTCGGTGTCCGTATATAATTTTCTAACCTATGGCCAAGTGATTAGTTATTACAATTAAATGTCAGGGATGAATATATCATTTAAATCAATCACAGTGTCATATGTATGCATAGCAGGATATATATAAACAAATAAACATCCAAACATTTAAATATCAACCAATAACATCCATCGAAATACATCATCCAATAGGCAATACAATTCACGGCAATTTCATATTTATCAATGTCAGGTAATTTAATCGCAATTCAATTTTAATTTAAATTTAACTGTCAATTTAATTTTTTTAACGGTGAATTCAAATGATAATCAATATGATAATTAAATTTTATCAAACAATAACAAATAAAATCATAACTATGCATAATGTCAAATTTAACTAGCATAAAGATATTCAGTACGTTGTGAGCGTTATAAAACACTCACCTTGATTTTACGATTTTAAATCAAATCGAACGACGTTCGATTTAACATAAAAGTTTAATGAGCTCCAAACACTTTCGGATCTGCACTGCAGCGCAGCTCTCATCTCCGTGATTCCGGCGCTTCTTCCCCAACGTGAAATTCACGTATGCAAACCCATTAGCCGCCGATCTTCAAGCAATTTTCATGACCACCTCGTCGACTTCTAGAACGATCAGCTAGCGCCACCACGAAGCCCTTCACCAGAGACACCTACGCGCCAAGTTTCATCCCGTCATTCGCCGTCGTTTGCACGCAATCCAAGGAAATACGTACACACTTCCAAGTCAGATCTGGACGAATCCATGAAAAATTAGCATACATCAACCGTATGGATATGAAGAGCTCGTCGAGATTTACACTTTTGCTTTTGGAATTTTTCGATTTCGTCGAACGGATTGAGAGATATTAAGGAAAGAAGATCGGCAATTTCTGGCCATGGAATAGGTGGCGGCCATGATTTAGAATTAGGGTTTCTGGGTTAAAATAATAAGAAAACTGTCTTGGTTTGCATGCGTATTTATATAGGTAGGTCCAAAATCATCCGAACTCCAATCGAGACGTGCCGCCAGGCGTTTATAAGGTTTTACCCCCATTCCGGACACAATGGAACTAGTTTCAAGGCCTAATTCGATCATATCTGGAAGATAGCTTTTCGAAGTCGATTATTTTAATTAAATTCGAAATTAAATTTCTACGCGTTTCAAGCTCGCACGGCCAAACGACAAGTCCAATTGCTACGAAAATTGAAATCCTACCATAATTTACTATTACGGATCCGATGAAACAAGTTTCGTCGAAATCCGAGACTGTTTGAAAAATGGCTATTTTAACTCGTCAATTAAATATTAAAATATTCAATTTTCACAAATTTACTTTTAATTCGATTTTAAAAGTTCTACAACATCATTCTAACATTAATATGATAAAATAGAATTTTAGAAATCATTTTTAGTCATGTTAAACCCGTTATCCAATTATTCAAATAATTTCAAATATTAAATTATTCAACAAATTACATTAATAATCATTTTCCTTCTATAATCACCTTAAATTTTCTAATTAAAATAGCTAAAAATACGGGTCGTTACACTCTCCCCCACTCAAAAATTTTCGTCACCGAAAAGGAAAAGAAGGGAAAAGGAACTAAGTATAGAATTCAACATTAGATATATTTCATTCAAAGTTACCAACTTATAAAACAATGAAATTCCATTTATAAAGTCATAACTACGCTTCCACATGTTACTCCGAACGGCTTTCTAAATTTAAAAGTTAGTTATCAAAACAAGTTATAAAATTTAAAAACTTGAAAAAATTTCTAACACCCGGATTCACGGAAAATTTCGGCAGGGTCTCCTTTGCGCGGCTCGATCGAAAAATTTTACAATTCAATATATAACACAAATATAACCAATATATATCAAATATACATCTCATCTCAATGATGAGGCATCCCATATCTGGGGAAACAACATATATATATCACCAATACCATATAAAACCATAAGCGTACCTTTTATTTAGCATTTATTAGCAGTTTACTTACATTTTGTATTTAGCACAGAAGCGAGCTCTACAACGAAGCGCAACCCCTTTGCTACCTACTAAAATGCTCAATAACTAAGTTAGAACCATGCATATAAAGATAGATCGATATATTTAGCCTACACAACATATATATAACCTATTTAGCTTCAAAACTGAGATTCCAATTTCAGGACAGCAAACAAATCTCAGTTTTAGGTCACCTAAACTATAAAATTTGGCAACAGAATCTAAACAAAAGTTGTTGTATTAATTTCAAACTTTCCGGAATGTCCAAAATCATCGAATTCGGACCATACATTCAAAAGTTACGGCCGTTTTACTTAGAGGATACGCCTTAGCCTGGGCAATGAATTGCACAGGTCAGCGACGTTCACCCACGTTTTCGACCTTCTAAACGATATCAAAGCACAAAACACTCAAAAAAAAAAGTTTTAGCTTAAGTTTTTAGATTTCCAGAAAGTGCAAGATCATCAAAATCCGATAAACCAGTCAAAAGATATGGCGAAAATACTAAGGGTGTATACTACTGATTTTACTTATTTTTACACAGGACAGCGACTAACATTCAACTTTTTAACCAAGCAAACGAAGGAATTTTCTCAAGTTATCTAAACAAAAGTTGTGCTATAGTTTCTAAGCTTTCCGAAAAGTCCAAAATCGTCGAATTCCGTTTAGCCATTTAAAAGTTATGGTTGTTTTCGTTTCAGCATATATTGGACAATGTTGGATTTTTTTTTTTTCCAAAATTTTGCTTTTATTATTTCAAAGTACAAAACATCAAAACTTCAAATTTTCTAAAGAACAATCATAAACACAAAGTCATCTATTTTCTTATTCATCCATGCAATAGGTTTACATTCAATTTGTTTCCGATTTATTCAAATTTGTTTCAGTCACATTTTTAATTCAAGTCAATTTGCTCCCAATTTGAATTTAATTATTTAAAATTTTATTCCGTTTATTCAATTCCATTAACACTAATGAATTCTACTTAATCAATTATCATCCATCTAACAACCAATGCATATCAAACATTAACATCCATCCAAAATCTACACTAAATCAATTATACATTTCCAAGTCAATTTTAATTTCATACACTTCCAAGTTTATTGACATTTAGTTATATTCAAATTTAATTAGTTTCCATTTACCAATTTTATATTTCATTAAGTTTAAATTTTATTCATTCACTTATACATGTATCATTCATTTTACAGCTTAAATTTCTTTTATATTTACAACTATCAATAGATCTTTACAGTTTATTTTTCACTCTCACACTGGTATATTATTTCTCTACTTATCCTTATTAGCATTTTAAACCCTTTAAGTATTTGGTAAGTTATAGTTATGCAAATAGAATGTAGTTAAACAACATACAACTTCTTTTCATTTAAAGTTGAATTTTCAATTTATCAATTCTTAAGTCATTACTTAAATTTCACTATAATTTAATTTCACATTTACATTCACATATAGTATTTTCATTTTATATTAACATAATTGTGAATCACCTTTAAATGTTAATTTAAATTCCAATTATTTACTAACAATTTTATTTATATTTGCAAACCATTAATTAAATGCATATTTCATTATTCAAACCTATACTTGTATATTATCCAATTAACAATTCATATAACATTTTTGAACTTCTTAAGTATTTTGGTAAGTTATATCTAAGCTATAGAATGAAATTTAATACTATGCGAGTTTTACAGTTTCAATTTTATTTTAAGTTCATAATTTCCTAATTCTAAGGATTTCTACTTCAATTGATATTTTCACTTAGCTCTTAGGTTCATTTCTCATTTCACAATTCAGAAGTTCCTTAATGATTCAAGTCTAAATTCATTTCAATCATAAAAAAAAAATCATTAATTATTAAAGAACTTAAGAATTCCAATCCCGGTTTCATTTCAAATCAAGGTTTGAAATAATATATACTTATATAATTTATATATCAAATCATACTATAGAGAATGCAAAACAAAATAAAATTTGAGTCAAAACAAGGTTTAGACAAGCTATTAGTGGTCTCCCCCACTCGGACTCTCGAAAATAAACGCAAATGATGCGTGTACACATCATCGAAATCATTTTCTAGCGTCAAGAGAAGGGAATATAACACTTATCATAAAAAAAATCCTTCGAAAACAATTTCAACTCAATTATACTATCATATAATGCTCATATTATATTTTTCAAATTCTTGTAAGTCAATCTCAAACACCGGAATTTAAATTCCCAAATCCAAGTTAAAATTCATTTATATTCATTATCAATTGTGTTTACAAGATTTCATTTTCCTAAATCCATTGTTATTTAATCAATTGTTGTAAATATTGACTGATCAAACAATAACGATAATAATCTAATATTATCATCTCCTAACAATCAATTCAATCAAAATGAATAAATATTCAAATAATTCTTTTATATAAAATATATTCCAAAATGATATTGTGTTGGTTTGTCCTATTCGAGTGTTTAGAAATTCCTATCGATGCCTTGGCGTCCCAAGTATCGACCAGAATTCATAAATACTCAACGGAACAAATTAACACAATATAAAACCATTTTATATCAAATAACAAGTACGCTCTCTCATATACACTCAACTCATTCATATAGTTTACCTCTATTTCAATGAGTTATTCCCCACTAGAGCCAAGGTTTATCGCTAAACCAAAGCTCTGATACCAACTGTAACGACCCGCATTTTTGGACAGTTTAAACCGACGATCAAATACACATGCCGGTTCCAAACCATTAAAAAAAAGGCAGATGGTTATTGGGGTAATTAAGAAAAGAAAAGAAAAGAAATAAAGGAAATGAAACAACACAGAATCTCGCAGCGGAACGATAAAATATAATAGTCAAATAAACAGTTCATGAAGCTGTCTACTATACTTTGACAATTATTTATACAACATTTATCAGAGTTATACATATACAACAGAGCAATTAAATAATGCACCAGATAGCATGATGCAAGGGTAATAATAGTGATAGTATACCAAATCTTCGTCTCCATCCTCCATAATAGATCTTCAAAAATCTGAAAAACTCAGGACTGACCCGAGCGTAATGAAAATACAAAACACTCGAGTCAGGACTAAAATATCCTTATGAAAGTTAAATCAATCGTAAATAAATATGAGTGTAACGGCGTCAGAGATGTTTACGGGGTTTGACATCTCATATCCAGTGTCAACGTGCGTGCAATAACTCAAGAGATGTTACGGATTTTCCATCTCTCAAGGATCCGTGAAACTATCTACTATGTAGTAATATACGCTAAGTAGATAATGTCTATCAGTAATATAAAGTATCAAAATAGCGTTAAGGCGTTACCATAATTCCCCTTAACACATTTTATATTCCCAAAAGCATATACAAGACCGTAGTTTCCCCAAAACCGGAAGTCACCAGAGGGCAATCCATATACTCAAGGTACAAACCAAAACGTAGTGGTCGCGAATAGCATAATCAGTATGACAAGGTACATGAGGCGATACCAACTAGGATACTAGTAGTTGCGTGATCCGGACTGATGTTGAGCATAGCAGCTACTACCTCAACACCGCGAAACAACACTCCCAAATCAAGGGGTGCACCCAAATCAAATCACAAATGTAATAGATATGGTATCGAAGAAGTGTGTCCGCTAGAGGTGGCGAACCTCAATGGCCCGGCGTGGCTCCTGTTTTAGTCATGTCAGGGGTCATCCAATATCGTTCTCTTTCTTCAGTCAACGCGTTCACCAAACCATCCACTTCATTCTGGATCAACACTCCGCGTATAATAGTTATTAAAGTGGTTTTCGGTATCGACAGAGAGTATGTCCATATCCGATCCCGGTCTCTTTAATAACTACGTATTATTACACTGATGACTCTTTTATATTTCAAATTGATTCATGATTGATAACAAAATATCATATTCGCTTTAAAATCAAATCCATTTCAAAATCATCATATATTCAAAATTATCAATTTTTTCCGATAAATCAATTTCACTTCAAAATTTGATTCGAATTCAATTTAGGTTATAATCTCTACTTTAACCTAGTTCGTATTTAAACCAAAGGTTTAAATATAAACATTTCCGTCTCTTTAACCAGTTTGAATTTAAGAAAATAGTTTAAATAGTTTAAAATAGTTAAATAATTCAAAATAGTTTAATAGAAAATATTTAAATAGTTTAATCGAAAATAATTTGAATATAAAATGGTTTATATATAAAATAGTTTGGAAAAAATCAAAAATTATTTGATAAATAATTCCAAAGTCAAACCGGTCAACTTCCCAAATTTCCTATCCAAATCAAATCCAAATTCCATTTCGATTTAATCGATTTATTCCAATTTCAACTTGAATAAATTTCTATTCCACGTAAATTTCGATTTCAATTCACAAATTTCTTTAAATTTCAATTCAATTCCAAATTAATTTAAATCTAAATTTCAAATAAATTTTCAATTCCAAACTCAAACTTGAAATATCATTTCATATCAATTTTCTTAGAAATATTCAGAGTTCGATTAAAAGTCCAATCTTTTAAAACAAATCAACTTTCAAAAATTTACACCGTATTTCAATTTTCAATTTAAATCTAAACTTCGATTTTATTTAATAATTTCGTTTACCAAGTTTAAATTCTAACATTTCGAGCTCCAATTCAAAATAATTCAATTTCCATAAATTGGATTTTATTCTTAAAATCAATTCATTTAAATAATTTCAAAACAACTTTTAAAATCATTTAATTTATCCAACTCGGTGTCCGTATATACTTTTCTAACCTATGGCCAAGTGATTAGTTATTACAATTAAATGTCAGGGATGAATATATCATTTAAATCAATCACAGTGTCATATGTATGCATAGCAGGATATATATATAAAAAAATAAACATCCAAACATTTAAATATCAACCAATAACATCCATCGAAATACATCATCCAATAGGCAATACAATTCACGGCAATTTCATATTTATCAATGTCAGGTAATTTAATCGCAATTCAATTTTAATTTAAATTTAACTGTCAATTTAATTTTTTTAACGGTGAATTCAAATGACAATCAATATGATAATTAAATTTTATCAAACAACAACAAATGAAATCATAACTATGCATAATGTCAAATTTAACTAGCATAAAGATATTCAGTACGTTGTGAGCGTTATAAAACACTCACCTTGATTTTACGATTTTAAATCAAATCGAACGACGTTCGATTTAACATAAAAGTTTAATGAGCTTCAAACACTTTCGGATCTGCAGCGCAGCTCTCATCTCCGTGATTCCGGCGCTTCTTCCCCAACGTGAAATTCACGTATGCAAACCCATTAGCCGCCGATCTTCAAGCAATTTTCATGACCACCTCGTCGACTTCCAGAACGATCAGCTAGCGCCACCACGAAGCCCTTCACCAGAGCCACCTACGCGCCAAGTTTCATCCCGTCATTCGCCGTCGTTTGCACGCAATCCAAGGAAATACGTACGCACTTCCAAGTCAGATCTGGACGAATCCATGAAAAATTAGCATACATCAACCGTATGGATTTGAAGAGCTCGTCGAGATTTACACTTTTGCTTTTGGAATTTTTCGATTTCGTCGAACGGATTGAGAGATATTAAGGAAAGAAGATCGGCAATTTCTGGCCATGGAATAGGTGGCGGCCATGATTTAGAATTAGGGTTTCTGGGTTAAAATAATAATAAAACTGTCTCGGTTTGCGTGCGTATTTATATAGGTAGGTCCAAAATCATCCGAACTCCAATCGAGACGTGCCGCCAGGCGTTTATAAGGTTTTACCCCCATTCCGGACGCAATGGAACTAGTTTCAAGGCCTAATTCGATCATATCTGAAAGATAGCTTTTCGAAGTCGATTATTTTAATTAAATTCGAAATTAAATTTCTACGCGTTTCAAGCTCGCACGGCCAAACGACAAGTCCAATTGCTACGAAAATTGAAATCCTACCATAATTTACTATTACGGATCCGATGAAACAAGTTTCGTCGAAATCCGAGACTGTTTGAAAAATGGCTATTTTAACTCGTCAATTAAATATTAAAATATTCAATTTTCACAAATTTACTTTTAATTCGATTTTAAAAGTTCTACAACATCATTCTAACATTAATATGATAAAATAGAATTTTACAAATCATTTTTAATCATATTAAACCCGTTATCCAATTATTCAAATAATTTCAAATATTAAATTATTCAACAAATTACATTAATAATCATTTTCCTTCAATAATCACCTTAAATTTTCTAATTAAAATAGCTAAAAATACGGGTCGTTACACAAGTAGTTCGCCATGGGGAGCTGCCGCTGTATTTGCTAAGATGTTGGACGGATCGTTAAGGCTGTGTATCAATTATTGTAAGTTAAATGAGAAGAGGATAAATAACCGATATCCATTGCCGAGAATCGATGATTTGTCCGATCAACAAAGTGGAGCCAAGGTATTCTCTCAACTAAATTTATGGATTTGATGAATAGGATTTTTCAAGAACACTTGGATAGATTTGTGTTTGTCTTCGTAGATGACATTTTGGCATACTCTATGGATGAGAAGAAGCATGAAGTTTATCTTAGAGTTGTGCTCAAAACATTGAGGGAGCATCAGTTGAAAGCTAAGTTTTCAAAGTGTCATTTTTGGAAGAAGGAAGTGAAGTTCCTTGGTCATGTCATCTCAGAGCAAGAGTTGTCTGTAGATCCAACTAAAATTGAGGCGATGAATAATTGGAAGAACCCGAGATGGTGACCGAGGTTAAAAGCTTTCTTCGATTGGCTGGATATTATCGAAAGTTTATAAAGGATTTTTCGCGGATAGCTGCACCGATGTCTAGGCTTATGTAACAACCCTGAATTTTGAACAATTTAAATTGAAAATATTTAATTAATTTTAAATATTTGAATGATTGTTTAGTTTGAATTCCCAATATAACTATGAAATTGGCGATTAAATTTTAGAATTTAATCTATTGGAAATTAAATAAAATTTTGAATCTTCAATTTTAAGCTGGTTAAAAATAAATTAAAAGCTTAGAAAATTCACATTGGTAATACTGAAGATAATAGAAGCTTCAGAATTGAATTTGAAAGTGATTTGTTCAGTTTTGGAATTTTATAGTTTAAATTGAATTTAAAAATAGCCTTCCGAGGTACAGTCTCGGAATTCGACGAAACCAGTTCCATTGGGTTCGTAATATTGAATTATTACCGGATTTCAATTTTCGTGGCGTTCGGAGTTGATTTGTGAACATACGACATAAAAACGTGTCAAAGAAAATTATCAAAAACAAATTGAATTCAAAATATAAAATAACAAAATCAATAAAAAAAATAAGTGAAATAAAATAAGAAACAAAATTTTTTTTTATTATGAAGCATTGTACAAATTAATAAATGCAGCCACCCTAACCAAATCATCTCAGCCGAAATTCAAGGCAAGAAACAAGTTATTTGTGTACAAAATAAATTAAACAAAGTAAAGAAAATCTTTTCACCAGCAACCCAATCCTTTAATCACGCCTTCAACCACGCCTTAATACACGTTCCCCCTTCTCCTTAAAACACGAATCCCCTTCCTTTTCATAAAAATCAAACTCCTCTGGAAAAAAAATGGCTGCCGTTCCTTAATTTTCGTTCGTCTTCCTTCAACAATTAGGGCTTTCGAAATCGTGGGTTTCGGCTTCAATTTTGCTCGACACCTCCTTCGCCTGGCCGCGGCTACTTCGATTCATGCTAAGGTGAGTGATCCCCCTCACTCACATCTAATTCAAGAACTCTAGCGATTATGAACTTGAGATTTCGTGATTTCTGATTTAGTTCGATTTTATTTATTGTTGATAATTTCTGACCTTTTCAAGTTCGGTTATTTTTCGTATATACTACTTGATAGTCACGGTTTGGGTTTCTTCACTTGGTTTGAAATTCTCGGCTTTGAATTTTTGTGATGTTTGACTATGTCCGTGAATTTCTCTGTTGACTCGATTCCAGTATGCTTTGAATTTGAGACATCACTGTTTTGGATTGTCCCAGTTGATGATTTTCTAGCTAAAACTTTTTCATGTCTTCTCCTGACTTCGACATTTTTGTGTATTGGCTTCGGCCACTGTCGGGGTATGTTCCAAATATTGTTGACATTGGATTTTGATTTTGAACTGCATATATATATATATATTTATTTAACTTGCTTTGACTTTGTCGATCTGGTTACTATGGTCCTAACTTGATGCTTAAATAAACTTTGACCATTTTGGGATTTTTGACATTTTTGATATTTAGTCGACTTCGATCACTTGAACTATTTTGATTTTTATCTTCGAGTAGTTAATCATCTAATATGTAAATTATATTTGTGCATTTTGTTTGCACTGTGCATTCATGTACTTGAGTCATTTGAGACATTGGATCTTTGCATTCAGTTTATTTAATTTGTTGAAGCTTTGCATCCATATACTTGAGTCTTTGCCCTTTGGTCTGCATCATTGCTTGACCTGTTGCACTGTTGTCGACACTGGGTTGCATACCTTATTGCATTCACTCCAAGTAAGTTGATTCTCTTGACCATATGCATCTGTAGTTGTTTCACCTGTTGCACTTCATTGTGGTTTCATGTCTGTAGTTGTCTGCATTGAGCTCGTGTGGTCTTCATTTATGTGCAGTTTGCATTTATATTGCCTCTGACCTTTTGGGCATGCAAACATTATTTCATGTTGTCCCTTACTGTAACATGTTGCCACTCGTACACACTTTGATTTGAGTCGCATTATTTATTCGAACTGCCGTATATATGTATTGCATCACATGTTTATATAGGCCCTGCCTATGTATGTTCACTGTGTTCATTTGTCTGCGCTTGCATTTCTCACTTGGATGCTTTGACTTTACCATTACCTGACTTGTGCCTAGATTTCTAAAATAAAATGTACAAGTTCATCGTTTAATGTTTTATTGTTTTTGTTTTTATGTGATTTGGAATTTCAAGCATTATATAAAACTCTATCTGATATATAAATATAAATATGTGATTTGAATACAAGCAAATTTATAAAAGAGAGTTCATATTAATATATATATTAGTTTCAAATTAAATTTCTATTTCAATGCAAATTCTTTTTTTTAAACAATTTTAACAAGTAATTTTAACAAGTATGTGTGTGTGTGTATATATATATATACTAAAAAAAATAGTTAGTTCATGTCTTTGGAAAAAAGAAAAAAAAAAGAAACTGATTTTAATCTGTTTTAAACCCAGGTTTGACCTTAGTTTTTCTAAAGCAAATCCTGAATATAAACTCCAAGTTATTGTTATATGGAGTCACTACATTTCTTTGTCCACTGATATATGCTATTCACTGTTGCCTAGATTGAGTCTTGGATTGCAGACTTGAACCTGTTGTGCACTTCGTATAGTGTAGCCACCTGATCACATATGTTAACTGTGTATGCTTGATGTGCACCTTTGATTCTCCTGACTTGAAACTTGATTAACTTGTATGCTTGTTGCCTTCTGCATATACTCTCTGATTTTGAACTGCCTGGCCTACCTGCCTGTGCAGTTGCATTCTGGTCATGATAGCATTATGCATTCTCTGTTGCATACATGTGGGGTTCGTATAAAATGCCATTCCGGCTGTTGCAGTCCCATTTTTGCATTGATGTTCCAAATTAGTGATGGTTCCTGTAAGGTCGTAGTTGCATTGAGTATGTGGGTCCAGTTTGGTAGACCTTGCACTCACTTGCTTATGTGGGTTCATAAATTTCAATTTTTGCCGTACCTCGGTTGCTGTGTGATGGTTCTATTGTGCTGTGTCGCCATATATTTTCGATGTCGAGGCTGCTGCACTCCATTATGTGGTAGTTGTCTCACTGATGCACCCCTCCTTTGTTGACATTGGCCTTGCCTTCATTAGTCTTGCATGCGGCCTACATGTATTTTGTTAATTGCCAGTGTGCACTATTTTTAGTTGCTGCTGTATTATGTAGTAACCCAGTTTTATTGGTATTGATCCGCAGTTTCATTTTATATAAAATATTACACTTGTTGAAGTGTGCAGTAATCAGTTGTTTGGAAACTTGTTTCTTGAGTTTTACTTGAGTATATGCAAACAATTGCATTTCGACCCTGCCATGTTGCACGGGTTTTGGTGTTGCAGCCGCATTGAGTCACTGACTTGACCTTTTGCATTTGGTTGAAGTTGATTTGGGCTTGTTTAATCGCAGTCTACATTTTTGATAGTGGATTTGCACTTAAATTTCTAGCCCGTTATACTTAGTTTTATTTGCAGTTGCGTTGAGTCACGATAGCACTGACTTGACCTCTGCAGCTTCGATTTCTGTTAGTATTCACTGTTGTGATGATTTCTATTTCATTACGGTAGTGGCGAGGCAGTGCACGTAAGCGTGAACTGCAGCCACACGAAGTTAACATTTTAAAATCTGGCGAGGCCGTACACGCGTGAGTGTACTGCAGCCCTACTAGACTTGATGTTTTAATTGATGTTTTCTATCGATGGAAATTTATTTTGTTTATGTTGCCAATTCAATATATTTTGAATCGCATTTTGATGATTTTGTAGTTAATTGTCGTTTTGGCAATTCTGTTGTTTTCTAAATTATCTTCGTTAATAATCCCTTCATCTATCTTCGTTGATAATTTGAATCTACTGATTTATTGTTTAACACTGTTAAGTGTTATATTTACCGTTATCCGATTTCTTGTTAAAGGACCGGATAGGTGAATTTATATTGAAACTGTCGTCTAATTGTTAATTGATTATTATTGCCTCTATGCACTAATAACTGAGTTTGAATTAGACTGACCTGTGTATTATTTTCTTTTGAATGTAATACTCAGGTCAGACCCAGTATTTTACAGCTTGAAGATTTTCGGGCAACGAAGTTAGAGAGAGTTGGGGATAACGCTTCACTTTAGCTTTTCAGGGATTTATTTTTGTACTTACAGAAATATTCCGCTGTATAAAATTTAATGCATTGTATAAACTCTGATATATGTAAAAAATTCATTTATGTGAAATATAATTATTCTGTGTTTCCGTGGCTGATTCTGTTTAAACTCTATAAACTGAATAACAATCCGTCTTTTTGAACGTTTCAAGTTGGTTTAATTACCGACTGGGGGCGGTCAGAAGGGCGGGTCGTTACAAAAAGTGGTATCAGAGCTTTGGTTTATACAAAGCTCAGTTTATGATGTTTAATATGAATAGTTACTAGAATCACTTTAAAGAAAATGTTTTTCAAATCTAATGAAGTATAAAATTGTTTTCTTTGAAAATAAAAGTTATTTTGAAAATTCAATTTTTTTGGAAATTCCCCTCTCTAATTTTAGGTTCACTATAGTTTCTCTTCGGTGAGGTCTCCTTAGGTTTGAGTTCCGATCATTTGAAAACCCATTATCAAATTTGCTGAGATTTATGGAAAATAAAATGTAAGTTAAGTGAATTAATGAATTGGTTTAAATTAAATATTTTGAATATCTCCAAAGTAATAATTGTGAAATAAAATGATATGTCAATTTAGTATAGCCAAGGGGATCATTGAACTATAACTTGGGAATTTGATTCTGAATTCTTTTGAAAATTGATTTCAAATGTTTTGAAGAATGATTTAGAAAATAAATGGATTATAAGTATTTAACTTATAAATGGACTTTTGATATATAACTGGGTTATATAAATTGAATTGAATTAATAAAGGAGATTTATAAATCAAAGTTTTATAAATGGAAAGGGAATTTGTAAAGATTGTTTATAAATTCGGAACCAATTGAATTTGATAAATGAAACATAGAAGTTATTAAAGGAGATTTATTCGTGATTTTGGATAGCAAATTATCCTTTATGATAGATATTGGGATAGTAAATGTTGGTTGGGAATTTTATCCACGATTTTGGACAGTGGATAATCCTTTAAATAAATGTGTAGAAACATTGAATTGAATAAACGAAGTATATTCACGATTTTGGACAGTGAATATATTATTAAATAAAACAGATATGTTTTAGGGAAGTGATATTATGAAATGAAGTTAATGGTTTTAAAGATGTTTGAAAATATATTAACTATCGAATACATAGATTTCAACATTCATTGTTGAAATAGGCATTTTCGAGAAAGAAGGAAATGGTGGACTATAACATTGTTGTTATAGTAAATGGTTTCCAAAAGGAAATGTTTTATATAGTATTGGGATTTATATATCTATCTTAAATTCGAATCCCTATACTAGTGATTTTGGGTCGTCGTGACGATGTTTTACGTAACATTCGTTTTGACTCAAATAAATGTGTTTAAAAGAACGCTTTCCTTAAAAAATGAAATATATACTTGATTTTGATTTAAGTATATTGAATATTTTCCAAGTGTTGAAAATGAATGGATTTGTGAATTGCTTATTATTAAATAAGTATGGAAATGTTTTCCAATATGAAAAGAAAAGTTTGAAATTCTATCTTTTAAAGATAAATTGAAAAAAAATGAATATTTGAAATTTGTTTCAAATGGTTAAGTGTGGAAAATTATATATATCTTGTAAAGATATTGATGGGAAATTTGAACGATTAGTTCAACTTGAATTTTTTTCAAAAAGATTGAATCTTGAGTTAAATTGAGTTTAACTTCGACACCAAAAACAATATAAGTTGAGCTTTGAATTTTGGATAGTCGATTCGGATTGTATGTCTAACATTGAGAATTGATGACATAGCAATTGATCTCTATTAAATATATATCTGTGGTGGCGGAGAATTTATTCTTTTAGCTTAACACAGTTCTCTGAGACGTACGAGCTTAGAGGTTATATATCGGTAGACACCAATTATGTGTTGAGAATTGACGATGTAACGTGAAATCCAAATCGAATGTGAAGTCGATAATGAATTGGATTATGAATGTGAATTGGGTTTGAGATAACCTTAAAATTTTCAAATCGATTTAGAGGAAAATTTTAAACGAGATGGAAAATTTTGGAATCCTCTATTTGTTATAGTTTGGGATATTGTGGTTTTCGTAACTTATATATGTGAATGTAATAATTCGAAAACCATCAGTTTGGAAAGTCATTATTATGAAAATCCTATGCAAGTTTACATAGGTATGATATGTAGGAAATGTGAAATGAAGTACTATATGTATATGACATATGTTTTCTAAAACTGAGGATATGGAAATGTACCTTCCATTTATAATTTGTGAAGGTGATTGGAACTCGGTGTGAGTGTCCATTTGGAAATCGTAGCTACGTAGAATTTCCATTAGTGGAATGTCCATTGGGACTGGAATCCCCCATGATGGATCATCGTGTTGGGATCATGTGAATTGATGATGTATGCTGGCGTAATTCGTGGGGCGTGATGCCTACAGTTACAACCGATTCCACTGGAATAGTGGCGCAAACGCCGCGTAAACTGCGATCTAGAGGCCAAAACGTAATTTAAGGGGCGAGATGCCTACGGTCACAAGCGTTTCTACTGGGATAGTAGCGAAACCGCCGTGTGAACCGCGATCTATGGCAACAACCATGGCGAAATTCAAGAGAGATGTGAAATATACAGTTACAAGCGATTCTACCGGGATAGTAGCGTAACCGCCGGGTAAACTGTGATCCATGGGGAACGTGCTTTCCATATCCATTTTTAAAAGATTTTTAAAAGTATTTTCACTGGGAGTTGAAGCAAGTATATTTAGTACTTGGAGATTTTTAGTCCTGCGCCTGGCTAGCGTATGCCTAATGTCTAAGAACGACGATGGACTTGTTAAACTTCGAGTTAGCAAGTATTTTCAAAACTTTAAATAGCAAATCAATAGTCTGAAATTAAAATTGCATAATTCCAACCTAATTGAATTAAGAAGAAGATCTTTAAAATATCTTGAAAGTCCACAGCTTTGGAAAAAATTATATGATATGCAAATCTTTAGTATAAAGAATTTCAAGTTTAAATCTGAGTTTTGTAAGTCAAAAATTTTGATAAAAGACTTTTACGTCTTGATTTTAGAAAATAATGAACAAAGCTAGGGAGATAAAATAAATGGAATGAATCCTATGTTTATTTATTTTCAATAAATTTCGAACTTGGTAGAAATTGCGTAGGGTATAAATATCGATGAGATTTTTAACGATCATTTTTTCCTAACTTATAATTTCGGGACGAAATTCTTTTAAGGAGGGAAGATTGTAACAACCTTGAATTTTGAACAATTTAAATTGAAAATATTTAATTAATTTTAAAAATTTGAATGATGGTTTAGTTTGAATTCCCAATATAACTATAAAATTGGCGATTAAATTTTAGAATTTAATCTATTGGAAATTGAATAAAATTTTGAATCTTCAATTTTAAACTGATTAAAAATAATTTAAAAGCTTAGAAAACTCACATTGATAATACTGAAGATAATAGAAGCTTCAGAATTGAATTTGAAAGTGATTTGTTCAGTTTTGGAATTTTATAGTTTAAATTGAATTTAAAAATAGCCTTCCGAGGTATAGTCTCGGAATTTGACGAAACCAGTTCCATTGGGTCCGCAATATTGAATTATATTACTGGATTTCAATTTTCGTGGCGTTCGGAGTTGATTTGTGAACATACGACATAAAAACGTGTCAAAGAAAATTATCAAAAACAAATTGAATTCAAAATATAAAATAACAAAAGCAATAAAAAAAATAAGTGAAATAAAATAAGAGACAAAAAAAAATTATTATGAAGCATTGTACAAATTAATAAATGCAGCCACCCTAACCAAATCATCTCAGCCGAAATTCAAGGCAAGAAACAAGTTATTTGTGTACAAAATAAATTAAACAAAGTAAAGAAAATCTTTTCACCAGCAACCCAATCCTTTAATCACGCCTTCAACCATGCCTTAATACACGTTCCCCCTTCTCCTTAAAACACGAAGCCCCTTCCTTTTCATAAAAATCAAACTCCGCTGGAAAAAAAATGGCTGTCGTTCCTTAATTTTCGTTCGTCTTCCTTCAACAATTAGGGCTTTTCGAAATCGTGGGTTTCGGCTTCAATTTTGCTCGACACCTCCTTCGCCTCGCCGCGGCTACTTCAATTCAAGCTAAGATGAGTGATCCCCCTCACTCACATCTAATTCAAGAACTCTAGCGATTATGAACTTGAGATTTCATGATTTCTGATTTAGTTCGATTTTATTTATTGTTGATAATTTCTGACCTTTTCAAGTTTGGTTATTTTTCGTATATACTACTTGATAGTCACGGTTTGGGTTTCTTCACTTGGTTTGAAATTCTCGGCTTTGAATTTTTGTGATGTTTGACTATGTCCATGAATTTCTCTGTTGACTCGATTCCAGTATGCTTTGAATTTGAGACATCACTGTTGTGGATTGTCCCAGTTGATGATTTTCTGGCTAAAACTTTTTCATGTCTTCTCCTGACTTCGACATTTTTGTGTATTGGCTTCGGCCACTGTCGGGGTATGTTCCAAATATTGTTGACATTGGATTTTGATTTTGAACTGCATAGATATATATATATATATATATATATATATATATATATTTAACTTGCTTTGACTTTGTCGATCTAGTTACTGTGGTCCTAACTTGATGCTGTAAATAAACTTTGACCATTTTGGGATTTTTTACATTTTTGATATTTAGTCGACTTCGATCACTTGAACTATTTTGATTTTTATCTTCGAGTAGTTAATCATCTAATATGTAAATTATATTTGTGCATTTTGTTTGCACTGTGCATTCATGTACTTGAGTCATTTGAGACATTGGATCTTTACATTCAGTTTATTTAATTTGTTGAAGCTTTGCATCCATATACTTGAGTCTTTGCCCTTTGGTCTGCATCATTGCTTGACCTGTTGCACTGTTGTCGACACTGGGTTGCATACCTTATTGCATTCACTCCAAGTAAGTTGATTCTCTTGACCATATGCATCTGTAGTTGTTTCACCTGTTGCACTTCATTGTGGTTTCATGTCTGTAGTTGTCTGCATTGAGCTCGTGTGGTCTTCATTTATGTGCAGTTTGCATTTATATTGCCTCTGATCTTTTGGGCATGCAAACATTATTTCATGTTGTCCCTTACTGTAACATGTTGCCACTCGTACACACTTTGATTTGAGTCGCATTATTTATTCGAACTGCCGTATATATGTATTGCATCACATGTTTATATAGGCCCTGCCTATGTATGTTCACTGTGTTCATTTGTCTGCGCTTGCATTTCTCACTTGGATGCTTTGACTTTACCATTACCTGACTTGTGCCTAGATTTCTAAAATAAAATGTACAAGTTCATCGTTTAATGTTTTATTGTTTTTGTTTTTATGTGATTTGGAATTTCAAGCATTATATAAAACTCTATCTGATATATAAATATAAATATGTGATTTGAATACAAGCAAATTTATAAAAGAGAGTTCATATTAATATATATATTAGTTTCAAATTAAATTTCTATTTCAATGCAAATTCTTGTTTTTAAACAATTTTAACAAGTAATTTTAACAAGTATGTGTGTGTGTGTGTGTGTGTGTGTGTGTGTGTGTGTGTGTGTATATATATATTAAAAAAACAGTTAGTTCATGTCTTTGGAAAAAAGAAAAAAAAAAGAAACTGATTTTAATCTGTTTTAAACCCAGGTTTGACCTGAGTTTTTCTAAAGAAAATCCTGAATATAAACTCCAAGTTATTGTTATATGGAGTCACTACATTTCTTTGTCTACTGATATATGCTATTCACTGTTGCCTAGATTGAGTCTTGGATTGCAGACTTGAACCTGTTGTGCACTTAGTATAGTGTAGCCACCTGATCATATATGTTAACTATGTATGCTTGATGTGTACCTTTGATTCTCCTGACTTGAAACTTGATTAACTTGTATGCTTGTTGCCTTCTGCATATACTCTCTGATTTTGAACTGCCTGGCCTACCTGCCTGTGCTGTAACGACCCAGAATTTTTATTAATTAAAATTTGAATATTTAATTAATTTTAAATATTAGTAGGTGAAATTTATAAGTCGAATAAATTTTATTTAGAATAATTGGATTTAATTGGATAATTAAATCGATAATTTAATATGTGAAAATACAGAAAAAATTGAAAATCTGGTTAAATATGATTGAAAATGATTTGTAAATTTTATTTTATCATATTGAAGTTAGAACGATATTTTAGAACTTTTAAAATCGAATTAAGAGTTAATTTGTGAAAATTGAATATTTTAATATTTAATCGACTAGTGAAATTAGTCAGTTTTCAAACAATCTCAGAATTGGACGAAACTAGTTACATTGGATCCGTAATAGTTTGTTATTATCGAATTTCAATTTTTGTAGCAATCGGATTTATCGTTTGATCGTGGCAGCTCGAAACGCATCGAAATTGTTTTAAATATTAATTTGGCGAGTTAAAATAGTCATTTTTCAAAAAGTCTCGGATTTCGACGAAACCAGTTTCATCGGATCCGTAATGTAATATTATTGTAAGGTTTCAAATTTCATGTCAATCGGATTTACCGTTTGTCCGGTGCAAGCTAAAACGCCTAGAAAATCGTTTAATCGGTTTAATTTTAAATCGAACGTTTATTGCCATAACTCGCACAGATGACCGAATTAGCTTCCGAAACCTGTTCCATTGTGTCCGGAACGCGGGATAAACCCTAAAAACGTCGATCACCGCGCGTAAATCGGAGTTTGGAAATTCCGGAATGAATAGTGTCGTTCAAACTTCTATAAATAGCCCCCCTCATCCACAAAAAAAAAATTTAGGTTTTAAAAACCCTAGCCGCCGACCTCAATATACACGGTCAGAAATTAACGACCTTCCTCCCTCAAATTCTTTAAATCCGTTCATCAATTCAAGGAGTGTTCAACATGAAAGTTGTAGAGATTCGTGAGAGCTTTAGATCCATACGGAGGTGATGAGTTTTCGTGCGACGTGGAGGGAGATATGTGGCCGCGTCCTCCTGTAGTTGCGCATGCAAATCATGATGCAACAGGGGGCCGAGCTTTGCAAGGTGGTGGCCGAACGTAGAGGGAGAGATGCTCGTTTGAATGGAGGTGCCTGATCGAATTTTAGTCGAGTGTTGGTGGCGCGAAGTGAAACCCTAGTTTATGCAAATGGGTTCGTGCGCGCGTATACGTGCCTGGAGACGTGCGTGAGTGATGAGGGAGAAGGAGCATATGGACGGGCCTGATGTGGAGATGCAGGAATCAAGGGCTATGATTTCGTGAAGGTTAAAATTATAAAAATAAATTATGTTGTAAATTAAAGTATAAAAACGTGTAACTTCAAATATTCATATCTTTTTCATACGAGGTCGAAAACGCGCGAAACCGGTTACGTTGGAATCGTATGGACGAGCACTACGCTATGGAATTGGATTGGAGTCGTTTGGATTTAGTGAGAATTTTGGGTAAAATTAAACGCACGTTTAATTTTATTCGAAATAAATCGCTAAAACGAAATTGAAATCAAGGTGAGAACTTCTCACTCAATCGAATCTGTTTCGATTTTTATTTTAAATAGTTAGATTTAAAATATTTAAATGCATGTTTGAATGATGATTGATATCTATTTATTGTTAAAATAAACATTATGCGCCGTTAATAAGCGGATGTTATTTATTAAAAACATATACCGCGAATATTTCATAAACAGTGAAATTGGTATTATATATAATAGCAATATATATATTGGCATATGTATATATTGCAGTTGTTGATTTCCCGCAGTATATAGCGGATGAGACCCTATTGCGCCGTCTATTAAGCGGATAATATTTTAAATCCCATATACCGCGATAATTTCGTACTGGAACGGAATTGGTATTGTGCTAACATCTTTGGATGCAGGAAAACAGGTTGGAGGGATCCAACTGGATTCCTCAACAGTATTTATTTGATTTCATATATTTTGATATTTGATGGATTATCATATCGATATATGATGTCGTTGTTGTCGTGATTGACTATTTGGTATGTAGCATCATTGGACCAAATTTTGGAATTTTAAAAGGATTTTTAAAGTGATTTTTGAAAGTATATGTTTATAGAATATTTTTGGAATTGATCCATTATAAATAAATAACGTTATAATTTTTATGTTATAAAAATTATGATTTTTGAGAAATATAGTTAAAAGTTGATTTTTGAAAATATGGGGTTAATGATTTTATAAAATAGTTAAATTGGGATTTTTGAATTTATTATAAAAAGTTTAAAAATAGGATTTATAAAATTTAATTATTTTATAAATAAAAACAGTGAAATTATAAAGGAGTTTAAAGACGTTTTGAAATAATAATATAAATTGATTTATATAAGAGATTTATAAATTGATATTTATAAATTAAAAATATTGGAATTATAAAACGAGTTTTTATAAGTGTTAGAATGAATTGTGAATGAATTTCATGAATGAATGAAATTTATGGAATTATAAACGGTGAAGTTATAAATGGAATTTTATAAGCAGTAGGTTTATAAAATTTGTAAAGTTATTGAAAGAATAGATTTGGTTAAATAAATGAATCTTATAAGTTATAAGATTTATAATTTAGAAAGTCTTAAAAAAACGATTTTGTAAAATAATCGTTTTATAAGCATTTAACTTATAATATGAACCTTTGGTTTATAATTGAGTTATAAATTGAAATAACTTAATAAAGGAGATTTATAAAAAAGGAAGTTGTTATAAAATAAATAGGAATGGAATTTATAAACGTTGTTTTATAAATCCGCAAAGACTTATTTTGATAAGTAAATTGTTATAACTTATTAATAGAGTTATATTCACGTTTTAGACAATGAATAATCCTTTAAAATAAAATGAATAGAAATGATGAAATTGGTTAACAAGATATATTCACGTTTTTGAATAGTGAATAATATGTTAAAGAAAATGTTTAGGATGTGATATTTTAAACAGAATTAAAACGATCTAACGATGTTTTAAATGTGTTGAGATTCGAAACCATAGATTTCAACATTCATTGTTGAAATAGACGTTTTCGAGAAATAAAAGGAAATGGTGGACTATAACACTGTTGTTATAGTAAATGATTTCCGAAAGAAAATGTTTTGCATAGTATTGGGATTTATATATCTATTTTAATTTCGAATCCCTATACTAGTGATTTTGGGTTGTCGTAACGATGTTTTACGCAACATTCGTTTTGACCCAAATAAATATGTTTAAGAGAATGATTTCCTTAAAGAATGAAATATATACTTAATCTCGATTTAAGTATATTGAATATTTTCCAAGTGTTGAAAATATGTGGATTTGAGAATTACTTAATAAGTAAGTATGGAAATGTTTTCCAATATAAAGTGAATATTTTGAGAATTTATCTTTTTGAAGATAAATTGAAAATGAATAATTGAAATCGTATATTCATAGATATTGTGAAATATAAATTCATTATTGAATTTATAAATGAAAAGGAGAATTTGTTTAAAAATAAATATTGATTTATTTTTGAAGTGTGAAAATTATATATCTTGTAAAGATATCTTTGGGAAACAAATAATTTGGAAAATTATTTGGAATCTGGTGATGTGTGCATATCCATTGATAGTTCAATAACCGACTATCAATATTTACCTTTGAATGGGTATTTGTTGTGATTTGTTTGAATTGGAATGCCACACTTATTTTTAAATTATTACGCTCGTTATTCGGATTACCCATTCCGAATAGTGATACGACGTAATGGATAACATTTGAAGATCGGTGTTGAAGACCGGATATTTGCGAGAGAGATAGGATGACCTGTCGATTGACTCTGCACCGAGTTGCTCCGGTATAGAGTTCTCCATATGTGATGGGGAATCCGATCAGGATTGTGGATATCCGGATTGCAAGGACTTTTTTGTAAGTGCCTTCGGTTCTGTTCGAGCCCGGAACAGACTTGTATGGATTGTATGTCTGACATTACAAATTGAGATATAAAGCAGATTTCTTTCAAATATATTTCTGTTGGTGGCGGAGAATTTATTCTCTTAGCTTAACACCCTTCTCTGAGACATACGAGCTCATAGGTTATATAGTTGAAGGTTATTAGTGATATACTCCCAATTTGGTAGTGTGACATGCTGAGTGTTGCTGTGAAATGATCATTGTGTTGATCATTTGTGATAAGATCATTTGTTTGATCGTTTATCTTTGTGATCATTTCTATGATCATTTGTTGACCCAAAGCACAACTTTTGTATAAAGCATGGTTTTGTGGATGTGACTTCGTCGAGCCTCACACCTCGGAATGGTCAAAACAGGAAAGATGCAACAAGGTTATGAGGGGTAGCTCCCTTTAGGGTATGTGCATTCCCTTCTGGAAAAGGGTGGTATCATGGTATGGAGCCCAGATACATACTCATGTTGAAACACTTTATTTATGATTGTGTGATGTTGATGACGAGCGCTCGGTTAAAGGTCCCAAAGGACCGGGGGATGGCATACTCGTGTCAGTTGTTACCCAGTTAGGGGTAACCCGGCCTTGTGTTGGCAGAGATCCGGTTTGGTTCTCGGGGACGTCCTTCCAGAGGCGTTCTCATGTAGCAATGGGAAGTTCCTTGGCCTGACCATTAATTGGAAATCCAAAGAAACAATACGATCTTGTACGGTATTAGTTGTAGAACCTATCATTCACTTATGGTGGCGCCCCACTGTTTGGATGGTAGCTATAGTAGGCATAGTTCGAAATGTCTATGCTGGCTAAGATTTATATCTTTATTTTCGAAATGATTTTCTCTACACTATGCACTAGTAATAATATCAAATGTTCTTTTTAATGCGTATCAAGCATCTTTGACTATCATAAGGAGAAATCTCCTCTGATTCTGCGTTTGCATTGTGTGTGTGTGCGGGAGGCCTTATGGTGTCTCACTTTTAAAAGCATTGCGAATTGACTTTAAAAATATTCCTCTATTTTGATTTTAAAGATAAATAAACTGTTTTGACTTCTCACACCAGTCACATGACTGACTCGGAGTTTATTGTTTTCCTTCCTAAACTCTGGGTGCCCACCAATTTTCACACGGGCAGTCAAGAGTTAAGGTTTATCAGGATATTCTGGAATTCAGGAGTTGCCGGAGGCAAGCTGGATGGCATGGCGTATTATTAGTATATAGTATTTCTTTTTCCGCTGTTTAATGTTGTTGTTGTATACTCTGATGATGATGTAATGAAATGTAATGTGATGTAATGTAATAACTGATATAGTTCTTTGTTTAAAGATTATTCATTTATTATTATATGTTGTTCCGCTGCGATTGTGAGATTCTGATATTGTTCTGCTGTTTTCTTTTCTCTCTATTTTCTATCTTTTTCTCTCTTCTTCTATCCTTTTTCTTTTTCTTAGACATTGAGAATTCGTATTTCTGTTCATCTTGAATTAATCTATGGAGATTAGTGTATATTCAAGGAGTACGGATTTGCGGGTCCTCACATGTGCAGTTGCATTCTGGTCATGATAGCATTATGCATTCTCTGTTGCATACATGTTGGGTTCGTATAAAATGCCATTCCGGCTGTGGCAGTCCCATTTTTGCATCGAGGTTCCAAATTAGTGATGGTTCCTGTAAGGTCGTAGTTGCATTGAGTATTTGGGTCTAGTTTGGTGGACCTTGAACTCACTTTCTTATGTGGGTTCATAAATTTCAATTTTTGCCATACCTCGGTTGCTGTGTGATGGTTCTATTGTGCTGTGTCGCCATATATTTTCGATGTCGAGGCTGCTGCACTCCATTATGTGGTAGCTGTCTCACTGATGCACCCCTCATTTGTTGACATTGGCCTTGCCTTCATTAGTCTTGCATGCGGCCTACATGTATTTTGTTAATTGTCAGTGTGCACTATTTTTAGTTGCTGCTGTATTATGTAGTAACCCAGTTTTATTGGTATTGATTTGTAGTTTCATTTTATATAAAATATTACACTTGTTGAAGTGTGCAGTAATCAGTTGTTTGGAAACTTGTTTCTTGAGTTTTACTTGAGTATATGCAAACAATTGCATTTCGACCCTGCCATGTTGCATGGGTTTTGGTGTTGCAGCCGCGTTGAGTCACTGACTTGACCTTTTGCATTTGGTTGAAGTTGATTTGGGCCTGTTTAATCGCAGTCTACATTTCTGATAGTAGATTTGCACTTAAATTTCTAGCCCGTTATACTTAGTTTTATTTGCAGTTGCGTTGAGTCACGATAGCACTGACTTGACCTCTGCAGCTTCGATTTCTGTTAGTATTCATTGTTGTGATGATTTCTATTTCATTACGGTAGTGGCGAGGCAGTGCATGCAAGCGTGAACTACAGCCACACGAAGTTAACATTTTAAAATGTGGCGAGGCCGTACATGCGTGCGTGTACTGCAGCCCTACTAGACTTGATGTTTTAATTGATGTTTTCTATTGATGGAAATTTATTTTGTTTATGTTGCTAGTTCAATATATTTTGAATCGCATTTTGATGATTTTGTAGTTAATTGTCGTTTTGGCAATTCTGTTGTTTTCTAAATTATCTTCGTTAATAATCCCTTCATCTATCTTCGTTGATAATTTGAATCTACTGATTTATTGTTTAACACCGTTAAGTGTTATATTTACCGTTATCCGATTTCTTGTTAAAGGATCGGATAGGTGAATTTATATTGAAACTGTCGTCTAATTGTTAATTGGTTATTATTTCCTCTATGCACTAATAACTGAGTTTGAATTAGACTGACCTGTGTATTATTTTCTTTTGAACGTAATACTCGGGTCAGACCTAGTATTTTACAGCTTGAAGATTTTCGGGCAGCGAAGTTAGAGAGAGAGTTGGGGATAACGCTTCACTTTAGCTTTTCAGGGATTTATTTTTGTACTTAAAGAAATATTCCGCTGTATAAAATTTAATGCATTGTATAAACTCTGATATATGTACAAAAATTCATTTATGTGAAATATAATTATTCTGTGTTTCCGTGGCTGATTCTGTTTAAACTCTATAAACTGAATAACAATCCGTCTTTTTGAACGTTTCAAGTTGGTTTAATTACCGACTAGGGGCGGTCAGAAGGGCGGGTCGTTACAGCTTACGTGAAAAGATGTGAAGTTCGTATGGACTGATAAGTGTATGGAAGCATTCCAAACCTTGAAACACTTATTAATCTATGCACCGGTATTAGTGATTTCGAAGGGAAATCAAGATTTGACAATTTATACCGACGCGTGTGGAATCGGATTGGAGACTGTGTTGATGCAAAAAGGTAAAGTGATTGCTTATGCTTCTAGGCAGCTCAGACCACATAAAGTTAGGTATCCTACGCATGACTTGGAGTTAGCTATTGTCATATTTGCTTTGAATGTGTGGAGGCATTATCTTTTGGAAGAGCGGTTTTAGCTTTATGCTGATCATAAGTCGTTGAAATACTTGTTCTCAAGGAAGGAGTTGAACATGAAACAGTAGTGGTGGTTGGAGTTCATTGCTGCTTAAGATTTTGGAATTGAGTACACACCATGAAAAGGAAACAAAGTGGCAGATGCACTCAGCTGGAAACATCAGAATGTAGTATTGGCTATGATTGCTGAATGGAAAGATTTAGAAGCATTGTCGGCTTGTAGTGTACAGTTTTGAGCTGGGGAAGGTTCTTGACCGGAAGTGATATATTGTCTTGTTTTGGTCGATAACGATTGAGGTGATAGTTTCTAAGCAAGAGGAGGATCCAATTTTGGCTGAACGGATCAAAAATTTGAGGGAAGGAACATAGAGCGATGATCTAAAGGATTTCAGTCTTGATTGAAATGAGTGGTTGAGAAAGAACGGAAGGCTGTGTTTTCCGAATGTAGAAAACATGAGGGGGGAAGTTTTGGATGAATGCCATCGTTCAAAGTTCACTATCCATCCAGGAGGAAAGAAGATGTATCAGGACATGAAGAGAAGTTTCTTCTGGGAAGGTATGAAATGGGACATTGGTTTGTAGGCTAAGTAGTGCTTGAATTGCCTCAGGAAAAGGCTGAACACCAGAAACCAAACGGATTGCTTTAAGCGTTGGAAGTTCCGTTGTGGAAGTGGGATTCAATCTCTATGGATTTCATTGATGGGTTGCCAAGATCTAGTAAAGGTAATGAAAGCATATAGGTCATAGTATATAGACTGACTAAGAGTGCCCATTTCGGTAAGGTCAAACAGGACGACACCCATTTTGGCAAAGTTATTTATGAAGAATGTAGTTAGACTGCATGGGATTTCTAGTAGTATTGTTAGTGATATAGATTCCTTGTATACTAGTGAGTTCAGGAAAAGTCTACATGAAGCATTAGGAACCAAGCTCAACATGAGTACCACTTACCATCCACAGACTGACGGGAAAACGCAAAGAGTTAATAAAAACTTGAGGGATTTTTAAGAGATTGTGTATTGGATTTCGAAAGATCATGGGAGGACCATCTTCATCTAGTCAATTTCTCGTATAACAATAGCTATCGGACTATTATTGGGATGGCACCATTTGAAGCTTTGTATGGAAGACCATGCAAGTCTCCCGTATGTTGGTTAAAGACCGGGGATAGATTAGTTCCTGTCCGAATTTGGTGAAGGAAGCCACGGAGAAGATCGAGTTAATCCGAGTTAGGATGAAGGAAGCTTGAGTCTAGGCAGAAAAGTTATGCTGGTAGAAGAAGGAAAGATTTGGAATTTTCTGTCGAAGACTATGTATTCATTAAGGTTTCACCGATGAAGGGTGTGATTAGATTTGGGAAATTAGGAAAGTTAGCACCTTGATTCGTTGGACCATTCCGCATTGTTGAGAGGATCGGGAAACTCGCTTATGGAATAGAGTTACTAGGTAGTTTGGTTGAAGTCCATGATGTTTTCCATGTTTCTTATCTTAGGAAATGTGTTAGAGACCCGGAGACTATCATAGCACCCGTAGTTTTTGAAGATTATGTAGTAGAAGCAGATATGACCATAGTTAGAAAGATGATCCAGATTGTGGCTAGAGATGAGAAGAAGCCGAGGAACAAGACAATCAAGCTAGTAAAGGTTCAGTGAAGCGACGATGCTAAGGACTGTACTTGGGAGACAAAGAGCACGATTAGAGATACTTATCCTGACTGTTTGATGGTACGTTTCACCATTGATTGTTTTGTAGTGTACCTTATCGTAATTTCGAGGACGAAATTCTTTAAGGTGGGGAGCCTGTAACATTCTATATTTTTACAACATTATTTATAATAATTAATTGGGCAAATTAAGTCAATAATGCGAGCATTGGTAAGTTGAAATTTGATTAGTTAAAGGTAGCCGTGCCATGTTAAGTGATTAACTAAAATGAATTAACAGTAATAACGTGTTAGGATATGAGGAGGGCAATTTGGAAAATAGTAAAACTTTATACCCTAAACCCCTAAGAGATAGAAACTCACGTTTATTTTATTTTATTCAAACTAAAGACACCAAGGCCGACCACCATTATCATTCTCAAGAGGAAGATTAAGCTAGGAATCAAGAGAAGGAAGATAATCATCCTAATTAACATTTATTATCACATCTTATATCTCAAAACTAAGGTGAATAATCACTGCATCCCATTTTCTTTGAGTTTTCGATTTAAAATTTGATTCGAAATATATTTGCAAGTATATGCCATGCTTTGATGATTAAAGTTATATATATTGCTTGTTGATGAATTATATATGATTGTGTTAAATTTTTGTGATATATTTGACATGAAAACCCTATTTAGTGACATTCAAATGCCGTGAAAATTTATATATATGTCAGAAACAATATTTTCAAGATGGATTTCGATTCTCATAATTTTTTGAATTAATATAGCTTTTATAATAATTTTCTAGTGAAGGAAATTGTTTTTGGGTTATAAATTATTTTCGGCTAAAAAATAATTATTTGGGATTGAAATTTTTATATGTTAGGCAACATATTAAAATTAATTTGCTGGGATGTTTTCATATTTTTCCTAAATGTTTTGATGAATATATAAAATTATTTAAGGTATGAGACTTAAATGTTTTATATATTTAATTAAGGAAAAGTGTCATTTTGTAAAAGAAAATAATTATTTAAATCTGAAAGAAGTGGCAGCACATTTCTGAAAAGAATTTGTTAGCCAATGAGAAATTGATAAATAAAGGTAGGTTAGTTGAAAAGTTATTCTTTTTAAGTTAGAAACAAAGAAATCATACTTTTGGCATGTTTTAGCCAATTATAGCAGAAACCTCCAGCAAGGTCAAAACCATTGCATATGGTATCAAGTAACTTGGTGCGCAACGAATTGGACAAGGCCGAAAGGTTCTTAGTCGAAAGGTTAATGGCCAAAGAGGTTGGGATATGTTTGTTTATGAATTAAAAGCTTTCGGCTGCCTTGCTTTCGAATTAGCGCCTTCGACTTAGTTGCTTTCGACCAGGTCAAAACAAAGGTTTTTATTATAAAACCTTTGGACATGGTCGTAAGATTGATGCTGCTTTGTTTTGTTTTGAACCTTGCGACAAAGATAAAAGGTACACTTGTTCTAAAACCAGCAGCTTCTCCTAATGCTTTCGAAAGGAAGATTGATTTCGAAAGGTTAAACTTAATGGTTTCAAAAGATTTTAAGGGAATGGTTTCAAAAGGTTTGAAGGTTGATCTCGAAAGGTTTGGTTCAATTGTTTCGAAAGATTTTGACAAAATGATTTCAAAAGGTTTGATGGTCAACCATGAGAAATTTAAGTTCAACAATTTTGTAGATTTAAATGAATGACTTCGAAAGGTTTTGGTTGAATAACTTCGAAAGGTTTAAGTGAATGGTTTCGAAAGGTTTGATATGAAAGGTTTTACAAGGTTTTCTAAGGCCATGTTTTAAAAGAGATTTTAAAGAAGGATGTCTAAAGTTTTATTGTTTTCAAAAGGTTTGATTTTGCAAGGTTTGATAGCTGAACTTGAAATAAAAGATTTCATAAGTGTTGAAAGAGGTTCTTTCAAATGGCTAAGTGTTTTCATCAACTAAAGTTTGAGTAAAGAATATATATAACATAGTGATATGACTTTGGGTAAAGTATATATAATATATACTATTCCTTGGTTTAAATCAGTTTGAAAATGTTTTCAAGGAAAATTATGGAAGGAGATCCTTAGGTGAAAATGACTCAGATATTAGAACACCAGACGGGACTAGTATGTGATCGCGTCTAATACATTCGCTATTAGCCCCAGCTAATTGTCGTCCAAAATTCTAGTGTGTAGGACTTGGTCATAGATAGGCTAAAATTATGATTACACACCGAAAGGAATATATGTTGGTGAGCCTAAAAAACCATTAGGATCGAGAAGACCTGGGAGATGATTTAAGTTAGAGGCAGACCATCCAAAAGTGAAGTATTTAACAGATAGTTAAGGATAAATAATCCATAAGAAGAATACCTAACTGGTGTTAGGTTAATTTTGATTATATAGTCTGGTAAGCCCGAGTCAACCAAAGGTTAAAGTTATCAAAATAAAACTTATGTATCTGAACAGATAATTCATTATTACCTGAGATTTATGTATTTTTACATAATGATTATTTTACAGTATTTAACCATTGTGGAAGCAGGAGCATGGTATATGGTTTTATATAAGGATTTGGAGAGATATGTTTTAAAAAGGATGTTATTGAGGGAAAACCCGTTCCGCCAAGCGGTGTGGTCTCACTTAACATGTTTAACTGGAATGTATAGTATTATTCGTACCAGGCTTTATGTCTGAGTCAAAGTTTATATTTACCCCTTAAACTCTCAGATGCTCAAAATTAATTTGAGTAAGCTGAGGGATTAAGATTTTTTTAGGTTTAGTAGGATGATGAATAAGGCTACGGGAGGCATGTAGAAGGCATATGGATTGCTATTTAGGATTTGCAGTTCTTGTTATGTTTTGATGTATTTCTATTGTGATTGTATTAGGTCTATTATGACCATATGACTCTGATCATCCAAGGGGGTATCTTCATATACTGCTCTAAATGTAATTTGTAATAAGTATATTTTATCTGTGCCTAGGAACGATTTGTTGTGAATGTGAAACAATTGGTTTTGAAATGTAATGAAGAAAATTTTGTTTTGAAATCTGTGTTTTGTTTCATATTCAAGTGCTTCTGATATTAACGATATCATTAACATAGCCGTATTTAGTCGTTGGAAGCTAATACTATAGATGACTGCAGCATTTTTAGCGCTTAGTTTTGGGCCTCTAGATAGGGGATGTTACAATTATTATGATATCATTAACTAAGTAATTAATATAAAGTATATGAAATAGAAAATCTATAAATAATATGCCATGTGATAGTTACTATAATGTATTGTAATCATGAGAAGTTTATCACATTAAATGTAATATATTATTTTAAATATTCCTAATCAAGTTGTTTTGAGATGGGACATCGATACATCTATTGAGACAGAGTGTGTAATGCTCTCCTAATGTTGTGCATGTATTACTCATGGCTGCAGAGGGCACCAAGGGGTTACATATTAATAGTTATTAGATAACTATGAAATGAATCACTCGAGAGTTTTCTGTTGGTTAGTATAACTAAGGTCAAACAAAAAATCACAAAGTGACAATGTTACACGGTACCCTCGACTTGAGAGTACAGTGGAACTCCAATGTGAACACTCCACTTTGATTATAGTTAACCGTGGCATGACGTCCATTGAATGAATATAGTTGGATTTGAGTTGAAGCATTAGAAGTAAAACACTATCCAACAAATAATTCGTCTCATCTATTATATAGGTCAATATCATGGTCAAATAAAGTCGAATCAAAGGCAAAATATCTGATCAGAGTGGTAGGGTTAATAATAAATGTTATTATTGAACCAAAGAGTTTTTCTATGAACTAACCAAGTTGACTGTTGATGATATTGGAATTTTGGCCAAAACCAAATTACACAAGTCCTAATGTGTGTTGACGAAGAGAATTGGTGTAAATAATCATTATTAACGAGTACCGGTTATAATAAGTAAAATTGGATTTAATCAAAAAAGATGTGTAAGTGATAAATTTAGCAAAAATTTCATACCACTAGCTAAGGTAACATATGAACATTAATATTTTAATTGTTCGATATTAATCGCTGATTGAGTTCATGCCTTTGAGTCACACAACCAAAATGAGGAGTACTCTGAATAAACCATACGATTTAACTTATTTATAATCTTTGCAAACTAAGTAAGTTAATTAATATTTGTTAAATATTAATTATTAAATTTTATTTGATGTTTGAATATAATTATTATTTAATAAAGTGCATGTAAAGTAGTTATAAACGTGTGTATCGATATATGATGTCGATAAAATATTTAAATTACATTTAAATGGAAAAAGTGCTGAATGGATTTGGAAATTTTTAGGCCCACCATGCCTCATTCTATAGCTCATTATGCATTGTGGGAGAAGAGGATTTTGATGAGATTTATTTAGGATTCAAATAGAAAAGGTTTTAAAGGAGGAAATTGAAAGGTTTCAATGTTTCCTCTAAAACATATTCTCTTATATGCACGTAAATGTACATATATTTACATCCATATTTTGTCTCTTTTTATTTAAATGAACATCATATTTGAGAATTTTAACATGTGTAAAACCAAAATTCAATTATTTTCAAACTATCAATTTTCATTCAGGGGCAAAATGGTCATTTTTGTGCATATGTCAATTTAAGAATTATTACTTTGGTAATTTTTATGATTTTAATAGGATATTTTGAGGCATATAGAAGTGGGATTCATGATGATATATGCATGCAAAAGGAAATACAAAGAAATGAAGAGGAAATGATTCAAGTTCAAGATCATGGAGGACCTCACCCACTTACCTAAATGTACAATTAGGAGCTAATGGACAACTAAGTGAAGTTAAATCTTCATGCACATTAAATGATGGATTAATTACATGGCTAATGGTATTTACTAGTAACACAATTTGCATCATCATTTGCTAATCCATTTTTGATTTTGAAATGAAAGTAAAAATGAAATTTGAAGATCTATATTACTAGTTACAATAGTAAATATACCATACTTAAAACAACTTCTGCTTTGGCTTCATTTTCTTGAGAATTATAAGTGGTATAATTGTTTTATTATAGTTTGATGGTTTGAGTTATGTTAATTAATAACATAAAAAAATCATACTTATGATAAATGCAATGATTATTTCACTTAATATTAAAGTTAGAGATCATAAATTATTTGTTTGTTGATTTACAAAAATATGAGAGTGGACTTTCCTCTAAATTGTTCTTTGGTCTAATAGTTTTTAAATCATATTTCAATTCTAGTTTTAGCTTCTTTTTGTAGCTAACAATTTCCTTTCACCTTGGTTTAATTTGAATGAATAGAATTTTAAAATCTTAAAATTCTGTACGGATCGATCCATACTCGACACGTACTAAAGTTGTACGCCGTGCACTTGCGGTAAATATAATTTGAAATTTCTCGACTATTTTCTAAACCAATAGAAAATTAGTCGTTCAACAAGTTTTTGGCGCCGTTGCCGGGGAATTGCTTTGATTTTAGTTTTCTATTCTTCGGATTAGTTGTTTCTTTATTTTTGTGTGTTTTTATTTTGTGTGTTTGTGTAATTTTTGATTGTATTTTGGTTTGGTGTGTTGTTTTTGCATTTGAATTTGCATAAAAAAAGAAATTACACAATTACATTTGAAAAAGAAAAAAAGAGTTTCATTCCATTTCATGTACATTTTCCATTTTCAATTTACAAATTACAGTCCATCTACAATTTCCCATTTAAAAAAAGCACCGTTTACATTTTCTGTTTATATTTCACTGTGTTACAAAACTGCTCTCTGCCTGTTACATTTCAAACTATCTTCATCAACAAACTTCACACATCTTCTGACAACAAACTGACATTCACCAATTTACCATTCCTCACCACCAAAACTGCAGAGTGCCACTACATACTGTCACAACATTGTCATTTTCTTCTACCACCGGATACATCAACATTCAACTTCCTCCACATCTCAACAACTCCCTGATCCATCAATTTCTCCGTCAAGCTAAAAATCACCAATATATACTCCATAATTCAACCGCTCCATCTATCAACTTGTATAACCACTTCATTGCCAACTCCACTAACCTCCCCCCACTGCCTTCTTCACTTCTGCTACAATTTACAACCAGACATCCCCTCGCTTCCACTCTCTACTGCTAGCAACCACCAAAATACTACGACCACCAAATCATCTGCTCCTGCACTATCGTAAATTCCCTAAATACAAACCTCCCTGTCACATAACTCTCACTACCCACAGTTCTGACATTCCACCCAGCCACTCCTCTATACTTCCACTTCTCTTAATCACTGCTTCTCCAAGCCTGACCACAGCAATCTCCCCACCAACATCAGACAAGACACCCCCAAAATCATCAACATACTCCACATAATCATTGATAAGCTTCCACAAATTCAGTCGCAGCAAACCATTCCCAAACTCCAATAACTGTTGACAGTCAACTGAAGCCACACTTCATCAATTGCCGAAACTCCCTCCCTGATTGTCTGCCAAAACAGTAGCCACAACTGACTTCTAAACCACGACTATCATCAACTCATTCACATTCATATTCACTGTCCTACAGCGGACGACAACTCACACACAAACCTACAGCAGTTCGTCACTAACCTGACCACATTTAAACAAACTCCGTCACTAAGAATCAACTGCAAAATCAACGCCCACCAGAACATCACCACCGCCTATTCACTTCACCAAGCATCAGCTTACAACTTCCACTATGCATACAAACACCAGTGACTGTATGCCCAAGGATGGATCTATTTAGCACATGGGGTGGGCGGCTGCCCACCCCAGAAAAAAATAAAAGAATAAAGCGTAAGAAAGGAAGAGAAATAAAGACGGACGCATCTTCTATTCTCCTCTCATAGCTCACGCTTTTCTGGATTCGAGGCAGCTCCTCCTTCTGGCCTTCTCCAGCGGCAGCAAGCAGACTCCGGCTCCAGTTTCAGCCTTCAGTCCTCCTTCTCCAGTCACAAGGAAAACCTAGTAAGTTTCCAATTTTAAATTCAAATTCCGTAAACCTTAGTTTGCATTGTGAATTTTAAATGATGTTCCCAATTTTAGATTCAAAATTCGAATTTTAGATGTAAACATAAACACTAGTTCGGCAGTACAGCAGTAGGCTGGTATCAATGAAGTTGCATTGGCAGTAGCATTGTATTTGTAGCAATGAAGTTCTTGACCGATAAATTGTTCAAATAATGTAGTAAAATGTAGCATGGTAGGCTATTTTGTTGATACTAGCAGCAAGTATTTGTAGCACAGTAGGCTATTTTGTTGATACTGGTAGTACATTGTGCGACCATCTACTGACAGTAAATTTTAGCGAATCAAATAATGAAGATACTGGCAGTAAATTTTGATGAATGAATTTTACTATTTGTTGAAACATCAAATTGATGTTGAGACGACTGTAGATCAATTTGATTTTCGTGAAGTTCGTAGAGCACGACTTAAGTAGGATAAGTAGTAATTTATGGTTTTTTTGTTTAAGGATTTGTATTGAAATTCTCTATGTTACTGGAATCAATCAAACTTAATTATTTTGATTATCATGAAGGCGATGGAATTAATTATATTAGAACAGTTTAGTTTTATTATTATTTAATTTTCTTCGATTATTCGCCCATCGCAAAATAAATTCCTGGTTACGTCCCTGCGTAAGCCATTTCCCACACTTCTCTCACCATCACAAACCCACCCTCCAGCTGCTAACATCGCCAGCCATGCAACTCTTTGCAATCCGTCGACACCCCAAAACCACCGCAACATCTCGCTGAAATCGAACTCCTCGCCCTATAATTGCCTCGAACAAAATCGCCCAAATCACCATAATCTGTTTTTGATTTCATTTTGAGTTCAAAATCAGTTTAAGAAATCATGAATTCACGAATTTGTTTAGTATAAAATTTGATGAAATGCAGTCTGTTGGCTTCTTTTAGTGTTTATTATAAGAATTTAGTTGGACGCAGGTTTGTTTTTGGGGCCTGTTGAAAAGTTTGTGTGTGTTTTTTTTCTTTGCCAAGTTGTTTCATTTTAATTTGTTTTAATTCTCTCTTAAAAAAATAAAAAAATTTTTGAAAAAAATGGGATTTCAATCGATTTTCATTTATTTTGTTTTGATTTGTTTGGTTTCAGTATTCCATCCGTTACAAAAAAAACTTGTATATATTTTATTTGAAATTTCAGGTTGCCAAAGCAGAAAATTAAAAGGAATTTCTTGCCAAAAATTGCTTTCTCCGCTGCTTAGTTTGCTTAAAAAATCGCCGCTTAAAAATAAAATAGCTAATAATTCTGCATGCTCTAGCAACGTGCTCTTAGCTCTTGTTTTTTTTTCAATTGCATTGTTGGTTGCTTGCATTTATATAAAAAAAATTTCAAAATAAAAAAAAAAACCAAAAACAAACTTCATTTTGGTTGGATTGTTAATACACGTTTAATTTGTTGTTTTACATTCATCTTATCTTATTTTCTTTTCTAAGGGCAATACTCCAATTCACATATGGTGAGAGATTTCATCACTCTTTCCTTAGCCTACAAACGCATTTCATCATACAATTTGACTAATAATAAAGGTTTGACGTTGGACTTAAGTGTGTCACGAGCTCACTTAGGGTTTAATTGTATCTTCACAATTGTTTTCTTTGAACAACTTTATTTCTTGGTGTCTAGGCTACGGCAGAGTAATAACCAGTTATAAAAGTTATGGTGATTCGTAAATATTATACTAGTCGTTCCTATGAAGGTACTTAAAACTTCGGCTGCATAGCTACAGTGATTCGTGGTGCACCGATAACCCTTGTCCGTTACCTGACCGAGAATATTTTTGTTGATTTAATACAAAGCGTGTTCATACAATTTTGGGATAGGAGCTACTAAGGACATAAAATTGTAATTAAGTCTTTTGCATTCGTTTAGTTGCATAGTTCATGCATATTTAAAAAAAACAAAATAATCAAAAATCCAAAATCCAAAAAAATTATAAATTTTAGTTAAGTTAGATTTTAATAAATCCTTTTTTTTCCTTTCCTTTGAAACTTTTCAATCAAAAACAAAAATCCAAAAAAAATATATAAAATATTTTCAAAAAGAAAAAAAAAATTAAAAATTCAAAAATAAAAAAAAATTGAAAATTCAAAAACAAAAATAAAAATCAAATTTCCATTTTCTAAAAAAGTATTTTGGGTAAAAATTTGAAAATTTAAAAACGTATAAAAATTTGAAAAGCCAAAAAAAAAATCAAACTTCTATTTTGAAAATAAATTTCACTTGGTAAATAGTTTACTTCCTTGTAAAAAAACAAAAACCAATTTTTCACTTCGTTTTTCAAATCTTCTTTCATTCTCTAAACTCGATTCCAACTTCTTTCTCTTCTCGACTTTCACTTGTACATGAGCACTTGGACTTGTGACACAAAAGCGATCCGTTTAACTCAAACAGACGATCCTCCCAAAATGGCGAACGAAAACGTCCCTCTAGCTCTTATGGATAGAATCTTTCCCGATAGAGTTTCTATCCCATCTTGCATCATGTTGCCCACCCCTATGGGTAACCATTTCGAGATCCACTCGAACCATATTGCCACGCTTTCGAAATTTGGCAATTTCAAGCACGATGATCCATACATCTTTTTGACTAAATTCGAACAAGTCTGTGCAACCATTAAACTTCAACAACTTTTCGATGATGGAATCAAACTTCGATTAATCCCATTTGCTCTTACGGATTACGTTGAAAAAAAGTTGTACAGCTTACCATCGAACTCGATTAAAACTTGGGAAGAATTCATAAAAGCTTTCTTAAAAAAGTTATACCCCTTGGAAAAAATGAGTAGAATATGAAATGAAATTGTAAATTTCCATCAATTCAAGGGAGAACCATTTGGAAAATATTTTAAAAGATTCAAAGAGCTTTTGATAAAATGTCCACACCATAACTTTGAAAAATGGACGATTTGCCAAATCTTATACGATTGACTCGAAAACAGCTCACGAACCATGCTCGAATCAATGTACCAAGGAAATTTTCTTGTCCAACATCACGACGATGCTTCGCAATTTCTTCAAAACCTCGTCGAAAAATCATCCCAATGGGAACGTTCGAACGACAAATCAATTTACTCATGATTGAGTGCAAACTCGATAGGATCTTCTTTTGCTTTGGAAGTTAAGATTGACGCAATGATTAAAAAATTCGATAACGTTTTCTCATCGAATCAAATGAACTAAGATTCCCAACCAATGTGTTATAAATGCAATTATCCTAATCATATAGCCGATCAGGTCCAATTCTGTCGAACAAATCAATGCTTTCAATAAAGCCAAAAACGACCTGTTTTCTTCAACGTACAAACCTGGTTGGAGAAATCATCCGAATTTTGCGTGGAACCAAAACAATCCCAACACGAATATGGTTCGTCTAAATTTTCAAGCATTCTCGAATAATGCTTCGAATCCTCCCTTTCAGCCTAATAATTTTCAACCAAACTTTGTGGGTCCGTCCTATAATCAATCGCAACAATCAAATTTTCAACCAAATTTTGCTCATCCTCTCCAAAACGATAAACATTTAAGTTCACTTGAGAAAACTCTTGAAACGTGAGCTAAAGCAACTACTCAAAGTCTTCAATCAAACAACAATTTGCAAAATTTATTGACATCATATATGCAAAACACAATCCAATCGATTGCAAAACTCAAAATGCAAATGAGTCGATTAGCCACGTCTGTAAGTAAACGCGAACGAGAAATATTCCTAAGCCAGCCCCTTCCAAATCCCAGAAATCAAAATGCTTCAAATCAAGCCTATGTTGTTCAAGATAACAATGTCACCAATTGAATGCCATCACAACTCTCCATTTCGGTAAACAAATCGATAGTCAAATCGTTAATCCAAACGATTTACCAAAAACCTCTCTCGACACTTATAACGAATCTGAACAAAACATGGAGCCAAACGTTGAATCGAATGCCAATCAAAATTCTACTTCTTCTACTCGAGTAGACCCATCCTCCGAGTATCATGTTCCATTTCCACATCGTCTTCGACCAAAGAAACACTCGGAACAAATGGAAACGATGTTGGAAATTTTAAACAAGTCAATGTGAACATCCCGCTTATTGACATCGTTCAACAAGTCCCCACTTATCCAAAATTTCTTAATGACTTGTGTACCCAAAAGCGACACGCTCAAGTGCCCAAAAAATTCATCATAGCCATCAGTTTGAGTGAAGTCTTGTCCCAATCCATGCCCGTTAAATACAAAGATCCTGGCTGCCCTACGATTTCGTGTACAATTGGAGATAAGACGATTAATAAATGCTTGATAGACTTAGGCGCAAGTGTCAACTTGATTCCATACTCCTTGTACGAACAACTAGGCTCAGATGAGCTCAAACCCACAAAAGTTACGCTTCAATTCGCCGATCATTCCATTAAGAAGCCCGTGGGTGGAATTGAAGATGTGCTCATTCGAGCAGGGCAATTCATAATCCCCGTTGACTTTATTGTTCTCGAAACACAACCCGTGACAAATCCTACGAGTCAAATTCCATTGATTTTAGACCGACCATTCTTAGCCACCTCAAATTCCTTAATCAATTGTCATAACGGTTCGATGAAAATCTCATTTGGAAACATGGTTTAGACTTAAACATTTTCAATCATGAAAGCCAATCGAACGAACCTCGTGACCAAACGCTGGAAGCTAGTGCCATTCACGAAAACTTCGAAAACGAGATACTTGACCTTAATGACGAACGCGAAGCCGAGCATGAAAAATTGTTTCATAAAATTCCCAATGAAATTGAATACACTCTTCCTTTTAAATCGCTTCCAGTTGAGTCCGAATCTCAACCTAATTCTTCGACCAAGAAACGCTCGAAGTTGGTCCTCAAACCACTTCCTGATCACATTAAGTACGCATACGTAGGTGAAAATGAAACGTTGCCCTTCATAATTTCTGCAACTCTCTCTCTTGACCAAGAAACTTCTCTTTTCTCTATTCTTTCAAAAAACAAGGAAGCGATGGGATAGTCCATTACCGATATTAAGGGAATTAGTACCACTCTTGTTCAACATCGCATCCATTTAGTTGATGATGCCAAGCCTGTTTGTGACACACAACGAAGGCTTAATCCAAAAATGAAAGATGTGGTGTGTGATAAAATTCTTAAACTTCTTGACAATGGAATCATTTATCCAATCTATGATAGTTCATGGGTTAGACCAATTCATGTTGTACCGAAAAAGTCTGTGCTAAGTGTTGTAAAGAACGATTCAAACGAACTTATTCCAACTCGTACTCAAACGGGTTGGCGTGTTTGCATGGACTATCGAAAACTAAATGCCTCAACACGTAAAGATCACTTCCCTCTTCCCTTCATCGACCAAATGCTCGAACGTTTAGCTGGCCATGAATTATACTGCTTCCTTGATGGTTATTTCGACTATAACCAAATTCCCATCGCTCCTAAAGATCAAGAGAAAACAACTTTCACATGTCCATTCGGTACCTTTACTTATTGATGTATGCCACTCGGACTTTGTAACTGTTGAATATGCGCTTATATGATTTTTGTTTGATGATAATAAACATATATATATTCGTTTAAATGTATTTGCTAATGTACTATTTTATTTTTCATATGTTAAATAAATATTTGCTGAATAAAATATAATAACAAAGAATTTGAATTCAAACAGAAATTTTATTCAAACAAATATTTATTACAATTTTTGAATAGTAATTCAAGCTCTCACTATTCACTATACAATTTTGATTCTAATTACATCACAATTCAATTTACATAAATTCCTCACTACGTATCACTCACACTCGTAGTACATTTTCAACTTCATTCCAGTTAGAATCCAACATCTGAGCAATCTGCAAAAATATACACTAACGCAGTAAAATCGAAAAAGAAATTTTTTTGCAATATAAAATAAAATATGAATTTTGAAAATATTATTTGCCTCGGTTATTTGTGTTGTTCGTAATCATTTATATTTGAATTCATCACACACGAACAATATGACATGCACAGTGTATCACTGTGCATGCCACAAGGCCGTGCACACCGATATACACTTGATAATGTTACAGGGACAGGTGAGCACAAGGTCAAACCCAAAATAAAAGGACGGGTTCAACTCAGGTGCAATATAAATAAAATCTCGACACGCGCACAAGGTCAAACCCGAGCGTTTAAACTAGATTCAACTCAATGTACAAATCATAATACAACAGTGCCAACAGACCAGAGAAGAAAATGAAATGGCACATGTATATGCAGTGCATAGCCACATCAAGAAACCAAAACCAAAAAGTACACATGACTATTTCAACTTCAAACTCACAACAAGCATGGTACAAAAGACTACTATTGCAAAACTCATATATACAGCCTCACACCAGAACAGCATGTGTACCAAACAAATGAAACAATAGCGCAAACTATAAATGAAACTTACAAGGCACAACTCAGTATACACTCGAGGCTCAGTGCACACTAGAAATGAGATCAAAGCAAATTCAGACCACATGATGGAACAAACACAAGAATGTACAACTTCAAGTGTGTCAACCAAACAACTGAAATGCAAACTGTATCGAACATGATATAGTGACAATATGAAGACAACAACTTGACACAGTGAACTGCAAGTGTCGACCAGGTAGAAAATAAGATCAACACAGCAACAAACGCCGTACAGCAAGAACTTTACAAAGTCAGAGACCATAATCAAGCAACAACATGACAGCAAACAACAGTGCACCAAATAACTCACACATATGCAACCTGATAGAGCTCGAGAATATACATTCGTGAAGAACAACATCAGCCTCAACATATATGACCAAGTGGTTACATAATATGGTGATGCACCAAGTGAATATGTACAGTGATACCAGTGACATGCACAGATGCATTCAAAGAACAGCAACCAACAAAAGAAGCACAGTGACAATTTGGAGTATCATATGCAAAACAACTTGTAGATCAAACATAATGGACTACATGCACTGACCAGAGAGCGTACAAATGCAGTATGTAAACATCAAGCAAATAGAGGCAAAGAAACTGGAATGTAACCCGAAGTCATGTAACAGTTTTTTAAACAAAGTCAAAAATTTACAAATTCAAATCACTGGCCAGAGTCAACCATTACCAGAGTCAAGGCCAAATTAAATCTGAAATAGCAAGGTACAAGTCAAAGAAGTCAAATTCCAAAACAATCAAAGCCGTGGTTGACAAGGAACGGAACAGTTCAAAATCGAAGCCATGGTGGCCACGAAAGAGATCAACACCGTGATTATCAAGTGACCAAAAATATACGAATTGACAAAGTCAGAAATCATCGTCAACATTCAATCAATATCGAACGACCGAGCTATATCAATTGACAAATTCAACTAACTCCAGATGAACGCAAATACAGGGATTCAATCTCTATAAATTGCAATATTCATCATCGGCAAAATAACCGATCGAGTGAAAAGCGAATCAACTCAAAAAAAGTAAAAAGTAAAATCATACAAGTAATCAATTGCACTCGATCAAGTTCGAAGCAGACGAGCATAACACAAGTAATCAATGAACCAGTCACGAGTTCGCTATTGATAAAACGAGCTGCTTTGAAAAGCCCTAATTTTCAGAGTGGAACGAAGATTGAAAGGCCGCCATTTTTCTCAAGATAATAAAAGGATCGGGCTGGAATGAAGTAAAAAGGGGGCCCGCCTTGTTAAAGAATAAAAAAGGATTAAGTTTTAATTAGGGATTTATTTTTAATTTTTTTTAAAATTTGTTTCTATATTTAAACTCTTTTTAAAAGGTTGTATTTTCTAGTCGTGTGACTAGGGGACAAACTACGTGGCGTAGTTTGAGAATTCGCAACTCAGTGGCTGAGTTGTGGCAGGGTTTTGAGCGTAGAGTTAGGTTTAGTCGATAGCGGGTGTCGCGAGTTTACGTGTGTCAGCGTCTGACTATCTAATTTCTAGTAGAAACCTTGGGGGCAACACGTAGGCAGGGTTTTGCCGAAGCTGGGTAAATTCTGTGTCGTTCTATTTCTGCATTTATTATTTTGCTATTATCTGTGCTGCTATATCTGTGTTGAAATATTTTTAAAAGCTTCCACGATTAATTTTTATAATTAACAGTATCACCCTATTCACCCCCCACTCTAGGGTGAAATCGATCCTACAGTAACGCTCCTGCTACTTTCCAACGACGCATGGTTCGCATTTTTTTCGACATGATTGAACGCTTTCTAGAAGTTTTTATCGACGATTTCTCTATCTTCGGCGATTCTTTTCCCAATGTTTACATCATCTCGAGTTGGTTCTAAATCGATGTAAGGAAAAAAATTTGACTTTGAATTGGGAAAATGCCACTTTATGGTCAAACAAGGCATAGTCCTTGGACATATCATCTCAAATAAAGGCATTGAGGTAGATAAAGCAAAAATTGATGTCATTGCAAATCTGCCCATTCCCAAATCTGTTAGGGACATTCGATCATTTCTAGGACACATTGGATTTTACCGATGCTTTATGAAGGACTTTAGAAAAATCACTTGTCCTTTGACAATTCTTCTCGAAGAAGACGTTCCATTCGATTTTAACTCTAACTGTATCTCTTCTTTCGAACATCTCAAAAATGAACTCATTTTTGCTCCAATCATTTGCGCACCCAATTGGGATCTTCCTTTCGAAATAATGTGTGACACTTCTAACTTTGCGGTTGGTGTTGTCTTAGGACAACGCATCAACAAGATCCTTCTTACTATGCGAGTATGACTTTGAAGACGCTCAACTCAACTACACTACAACCGAAAAAGAGCTTTTAGCTGTCGTTTTTGCGCTCGAAAATTTTTGACCTTACTCGATAGATTCACACGTTACTGTGTACATGGATCACTCTACGCTTTGATATCTCTTCGCTAAAAAGGATGCTAAATCCCATTTGATTCATTGGATCCTTTTACTTCAAGAATTTGACCTTATAATTAAAGACGAAAAAGGATCTGATGACATCATAGCCGATCACTAGTGTCGTCTTCCAAACGCACCATCTTCTTTTCCAATCAACGAAAACTTCCCCGATGAACAACTTCTTTCAATTTTTATCGATCCATGGTATGCTGATATAGTGAACTACTTAGTCCCTAAAGAAACTCCACCATCGTGGTCCAAATAGGAAAAATACAAATTCATGTCCCAAGTGAAATATTTCTATTGGGACGATCCATACTTGTTCAAATATTGTCCTGACCAAATCATCCAACGTTGCATTCAGAATAACGAGATAAGGAGCGTTCCCCCATTTTGCCACGATCAAGCGTGCGATGGACATTTGGTCCTCGAAAAACTGCGGAAACGGTGCTTCAGTGTGGTTTCTATTGGTCTTCTCTTTTCAAAGACTCATTTGAATTCTGTAAAACTTGCGATCGATGTCAAATGCTTGGATGAATTTCTCGATGAGATATGATGCATTTAATCCCCATTCTTAAGATCGAAATCTTTAATGTTTAGGGTATCGACTTTATGTGACCGTTTTTCAATTCTTTTGGAAACTTGTATATCCTTCTCGCTGTCGATTACGTCTCAAAATGGGTTGAAGCCGTTCCTTGCAAAACTAACGATAAAAGAATGTGAAATTTCTCAAAGAAAACATCTTTTCAAGGTTCGACACACCTTGCATAATAATAAGTGACAACAGAACCCATTTTTGCAATCGATTTTTTGACACATTAATGAAGAAATACTCGATAATCCAAAAGTTATCCACTCTATATCATCCTCAAACTTGTGGTCAAGTTGAAGTTTCAAATCAACGAATAAAACAAATCTTGGAAAAAACTGTTAACAAAAATCGAAAAGATTGGTCTCGGAAATTGACCAACATGCTTTGGGCTTATAGTACTGCTTTTAAAACTAACCTTGGGACAACCCCATTTCATTTAGTTTACGGTAAAGCTTTCCATTTACCCGTTGAAATCGAACACAAAGCATTTGTTGGCAATTATGAACTTAATTTGATCTTGAGAAAGCTGGCGAAAACCAAAAAATACAACTCCATGAACTAGAAGAACTTAGGAACGACGCGTATGAAAACGAGAAAATTTACAAAGAATGAACAAAAGTTTTTCATGACAAGTCAATCCCGAGGAAAACGTTTTCGCTTAACCAGAAAGTTCTTTTATATGACTCAAGACTTCATTTATTCCCTGGGAAACTAAAATCAAGATGGACAGGACCATTTGTGGTACGAACTGTTTTTCCACATGGTGCCATAGAAGTTGAAAACCCCAGGGATGGATCAATTTTCAAAGTCAACGGTCATCGTTTGAAACCTTTCTTGGAATTGCCAAATAACCAAGACGAGGAGCTCATGATCCTTGATGAGCGAAGCTACGTCTAGTGAGAATATTAACCCTCTTTTGTAAATATGTACATAATTTTCTCCGTTACACTCATTCATCGTGCACTGACTGTGGGGACACGGTCAAAATTATGTGTGAGGGAGGGGGAATCTCATTTTCATTTTCATTTTTTCTAGTTTTTCATGGCATTTTTGAATTTTCATTTAACTCCAAAAAAATTCTCAAAATTTATAAATCTCAAAAATATTTTTTTTCTAGCATTTTAATTTATTTTTGAAGAAACACTATAGGATAAGTATAAGTTTTGGTTAATAAATTGAAATTTTTGAAAATTTATTTGTCTTAACAAAAATAAAAATGAAGTTTGATTACAAATAACAATGGTTTAACTAGTATATATGAAGGTTCATTATGTTTTAATTATGAAATATATCCTAATTGAAAATCTTTGTTGTAAAAAGTGGTTGATTTAAAGTAAAGGATATAACATCATTTTTGTCTTCTAAGTTAAGTGGTGCTAAGATGATTTAAAAAACTCTCCCTTTCCATAATTTTTTTTGTATATATGTAAATATTTTCTATTAACACCTATGGTCGACATGTGTACACACTTGTGTGTACATTTGCCATGCTCTATACCTTTCTCACATAAGCCCGAAAGGCAGTGCATGATCGATACATCTGTCGTCAGTTTATCTGAGCTAGGTGTGTATATATATATATAAATTCTTTTATTAATAATGCCTATAGTCGATAGGTGTTCACATTCATGTGTTCAATGCCCACGCTCTGTATTCCCCTCACATAAGCCCAAAAGGCAGTGCATGGGTAATAAATCTGGCCTCAGTTTACTTGAGTTAGGCATATGTAAATATTATTAATATCAATAAAATTTTCAAATAAGAGAGAGTAAGAAATTGAAATCTAAGCACCATTTTAACTTGTTGATTTAACTTGTTATTGAAAAGAAACGAAAATACCACTTTAATAAACTTTGATAATCAACTAAGGATCCATTTCATACTTATATTGTGTTATCAACTGAAAGAACTAGCCAAACTATGGTCTATCTGTTATGATAACTTGATTTTTGTTGGAAATTTTGACGAGTAAATGACTTGAATTTTTAAGATTATGACCAAAACCTATATTTAACTCATGAGTGTCGATTTGAAAGCGAATCCTTCATCTGTAAATATTGTCAAAAACTTGCATTCATCCAATTGTAAATAAATCTTGCACTTTGTAAATATTTCATCATGCATTTGGATTTGGTGGGTAGTATCCTTTGAAAACCCTCACGAGACAACACTCGTCCTACTAGGGACATCTAGAGGTTTACCGGCTTGTTGCATATGCTCAATGCAATCCTGCTCTCTACGAAAATGGATTTATCTTAGTTTTACTTAATTCGAGGATAAAAAGATAAGTGCGGGGGTATGTGATGTGCACGTAAATGTGCATATATTTACATCCATATTTTATCTCTTTTTATTTAAATAAACATCTTATTTGGTCATTTTAACATGTGTAAAACAAAATTCAATTATTTTCAAACCATCATATTTTCATTCAGGGGCAAAATGGTCATTTTTATGCATGAGTCAATTTAAGAATTTTTACTTAGATAATTTTTATGATTTTTATAGGATATTTTGAGGCATATGGAAGTGGGATTCATGATGATATATGCATGCACAAGGAAATACAAAGGAATGAAGAGGAAATAATTTAAGTTCAAGAGCATGAAGGACCTCACATACTTACCTAAATATACAATTAGGAGCTAATGGACAACTAAGTGGAGGTTAAAGCTTCATGCATATCAAATGATGGATTAATTAAGTGGCTAATGGTTACTTGGTGGCCACACTTCCTAAGGGGTATTTTGGGAAGCTCCATAGAAATGGAATTAGGGTTTTATGCATGTATAAATAGCCCTCTTATGTACATGAACATATCTTCTACTCTTTCACGTTAGTTAGGAAATTAAGAAAGCAAGTTGTAATGGCAATGTTTAATGAAATAAAAATGGCTTCTAAGCCTCTTTCTTCTCTCTTTTCTACATGCCTTTCTTTGTTTTCATGTTAATGTTTATTTCTATGCTCTCCTTCTTTTAATGTTCATAGCTTATATTTACATTAACGCGGGTAGTGTAGCTTTAATTTTTATGCAAATAGTTAGTAGTTAATCTCTCTTTCTTCCTTTGCTTAGTTTTCATTTCTTTGCTTTTTCATGTTGAAATCTACAAGTGTTGATTTGATAACACAAATGAGTAGCTAAACCCCTTCAATTTAGAGGTAATGAAACTCTCAAATATTATGTAATTTTAACATTTCTATGATTTTATGATCTCCTTTTGTTTATGCTTCATGAGAATGAATTTTGATGCAACTTTATACAAGTGGGTTTGATAGCTTATGTAGATTTTGCAAATGAGCTATTCTTATTCAACATAAACACAATTTGCATCATCATTTGCTAATCCATTTTTGATTTTGAAATGAAAGTAAAAATGAAATTTGATGATCTATATTACTAGTTACAATAGTAAATAGATCATATTTAAAATAGCTTTTGCTTTCGCTTCATTTTCATGAGAATTATAAGTGGTATAATTGTTGTATTATAGTTTGATGGTTTGAGTTATGTTAATTAATAACATAATCAAACCATACTTATGATAAATGCAATGATTATTTCACTTAATACCAAAGTTAGAGATCATAAATTATTTGTTTGTTGGTTTACAAAAATATGAGAGTGGATTTTCTATAAATTGTTCTTTAGTCTAATAGTTTTTAAATCACATTTCAATTCTAGCTTTAGCTTCTTTTTATAGTTAACAATTTCCTCCCAACTTAGTTTAATTTGATTGAATAGAATTTTAAAATCTTAACGATTCCCTGCGGATTGACCCGTACTCGCCACGTACTAAAATTGTACGCCGTGCGCTTGTAGTAAATTTAGTTTGAAATTTCTCGACTATTTTCTAGACAGATAGAAAATTAGTCGTTCAACATTCTCTCTCATTCATTCATTCTTCTTTTTCCTGACAAAATTTTATTTTCCTCCTATCAAGTCATAGTCAAAAATTTGTGGTGGTCTAGGGTTAAAAAATTCCATAAACGAAATATAAATTAAATCAATTTATAGAAATGATAGGCAAACAAATCCCAATCTCTCCATCACAAGTAGTGCAAGTACCATCAATAATCAACAACCACACAACTTGTCACCAACAATGCAAAGAAACACACTAAACGTTCTCTAGTGGTAATTCATTAGATTAAAATTCATCATTATTACACCTGATATCTGCTCTGGAATAAAGATTCATCCAAGCCATAAGTTGAGAATCACTTCAGACATCATCTCCTATATCCGACATCGTAAGACAACAACACTATCACTATCTCTGACTACACACAATCTAAACCATAAGCTTTAGCCATGAGCTCCTCCATTTTTAACTGTCACGACCCAAAATTCAGCGTTCAAAAATCGACATCAAATACCTCACTTGTATTCGACTGCCGGAGATTCGAACGTCGAATTCCAGTTCGGATGGAGCTTATAACAACATTAGATGAATATAACAGCGGAAACAAAATGAATATCATAAATCAACACAGGAACAACATGGTACAATATCAAATATAACATCGATCCCAAGAATCAGAGTGATACAATATGATACAACCATAATAAGACAACAGAATTTCAACGAGTTTCCAACATACTTCAACTTCAAAAAAGTCTTCAATAACTTCAAAACCTCAAAGGATTTCCAAATCCAAAACTTCCAGAATCCAAAAACTTCCAAAATAATTCAAAATCCAACTAGCTCCAATAACACGGATAACCTGCTTCTAGGCCGCCCGTGTGGAAAATTATGGGCACCCAGAGTTTTGGAAAGGAACAATAAAATCCGGGCCAGTCATGAGACTGGTATGAGTAAATAAAAACGGTTGTTTGAAATAAAAGCAGTTTATTCTTATCAAAAGCAAAACAAAAGAATTTGAAAGAAATTCTCAATGCTTTTTGAAAATGAAACTGCCATAAGGCCTCCCACCACACACACAATGCAAATACAGACTTGGAGGAGATTTCTCCTTATGACAGTCAAAAATGCTTAATACGGGAAAGACACTTTTAAATATTATTATTAGTGCATAGTGTGAAAACATTTTCGAAAGTATAATATAAATCTTAGCCAGCATGCGTACCATTATAGTATGCCGACTATAGCTACCATGTTAAATGGCAGGTTATACAACTAAAACCGTAAAGGGCTCGGGTTGGATGATTGGATTACCAACTAATGGTCGGGCAGAGGAACTTCCCATATAAAATAAAATGGAACGCCTCTGGAGGGACGTCCCTGGACCCTAACTGGATCTCTGCTACACAAGGCCGGGTTACCTCTGTAACTAGGTAAGAACTGACACGAGTATGCCACCTCCCGGTCGTTACCAACCTTTATCCGAAGCGCTTCTCAATCGACAACCACAAAACAATAAGTCTACAGCAACCACAAAGTAAGTATCTGGGCTCCATACCATGATACCACTTATAATCCAGAAGGAAATGGACATACCCTCAGGGGGTGCTATCCCCAAATAACCTTGCTGCCACGATTCCTATTTCGACTATAACCGGGTTGTGAGGTTCGACGAAGCCTCGTCCACAAAGCCATGCTTCGATCAACAAATGATCAGCAACACTCAGCATGCCACACTACCAAATTGGGAGTATATCACTAATAACCTTCAACTACATAACCTCTGAGCTCGTACATCTCAGAGAAGGGTGTTAAGCTAAGAGAATAAATTCTCCGCCACCAACAGATATGTATTTGAAAGAAATCAGCTTTATATCTTAGTTTGTAATGTCAGACATACAATCCATACAAGTCTGTTCCGGGTTCGAACAGAACCGAAGGCACTTCCGAAGAAGTCCTTGCAATCCGGGCATCCATAATCCCGATCGTACTCCCCATCACATATGGAGATCTCTATACTGAAGCAACTCAGTGCAGAGTCATTCGATAGGTTATCCTATCATTCTCGAAGACGCCCGGTCTTCACCACCGGTCTTAAATTGCTATCCATTTCGTCGTATCACATATTCGGAATGGGTTATATGACACAAAGGTCCTCTCGCGGCTAATCCGAGTAGTGAGCGTAAATTTTAAAACATGTGGATATGTCATTCACAAAGATTCACAGGTTTGATGTGGGTTTCGGATAACAAACTGGCATCCGACTCTCTGTCGCATCGAAATTCAAGTGCCGTTTTACAGCCAAAGGGTTTTCACATTCACACAGAAGTATATTCATCACAGGTATCATAGTTTGGCATAAAGCAATTCATATCACATATCATCACAGTTACAATCAAGGATATCAATCAATACACATCATACAATAGTTATCAATCGTGTACAACTAAGATGAATTGATCGTGAGATTTAAACCAATTAATCACATTATTAGTTTCATTAAATGATTCTTTTAATTAACTTCCCAAATTAATTATCTTAATTAACCATAACCCCAATTTATTAAAGATAAATACATTTAATCAAGTTAAATTTAATTACAACATAAAATTTATTAGAAAACATTTAGTAATCAATTTTATAATTAGAAAGATATAATTTATTTAAAAAAAATGAGTTGAACATTAAATTTTTAGTATTTTAAAATATTGGTAAGAATTGATCAATCTTGTTTAATAAATTTAATCAAAATCTCATCCCTTTCGAAACTTAATTCAAATATATCTTTAAACTTTATATATTTGAACTTGATTAAGTTTCTTTATTTAACTTAATTAAAACATTTACTTTTATTAGTTAAAATTTTAAACCAGGAAATGCTTTCCAAACTTAAATCTAGTTCATTTTCAACTTAATATAAACTTTGAAACCCTAGAAACAAATTTTCTTAAAAGCTGTAGCTTAACCACTACAGACCCGAGTCAAACAAAAGAAACTCGAGCATTCACGATAACCACTTCGAGTCTTCCCCGGAATTTCCTCCTACTTGGACTTTCAAAATTTAACCTGTGTGACAATTTTTTTCAAAATTTTGTTATATATAAAAGCCAACCCGATACCATGCTTATTTGACACGAGCACACCTTCGAGTTTCCACCCATTTCCCTCGTGTATTGCTTCGAGTTCTCTCCTGTCTTCCCCAATGTTCTCAATTGACATGCAAATGAGCACGTACACGTGCACGGCCACGCTAGCCATCGCCGATCGACGACGAACTCACCAGCAAGTCACCAATGATCCCCAGCCTCGATTTGAACGACCCAAAACCCAAAATCACTGCTAATCAAAATCGACCTACTGATGAGAGCTGGAGAAAAAACCATTGCCATGAAACCGCCACGCTCCTCCTCCTCTGACCACCTGAATGTCAACCCCCACCGGCCACGTCTCTGACAAACCCCAACCTAACACCTCCCCGAGTACCACTGCACTCGATCCACCAGAAAGCCCATGCCGATCGAAGTTCTCAGTTCAAACCAAAATTAGGGTTAAGCCCTAAATCGATCCAAATATACACTCATGACGAATTATAAAATTACATAGCATTTTTTTCGAATTCAACCTTGTTCCAGCATCCCTCAAACCAAATTTCAAGCCAAAATTCACTCGAGATCGCCAGTGATTCACAAAATGTCCAAATTTGTTCAACTCGAGAATTTACAACATTCTCAAAATTAAAAATCATGCAACTTTTATTAAAATTCATCATTCCCTAATACTAATCTGCTCCTAACATTTGATTTTGAAAATCATTTATTCGAATTTTGACTCATAACAGTTTTTTTTTTTCTTCTGTAATTTCTAGTTCCAGGTCCTAAATCCTGGATATTATCCTTTTAAAATGTTTTAACTTTCAATCTTATATGAATTTAAACATTTTTCCTTTTTTTGATACTTAAGTCTAACTCAACTGAAATCAAAGAAATTTGATTCTTGACAGGTTTTAAAAAAATAACAAAAATAACAGGGGAAACTTGTAGCTAGAACATGCACAGGCAAACGCATAATTTATTTACAGATTTTTATTGCATGCAACCATATTCAACTTTCATACACCAAGCATTCAAACAATCATATAAAGATCAAATTTATTGAAAGATTTACTCACCTTCATTTTATAGCAGAGACCGTTTTTTTTCTTCTGAAAGTCAAAACCTGGAATTTTCCCTTTTTTCTTTTCTCTTAGCTTGATTTGAAATTGATAAATGCAACAAATTGGTATGGACTTGTTTAAATTTCTGATGTAATTGCTTACTTGATCCTTTAACAATTTAAAATTTAAATTACTTACAGTAACCTTTATTTTTTTCTGAACAGGGGAAGAAATTCTGTGGTCTGCACTCTTTAAGCTTTATGTTTGCTGTTGTTTTCGTTTTTTTTAATTGATTCCTTAATCACCCTCTAAACTCTGAAATTCCTGCTTGATTCTTGTAATGTTGGTTGAAGATTGTAATTATCCTTCTTTTGGCTTGAGATCTTTAAGAGGAAGGTTGTTACAGATTTAACAGAATTTCTTGGAAATCTTTTCTGGTTTCAATTGTTGAGGAATTATGTTTGTTTTTTGATGATTTCTTTTTTTCTGATGTGAAGATTTAACAGAATTTTCTTTTGAAATGAAAAAAAAAAGAGAAGATAAATGACTTGTAAAATCTTATTTTATTTCTCCATAACTTTCTTAAGTAAAAGAAATAATACAAATGATACTTGTAATTCCTTTCTTCCTTTAAATTACATTTGTCGCCATAGTCCTTCTTAACCTTAACACTTGTAATAAAAAAATTCTTATTTTATTAACCTAATAATTTGCATTATTTAAATTGTATTTTTACTTACATTTTCCCATTAACAAATATTAACTTTTATATAAATGCATATTATTAAAAAGAGAATGGTTTTGAACTTTTTAAATGCATATTAAATAATTCTCATAGATATGTATATATAAATGCAAATTATTTTACTAAAATCATTTATTTTAAAATTTAAATTCAAATTAAAAATCAAATTCAATATTCAAATCTACCCATGTATGCACACAAACATACATACATACATATATATATATATACATATATAAATAAAAGTTAAATTCAAATGATTTTAAAAACTTTTAATATTTCAAATTTTTAAACTTAAAAGAAATTTGAAATCCTTATTCATTTAAATCATCATTTATTTATTTATTTTAAAACTTTTCAAATTTTATTATAAAAGTTCAACATTTACCAATTTTAAATTGATAAATTTTGGTATGTTACATAACAGTAATACTATTTCTAAGGCACGAAAAAGCAAACTACCTAAGCTAACCTTGCATCCAATAATAGCGATAGATTCATCATAGCAACTCCAAATTTCGTTCATGATGATATAAACATCTCTACATGTGCTTGTAGAGATATGAAATGTTTGAGCATATCTCATAATCAATCGTTTATAGCAACAGATCTGAGTCAACTTCACCATAGCAAAACAAAGTCAAACTCTTCTATTATATAGGTCAATATCATGGTCAACTATAGTCGAATCAAAGTCAAAATATCTGATCAGAGTAGTAGGATTAATAATAACGTTATTATTAAACCAAGGACTTCTTCTATGAACTAACCAAGTTGACTGTTGATGATATTGAAATTTTGGCGAAAACCAAATTACATAAGTCCTAATGTGTGTTGACGAAGAGAGTTGGTCTAAATAGTCATTATTAACGGGTACCGGTTACAATAAGTAAAATTGGATTTAACCAAAAAAGATGTGTAAGTGATAAATTCAGCAAAAATGTCATACCACTAGCTAAGGTAACGTGTGAACGTAAATATTTTAATTGTACGATATTAATCGCTGATTGAATTTACACCTTTGAGTTGCACAACCGAAATGAGGAGTACTCTAAATAAACCACATGATTTAACTTATTTATAGTCTTTGTAAATTAAGTAAGTTAATTAATATTTGTGAAATATTAAGTATTAAATTTTATTTGATGTTTGAATATAATTAGTATTTAATAAAGTGCATGTATAGTAGTTATAAATATGTGTATGATATATGATGTCGATAGAATATTTAAATTACATTTAAATGGAAAAAGTGCTGAATGGATTTGGAAATTTTTAGGCCCACCATAGCTCATTCTATAGCTCATTATGCATGGTGGAGGAAGAGGTATTTGATGAGATTTATTTTGGATTCAAATAGAAAAGGTTTTAAAGGAGGGATTGAAAGGTTTTAATATTTCCTTTAAAACATATTCTCTCTCATTCATTCATTTCTTTTTTTTCCTAACAAAATTTTATTTTCCTCCTATCAAGTCATGGTCAAAATTTTATGGTGGTCTAGGGTTAAAAAAATTCCATAAACCAAATATAGATTAAATCAAATAATAGATAGGACAGCTAAACAAATCTCAATCTCTCTGTAACAAGTAGTGCAAGTACTATCAATAATCAACAACCACACAAGTTGTTACCAAAAATGCAACATGACTAACTCATATTCGAGTTTCATATCTCTACAAGTACACATAGAGACATTTGTAGCAACACGAATCTATCATTTGTAGCAACGTTCAAGATGATATAAAAATCAAAAATGTTAATGATGATATACAAACAATTTGGAGTTGCTACAAACGATTGTAGTAACATTCATGATGATATAAAAATCTCTCATAATCAATCGTTTGTAGCAACGTTCATGATGATATTAAAATCGAAAATGTTAATGTTGAGGCAAATGAGGTATGTTAATATTTATCTCTATTATTTATTTGCATTTAAATAATTAGAAAAATAATTTTGTTTGATCGTATAGGATATCCCAAGTCTTGAGTCACTACAAACGATATAGCAACATTTTCCATGTTTCCTCATTTGTCTCAACATTCACCATAGCGATAGATTCCCCGTTTTTCCATGTTTCAGATCTGAGTCATAATCAATCATTTGTAGCAACGTTTATGATGATATAAAAATCGAAAATGTTACTGTTGAGACAAACGAGGTATGTTAATATTTATCTCTATTATTTATTATTTATTTGTATTTAAATGATTAGAAAAATAATTTTGTTTCATTGTACAGGATAATCTTCAACTTGAGTCACTAAAACCCATTTCAAAGATAACATAAGAGACGATGAAAATGATAGAGATGATATGCAAAGCCATTTTATAGATGTGAAAGATCATTTTATAACGGATGGAGTGTGTAATATTGAATTTTTATTATATATTTGTTTCATCTGGTATTTGATACCTATGGTTTTAATGATCACTCTTCTTTTCTTTCGTTCATTAATTCACGGGATGCATTTATTCATTGGTGTCAATCACAAGCAAGGAAGATAAACACTATGTTAGTCATAACCAAATCCGATAAGTTTAGTGGATCAAGAAACCAGAACTCAGTTATCCTGTGAAAAAGATGGCATATATCTAAACAAAAATTGAAGATAATTTGAAGAAGACTAAGAAACATCCACAAAGTGCGACGTAAAAATGTGAATATCCATTTCTCATTCAAGGTGTATACCATGGGTTTGATAGTTGGTCAGTTGATGTAGTTAATGGTACACAATCATGAGTTACTATGACTTTAATTGGTCATGCATTTGTGGGACATCTTACGAAAGAGGAGAAGAAAATCATGATAGATATGAAAAAGTTGCAAGGCTAGGGTTATAGATGTACTGGTGAATATATGTCAGGACCCGATTCTTTGACTTTTGAAAATCGACATCAATACGTCCACTGTATCAACTGCCGAGCAATCGAATGCCGAAAAATCGAACCATGAGGGTTTAAGAAGAAGAAAAAGGTAGAAGAAGAAGAAGACAGAACAGAAACAATATCAGAATCTCACAGTCGCAGCGGAACAACATATAATAGATAAAAGAATAACCTTTAAACAAAGAACTATATCAGTTATTACATTACATCACATTACATAACATTATCAGAGTTTACAACAACAAATAGCGGAAAAGAAATACAACATATACCAGTAATATACTACGCCATCCAGCTTGCCACTTGAGCTCCATAGCACTTCTGAATCCAGAATGACCTGATAACCTGACTCTAGACTGCCCGTGTGGAAAAATATGGGCACCCGGAATTTAGGAAGAGAACAATAAACTCCAGGTCAGTCATGGGACTTGTGTGAGAGCTTAAACAGTTATTTTTCATTAAAACAACAACAAAAATAAGGGAAGTGAAAAATATCTGTAATGCTTTTGGAAAATGAAACTACCATAAGGCCTCCCGCACACACACACAATGCAAACGCAGAATCGGAGGAGATTTCTCCTTATGATAGTCAAAGATGCTTGATACGCATTAAAAGAAACATTTGATATTAGTACTAGTGCATAGTGTAGGAAAAATCATTTCGAAAGTAAAGATATAAATCTTAGCCAACATACGACCATTATCGTATGCCTACTATAGCTACCATCTAAACAGTGGTGACCACCATAAGTAAATGGAAGGTTCTACAACTAAAACCGTACAAGGATCGTATTGTTTCTTTGGATTTTCCAACAAATGGTCAGGTTAAAGAACTTCCTACAACCACATGGGATCGCCTCTGGCGGGACATCCCGAGAACCTAACGTTACGGTTAGATCTCTGCCAACACAAGGTCGGGTTACCTTTGTAACTAGGTAACTACTACACGAATATACCATCCCTCGGTCCCTTTGGACCTTTATCCGAGCGCTCGATAACCAACATCACATAGAAATAAATATAGTGTGTCAACATGAGTAAGTATCTGGGCTCCATACCATGGTACCACCCTTTCCAGAAGGAAATGACATACCCTAAAGGGCGGGACCCTCATAACCTTGCCAAATATTCCTATTTTGACCATTTTCGGGGAGTGAGGTCTGACGAAGTCTCATCCACAAAGCTACGCTTTTTCACAAAGTCACGCTTTGATCAACAAATGATCAATAAATAATCATCACACAGCAACACTCAGCATGCCACATTACCAAATTGGGAATATATCGCTGATAACCTTCAACTACATAACCTCGAAGCGCGTACGTCTCGGAGAAGGGTGTTAAGCTAAGAGAATAAATTCTCCGCCACCAACAGAAATGTATTTGAAAGAAATCTGCTTTATATCTCAAAATGTAATGTCAGACACGTGACCATACAAGTCTGTTCCGGGTTCGAACAGAACCGAAGGCACTTCAAAAGAAGCCCTTGCGATCTGGGTATTCACAATCCCGATCGAATTTCCCATTACAAAGGAAATCACCATATCGTAGCTAACGATGCAGAGACAATCGATAGGTCATCCTATCGTTTTCACAAATACCCGGTCTTCACCACCGGTCTTCAATGCTATCCATTACGTCGTATCACTATTCGGAATGGGTAATCCGAATAACGAGCGCAATAATTTAAAAATAAGTGTAGCATTCAATTTCAACCAATTCATAACAAATAGCCATTCTTGGGTCAATATTGATAGTCGGTTATTTAACTATCAATCAATATTCACAACATTACCCGATTTCAAATAATTTTCCAAATTATTTATTTTCAAGAATATCTTTACAAGATATAATTTCCACATTTTAACCATTTGAAAACAATTTTCACCTTTACAACTTTCATTTCAAAATGGTTCATTTAAACCAATTGAATAAATCCTTACCGATTTATTAAATTTACGTTCTAAATCCGTAAATTAATTTCCACACTTCAAAAATAAATCGATGTTTATTTTTTAAACAAATTTCCCTTTCTTTTATAAATTCCATATTGAATTTACATTTCCAAAATATCTATGAATATACGATTTTTAAATCGATTTCTAATATTCATTTTCAATTTATCTTTAAAAGATAAAATCTCAAAACATTCACTTTATATTGGAAAAACATTTCCATACTTATTTAATAATAAGTAATTCACATATCTATTTATTTTCAACACTTGGAAAATATTCAATATACTTAAATCCAAATTAAGTATATATTTTATTCTATAAGGAAAACATTCTCTTAAACACATTTATTTGGGTCAAAATGAATGTTGCGTAAAACATCGTTACGACAACCCAAAATCACTAATATAGGGATTCTAACTTAAAATAGATATATAAATCCCAATACTATATAAAACATTTCCTTTCGAAAATCATTACTATAACAATAGTGTTATAGTCCACCATTTCCTTCTATTCCTCGAAAACGTCTATTTCAACAATAAATGTTGAAATCTATGATTTCGATACTTAACACATTTTAAAACGTCTTTAAATCGTTTTAAATTCTATTTAAAGTATCACTTTTCCAAAATATTTCTTTAATATATTATTCACCGTCCAAAATCGTGAATATACTTCATTAACCAAATTCGATTTCTACATATTTTATTTAAAGGATTATCCACTGTCCAAAATCGTGGATATATTTCCTTTAATAAGCTATAATAATTAAACCTATTAAAATAAGTCAATTTCGGATTTATAAAACAACGTTTATAAACTCTACTTATATTTTATAACAACGTCACTTATAAAATTATTTTATTAACAAATTCTATCCATATTCCATTTACACGCAAAAATCCAATTTATAAGTTAATTACTTGTAAATCTTTTATTTTTTAAAATCTATTCATTTTATAACTTCACAATTTATAAATCTATAAATTTCATTCACTTATAAAATCCATTTATATTCCATTTTAACACTTATAAAAACTTGTTTTATAATTCCAACATTTTAATTTATAAATATCAATTTTATAAATCTTTTATATAAATCATTTATAATAATTCAAAAATCCCATATTCAACCATTTTATAAATTAATCAGTTACTTATCTCAAAAATCACATTTCGGTTATATTTCACAAAAATCATAATTTTATAACATAAACATTTCAACGTTTATTTATTTAAAATGAATCAATTTAAAAATTAAATTTTATTACGAATTCTCAACTTAAATTTTCAAAAATCAAATTTTATTTATTTTCGGCATCTAGTGATGCCAAAAATATATTCGGCTACAATTTAGCCTTTAACAATTTCAATCACAAAGATAATCACGCAGGTTATAAATAGATCAATAAATTGATCAGCACACAACATTGAAACCAATTCAATCATTTGAGGAATCCAATTGGATCCCTCCAACCTGTTTCCCTGCATCCAAAGATGTTAGCACAATACCAGTTCCGCTTCGAGACGAAATATCGCGGTATATGGGATTTATAAAATACTATCCGCTATTATGCGGCGCAATAGGGTCTCATCCGCTATATAATGCGGGAAATCAACTCCAAGTACCTATATAATACCAATTCCATGCAAGTTGGAATTATAGCGGTATATGTTTTTAATAAATATCATCCGCTTAATGTACGACGCATAGGGTCTATTTAACACAATAGATAACAAATTATCATTCAATCACATAATCAAGCAATTTTAAATCTAACTATTTAAAATTTAAATCGAAACAATTCGATTGAGTGAGAAGTTCTCACCTTGAGTTTCCGATAACAGTTGTAGCATTTTATTTCGAATAAAATTAAACGTGCGTTTAATTTTACCCAAAATTTCCACTAGCTCCAAATGACTCCAAACTATCTCCATTGCGTAGTGCTCGAAAAAACGAACCCAACGCAATTCGTTTCGTGATTTTTCGATCTCATATGAAAATGTTATGCAATTTAGAGTTTAAACAATTTAATATACAATTTATTTTCAATTTATATTTCTATTTAACCTCCAACTTAATCTGGGCCGCACGTTTTATAATTGCAGATCCAGGCCATGAGCTTTAGCTTCTTCCCAAACGCGACAACCTCCAGGAAATCACGTACATTCGAAACCAATAGCCGCCTTTCTAGGGTTTCGAACGCACCCACCACCGATGGCCTTCACGTTGATCGACTATACCCATTCGAAACGTCTCGCCTAGCTCTGCCTTCGGCCCAAATTTTTCTAAGCTCGGTCTCCATTTGCCTTGGGAAAACGTGAATGATGGCCGCACCTTTAACCACCAATTGCCGTTGATCCATGGCTTTGTTTCCGATCACAGTCATTGAGATTGAAGATATCGATGTGCTCATCATTTTTGCAGTTGACAATTTCTCGATTCGATGTATAGATTTGGAGAAATCGAAGGAAGAAATCGATTGTTTTCTGGCCGTTCGAGATGTTGGTGGCGGCCGGCTCACAAACCCTAGGGGTTTTGATTTCTTTTGCAAAAATGAAAATAATTAGGTCCTTTTATAGAAAATTTCCAAAAACACTATTCATCAAAAAAATTCCGAACTCCAAACGAAGCGTGCCGGTTGGCGTTTCTAAGGTTTACCCCGCATTCCGAACACAATGGAATAGGTTTCGGGAGCCAATTCGATCATCTGTGTGAGTTACGGCAATAAACGATCAATTTTAAATTAAATCGATTTAAACTAATTTCTATGCGTTTTGGCTTGCCCCGGACAAACCGTAAATCCGATTGACACGAAATTTGAAACCTTATAATAATATCACATTACAGATCCGATGAAACTTGTTTCGTCGAAATCCGAGACTGTTTGAATAATGGCTATTTTAACTCGTCAATTAAATATTAAAATATTCAATTTTCACAAATTAATTTTTAATTCGATTTTAAAAGTTCTATAACATCGTTATAACTCCAATATGATTAAATAAAATTTTACAAATCAATTTTAATCATATTAAACCCAATTTCCAATTATTTCTGAAATTTCAAATATTAAATTATCGATTTAATCATTCAATTAAATCCAATTATTCGAAATAAAATTTATTCGACTGCTTAATTTCACTTATTAATATTTAAAATTAATTAAATATACAAATTTTAATTAACAAAATTACTGGGGCGTTACAAACTTCCCCCCTTAAGAGAATTTCGTCCTCGAAATTGCCAAGTAAGAAAGAGTTTTGAAATCCATTAACTTTTCAAAACAAACCGTTCAAATTTGATATACAAATCTCTTAAGTGTTTAACTTTTCCAAATCCATAGTTAAACTTTTTACAACATCTTTACTAAGTTTCCAATCCAAACTTAGTTTTCAAAAATTTCTCAATTTTCTCAAAGATATTCTGACGCCTTAAATTTTCGGAAAAATTCGCCAGAGTCTCTTTGCGCGGCTCGATCCAAAAAAAAATGACAGTGTATATATCACAAATATACATCTCATCAAGTGATGAGGCATCCCACAGGGAAAAAGTGTAAAAGTGCGTTATGTAATCCGAGATACCTTATTTATTGTTAGCGAGCGTTTACGGCTAATATAGCACGAAAGCGAGCTCCAAATGCGAAGCAAGCGCCATCCGCACCTACTATACACTCAATCAAAAAAATGAGAACATGTATATATGAAAATAGTATCAATATACAGCATATAGCAGCATAACAACTACATATGCCAATATAGCAAATGCAACAAAAAAATAAATGCAACCACCAAACAACTATCATCCAATTAACATCCAACAAATCAATAACCAAATCAATATTCTTTCATTTCTCATTAATATTCAATGAATTGGTTTTTCATTTTAATCATATTTGATTTGTTAACATTGGACTTTACAAATATTCATTTATTCATTTCCAATTAGTATACATTCACTAATTTATATTCATTTTAGTTCCCTTCCAAATCAAATTCAATTCTATTCAAATTCATTTTCTTCCAATTTGAATTCAATTACATAGCTTTCAATTTCACTAATTTAATTTCATTAACACTTAATGAATTTATATACAATCAACTAACAATTATATAACAACCAATGTATTATCAACACCTTTAATTCCTATTGGTTTAATATTTATTTGACTTCCATTCAATTTATTCAACTTCCAATAACATTAGCTTTTAACGAATTAACACTTCATCCATTATTCTATATCAATTCTATTTACATTCAGTTGATTTACATTCAGTTGATTTACATTCAATTCATTCATTAATTCAATGGCTAATTCATTTTATCACAAAAGTTGAATTTCATTTATATAACTCAAGTTCGTATTCTTAATGACTTCATTTTATTAATTCACTTATTAAATTACTTTGACACCAAAATCAACTTCTTTCAACATCACTTAAGTTATATTCCATTTCAACATCATTTACATTTACTTCCACCATACAACTTAAGTACACTTCTAATTTATTTCAATTTCAATTTCATTTAACTTAACAAAATTGTTTAACCATTTTAACAATTGGTTTTATTTATCCTTCCCATTCTATAAGTTATACAACTTATTTATTTAACTTCCAAATCCATTAACTTATCCAAAGCTAAATTTACTATGGTAGCAAATCCCTCACGTAGAAACTTGAAAATGATACTGATGATGCTGCAGTCATCACCCTTATTATTTTCCAGAAACAATAGTGAATTCAGTGCTTTAAATTCTTTCAAATTTTTTCCTTTTCATTGTTTATTAATCACATTTATAATTTTTTTCCTCATATAATTTCACTATTTATATATAAGATTATTTTACAATTGTAAATCATTTTAATTATAATTCCATACTTTATAATTCATTTGCTTATACAATTATTCTTTTACAATTGTTGTTTTATTTAACTTATTCAAACAACATTTATTGACTTATATATATATATTTATATTTTCAACAACCAAGCAATCAATTATATAAACTTTAATAATTCCTGAAAAATTATTCCCTTTATATAAAAATATAATCGAGGTAAAATTATTTCATTTACCCAATTTAAAACGATATCGTGTCGATTTGTTCTGTACAAGTGTTTAGAGATCCCTATCGATAGAGTTGTACAGACTATACCGACCAGAATCCATATACCACTCAACTAACCGATCATCACAACATAAAACAATTTTATTTTCTCTAACAAATACGCGCTCATAACTATTATTACACTCAAATTCACTCTAGAGCACTACTGACTCTATCTCTAACGAGTAACACCCAACAGAGCCATGGTTGTCGCTTAACCATATGCTCTGATACCACATTGTCAAGACCCGATTCTTCGACTTCCGAAAATCGGCATCAATACGTCCACTGTATCAACTGCCGAGCAATCGAATACCGGAAAACCATGAGGGTTTAAGAAGAAGAAAAAGGTAGAAGAAGAAGACAGAACAGAAACAATATTAGAATCTCACAGTCGCAGCGGAACAACATATAATAGATAAAAGAATAACCTTTAAATAAAGAACTATATCAGTTATTACATTACCAACATATACTAGTGATATACTACGCCATCCAGCTTGCCACTGAGCTACATAGCACTTCTGAATCCAGAATGACCTGATAACCTGACTCTAGACTGCCCGTGTGGAAAATTATGGGCACCCAGAATTTAGGAAGAGAACAATAAACTCCAGGTCAGTCATGGGACCGGTGTGAGAGCTTAAGCGGTTATTTATCTTTTAACAACAACAAAAATAAGGGAAGTGAAAAATATCCTCAATGCTTTTGGAAAATGAAACTACCATAAGGCCTCCCGCACACACACACAATGCAAACGCAGAATCGGAGGAGATTTCTCCTTATGATAGTCAAAGATGCTTGGTACGCATTAAAAAGAAACATTTGATATTATTAATAGTGCATAGTCTAGGAAAAATCATTTCGAAAGTAAAGATATGAATCATAGCCAACATACGACCATTATCGTATGCCTACTATAGCTACCATCTAAACAGTGGTGACCACCATAAGTAAATGGCAGGTTCTTCAACTAAAACCGTACAAGGCTCGTATTGTTTCTTTGGATTTTCCAACAAATGGTCAGGCTAAGGAACTTCCTACTGCCACATGGGATCGCCTCTGGCGGGATGTACCGAGAACCTAACGTTACGGTTAGATCTCTGCCAATACAAGTTCGAGTTACCTTTGTAACTAGGTAACTACTACACGAATATGCCATCCCCCGGTCCCTTTGGACCTATATCCGAGTGCTCGATAACCAACATCACACAGTAATAAATATATTGTGTCAACATGAATAAGTATATGGGCTCCATACCATGATACCACCCTTTCCAGAAGGAAATGACATACCCTAAAGGGCGCGACCCTCATAACCTTAACGCATATTCTTGTTTTGACCATTTCCGGGGAGTGAGGTCTGACGAAGTCTCATCCACAAAGCTACGCTTTTTCACAAAGCCACGCTTTGATCAACAAATGATCAATAAATAATCATCACACAATAACACTCAGCATGCCACATTACCAAATTGGGAATATATCCCTGATAACCTTCAACTACATAACCTCTAAGCGCGTACGTCTCAGAGAAGGGTGTTAAGCTAAGAGAATAAATTCTCCGCCACCAACAGAAATGTATTTGAAAGAAATCTGCTTTATATCTCAAAATGTAATGTCAGACACGTAACCTTACAAGTCTGTTCCGGGTTCGAACAGAACCGAAGGCACTTCATAAGAAGCCCTTGCAATCCGGGTATTCACAATCCCGATCGAATTTCCCATCACAAAGGAAATCTCCATACCGTAGCTAACGGTGCAGAGATAATCGATAGGTCATCCTATCGTTTTCACAAATACCTGGTCTTCACCACCTGTCTTCAATGCTATCCATTACGTTGTATCACTATTCGGAATGGGAAATTCGAATAACGAGCGCAATAATTTAAAAATAAGTGTAGCATTCAATTTCAACCAATTCACAACAAATAGCCATTCTAGGGTCAATATTGATAGTAGGTTATCTAACTATCAATCAATATTCACAACATCACCCGATTTCAAATAATTTCCCAAATTATTTATTTTCAAGAATATCTTTACAAGATATAATTTCCACACTTTAACCATTTGAAAAAAAAATTCACCTTTACAACTTTCATTTCAAAATGGTTCATTTAAACCAATTAAAAAAATCCTTACAGATTTATTAAATTTAAGTTGCAAATCGGTAAATTAATTTCCACACTTCAAAAATATATCAATGTTTATTTTTTAAACAAATTTCCCTTTCTTTTATAAATTCCATATTGAATTTACATTTCCAAAATATTTATGAATATACGATTTTTAAATCGATTTCTAATATTCATTTTCAATTTATCTTTAAAAGATAAAATCTCAAAACATTCACTTCATATTGGAAAAACATTTCCATACTTATTTAATAATAAGCAATTCACAAATCTATTTATTTTCAACACTTGGAAAATATTTAATATACTTAAATCCAAATTAAGTATATATTTTATTCTATAAGGAAAACATTCTCTTAAACACATTTATTTGGGTCAAAACGAATGTTGCGTAAAACATCGTTACGACAACCCAAAATCACTAGTATAGGGATTCGAACTTAAAATAGATATATAAATCCCAATACTATATAAAACATTTCCTTTCGGAAATCATTTACTATAACAACAGTGTTATAGTCTACCATTTCCTTCTATTCCTCGAAAATGTCTATTTCAACAATAAATGTTGAAATTTATGATTTCGATACTTAACACATTTTAAAACGTCTTTAAATCGTTTTAAATTCTATTTAAAGTATCACTTTTCCAAAATATTTCTTTAATATATTATTCACCGTCCAAAATCGTGAATATACTTCATTAACCAAATTCAATTTCTACATATTTTATTTAAATGATTATCCACTGTCCAAAATTGTGGATATATTTCCTTTAATAAGCTACAATAATTAAAATTATTAAAATAAGTCGATTTTGGATTTATAAAACAACGTTTATAAACTCTATTTATATTTTATAACAACTTCACTTATAAAATTACTTTATTAACAAATTCTATCCATATTCCGTTTACACGCAAAAATCCAATTTATAAGTTAATTACTTATAAATCCTTTATTTTATAAAATCTATTCATTTTATAACTTCACAATTTATAAATCTATAAATTTCATTCACTTATAAAATCCATTTATATTCCATTTTAACACTTATAAAAGCTTGTTTTATTATTCCAACATTCTAATTTATAAATATCAATTTTATAAATCATTTATATAAATCATTTATAATAATTCAAAAATCCCAAATTAAACCATTTTATAAATTAATCAACTACTTATCTCGAAAATCACATTTCGGTTATGTTTCACAAAAATCATAATTTTATAACATAAACATTTCAACGTTTATTTATTTAAAATGAATCAATTTAAAAATTAAATTTTATTATGAATTCTCAACTTAAATTTTCAAAATCAAATTTTATTTATTTTCGGCATCTAATGATCCCAAAAATATATTCTGCTAAAATTTATCCTTTAACAATTTCAATCACAAAGATAATCACGCAGATTATAAATAGATCAATAAATAGATCAACATACAACATTGAAACCAATTCAATCATTTGGGGAATCCAGTTGGATCCCTCCAACCTGTTTCCCTGCATCCAAAGATATTAGCACAATACCAATTCCGCTTCGAGACGGAATATCGCGGTATATGGGATTTATAAATACTATCCGCTATTACGCGGCGCAATAGGGTCTCATCCGCTATATAATGCGGGAAATCAACTCCAAGTACATATATAATACCAATTCCATGCGAGTTGGAATTATCGCGGTATATGTTTTTAATAAATAACATCCGCTTAATATACGACGCATAGGGTCTATTTAACACAATAGATAACAAATTATCATTCAATCACACAATCAAGCAATTTTAAATCTAACTATTTAAAATTTAAATCGAAACAATTCGATTGAGTGAGAAATTCTCACCTTGAGTTTCTGATAATAGTTGTAGCATTTTATTTCGAATGAAATTAAACGTGCGTTTAATTTTACCCGAAATTTCCACTAGCTCCAAACGACTCCAAACCAGCTCCATTGCATAGTGCTCCACAAAACAAACCCAACGCAATTCGTTTCGTGATTTTTCGATCTCATATGAAAAAGTTATGCAATTTAGAGTTTAAACAATTTAATATACAATTTATTTTTAATTTATATTTCTATTTAACCTCCAACATAAACTAGGCCGCACGTTTTATAATTGCAGATCCAGGCCGTGAGCTTTAGCTTCTTCCCAAACGCGACAACCTCCAGGAAAACACGTACATTCGAACCCAATAGCCGCCCTTCTAGGGTTTCGAATGCACCCACCACCGATGGCCTTCACGTTGATCGGCCATAGCCATTCGAAACGTCTCGCCTAACTCTGCCTTCGGCCCAAATTTTTCCAAGCTTGGTTATATTTCACAAAAATCATAATTTTATAACATAAACATTTCAATGTTTATTTATTTAAAATGAATCAATTTAAAAATTAAATTTTATTATGAATTCTCAACTTAAATTTTCAAAATCAAATTTTATTTATTTTCGGCATCTAATGATACCAAAAATATATTCGGCTAAAATTTAGCCTTTAACTATCAATCACAAAGATAATCAGGTAGATTATAGATAGATCAATAAATAGATCAGCACACAACATTGAAACCAATTCAATCATTTGAGGAATCCAGTTGGATCCCTCCAACCTGTTTCCCTGCATCCAAAGATGTTAGCACAATACCAATTCCGCTTCGAGACGGAATATCGCGGTATATGGGATTTATAAAATACTATCCGCTATTATGCGGCGCAATAGGGTCTCATCCGCTATATAATGCGGGAAATCAACTCCAAGTACCTATATAATACCAATTCCATGCAAGTTGGAATTATCGCGGTATATGTTTTTAATAAATAACATCCGCTTAGTGTACGGCGCATAGGGTCTATTTAACACAATAGATAACAAATTATCATTCAATCGCACAATCAAGCAATTTTAAATCTAACTATTTAAAATTTAAATCGAAACAATTCGATTGAGTGAGAAGTTCTCACCTTGAGTTTCCGATAACAGTTGTAGCATTTTATTTCGAATAAAATTAAACGTGCGTTTAATTTTACCCAAAATCTCCACTAGTTCCAAACGACTCCAAACCATCTCCATTGCGTAATGCTCGAAAAAACGAACCCAATGCAATTCGTTTTGTGATTTTTCGATCTCATATGAAAAAGTTATGCAATTTAGAGTTTAAACAATTTAATATACAATTTATTTTCAATTTATATTTCTATTTAACCTCCAACTTAATCTGGGCCCCACGTTTTATAATTGCAGATCCAGGCCACGAGCTTTAGCTTCTTCCCAAACGCGACAACCTCCAGGAAATCACGTACATTCGAAACCAATAGCCGCCCTTCTAGGGTTTCGAACGCACCCACCACCGATGGCCTTCACGTTGATCGGCCATAGCCATTCGAAACGTCTCGCCTAGCTCTGCCTTCGACCCAAATTTCTTTAAGCTCGGTCTCCATTTGCCTTGGGAAAACGTGAACGATGGCCGCACCTTTAACCACCAATTGCCGTTGATCCATGGCTTTGTTTCCGATCACAGTCGTTGAGATTGAAGATCTCGACGTGCTCTTCATTTTTGCAGTTGACAATTTCTCGATTCGATGTATAGATTTGGAGAAATCGAAGGAAGAAATCAATTGTTTTCTGGCCGTTCGAGATGTTGGTGGCGGCCGGCTCACAAACCCTAGGGGTTTTAATTTCTTTTGCACAGATGAAAATAATTAGGTCCTTTTATAGAAAATTTCCAAAAACACTATTCATCAAAAAAATTCCGAACTCCAAATGAAGCATGCCGGTTGGTGTTTCTAAGGTTTACCCCACGTTCCGAACACAATGGAATAGGTTTCGAGAGCCAATTCGATCATCTGTGTGAGTTACGGCAATAAACGATCAATTTTAAATTAAATCGATTTAAACTAATTTCTATGCGTTTTGGCTTGCCTCGAACAAACCGTAAATCTGATTGACACAAAATTTGAAACCTTACAATAATATCACATTACGGATCCGATGAAACTGGTTTCGTCGAAATCCGAGACTGTTTGAAAAATGGCTATTTTAACTCGTCAATTAAATATTAAAATATTCAATTTTCACAAATTAACTTTTAATTCGATTTTAAAAGTTCTATAACATCGTTATAGCTGCAATATGATTAAATAAAATTTTACAAATCAATTTTAATCATATTAAACCCAATTTCCAATTATTTCTGAAATTTCAAATATTAAATTATCGATTTAATTATTCAATTAAATCCAATTATTCGAAATAATATTTATTCGACTATTTAATTTCACTTAGTAATATTTAAAATCAATTAAATGTACAAATTTTAATTAACAAAATTTCTTGGGCGTTACAATATAAAAAGAACTTTTTCTGATAATGTTATGGCATTGAAGATAATTTATAATATAAATGCTAAGATAACTATGTGCGATATGGAAGGTAGATCCACGGTTCAATAACTTATGAAATATTTAATGGAAAATAATTATGTTTATTGTGTTAGAAAAGATGACTCGATTGATAGAACAGTTATCTCATGTAGGATCATCCTGAGTTGACTACATTACGCAAATTCTTTCCTTCGGTTTTACTACTCGATTGTACATATAAAACAATTCCTTACAAAATGCCGTTATTGGAGATGGTTGGAATGACTTCTACAAATAGAACATTTACTATAACTTATTTTTTTAGAAGAAAATTTACTATAACTTATTATTTTTTATCATAAGAACATGAAGATATTTATAAATGAGCGGTAAAGGATTTGAAATTGATGTATGATCGGAATTTTTTTCATAATGTTGTCATTACCAATAAGGAGCTCTTAATGATTAATGCATTTTCTTCAGTTTTCCCTAATTTTACTCACTATTCGTTTATCATGTCGAAAATAATGTGAAGGCCTGTTGTAAACCAAAATTTCAAACCAATGAAATGTGTCAATTTTTTTATAGCAAATTGGATGCATGTTGTTCGTTTGTCTTCAGTGGAGGAATTTAATGACTTTTTGACTATTTTTGTAGAAGATTGGAAAGAATATCCTGAATAAAGTAACTATATATTGGATAATTGTGTGCCACTGAAAGAAAAATTTACTTTTCCTTGGACCAATAAAGTGAAGCACCACAAAAGCACAACATCTAATAGAGCAAAAGCTGCTCATGCTCAGTTGAAAAGAAAAAAAATACTTAGATACATCACAAGCATCTCGGTCGAAATTTTGAAAAAAATGGACAATTTATTACTGTATAACATACGCAAATACAAGCATCATTTGAAATGAGTTTGGGAATGGTAAAACATAACTATCAGGTTCTCTCATTCAACTTATCTTCATTATCGAGTATTTTATTTTACGTTGAATAGGATTTTGAAAGAAGTGGAGAATATGCTACCTTGTCATTATGAATTATATATTTTGCATAACAAGGAAAGGCCTACACCACTCGACATGATTGATGAGCATTGGCGTAAATTGGATACTCTTGTTTAACTTAAAGAATCTAAATAATTTTTATACATACCGGAGCATATTGAAATAAAGACGTAGTATGATAATGGAACTAGGGATGAAAGAAGAATAATTTTGATGAAGATGAAAGAAATTGCAATGCCTACTACAACTACATTAGTTGAGCCTAGATATGTTAAAGCAAAAGAAAGACCTATAACATCCCCTATTTGGAGGCCCAAAACTAAGCGCTACAAATACTGCAGCCATCTATAGTATTAGCTTTCGACGACTAAATACTGCTGTTAATGGTATCAATAATATCAGAAGCACATGAATATGAAACAAAACACAGACTTCAAAATCATAGATTACTCCGTTACATTTCCAAATAAAATTTGTTCCACATTCACGTCACATAACCCAAAATTTCTTCCCTGGCACAGATTAAATATAGTTATTACAAATTACGTCGAGAGCGACATATGAAGATACCTCCTCGGTTGATCCGAGTCAAATAGTCATATAAGACCTAATACATCATAACACAGCGGAAAATCATCAAAACATAATTAAAAGCAACAACCCTAAATAGCTATCTGTTGCCTCCTACATCCCCCGGTAGCTTATTCGTCAACTTTCTAAAACCCTGAAAAGATCCTTAACCTCTCAACCTACTCAAATTGATTTTGAGTACTCAATAGTTTAAGGAAAAAACATAAACTTCGAGTCAGACATAGAGTCTGGTACGATAATACTATACATCATAGTTTAATTATATTAAGTGAGGCCACACCGCATAGCGGAATGGGTTTCCTCTCACTAACATCCTTTAAAATATATCTTTGCAAATCTTTTCATATAACCATATACTATTCAACTACATTCACAATGGTTAACTTAACAAAACAATCGTTATGTAAGCATACATAAACATTAGGTAATAATGAACTATCTGTTTAAACATATATAACCTTTAACACTTATCAGACTTGGGCCTACAAAATAACATAATCAAAATTAACCTAACATCTGTTAGATATTCATGTATGAATATGCGCTTATATGTTTTTGTTTGATGATAATAAACATATATATTCATTTAAATGTATTTAGTAATGTACTATTTTGTTTTTCATAGATTAAATAAATATTTGTTGAATAAAATAGATTACACAGAATTTGAATTCAAACAGAAATTTTATTCAAACAAATATTTATTACTGTGACGACCCGCCCTTAACAAATTTTATTCAAACAAATTTTATTCAAACAAATATAAAAACAAATATTTTATTCAAACAAGTAAGGTATGAACTTGAGATGTACAAACAGGATGTCTTACAGAGTTGCCAATATGCAGATATTCAATCTCACAACCCACAGAGAAATGATCATATAAGGCTTTACACAAATATCTTAAAGCATTCAAATATTAACATGCAACATGTTTAGATCTTAGGTTATTAAAAAAATGTTACTCACCAAAAATTTGAAGAACGGAACCTTCTTTTGTTTGTAACAACTTGAACTTTAAAAACTGGAAATGTTTTACTTGATTTTCCTTTGATTCTTCTTGCTTTCTTCAGTTGTAATATTACTTTAGTTTGTATAGATGGAAGTGTTTGTTATTACTTCTTTGCTTTAGGTTTAATATGTTATGAACGAACTAAAAATAATATGTATATAAAGAAGTTCAGGGGAGGGTGGCATCTGAGACAAGCAATTTGCATATTATATTTGTGTTATGTTTTATTAGGCCAAATATTTTAATTAGGAGGCTGAGATGATGTTAAACAATTTGAAATGACTTAATTGTTTGCTGAGAATTGAATACATTTAATGTTAATGTACTTAATGTCTCCTATTACTCATTTTTATCCATAGATATTTTACTTAGCTTTGCATTTTATTTTATCCCTTTCCATATTTTGTTTTTGTCTGCAGGCAACATTCCTACAAAGCCTGGTACAATTTTCTTTTATTTATATGTATAGGTCAGAGCATTTTTATTTTTATTTATTTATTTTTTTCACTTGAATATGAAAGCATTAAATTCTTTGAGTACTTCATGCTTTTATTCTATACTTTTCTTGTTTTGTTTATAGATTTGCTTCTTGTCTTTGCATCACTATTTTACAGGCTTTATATATATATATTTTTATTACACAAACCAGGTCCTCTTTCATTCATAATGTTCATAGATATAAAGTTGTTTTATTTTTACTTTGCTTAGATTTTCTTGCCTGATTATGCTTTCCTACCTTATGTGCATATATTTTACTTTAGTACTTTGCTTTGCATTTTCTTTGGCCTGCATATTATCTTACAACATATTTATCTTACTTTGTTTATTTTTGCATGGCTTTAAGTACTTTATTTCAATATTTGTTGTGAATTTTTAACTTATGTACTTATGTTTAATCCTAACACATGTGCTTATTTATCCCTCTTTTATTTTAAAACTTATACTATCAAATGTTAAATTTATTTATTATTTTTATACTTGTGTTAATATAAATAAGGTATATTTTAATTTTAAACATTTTTAAAAGACTTACTTTTAATCTTTCAAATTATAGCTATTTATATACATAAATTTGAAATAACAATTTCTATTTAAAAACCATTTGTAAAGACATTATGATAAATAAAACTAATTATCAAATTAAGAAATTTACCTCTTTATTACTTATTTAAATTCAAACCTAAGCTTAAATAAATTTAAAACAATCAATAATTATCTTAAGTATTTTAAACCATACAGTTATTTATTAAATAGCTTTTTAAAAAGATATATATATTAAATCAAATTATAATTACCAAAAATATTGAAATAAGAAAATATGTTTTTACTTGTTAAATTAAAAACAAAGCTTACCTATTTACAATATATACAATTATATACATTATAAATAGATAACAACTAAATTAGCTTTTAAAAGATATTATTAGTTAAATATATATTTAAAAGAATATTATTAAATCAATTCAAATATTATTAACAAATATTATGAAATCAATTTAATTTTTAATGTAGATTATTAAATTGATATTCCCCCAAATTTCGGGATGTCACATTCCTCCCCCCTTAAAAGAATTTCGTCCCCGAAATTTAAAACAAAGGTAATTTAATAATCTAGTTAAAGATTTAATTCTAAAACACAAGCACATATCAATCGTACGCTAACAACCATAGCAACCAATTTATCTAAACAAACAAATCTAACTATCCGGACAAAATTCTGGATAGAATTTTCTCGAGTTTTTCCAAGTATAAATACTGGGACACTCGCTCTACAGAATCCAAACAAACAATACTACTAAGCTACAGAACTTCTACTCATCCAGATTTACAAACAAGACAGGATATCAGACTATAGACAAGTCTGAATAAACAACCAAAACTCCCTGAAATGCTGATTCTACAATCAGAGATAGATCTCACACTTACTCCCTCAGAGATACGTGAAACACAACGAATTTCCAGTTATCCAAACTGACAATTCAATCCTGAAGACCAAACACTTATCCAAAATCAAATCTTCGATTTCAGAATCCAAATTCCTCTGTATCTTATCCATAAAACTCTTCGAACGTTCCTGGGCTTCCTTCATCCTTACTGATCAGCTCAACTCTTGCCGATGTCCTTAGAAACAAACTGGACCCAAAACAATCCAACAAAATGATCTTTCCAAGATCGACCAAAACTCAGAACACAAACTTTATTCCAAATCAAAAACAGAACTCACTTTTCTTATCCGGAATAGATAAAACAGGTGCACTCCAAACTGGCCTCAGATCCTGGAAAAAAAAATTCCTGTACAACTCTCTAATCCAAACATTGCAACATCCCATAGCTTCCTAACTAAACAGCTGCCACCATGCTTCCACTGCGCAACTCTGATTAAACAGATGAAAATGCAGAAGTCGAACACAAACGGACAACACATTCCAAAATAAAGTTCACATATCCAAAAATAAAACTCCGAGATTTCCTCCAAAATCTGAGCTACTTCACCAAACTCAAAAACCATCTTATTACTAAGCTGATCTATCGGTTCCACTTCTGGAATCCAGTCGATACCAAACTCAATCTCCAGATGCTGACCAAATTCTGACTCTTGAAGACATTCAGAAAAATCTCTGAAACACAAAAGAACACTCAAACTATCGCAAGTCACTTTTGCGATCTATCCAGCCTAATTCCAAAGATACTGCTCTCTCTTTACCAAATCGAACAGCTTATGCTTATGTGGCAAATCCATCGAAGAAATGGAACTATTCTACTGCTTCTGAAGTTACCTCAAGAAAAAAAATAGCTTAGCCAGAAGACTTCCTAACCCAAAGCTCTTCGAGAAACTCGGACCTCAAAGCAAACAGAAACACTCAGCTACAACGCCGAAGCAGACACACTTCCTTAACTTGTTCCAAAGAAACATCTTTGGAGACATCCATAGTCATTGTGTCTCATCACACAACTACTACACCTTGATGTATTAAGATACCATGACTTACTTCAGTCCATCCGATAGATCCAAACTCTAGCTCAACCAAACTTACACTTCAAAAATGAACTCCGAACCTTAACAGGTTTCCTACAGAGATCAATGAAATCCTTACATCATCCAAAGTTTACTCGAGACGGTACTAGGTCTACAGTCTCGACAATTACACTTCCAACCTCAATCACTCAAACTTCAACCATTGGTAGTTGTGTTACACACACCACTACCCAATCTACCTTTATAGCTCATTGGAAAACCTGAACAGGTAACCCAACAATAGGTAGAAATAAATAAATATACATATATATAATATATAAAAAATACAAATACGCTCTCTCAAGAAAGAAATCACTCAAGAGCCTAGGTATTCACTCAACCTAGTGCTCTGATACCAACTGTGACGACCCGCCCTTCTACTACCAGAAAGACGTATCGTCTTTAAGAAAGAAAGGGATGAGAAAATAGAAAAGATAGAGAAGAAAGAACAACAACATCAGAATCTCACAGTGGAACGAATAAATTATAATAATCACATAAGTATTTACATAGTATACAACATCAATCAGAGTTATACAGACAATACATCACGTACTAGACGGTTATAAACACCTGTCTAGTTAATACAACACAATACAACAATAAGACTCAGAGATATCAACACAGCGGGACCTATATGTATATCTACAACGCTGAAGCCTCCTGCTCCATTACTCCTCCAGAATTCGTCAAAACTAACCTGAATCCCTTAGCTACCCGTAAAAATTTGGGTACCCAAGAGTTTATGAAAAACAAAAATAAACTCCGGGTCAGACATGGGTCTGGTATGAGTAACAAGTTAAAGTCGCTTAACTTTTGAAAATCCTTTGAAAACAAAAAGTATCACGTAAGACTCCCCACAAATAAACATGGGAAAGTTTTTACCTTACGCTAACCAAAACATTTGATAGGAAATTCTGTGATATTATAATAGGTCTAGGGTTTTCAAGTAAATTGAAAATAGCCGAAATTTTTACATGATTAAATTCCATCTACTAGCCACAAAAGTGGGTAATACAATCAAAACCGTTGGCACTTATTGGATTGTGGATTCCATACAATGGCAGGGCTACTGGGGTACCGCCCGTCACAGTACGTGGCCTAGATCAACGTACCGAGGATCACTCCCGACCCCCTGCAACACAAGGCCGAAACCATTCCTTACTGATCAGTCCCGAACAAGACAAACCCCGGCAGTTGTTGCAATCAACCGCCCACACAGCCGAAAATAAAGGGACATCTAGACAGGGGAATATCCTTGTCCTGCTTGGGCATGACCCACCTAACCTTGCTGCACCTCCCCTGTTTTAGCCATTCTCGGTTGATGAGGCTTGAGGCTGCGATTACCTTTAGAGAACATATTTCTTAGAATGCTCATCGCCCACCTGACGATGTGTTGAAAGCATTCAATCCATACAAGTTCGTTCCGGGTTTGAACGAAACCGAAGCATTATCTCATTACACTCATTTTGGAATCACCCTCAGAGTTAACGACGATAACCCTTGCATTCTGAATCTTCATCTTCACTTCAGATTCACGACCTATCGTTAATTTGGAATCGATGTGGTTTTCGGATGTTCCAAATGTGGAAACCCGATTCCGGTCTCATCGAAATCCAAAACGTGTCTTTTAAGGCCAAGTTGTCTATTTAGTCTTAATAGTTTAATTCAGTAAAATTCAATATACATACAGATGGATAATTCATAATATCATAATAGATAATCACAGATAATCTCATAAACAGATAAGTAATATCATCATCAAACAAATAATTAAATATTATCATACTTAAACCAAGCATCCATATCACATAGATAGTATTCATGTTAGATCTGAATGCACAACCATCAAATGGAATATCAATATCATTCATCCATAAGCAATGATTTATAATCATACCATTTGTACATTTGTAATTAATTTAAAATGAATTAGATTAACTACTTCAATCTCTAATTAATTTAAAGTAAATTAAATTAATTCTTTATCTATAAATCCTGCTTATACCATCATTAATTAACTATAAATCAAATTAATTAACCATCTTCTAAATATTCATCTTGATTAAACACCTTTGATTAATCATTCACTAATTATAATAGGTAATTAGTCTTTGATTAATTTTACAAATTAATTAATCTAAATTATTTATAGTAATTAACATTTAATTACTTAATTTATATTAATTAAATATAATTAATACATTTATCCTTAATTAATCACCATATTATTAATTATTTCTTAATTAAACAATTCTTAATTTCATTATTAGTTATATTTATTAATGATCTCTAATTTAGATTTAAATTAAACTACTTTGATTAAATTAATTACATTAAGTAATTAATCTTTAATTCAACTCAATTATTAATCACCCTTGATCAATATCAACTAGCAATTAACTATCGTTAATTACTTATATTAATAAATTAATTATCCCACAATTAATTATCTTCATTAATTAATCCTCTGATTAAGTACAAAAGTAATTATCCAAATTACTTTATTAACACATCATCTTTTCACTGATTACATTCAGTAAGTGACATTAATTACTTCCTTAAGTAATTATGCTCCATTGAATACATTAAGTAATTATACTCATCAATTCATCAAATGATTTTCTTAAATTAATTAAACCAAATTAATTAACTTAAATTAATCATTTTATCAAAATTAATTACAATAAGTAATTAATCTCTTAATTACTTTTATCAAGTAATTGCACTTAACCACTTAAAATAGATTTGTCTAATTAATCTGATTAACTACCAAAATCAATCACATTAATTAATTAGTAATCTTTAGTTAATTATCTTTATTAACTAATATCATCTCCTAATTTACTTCTTAATTTATCTTTATTTATAAATTAATCTAAATTGTTAATTTATAAATTTAATAAATTACCATTCCTTTATTATCTTATTAATTAAATCATTTAATGCCTTAATTATTCTTAAGACAATGTATTTCTTATTTAATAACTTAATTAATATAAATGTGTATAAGAACATTACACTTTTTAAATTTAGATTCAAATTCCATTTTGAATTCAAGATTCAAAAAGATTATTGTTTAAACATTTACCAAATTTAAATTCTATTAGAAACAAATTTACTTTTCAAAACTATTAATCTGGTTTTATATATTTAACTTTAAAACTGATTTAAAATTTCAGATTTGAATTCGAGAAATACTTGAATCCATTAGTTTCACCTTGAATTTAAAACTTGGGTTTAACTTGCTTTTTAAGAATTCGATTTTTAATTCTTGATTTACAATCCAATTCATTTTTAAAAACTTAGATCCAAAATTCATTTGAATCTCTACTTTTGAACTTTTAAAATTTCGAACACAGTTTACATTTTGTTTCAGATTTTACCATTGAATTTCAAACCTGAAGTTGTCAGGTTTTTAAACCTGAAAGAAACCCATATTCCATTATTTTTTATAAAAACTTTATTTATTTCAGATTTGAATTCAAGTAAAACTTCGAATTCATGCTTCAAACTAGATTTAAACTTGGTTTAAATCCATTACTATTTTAAATAGGTTTCAAATCAAATTCTGCTTCCAGGTTACAAAATTCTGAAACAACATATACTCGAGTGCGCCCAGGTGTGCTTCGAGTTCCCTACTCCCCTACTTCGAGTCAAGTACTCGAACGACTCGAGTATGTCCCGAGTTTTCCCCAGCTCAAAAAAAAACTACACACAGAAGAAAAAAGAACCCAATCACCTCAATGGCACGGTGCACGTGCACCGTGGCCCCAACCAACTCCGGCCTCCCACCTGAGCTTCAACATGATGCCTACCATCACCAGATGCCATCACGTCCCCACGAAGCCACCCACTCGCTCGAATTGAAACCGAGCTTCTGACCCAAACCTGTAACAAGCAGAACCTCCCAACCCACAACCTGTAAACGCCTCGCTCTTGCCGTCACGACCACCGGAGGCGTTGGGATTACGGCCTCGACCTCGTCACCTTCCCCACTTCCAATTCCCAAAAGCATGCGACGCTCGATCAAATCCAGGCGAGGAACGAATCGATCAAAGCAGCCTCTCAAAATTAGGTTTAGCAACTATAACTCACGACCACTACCTCCACCTGTCTCTGATCACCGACCACCCATTTTTTTCAAACACTCCAGTCACCCATCTACCCCCAGAATGATTTCCAGCCTTCCAAATACACAAGGTCAAAAGAGAAAACCCAAAAACACATAGCAGTGAAATTTCAAATTGCACCCTCCGTTCTTAACACAAAAGTGATATTTTGCTTTCTAAAATCATTATTTAGTATAGGGATTTAATTAATGTTACTGAATTGTTAAATTAACAGATTTGAATTTTTCACAAATTCAAACCTCTCTGCTCTCTTTCTTCTTTTTACTTCCCAGAACAAGTTTAAAGATATTTTAACTTAATTAAATTTTAAACTTAACTTTAAAATCATGCAGACATATCTTGTTTAGGTCCTAAATCATAAAAACAAGTAGATCAAGCAGAGTTGAATTTTGAAGTAAGGTATGAACTTGAGATGTACAAACAGGATGTCTTACAGAGTTGCCAATATGCAGATATTCAATCTCACAACCCACAGAGAAATGATCATATAGGGCTTTACACAAATATCTTAAAGCATTCAAATATTAACATGCAACATGTTTAGATCTTAGGTTATAAATAAAATGTTACTCACCAGAAATTTGAAGAACATAGCCTTCTTTCGTTTGAAACAACTTGAACTTTAAAAACTGGAAATGTTTTACTTGATTTTCCTTTAATTCTTCTTGCTTTCTTCAGTTGTAATATTACTTTAGTTTGTATAGATGGAAGTGTTTGTTATTACTTCTTTGCTTCAGGTTTAATATGTTATGAACGAACATAAAATAATATGTATATACAGAAGTTCAGGGGAGGGTGGCATCTGAGACAAGCAATTTGCATATTATATTTGTGTTTTGTTTTATTAGGCCAAATCTTTTAATTAGGAGGCTGAGATGATGTTAAACAATTTGAAATGACTTAATTGTTTGCTGAGAATTGGATACATTTAATGTCAATGTACTTAATGTCTCCTATTACTCATTTTTATCCATAGATATTTTACTTAGCTTTGCATTTTATTTTATCCCTTTCCATATTTTGTTTTTGTCTGCAGGCAACATTCCTACAAAGCCTAGTACAATTTTCTTTTATTTATATGTATAGGTCAGAGCATTTTTATTTTTATTTATTTATTTTTTTCATTTGAATATGAAAGCATTAAATGCTTTGAGTACTTCATGCTTTTATTCTATACTTTTCTTGTTTTGTTTATAGATTTGCTTCTTGTCTTTGCATCACTATTTTACAGGCTTTATATTTTATCTTTTTTATTACACAAACCTGGTCCGCTTTCATTCATAATGTTCATAGATATAAAGTTGTTTTATTTTTACTTTGCTTAGATTTTCTTGCCTGATTATGCTTTCCTACCTTATGTGCATATATTTTACTTTAGTACTTTGCTTTGCATTTTCTTTGGCCTGCATATTATCTTACAGCATATTTATCTTACTTTGTTTATTTTTGCTTGGCTTTAAGTACTTTATTTCAATATTTGTTGTGAATTTTTAACTTATGTACTTATGTCTAATCCTAACACATGTGCTTATTTATCCCTTTTTTATTTTAAAACTTATACAATCAAATGTTAAATTTATTTATTATTTTTATACTTGTGTTAATATAAATAAGGTATATTTTAATTTTAAACATTTTTAAAAGACTTACTTTTAATCTTTCAAATTATAGCTATTTATATACATAAATTTGAAATAACAATTTCTATTTAAAAACCATTTGTAAAGACATTATGATAAATAAAACTCATTATCAAATTAAGAAATTTACCTCTTTATTACTTATTTAAATTCAAACCTAAGCTTAAATAAATTTAAAACAATCAATATTTATCTTAAGTATTTTAAACCATACAGTTATTTATTAAATAGCTTTTTAAAAAGATATATATATTAAATCAAATTATAATTACCAAAAATATTGAAATAAGAAATTATGTTTTTACTTGTTAAATTAAAAACAAAGCTTACCTATTTACAATATATACAATTATATACATTATAAATAGATAACAACTAAATTAGCTTTTAAAAGATAAATTATTAGTTAAATATCTATTTAAAAGAAGATTATTAAATCAATTCAAATATTATTAACAAATATTATCAAATCAATTTAATTTCTAATGTAGATTATTAAATTGATATTGCCCCAAATTTTCGGGATGTCACATTCCTCCCCCCTTAAAAGAATTTCGTCCCCGAAATTTAAACAAAGGTAATTTAATAATCTAGTTAAAGATTTAATTCTAAAACACAAGCACATATCAATCATATGCTAACCACCATAGCAACCAATTTATCTAAACAAACAAATCTAACTATCCGGACAAAATTCCGGATAGAATTTTCTCGAGTTTCCCCAAGTATAAATACCGGGACACTCGCTCTACAGAATCCAAACAAACAATACTACTAAGCTACAGAACTTCTACTCATCTAGATCTACAAACAAGACAGGATATCAGACTATAGACAAGTCTGAATCAACAACCAAAACTCCCTGAAACGCTGATTCTACAATCAGAGATAGATCTCGCACGTACTCCCTCAGAGATACGTGAAACACAACGAATTTCTAGTTATCCAAACTGACAATTCAATCCTGAAGACCAAACACTTATCCAAAATCAAATCTCCGATTTCAGAACCCAAATTCCTCCGTATCTTATCCATAAAACTCTTCGAACGATCCTGGGCTTCCTTCATCCTTACTGATCGGCTCAACTCTTGCCGATGTCCTTAGAAACAAACTGGACCCAAAACAATCCAACAAAATGATCTTTCCAAGATCGACCAAAACTCAGAACACAAACTTTATTCCAAATCAGAATCAGAACTCACTTTTCTTATCCGGAAGAGATAAAACAGGTGCACTCCAAACTGGCCTCAGATCCTGAAAAAAAAAATTCCTGTAGAACTCTCCAATCCAAACATTGCAACATCCCATAGCTTCCCAACTAAACAGCTGCCACCATGCTTCCACTGCGCAACTCTGATTAAACAGATGAAAATGCTGAAGTCGAAAACAAACTGGACAACACATTCCAAAATAAAGTTCACATATCCAAAAATAAAACTCTGAGATTTCCTCCAAAATCTGAGCTACTTCACCAAACTCAAAAACCATCGTATTACTAAGCTGATCTATCGGTTCCACTTCTGGAATCCAGTCGATACCAAACTCAATCTCCAGATGCTGACCAAATTCTGACTCTTGAAGATATTCAGAAAAATCTCTGAAACACAAAAGAACACTCAAACTATCGCAAGTCACTTTTGCGATCTATCCAGCCTAATTCCAAAGATACTGCTCTCTCTTTACCAAATCGAACAGCTTATGCTTATATGGTGAATCCATCGAAGAAATGGAACTATTCTACTGCTTCTGAAGTTAACTCAAGAAAAAAAAATAGCTTAGCTAGAAGACTTCCTAACCCAAAGCTCTTCGAGAAACTCGGACCTCAAAGCAAACAGAAACACTCAACTACAACGCCGAAGCAGACACACTTCCTTAACTTGTTCCAAAGAAACATCTTCGGAGACATCCATAGTCATTGTGTCTCATCACACAACTACTACACCTTGATGTATTAAGATACCATGACTTACTTCAGTCCATCCGATAGATCCAAACTCTAGCTCAACCAAACTTACACTTCAAAAATGAACTACGAACCTTAACAGGTTTCCTTCAGAGATCAATGAAATCCTTACATCATCCAAATTTTACTCGATACGGTACTAGGTCTACAGTCTCGACAATTACACTTCCAACGTCAATCACTCAAACTTCAATCATTGGTAGTTGTGTTACACACACCACTACCCAATCTACCTTTATAGCTCATTGGAAAACCTGAACAGGTAACCCAACAATAGGTAGAAATAAATATATATATATATAATATATAAAAAATACAAATACGCTCTCTCAAGAAAGAAATCACTCAAGAGCCTACGTATTCACTCAACCTAGTGCTCTGATACCAACTGTGACGACCCGCCCTTCTACTACCAGAAAGACGTATCGTCTTTAAGAAAGAAAGGGATGAGAAAATAGAAAAGATAAAGAAGAAAGAACAACAACATCAGAATCTCACAGCGGAACGAATAAATTATAATAATCACATAAGTATTTACATAGTATACAACATCAATCAGAGTTATACAGACAATACATCACGTACTAGATAGTTATAAACACATGTCTAGTTAATACAACACAATACAACAATAAGACTCAGAGATATCAACACAGCGGGAACTATATGTATATCTACAACGCTGAAGCCTCCTGCTCCTCCAGAATTCGTCAAAACTAACCTGAATCCCTTGGCTACCCGTAAAAATTTGGGTACCCGAGAGTTTATGAAAAACAAAAATAAACTCCGGGTCAGACATGGGTCTGGTATGAGTAACAGGTTAATGTTGCTTAACTTTTGAAAATCCTTTGAAAACAAAAAGTATCACGTAAGACTCCCCACAAATAAACATGGGAAAGTTTTTACCTTACGCTAACCAAAACATTTGATAGGAAATTCTGTGATATTATAATAGGTCTAGGGTTTTCAAGTAAATTGAAAATAGCCGAAATTTTTACATGATTAAATTCCATCTACTAGCCACAAAAGTGGGTAATACAATCAAAACCGTTGGCACTTATTGGATTGTGGATTCCATACAATGGCAGGGCTACTGGGGTACTGCCCGTCACAGTACGTGGCCTAGATCAACGTACCGAGGATCACTCCCGACCCCCTGCAACACAAGGCCGAAACCATTCCTTACTGATCAGTCCCGAACAAGATAAACCCCGGCAGTTGTTGCAATCAACCGCCCACACAGCCGAAAATAAAGGGACATCTAGACAGGGGAATATCCTTGTCCTGCTTGGGCATGACCCACCTAACCTTGCTGCACCTCCCCTGTTTTAGCCATTCTCGGTTGATGAGGCTTGAGGCTGCGATTACCTTTAGAGAACATATTTCTTAGAATGCTCATCGCCCACCTGACGATGTGTTGAAAGCATTCAATCCATACAAGTTCGTTCCGGGTTTGAACGAAACCGAAGCATTATCTCATTACACTCATTTTGGAATCACCCTCAGAGTTAACGACGATAACCCTTGCATTTTGAATCTTCATCTTCACTTCAGATTCACGACCTATCGTTAATTTGGAATCGATGTGGTTTTCGGATGTTCCAAATGTGGAAACCCGATTCCGGTCTCATCGAAATCCAAAACGTGTCTTTTAAGGCCAAGTTGTCTATTTAGTCTTAACAGTTTAATTCAGTAAAATTCAATATACATACAGATGGATAATTCATAATATCACAATAGATAATAACAGATAATCTCATAAACAGATAAGTAATATCATCATCAAATTATTATCATACTTAAACCAAGCATCCATATCACATAAATAGTATTCATGTCAGATCTGAATGCACAACCATCAAATGGAATATCAATATCATTCATCCATAAGCAATGATTTATAATCATACCATTTGTACCATTTGTAATTAATTTAAAATGAATTAAATTAACTAATTCAATCTCTAATTAATTTAAAGTAAATTAAATTAACTCTTTATCTATAAATCCTGTTTATACAATCATTAATTAACTATAAATCAAATTAATTAACCATCTTCTAAATATTCATCTTGATTAAACACTTTTGATTAATCATTCACTAATTATAATAGGTAATTAGTCTTTGATTAATTTTACAAATTAATTATTCTAAATTATTTATAGTAATTAACATTTAATTACTTCATTTATATTAATTAAATATAATTAATACATTTATCCTTAATTAATCACCATATTATTAATTATTTCTTAATTAACCAATTCTTAATTTAATTATTAATTATATTTATTAATGATCTCTAATTTAGATTTAAATTAAACTACTTTGATTAAATTAAATACATTAAGTAATTAATCTTTAATTCAACTCAATTATTAATCACCCTTGATCAATATCAACTAGTAATTAACTATCGGTAATTACTTATATTAATAAATTAATTATCCCATAATTAATTATCTCCATTAATTAATCCTTTGATTAATTACAAAAGTAATTATCCAAATTACTTTATTAACACATCATCTTTTCACTGATTACATTCAGTAAGTGACATTAATTACTTCCTTAAGTAATTATGCTCCATTGAATACATTAAGTAATTATACTCATCAATTCATCAAATGATTTTCTTAAATTAATTAAACTAAATTAATTAACTTAAATTAATCATTTTATCAAAATTAATTACAATAAGTAATTAATCTCTTAATTACTTTTATCAAGTAATTGCACTTAACCACTTAAAATAGATTTGTCTAATTAATCTGATTAATTACCAAAATGAATCACATTAATTAATTAATTAGTAATCTTTAGTTAATTATCTTTATTAACTAATATCATCTCCTAATTTACTTCTTAATTTATCTTTATTTATAAATTAATCTAAATTATTAATTTATAAATTTAATAAATTACCATTCCTTTATTATCTTATTAATTAAATCATTTAATGCCTTAATTATTCTTAAGATAATGTATTTCTTATTTAATAACTTAATTAATATTGTGTATAAGAACATTATACTTTTTAAATTTAGATTCAAATTCCATTTTGAATTCAAGATTCAAAAAGATTATTGTTTAAACATTTACCAAATTTAAATTCTATTAGAAACAAATTTACTTTTCAAAACTATTAATCTGGTTTTATATATTTAACTTTAAAACTGATTTAAAATTTTAGATTTGAATTCGAGAAATACTTGAATCCATTAGTTTCACCTTGAATTTAAAACCTGGGTTTATAATTGCTTTTTAAGAATTTGATTTTTAATTCTTGATTTACAATCCAATTCATTTTTAAAAACTTAGATTCAAAAATTCTTTTGAATCTATACTTTTGAACTTTAAAATTTCAAACACAGTTTACATTTTGTTTCAGATTTTACCATTGAATTTCAAACCTGAAGTTGTCAGGTTTTTAAACCTAAAAGAAACCCATATTCTATTTTTTTTTATAAAAACTTTATTTATTTCAGATTTGAATTCAAGTAAAACTTTGAATTCATGCTTCAAACTAGATCTAAACTTGGTTTAAATCCGTTACTATTTTAAATAGGTTTCAAATCAAATTCTACTTCTAGGTTACAAAAGTCTGAAACAACATACACTCGAGTGCGCCCAGGTCTGCTTCGAGTTCCCCACCCCCTACTTCGAGTCAAATACTCGAACGACTCGAGTATGTCCTGAGTTTTCCCCAGCTCAAAAAAACTACACATAGCAGAAAAAAAAAAACCAATAACCTCAATGGCACGGTGCACGTGCACCGTGGCCCCAACCAACTCCGGCCTCCCACCTGAGCTTCAACATGACGCCTACCATCACCAAATGCCATCACGTCCCCACCAAAGCCACCCACTCGCTCGAATTGAAACCGAGCTTCTGTCCCAAACCTGTAACAAGTAGAACCTCCCAACCCACAACCTATAAACGCTTCGCTCTTGCCGTCACGACCACCGGAGGCGCTGAGATTATGGCCTCGACCTCGTCACCTTCCCCACTTCCAATTCCCAAAAGCATGTGGTGCTCGATCAAATCCAGGCGAGGAACGAATCGATCAAAGCAGCCTCATCAAAATTAGGTTTAGAAACTATAACTCACGACCACTGCCTCCACCTGTCTCTGATCATCCACGACCCATTTTTGTCAAACACTCAAGTCACCCATCTACCCCCAGAATGATTTCCAGCCTTCCAAATACACAAGGTCAAAAGAGAAAACCCAAAACACATAGCAGTGCAATTTCAAATTGCACCCTCCATTATTAACACAAAAGTGATATTTTGCTTTCTAAAATCATTATTTATTATAGGGATTTAATTAATGTTACTGAATTGTTAAATTAACAGATTTGAATTTTTCACAAATTCAAACCTCTCTGCTCTCTTTCTTCTTTTTAGTTCCCAGAACAAGTTTAAAGATATTTTAACTTAATTAAATTTTAAACTTAACTTTAAAATCATGCAGACTTATCTTGTTTAGGTCCTAAATCATAACAACAGGTAGATCAAGCAGAGTTGAATTTTGAAGTAAGGTATGAACTTGAGATGTACAAACAGGATGTCTTATAGAGTTGCCAATATGCAGATATTCAATCTCACAACCCATAGAGAAATGATCATATAAGGCTTTACACAAATATCTTAAAGCATTCAAATATTAACATGCAACATGTTTAGATCTTAGGCTATAAAAAAAATGTTACTCACCAGAAATTTAAAGAACAGAGCCTTCTTTTGTTTGAAACAACTTGAACTTTAAAAACTGGAAATGTTTTACTTGATTTTCCTTTGATTCTTCTTGCTTTCTTCAGTTGTAATATTACTTTAGTTTGTATAGATGGAAGTGTTTGTTATTACTTCTTTGCTTAGGTTTAATATGTTATGAACGAACTAAAAATAATATGTATATAAAGAAGTTCAGGGGAGGTTGGCATCTAAGACAAGCAATTTGCAGATTATATTTGTGTTTTGTTTTATTAGGCCAAATCTTTTAATTAGGAGGCTGAGATGAGGTTAAACAATTTGAAATGACTGAATTGTTTGCTGAGAATTGGATACATTTAATGTTAATGTACTTAATGTCTCCTATTACTCATTTTTATCCATAGATATTTTACATAGCTTTGCATTTTATTTTATCCCTTTCCATATTTTGTTTTTGTCTTTAGGAAACATTCCTACAAAGCCTGGTACAATTTTCTTTTATTTATATGTATAGGTCAGAGCATTTTTATTTTTATTTATTTATTTTTTTCAGTTAAATATGAAAGCATTAAATGCTTTGAGTACTTCATGCTTTTATTCTATACTTTTCTTGTTTTGTTTATAGATTTTCTTCTTGTCTTTGCATCACTATTTTACAGGCTTTATATATATATAATTTTTTATTACACAAACCTGGTCTGCTTTCATACTTAATGTTCATAGATAAAGTTGTTTTATTTTTACTTTGCTTAGATTTTCTTGCCTGATTATGCTTTCCTACCTTATGTGCATATATTTTACTTTAGTACTTTGCTTTGCATTTTCTTTGGCCTGCATATTATCTTACAACATATTTATCTTACTTTGTTTATTTTTGCTTGGCTTTAAGTACTTTATTTCAATATTTGTTGTGAATTTTTAACTTATGTACTTATGTTTAATCCTAACACATGTGCTTATTTATCCCTCTTTTATTTTAAAACTTATACTATCAAATGTTAAATTTATTTATTATTTTTATACTTGTGTTAATATAAATAAGGTTTATTTTAATTTTAAACATTTTTAAAAGACTTACTTTTAATCTTTCAAATTATAGCTATTTATATAAATAAATTTGAAATAACAATTTCTATTTAAAAACCATTTGTAAAGACATTATGATAAATAAAACTCATTATCAAATTAAGAAATTTACCTCTTTATTACTTATTTAAATTCAAACCTAAGCTTAAATAAATTTAAAACAATCAATATTTATCTTAAGTATTTTAAACCATACAGTTATTTATTAAATAGCTTTTTAAAAAGATATATATATTAAATCAAATTATAATTACCAAAAATATTGAAATAAGAAAATATGTTTTTACTTGTAAAAGTAAAAACAAAGCTTACCAATTTACAATATATACAATTTTATACGTTATAAATAGATAACAACTAAATTAGCTTTTAAAAGATAAATTATTAGTTAAATATTTATTTAAAAGAAGATTATTAAATCAATTCAAATATTATTAACAAACATTATCAAATCAATTTAATTTTTAATATAGATTATTAAATTGATATTGCCCCAAATTTCCGGGATGTCACAATTACAATCTTGAATAGTACAAATTCAAGCTCTCACTATACATATACAGTTTTGAATGCATTACAATTATTTTTACATTAATAACCTCACTACATATCACTCACACTCGTATTTTGTCTTCAACTGCATTCCAGTTTGAATCCAGCATCTGAGCAATCTGCAAAAATATTCACTAACGTAGTAAAATTGAAAATGAAATATTTTTGCAATATAAAATAAAATATGATTTTTGAAAATATGATTTGCCTCAGTTATTTGGGTTGTTCATCATCATTCACACTTGAATTCATCACACACTAACAGTGTGACATGCATAGTGTATCACTGTACATGCCATAAGGCCGTGCACATCGATATACACTTGATAATGCTACAGGGACAGGTGAGCACAAGTCAAACCCAAAGGAAAAACCAGGTTCACCTCACGTGCAACATATTCAAAACCACGACACGAGCACAAGGTCAAACCCGAGTTTTGAAACTGGGTTCAACACAAGGCAAAATGACATGAATGCAACAAAGACCAAGCTGCAGCGTACCAGAGGTTTAGACAACTCAAATGAACACTATGCACAAAGGCATAGCAACTACAACATCAACCAAAGTCAAGGCTGCAAATGAAGACTACAGGTCTTCATATCAATCAAATGCAAAACCACATGTGCAACAACCCAAAAGCAAGTGCAAATACAAACATACAAACAACTCAAGTGCTTAGTGATCAAGCATACAACACAGTGGTGTACATGAATACATGGAGACAAGATACACAAGTTCACATGTATGCAAATACCAGCGATACAAATGCAAGACAGTAACATGCAGTTTTGCAGTGATACAAATTCAACACAGTGTCAACATCAAAATACAGGCCAGAAGCTCAAGTACACCAGTGAACAAGTGTCACAGCAAATAATCTGCACCAGTGATGCAAGCTACAAATAAGCAAAGCAACGGACTCAAGTGAATGCCAAGTGAATGCAACTACAATACAACTAAACCAACATGGCCAAGACTACAAGTACAAGGCATGTCAACAGCAATGGAATCAACATGAATGTCACAAGCATAAAAACATGTATGCACAACAAGTCCAGCTACAACAAGACATGCAAGACCAAAGTGCAACATACTTCAATAATCAAGTTCAGGTCAGACCAACCACTGCAATGATGCAAACTAACTCGAAGAAATGCCACCAAGCAAACAACATGCACCAGACCAAGCCACAATAATGAAGATTACACCAAGTATGCTAAAACAAAGTTAGTGACCATTCAAACCAGTACAAACATGAAACAAAACTCGACAAGGCATTGCTATGGAAACAGTGTGGCCGAATAACATGTTCGAAGTCAAAAATCAAACGATTGAAAATCAAGGCTGTGAGTAACAAGTCGCAAAAATATATCAGGAAAGCCTTGCGCATCAGGAAAACAAAATTTAGAAAAGTACCAAATTGATACAAATGAAATCAAGTGTATTCGAATTCATATAAATACCAAACCCAAGTCATCATCATCGGCATCGAGTTCAATTGAAGCAAGCAATTAAACCAACAAAGAGATTACATACCGCAACAGTGAACTCGATCAAAGGAGCAGCTGCGAAAGGGCCCAAGCAATGAAAATCAGAGAATCGATCAACAGAGAAGCAACGCAAACCAGGCATACGTTCATCAGAGAAGGAGCGACCAACAGAGCAAGAGAATCTAGCATTTACAGTCGCAATCTCCATATTCAGAAAACCCTAATTTCTGTAACAAAGGATCGGCCGCCATTTTTACAATTGAAGATGGAAAAGGAACGGGCTAGAGAATAAAGCAATTGGGCTGGCCTTGTTTGTTTAAAGGGGATTTAGCCTATTTTATTTCAAATAGGGTTTTTGGGTTTGACCGTTTTTTTATTTGTTGTTTTTTCTTCTTCGAGTCAAAGAATTGGTAAATCACCACTTAGGTTGTAGGTAGTGTCAGATTGTCTAGTTAGAATTAGTTCAGTGAGCAGGGTGTGCGAGTTTGCAAAACTCTATACGCGGGAGTAGAGTTTGCGAGTTTGCGAAACTCTATAGGCGGAGCAAGGTGTGCGAGTCTAGTAGAGTGTTTGTGAGCGAGAGCAAGGGTTTGCGAGTCTAGTAGAGTGTTTGTAAGCGGGATACTGTTTAATTCTAATAGAAATCTAGGAATGCAGCAGTAGGCAGGGGTTGCCGAGGGTAAATTTTGTGTGTGATTTTCTTTTCATCATATTTATTTCTATAGTTTGTTTCTGTGTTTAATTCGAGAAAATTTGCTATAACCCTATTTACCCCCCTCTAGGTTTAATCTAGATCCCACAAGTGGTATCAGAGCACGGTATTTTTCTTTAACTCTAGAGTCATGAATTCATCAAATAATGCTTTTTCTGAGGGGCAATCTATTGTTAGGCCACCCATGTTTAATGGGAGTGATTATGCTTATTGGAAGGTTAGGATGAGTATCTATCTTAGTTATGTTGATTATGATGTTTGGGATATTATTGAAACAGGCTATAAATCACCCACTATAACCGTTGGTGATACTGAGGTTCCTAAACCTAAGGATAGGTGAGATGCAAATGATAAGAGATTAAAAACTACAAATGCTAAAGCCATGAATGCTTTGATCTGTGCTCTTGATAAGAATGAATTTAATAGAATTTCTCATTGTAAAACTGCACAGGAAATTTGGCATACCTTGGAGGTGACACATGAAGGAACTTGTCAAGTCAAGGAGTTTCGTCTAGCCCTGTTCAGCAATGAATACGAGAACTTTGTGATGGACAAAGGCGAGAGCATAATGGACATGTTTGGACGCTTTTCAACTTTGGTGTACAACGTAGAGCGCTTGAGAAGGTATTCACCGAGGTAGAGCTTGTGAGGAAGGTGCTACGAGTCTTACCGATGAACTTTGAAGCAAAAGTCACGGCAATCCAAGAATCGAAAGATCTGAGTAAACTAAGCATGGAGGAGTTGATTGGCAACTTGATGACATATGAGCTTGAGCTAAAAGCAAAGGAAGAACGCAACAACTCTGAATCAAAGAAGAAGACGATTGCCTTAAAGAGCAAAGAAGAAAGCGATGAAGAAGAAGAAGATCCAAACGAAGAGCTTGCAATGGCTGTCAATAATCTTAGAAAATGGTCAAGATTCAAGCCACGCCAGAAGAAAACATCTGGTAATAGGTCAAGAGAGTCTAACAATTCTGATAATGAATTGACGTGCTATAACTGCAACAAGTCTGGCCACTTTAAACAAGAATGCCCACTTCTCAAAAACAATCGAGGAAAGAAAAAGTCGAAGAAGGTCTTTGCAACGACTTGGGATAATGAAGAAGGAGATGAAGTTTCGAATAGTAGCTCAGAGGAGGCTAACTTGTGTCTTATGGCAAAAAAAGATTCAGAAGCAAGCTCAGAAGAATCTAGTGAGGCAAGTGACTATTCTTATAAAGATCTTGTTTTTATGTGTCTTGATCTTACTAAAGTAGTTGATTCACTTGAATCTAAAATTGAAAAACTTAAATCTGATAGGAGAGAACTTGCTCGTGAAAATTTTAGGTTAGAAACTGAACTTGAAAATATTCAAAACCTAGAACGTAAAAGATGTAAAATTTTAGATTCAGAATTATGAAGACTTAAGAATAGCTTTGAGAATCTTGAAGAAGAAAACTTGAGTCTTAAGGAAACCATTGACACTAGGAAAAAGGATTTTATAAATAGATGCACCTCACTTGTCACTGAAAACACAACACTAAAAACCAAAGTCAAAATTCTTGACAAATCCTTGAATAACTTTTCAAGAGGAGAAAAATCATTCAACATGCTATTGGGAAATCAAGTTTTTGCTAACAACAGAAAAGGACTAGGTTTTGGGAAAACAAAAGTTGAGGATAATGCAATAAGTAAGAGTGTCTTTGATAGATGTGAAATAATTGGACATCGTGTTGAAAATTGTAGTCATAGGAACAAGAACACAAAATTTATACAACTTTGGGTTCCTAAGAATTCTACAAACAAATTTCATGTCTATTGGAACAAGAGTGAAAGGACTAAACAAGTTTGGGTTCCAAAGGGTTTGTTTATTCACAATGCTTCAGCCACTAATAATCATGGACTTATAAAAACAAATAGGTCACAAAAATCTTTCATCGTGTAGGTATGGTGGCGGGCAAAAGGAACAATAACAGTGTTCTCTGGATTTTGGTTGTTCCAGAAACACAACGGGCAACAAAGCAAAGTTCCTTAGCCTATTACAAAGGTGACAGAATCACAATGGGCAATCATGAGAAATTATCGTAAAGGTAAAACAGGTGAAGGTATATTTATTTGATTGATAAATTAAATGTGATAATCTGCATCATATTCTGAATAAAATCAGCCAATATTGAGATGTTGTAAAGATGATGTTTTTTGATTCTGACTTGTTCAACATAGTTGGCCAATTACATTTACGCCAAAATCACTATTCTTCGAATTACTTCATACATATTTATTTGGATTAAACATTGTGTTTTGGTAGATATATTTGGTCATAATTCGGCTAACTCTGTATTCTCAGTTTCTGATTGTTTACATGGCTTCAATTCAAATTCAAAAGAATGTCATTTAAATTGTTGTTAAAATTGAGTTTGAAATTTTTGATGCACACTTCATGGTTTGGTTTATCAATTTTAGTTAGTGATATTTTGGATTGAAAGAGAAACTCCGATGCAGATTACACTGGTAATCTAGTTGATAGAAAAATTACTAGTTGAACGTGATTTACGGTGAGATATTTAGTAACTGCATTGTTTTTTTACAAAGAAAATATCTGCATATTTTTTTCAAATAATTTTCATTTAGCAGAATTTTTTTTCTCATATAACCCCTTCGAGAAAATAATTGTTTGACCATATTTTCAGATTAGTCATTTTTATTTGATTTTAAATGACAAATTTTGACTAATCCGACTCCCTACTAATTATCAAAAAGATAAATAGTGATTGAAAAAGTGAAAAGTGTTGATATTTAACATACATTACTCAAAAGAGTATATTTTGGAAAATTTCTTTAGGAATTTAAACAAGAGTTATAAAACTTTTTGTTGGATAAAAATTCCATGACCATTTCTATATCTATCATATTTCTATCGACCATTGTTTATCAAATCTTAAATATAGTTTGTCGATATGTGGTACTATAATCAGGGATCATTTGTTTTTCATTTCACATTTTTTTTGTAAAAATAAATAAAGTATTCACTCTCATTAAAAAGTCCTCACGGTTATGCATGGGTGAATTACTTGGATTTTTTTTTGATTATGTGCTTCCATGCTCATTTAAAAGTCCTCACGGTTATGCATGTATGGAAGGCATATCAAAATTGATTGATTAAATGGACAAGTTGATTCTAATCCCATTTAAAAGTCCTCACGGTTATGCGTGATTAGAAGATACTTGAATTCATTTTTAAAATTAAATTGGAATACTACTAATCTCATTTAAAAGTCCTAACGGTATGCATGATTAGTAGATATTCAAATTCCTGATATAAATGTACCACAAGTAGATACAACTGTTTGATTTTATACGAGAACATTATTTCCATTATTCTAAAAGTGGAATATGCGCCTAACAAGGGTAGTTATGATTTTTGTTTGATTTTTATTGAAATTTAATATTTATATTCAATTTGAGTTTAATGTTGGATTAATATTGATCACTTTATCTCTATTTTCTCTAACATTATTATTCTTTTGCTGATAACAAAAAGGGGAGAGAAAAGTTAAGATTTTGTCAAATAGAATCAAGCAAAGATCAAATAATCTTCCATTTGCATCTAGGCACATTTACATATTTCTATTTATATGCATATATGTTGGGGGAGCATCATGTAGAGAGGAAGCATTTAAATAGGGGGAGCAATTAGAGTATATCATTGATCAAATACATTTAACACGGTCAAAATCTTAAATACATGTTTGTTATCATCAAAATGGGGGAGATTGTATGAATATGCGCTTATATGTTTTTGTTTGATGATAATAAACATATATATTCATTTAAATGTATTTGGTAATGTACTATTTTGTTTTTCATAGATTAAATAAATATTTGTTGAATAAAATAGATTACACAGAATTTGAATTCAAACAGAAATTTTTTTCAAACAAATATTTATTACAATCTTGAATAGTACAAATTCAAGCTCTCACTATACATATACAGTTTTGAATACATTAAAATTATTTTTACATTAATAACCTCACTACATATCACTCACACTCGTATTTTGTCTTCAACTACATTCCAGTTTGAACCCAGCATTTGAGGAATTTGCAAAAATATTCACTAACGCAGTAAAATTGAAAAAGAAATATTTTTGCAATATATAATAAAATATGATTTTTGAAAATATGATTTGCCTCAGTTATTTGGGTTGTTCGTCATCATTCACACTTGAATTCATCACACACGAACAGTGTGACATGCACAGTGTATCACTGTACATGCCATAAGGCCGTGCACATCGATATACACTTGATAATGCTACAGGGACAGGTGAGCATAGGTCAAACCCAAATGAAAAACCGGGTTCAACTCACGTGCAATATATTCAAAATCACGACACGAGCACAAGGTCAAACCCGAGTTTTGAAACTGGGTTCAACACAAGGCAACATGACATGAATGCAACAAAGACCAAGCTGCAGCGTACCAGAGGTGCAGACAACTCAAATGAACACTATGCACAAAGGCATAGCAACTACAACATCAACCAAAGTCAAGGCTGCAAATGAAGACTACAGGTCTCCATATCAATCAAAAGCAAAACCACATGTGCAGCAACCCAAAAGCAAGTGCAAATACAAACATACAAACAACTCACGTGCTCAGTGATCAAGCATACAACACAGTAGTGTACATGAATACATGGAGACAAGATACACAAGTTCACATGTATGCAAATACCAGAGATGCAAATGCAAAACAGTAACATGCAGTTTTGCAGTGATACAAATGCAACATAGTGTCAACATCAAAATACAGGCCAGAAGCTCAAGTACACCAGTGAACAAGTGTCACAGCAAATAATTTGCACCAGTGATGCAAGCTACAAATAAGCAAAGCAACAGACTCAAGTGAATGCCAAATGAATGCAACTACAATACAACTAAACCAACATGGCCAAGACTACAAGTACAAGGCATGCCAACAGCAATGGAATCAATATGAATGTCACAAACATAAAAACATGTATGCACAACAAGTCCAGCTACAACAAGACATGCAAGACCAAAGTGCAACATACTTCAATAATCAAGTTCAAGTCAGACCAACCACTGCAATGATGCAAATTAACTCGAAGAAATACCACCAAGAAAACAACATGCACCAGACTAGGCCACAATAATGAAGATTACACCAAGTATGCTAAAACAAAGTCAGTGACCATTCAAACCAGTACAAACATGAAACAAAACTGGACAAGGCATAGCTATGGAAACAGTGTGGTCGAGAACTGATACATGAAATTCATGGAATGGCAAACACACATGAACGTGGTGAGAAACACAAGTAACTCAGCATTGAAGTACAGGCAAATTTGAAGAAATGACTGCAATATCAATAAACCAAATGAAAACCACAATCCAAACTAAAACTCCATGCAGTAATAACTAGAATGGATGCAGATTACAAGACAGTTTGCAAGAAAATTCAAAGTGGAAGCACCACCAAAGACTCAACAGAGAATAGCAGTCAGGCGCACATATGAAGCAACACAAGTGAAAATTCGACAAGTACATGAAGACTACAATACATAAGTCAGTGCAGTGGTACATGGAATCAAATAAACAAGTTCATGTGAAAGCATACAGAAGTCATAGAAGTCGAAATCATAGAAGTTCATGCGGAAACAGTGAATAACATGTTCGAAGTCAAAAATGAATTTAAGAAAGTTTTTGCCGTATTATTCAAGGAAAATAAAACGATTGAAAATCAAGGCCGTGAGTAACAAGTCGCAAAAATATATCAGGAAAGCCGTGCGCATCAGGAAAACAAAATTTAGGAAAGTACCAAATTGATACAAACGAAATCAAGTGTATTCGAATTCATATAAATACCAAACCCAAGTCATCATCATCGGCATCGAGTTCAATTGAAGCAAGCAATTAAACCAGCAAAGAGATTACATACCGCAACAGTGAACTCGATCAAAGGAGGAGCTACGAAAGGGCCCAAGCAACGAAAATCAGAGAATCGATCAACAGAGAAGCAATGAAAACCAGGCATACGTTCATCAGAGAAGGAACGACCAACAGAGCAAGAGAATCTAGCATTTACAGTCGCAACTTCCATATTCAAAAAACCCAAATTTCTGTAACAAAGGATCGGCCGCCATTTTTGCAATTGAAGATGTAAAAGCAACGGCTAGAGAATAAAGCAATTGGGCTGGCCTTGTTTGTTTAAAGGGGATTTAGCTTATTTTATTTCAAATAGGGTTTTTGGGTTTAACCGTTTTTTTATTTGTTGTTTTTTCTTCTTCGAGTCAAAGAATTGGTAAATCACCACCTAGGTTGTAGGTAGTGTTAGATTGTCTAGTTAGAATTAGTTCAGTGAGCAGGGTGTGCGAGTTTGCAAAACTCTATAGGCGGGAGCCGAGTTTGCGAGTTTGCGAAACTCTATAGGCGGAGCAGGGTGTGCGAGTCTAGTAGAGTGTTTGTGAGCGAGAGCAAGGGTTTGCGAGTCTAGTAGAGTGTTTGTAAGCGGGATACTGTTTAATTCTAATAGAAATTTGGGAATGCAGCAGTAGGCAGGGGTTGCCGAAGCTGGGTAAATTTTGTATGTGATTTACTTTTCAGCATATTTATTTCTGTAGTTTGTTTCTGTGTTTAATTCGAGAAAATTTGCTATAACCTTATTCACCCCCCTCTAGGGTTAATCTAGATCCCACAAGTGGTATCAGAGCACGATATTTTTCTTTAACTCTAGAGTCATGAATTCATCAAATAATGCTTTTTCTGAGGGGCAATCTATTGTTAGGCCACCCATGTTTAATGGGAGTGATTATGCTTATTGGAAGGTTAGGATGGGTATATATCTTAGTTCTGTTGATTATGATGTTTGGGATATTATTGAAACTGGCTATAAATCTCCCACTATAACCGTTGGTGATACTGAGATTCCTAAACCTAAGGATAGGTGGGATGAAAACGATAAGAGATTAAAAACTACAAATGCTAAAGCCATGAATGCTTTGATCTGTGCTCTTGATAAGAATGAATTTAATAGAATTTCTCATTGTAAAACTGCACAGGAAATTTGGCATACCTTGGAGGTGACACACGAAGGAACTTCTCAAGTCAAGGAGTCTCGTCTAGCCCTATTCAGCAATGAATACGAGAACTTTGTGATGGAAAAAGGCGAGAGCATAATGGACATGTTTGGACGCTTTTCAACTTTGGTGTACAACGCTAGAGCACTTGGGAAGGTATTCACCGAGGTAGAGCTTGTGAGGAAGGTGCTACGAGTCTTACCGATGAACTTTGAAGCAAAAGTCACGGTAATCCAAGAATCGAAAGATCTGAGTAAACTAAGCATGGAGGAGTTGATTGGCAACTTGATGACATATGAGCTTGAGCTAAAAGCAAAGGAAGAATGCAACAACTCCGAATAAAAGAAGAAGATGATTGACTTAAAGAGCAAAGAAGAAAGCGATGAAGAAGAAGAAGATCCAATCGAACAGCTTGCAATGGCTGTCAATAATCTTAGAAAATGGTCAAGATTCAAGCCACGCCAGAAGAAAACATCTGGTAATAGGTCAAGAGAGTCTAACAATTCCGATAATGAATTGACGTGCTATAACTGCAACAAGTCTGGCCACTTTAAACAAGAATGCCCACTTCTCAAAAACAATCGAGGAAAGAAAAAGACGAAGAAGGTCTTTGCAGCGACTTGGGATGATGAAGAAGGAGAGGAAGTTTCAAATAGTAGCTCAGAGGAGGCTAACTTGTGTCTTATGGCAAAAACAGATTCAGAAGCAAGCTCAGAAGAATCTAGTGAGGCAGGTGACTATTCTTATAAAGATCTTGTTTTTATGTGTCTTGATCTTACTAAAGTAGTTGATGCACTTGAATCTAAAATTGAAAAACTTAAATCTGATAGGAGAGAACTTGCTTGTGAAAATTTTAGGTTAGAAACTGAACTTGAAAATATTCAAAACCTAGAATGTAAAAGATGTAAAATTTTAGATTCAGAATTATCAAGACTTAAGAATAGCTTTGAGAATCTTGAAAAAGAAAACTAGAGTTTTAAGGAAACCAGTGACACTAGGAAAAAGGATTTTACAAATAGACGTGCCTCACTTGTCACTGAAAACACAACACCAAAAACCAAAGTCCAAAATCTTGAGAAATCCTTGAATAACTTTTCAAGAGGAGAAAAATCATTCAACATGCTATTGGGAAGTCAAATTTTTGCTAACAAAAGAAAAGGACTAGGTTTTGGGAAAACATAAGTTGAGGATAATGCAATAAGTAAGAGTGTCTTTGATAGATGTGAAATAATTGGACATCGTGTTGAAAATTGTAGTCATAGGAACAAGAACACAAAATTTATACAAGTTTGGGTTCCTAAGAATTCTACAAACAAATTTCATGTCTATTGGAATAAGAATGAAAGGACTAAACAAGTTTGGGTTTCAAAGGGTTTATTTATTCACAATGCTTCAGCCACTAACAATCATGGACCTATAAAAACAAATGGGTCACAAAAATCTTTCATCGTGTAGGTATGGTGGCGGGCTAAGGAACAATAACAATGTTCTCTGGATTTTGGCTGTTCCAGAAACACAACGGGCAACAAAGCAAAGTTCCTTAGCCTAGTACAAAGGTGACAGAATCACAATGGGCAATCACGAGAAATTATCGTAAAGGTAAAACATATGAAGGTATATTTATTTGATCGATAAACTAAATGTGATAATCTGCACCATATTCTGAATGAAATCAGCCAATATTGAGATGTTGTAAAGATGATGTTTTTTGATTCTGACTTGTTCAACATAGTTGGCGAATTACATTTATGCCAAAATCACTATTCTTCGATTACTTCATACATATTTGTTTGGATTAAACATTGTGTTTTGGTAGATACATTTGGTCATAATTCGGCTAACTCTATATTCTCATTTTTTGATTGTTTACATGGCTTCAATTCAAATTCAAATGAATGTCATTTAAATTGTTGTTAAAATTGAGTTTGAAATTTTTGATGCACACTTCATGGCTTGGTTTATCAATTTTAGTTAGTGATATTTTGGATTGAAAGAGAAACTCTGATGCAGATTACACTGGTAATCTAGTTGATTGAAAAATTACTAGTTGAACTTGATTTATGGTGAGACATTTAGTAACTGCATCGTTTTTTTTCAAATAAAATATCTACATATTTTTTTCAAATAATTTTCATTTAGCAGAATTTTTTTTCTCATATAACCCCTTCGAGAAAATAATTGTTTGACCATATTTTCATATTAGTCATTTTTATTTGATTTTAAATGACAAATTTTGACTAATCCGACTCCCTACTAATTATCAAAAAGATAAATAGTGATTGAAAAAGTGATAAGTGTTGATATTTAACATACATTACTCAAAAGAGTATATTTTGGAAAATTTCTTTAGGAATTTAAACAAGAGTTATAAAACTTTTTGTTGGGTAAAAATTCCATGACCATTTCTATTCTATCATATTTCTATCGACCATTGTTTATCAAATCTTAAATATAGCTTGTCGATATGTGGTACTATAATCAGGGATCATTTGTTTTTCATTTCACATTTTTTTTGTAAAAATAAATAAAGTATTCACTTTCATTTAAAAGTCCTCACGGTTATGTATGGGTGAATTACTTGGATTTTTTTTGATTATGTGCTTCCATGCTCAATTAAAAGTCCTCACGGTTATGCACGTATGGAAGGCATATCAAAATTGATTGATTAAATGGACAAGTTGATTCTAATCCCATTTAAAAGTCCTCACGGTTATGCGTGATTAGAAGATACTTGAATTCATTTTTAAAATTAAATTGGAATACTACTAATCTCATTTAAAAGTCCTAACGGTTATGCATGATTAGTAGATATTCAAATTCCTGATATAAATGTACCACAAGTAGATACAACTGTTTGATTTTATATGAGAACATTATTTCCATCATTCTAAAAGTGGAATATGCGCCTAACAAGGGTAGTTATGATTTTTGTTTGATTTTTATTGAAATTTAATATTTATATTCAATTTGAGTTTAATGTTGGATTAATATTGATCACTTTATCTCTATTTTCTCTAACACTATTATTCTTTTGCTGATAACAAAAGGGGGAGAGAAAAGTTAAGATTTTGTCAAATAGAATCAAGCAAAGGTCAAATAATATTCCATTTGCATCTAGGCACATTTATATATTTCTATTTATATGCATATATGTTGGGGGAGCATCATGTCGAGAGGAAGCATTTAAATAGGGGGAGCAATTAGAGTATATCATTGATCAAATACATTTAACACGGTCAAAATCTTAAATACATGTTTGTTATCATCAAAAGGGGGAGATTGTATGAATATGCGCTTATATGTTTTTGTTTGATGATAATAAACATATATATTCATTTAAATGTATTTGGTAATGTACTATTTTGTTTTTCATAGATTAAATAAATATTTGTTAAATAAAATAGATTACACAGAATTTGAATTCAAACAGAAATTTTATTCAAACAAATATTTATTACAATCTTGAATAGTACAAATTCAAGCTCTCACTATACATATACAGTTTTGAATACATCACAATTATTTTTACATTAATAACCTCACTACATATCACTCACACTCGTATTTTGTCTTCAACTACATTCCAGTTTGAATCCAGCATCTGAGAAATTTGCAAAAATATTCACTAACGCAGTAAAACTGAAAATGAAATATTTTGTAATATAAAATAAAATATGATTTTTGAAAATATGATTTGCCTCAATTATTTGGGTTGTTCGTCATCATTCACACTTGAATTCATCACACACGAACAGTGTGACATGCACAATGTATCACTGTACATGCCACAAGGCCGTGCACATCGATATACACTTGATAATGCTACAGGGACAGGTGAGCACAGGTCAAACCCAAATGAAAAACCGGGTTCAACTCACGTGCAATATATTCAAAATCACGACACGAGCATAAGATCAAACCCGAGTTTTGAAACTGGGTTCAACACAAGGCAACATGACATGAATGCAACAAAGACCAAGCTGCAGCGTACCAGAGGTGCAGACAACTCAAATGAACACTATGCACAAAGGCATAGCAACTACAACATCAACCAAAGTCAAGGCTGCAAATGAAGACTACAGGTCTCCATATCAATCAAATGCAAAACCACATGTGCAGCAACCCAAAAGCAAGTGCAGATACAAACATACAAACAGCTCAAGTGCTCAGTGATCAAGCATACAACACAGTAGTGTACATGAATTCATGGAGACACGAAACACAAGTTCACATGTATGCAAATACCAGAGATACAAATGCAAGACAGTAACATGCAGTTTTGCAGTGATACAAATGCAACACAGTGTCAACATCAAAATACAGGCCAGAAGCTCAAGTACACCAGTGAACAAGTGTCACAGCAAATAATTTGCACACAAGCTACAAATAAGCAAAGCAACGGACTCAAGTGAATGCCAAGTGAATGCAACTACAATACAACTAAACCAACATGGCCAAGACTACAAGTACAAGGCATGTCAACAGCAATGGAATCAACATGAATGTCACAAGCATAAAAACATGTATGCACAACAAGTCCAGCTACAACAAGACATGCAAGACCAAAGTGCAACATACTTCAATAATCAAGTTCAGGTCAGACTAACCACTGCAATGATGCAAATTAACTCGAAGAATTTCCACCAAGAAAACAACATACACCAGACCAGGCCACAATAATGAAGATTACACCGAGTATGCTAAAACAAAGTCAGTGACCATTCAAACCAGTACAAACATGAAACAAAACTCGACAAGGCATAGCTATGGAAACAGTGTGGTCGACAACTGATAAAAGAAATTCATGGAATGGCAGACACACATGAACATGGTGCGAAACACAAGTAACTCAGCATTGAAGTACAGGCAGATTTGAAGAAATGACTGCAATATCAATAAACCAAATGAAATCACAATCCAAACTAAAACTCCATGCAGTAATAACCAGAATGGATGCAGATTACAAGACAGTTTGCAAGAAAATTCAAAGTGGAAGCACCACCAAAGACTCAACAGAGAATAGCAGTCAGGCACACATATGAAGCAACACAAGTGAAAATTCGACAAGTACATGAAGACTACAATACATAAGTCAGTGCAGTGATACATGGAATCAAATAAACAATTTCATGTGGAAGCATACAGAAGTCATAGAAGTCGAAATCATAGAAGTTCATGTGGAAACAGTGAATAACATGTTCGAAGTCAAAAATCAATTTAGGAAAGTTTTTGCCGTATTATTCAAGGAAAATCAAACGATTGAAAATCAAGGCCGTGAGTAACAGGTCGCAAAAATATATCAGGAAAGCCGTGCGCATCAGGAAAAACAAAATATAGGAAAGTACCAAATTGATACAAACGAAATCAAGTGTATTCGAATTCATATAAATACCAAACCCAAGTCATCATCATCGGCATCGAGTTCAATTGAAGCAAGCAATTAAACCAGCAAAGAGATTACATACCGCAACAGTGAACTCGATCAAAGGAGGAGCTACGAAAGGGCCCAAGCAACGAAAATCAGAGAATCGATCAACAGAGGAGCAATGCAAACCAGACATACGTTCATCAGAGAAGGAGCGACCAACAGAGCAAGAGAATCTAGCATTTACAGTCGCAACTTCCATATTCAAAAAACCCTAATTTCTGTAACAAAGGATCGGCCGCCATTTTTGCAATTGAAGATGGAAAAGGAACGGCTAGGGAATAAAGCAATTGGGCTGGCCTTGTTTGTTTAAAGGGGATCTAGCTTATTTTATTTCAAATAGGGTTTTTGGGTTTAACCGTTTTTTTATTTGTTGTTTTTTCTTCTTCGAGTCAAAGAATTGGTAAATCACCACCTAGGTTGTAGGTAGTGTTAGATTGTCTAGTTAGAATTAGTTCAGTGAGCAGGGTGTGCGAGTTTGCAAAACTCTATAGGCGGGAGCAGAGTTTGCGAAACTCTATAGGCGGAGCAGGGTGTGTGAGCCTAATAGAGTGTTTGTGAGCGGGAGCAAGGGTTTGCGAGTCTAGTAGAGTGTTTGTAAGAGGGATACTGTTTAATTCTAATAGAAATCTGGGAATGCAGCAGTAGGCAGGGGTTGCCGAAGCTGGGTAAATTTTGTGTATGATTTACTTTTCAGCATATTTATTTCTGTAGTTTGTTTCTGTGTTTAATTCGAGAAAATTTGCTATAACCCTATTCACCCCCCCTCTAGGGTTAATCTAGATCCTACAATTCATAATTAGGATTATCTATCCTTATTTATCTATTTAACATTTCCCATTAAGACGATCTGTCTCAAACTATCTGTTAATTATCTTCCTTCTGGACGGTTTGTCCCTAACTTAATAATCTCCTAGGTTCTCCGAGCCTAATGGTTTTCTTGCCTTACCAATAACCTATCTGCATATAACATATATTACTTTCGGTGTGTAATCATAGTTTTAGTCTACCTGTGGCCAAGCCCCATACACTGGAATTTTGGACAACAATCAGCTGGGGCTATATGCTAATGTATAGGGCACGACCCCATACTTTCCCATCTAGTTTTCTAATATCCGAGTCATTTATATTTAAGGATCCCTCTCCATAATTTTCCTTAAAAACAATTTCAAAATGATTTAAGCCTTTAAATCAAACTTCGAAAAAGGAAAAGAAATAAATCTTTATACTTAACTAAAATCAAATTACCATGTTAGATATATATCCTTCACTCAAAACTTAGTTGATGAAAACACTTTACCATTTGAAAGAACCTCTTTCCAAACTTTGAAATTACTTCCTTCAAAATCAATGTTCAAACCTTTCGAAAACATCTCTAAAACATTTCGAACTCAATCAAAGAAAACCTTTCGAAAGCCTTAAACTTTAGACATCCATTTTTAAAAATCACTTTAAGTCATTGCCTTAGAAAACCTCCGGAAAACCTTCCTTCAAAAACCTTTTGAAAACATTTGATAAACCTTTCAAAACTGATCCAGGAATAAACCCTTTGAATGCTTAAAAGCATTTAAAACACAAACCTTTCGAAGGTATCCTGGGTTCAACTTAGAACAATCTGGAAACTTATCTTTTAAAACCTTTCATCCTTGTTAAAGAACCCTTTCGGAAGCCTTGGGTTATACTTTAGAAAACAAATGCAACATCTAAGTCGAAAGCTTCGCTCCGAAAGCATTGAAGAAACGAATAATTTTAAAAATAGATAAAACTTTCGAAACAGATCCAGGAATAAACCCTTTGAATGTTTAAAACCTTTATAAAACAGTGGAAACCCTTCTTCTTGCTGGAAGGTTTCAAAACAAAGTAAAGCCAGTAGCAGCTACAACCTATCGACCATGTCAAAAGGTTTTAAAGATTTTCTTTAATTAACTTGACTTGGTTAGAAGTGACCAAATCGAAAGCTTTAATTCGAAAGCAAAGCAGGTGAGAGCTTTTTATTTATAGAACAATTATATTCCAACCTTTTAGGCCATCAACCTTTCGACTTAGAACCTTTCAGCTATATGCAATTCATTACACACCAATTACATGATACCTTGTGCATTGAACTTTTACCTTATCAAAAGCTAATCTTTCGACTGATATGAAAGGTCTGGGTGGAAAGTATACTGTCGTATAGGTTGAAAAATGGAAAAAAGGGTGACTTTTGTTTTTAAACTTAAGGAGGAAACTTTTCAACTAACCTGCCTTTGTTTATCACATTTTCATTGGTCAACAAAATATTTTTCAGAATTTTGTTGCCACAATTTTCAAAATTTATAAAACAATTTATTTTGCAAAATACCTCTTCTTCTTTATAAGTATATAAAATATTTATGTCACATACCTTAAATAATTTTATATATCCCTCAAATGACTTAGGAAAATTCTAGAAAAATCCTAGAAAATATATTTAATATATTGCCTAACATATTAAAATCTCAAACCCAAACAATTATTATTTCAGTAGAAAATAATTTAAAACCTAATAAACAATTTTCTTTATTCAAAGATTCACATAAAATCCATAATAAATTAAAAAAATATGAAAATAAAAACCCATCTCTAAAATATTATTCCATACCTATATTTTAATTTCCAAAGTATTCGAATGTCATTAAATAGGGTTTTCATGCTAAACATGAATAAAACATGAATAAAATTTATAATTTCACCAACTATAAACATATATATCTTAAAACATCAAACATGGCAATATTATAGCAAAAACATTTTGGATCTAACCATAAAACCAAAAAAATAATATTAGGGATGTGGTAATAGTTACCTTAGCTTTAGAGATTATAGATGATATTTTTGAGTGTTGAATTAGTTGATTTCTTCTTTCCTTTTGAATCTTAGATTTCTTCTTCTGTTGAGAATGAGAAATGGTGACCGGCCTTAGAAATTTTTGTTTTAAATGAAACGAGAATAATGAACGTGAGTTACCCTTCTCTTAAGAGTTTAGGGTATAAGGTTTTGTTATTTCCCAAAATACCCTTCTCATTTCCTAACACCTTACTTAGTGTTATTTCATTTTATTTAACCCCTTTTTATATGACACGGCTACCCCTAGCTAATCTAATCTCCATCTATTAATCTTTACATTATTTATTTAATTTAACTAATTAAATGTCTTAAATAAAGTTATAAAATATATAGGGTGTTACAAGACCGAAGGGTAATACGAGTAAAAAATTCAAAGCTAAAGATTCAAAATCAATACACTCCACAAAGCGCAATCCATCCGCTTTTGAATATGCTAAGTCATTGGACGATCAACAACCTCAAACGAGTGTTGTGGTGAATAAATTGGCTCCGAAAAGGAAGGAAACATCAAAGAACGTAACAATTGATAAATGCAAAATGTAGGTGTATGACATACCGAAATTGATGCATCCTTATATTGTCGAAGTTGTCGATGTAGAAGCAGACGGAAATTGTGGATTTAGAAGCATGGCCAGGTAAGTCAGTGCTCTAGAAGGCAATTTTATTGAAACCAGAAAGATGATTTTATTAGATTTAGAGACGTACTGGAATGTATATCATAGGTGTTTAGATGAGGAAATTTTTATTGAAATAAATTTTCATTTAGATCATTTTCAAATTAATTGTGGATGGGATTATTGGATGGCAATGCCTGAAATGGGATAAATGATTGCCAACACATTTAACTCAATTGTCATGCATCCTTCGAAGCGTTGATGTCTCACATTAATATCTCATCAAAAAAGTCATCCAATTACATCTTCTTCGATGTTCATTGTTGTAGCTTTTCTAATGGAACATCACTTTGTTACTTTGCGGCTACACAAAAATGCACCGATCCTACCAATAGCATCAGTTTGGACTCGATTTGTCAATGAAGCTACTCTCAAGTGGTCCAATGTATGTGTCGAGGAATGTACCATATTCTCCAATCTTGTCAAAAGGTATAACAACAATGGATTATTCGATGAGTTTATCTTGAATGTTTTCTTATGTTGGGTTTGAAATCATTTTGTAATGGAAATCATTCTGTAATAAAAAGTGTTTATGTAATGAAAGTTTATGCTTATCATGCTTATATGTGTACGTAATGAAAATCATTTTGTTCATTGCATTTTTCTATATTATGTAGGTTGCTATTTGATTCTTGCTTATATTTTTTTAATTTTTTTTACTTCGTTTGGCAATGTACAACTGATCTAACATAGAGAAAATTGTAAAATAACTATTGTCCAATCGTTGAATGCCTAATTGTAATATAGTGATCTATTCTTAACAACCGATCAACACAACCAGAAACTTTGATTTTTGGCACCAAAATTTTAATTAGTCAAGTACTACCGACCGATTGTACAATGTCGATTTTATTAACAAGCCCACTACTCTTAACAACTGATCAACGCAACCAAAAGCTTGATTTTTGGCATCAACATTTGATTGGCCCAGGACTATTGTTCGGTCTTATAATACCAATTATATTCACACACTCACTACTTTGAACAATCGATCAACAAAAACAGAAGCTTGATTTTTAGCACCAACATGTGATCTGTCTAGGACTACCATTCAGTCTTATAATGCCGATTATATTAACACAATCATTCCTTTGAACTACCGATCAACATAACCAAAAACAAGGGTTTTGGCACTACCAAATTCATTGGTCTGGTACTGCCGAATGGTGGTTTGCCCCCGTGCTTTTCATGTAACTCTCCAATGATGTAGCACCATATGGTGGTTATGTGACGTTGGACGCTCTGTCTGATCAGATTTGAATTGCCGATCAAAGTAACAAAAATGAAAAATATATAAGTAAATAAGGTATACAAATATAAGCCTAAACCAATCATAGACGTCGACAAATATTACCATATATATATACATATGAAACTATCTAAGCACCCTATTTGGATAATACATAAACAACGTATATAACAACAAATATAATCATAATGTACAATACATAAGCAATACATAATGCACAAACCAACATGCACAATACATAAACAACATATATAATCATAATGCACAATACATAAACAACATATATAGCAACATGCACAATATCATTTCCACACATATCATCATCCACAACAAAATAAACCAAAGTTAGCATACAACTTCCACACCGTACCAAGCATCCATACACAACATCGCTTCCCAAAATAATACTCAACATAGTTCGTTACAGTAAATTATTTCCATAAAAAACCAGTACAGCACATCAAAAACCCTTACTCATTTGAATATTTCTTCCATTTCCTCGGATCATGTTTTTCCCTCAAACGTGGCTCCACAATCGAGTCGCATTCTGGATCTTTTAAAGCCAAAGCCAAATAGCGATGTGCTTTAACATCTTTATCCCGAAGAACGACAACATCATCATCAACATCAGTACCATCTATATTTTTTGCTCAATAACTCCATAACCCTCCTCATCGCATGCATCTACATCAAATATTTGAATAAGATTGAATTTTTAATTTAAATACTATATGTGAATATAATGAACTTATTTTGAGATATTTACATGCAAAATCCTTAGCTTCCAAATTTTTAGTTATTTTATCTCTATACTTAATATGCAGACTCTAGACAATTAAATGAGAAATGCGAGTAAACCAACTAATGTAGTCTGGTGTGGAATCCCAAGCATTTATAACGGGAATCAAATGAGAATCAACGTGTAGCGCATGATCTTGCCAACTTTGAGTGTATCAATGTCCATTATCATGCCAGACTTTATACTGATTTTAATGTGCACCTCTACTACATATAATATGCATCATTAGAGCTTTTAGTATGCACTGAACCTTTCCAAACTGTCTAAGCACCCTATATGGATAATATGGTTCAGCTATGTCGAAGTAAAGGAAAATACCATTGTAAAAAACTATTCTTCAATCTGATTATATTGTCGTTTCTCCTTGTATGGATCCTAACAAACTTGTATATACAAACCCACACAAAACAATGTTTGAATAATAATTTAATATGTTAATAGGAATTAAATTATTTGCAAATACTTGCATCCTCTGCTCGCAAATTATCTAACTATTCCTTTATGTGAATAATGTAATTAACATGATCTCCTTTGATTTTGACATTCTTCCATTTATTCAATAAGGGGCCACCAACGCTATATGAAGCTCTTTTAGCTGAAGTCTGCAACATGGGGAAATGATCGTATATCCAAGCCTACAACATAAACAATATAATATGTCCGTGCCTATGTGTGTATAATTTTTTAAGCACTTAGGAATTTTTTTTGTATATATTAAGTAGAAAAGTTACCATCAAGAGGGACAAACAACCACTTATTTTGCTTTACACACTCTCTTAAAGCCAACCTAAGATATCGATATAAGTAAGATAATATAGCCATTCCTCACGCTTTCTCATTTAAAATGCTTATGTAAATTAGGAAGTTGAAATAATATATTGATGCCTTTGTTCCCGATTTATCTAAAAAAAATAGTACATCCTAATTTATACAAAAGATAAGCTCGAGCCACTCTACGATAGTCAACTTAAGTAGCTCCCTCCATCGAAGCTTTTCCTCGATAATTCTCCTTAATCTAATGCATTCGTATCCCATACACCCTGGTTATTTCTTCCTTCACTTTCTGGTCTTCTATACCAAAGTGCTACACTACTAAGTTAATAGCATCACTAGCCTTAATACTCGACCTCTGTATTCTTCATAAATGCAATAACGGAACACTAAGAATTTTGCTTACATCTTCTAAATTTATAGTCATCTCCCTAAATGCCGAATGAAATGTGTTTTTCTATAGATGCTATCTTTCAACAAATGCAGTTATGGTTGGTACATCCATGAACTGATAAGAATCGATGATTTTATTATAGAGTCTCGAATTTTTCACTCTCTCCATAACTTGCTCCGGTTCATCTTCTAACTTCCATTCTTTTAACTTATACCAATAAGATACACATCGCAGTGGCCCCGCTCTTGAACTGCATTTAGCATTTCCCAAATTTTCTTCGCTATGTGATGTTCAATGCATTTTAGCACTTTATTTCTTGACTTCCGTTACCAACATCTACAACATCAAACCACAAGGTGACAAAGGAGAATCTACTTCTACGTTTCCCACTTCAACAACTTCGACATCAACCTAAACATCTAGAGTGTCCACTTCAAAATCTTTAATGCTTCGGTCAAAATCATCATCCTTTGAATCCATGGAAGATTAAGCATCACGCTCATCTTGGATATGCAATGTTTCGATAACAATTTTTTCTACAGCCTTACGCTTCTGTAATTCACACCAATGAAAAGTTGTCATAGGTTGCTGACCACCTCCTACAAATAAAACAAATACATTAAATTATTGATCACAAATCCTATAGTGTCAAAAACCCTATATTATTGATCAAAAATTCTTATGCACCATTAATCATCGAATTATTCATCATAATCCAGTATCAAAAATCCTATACTCTAAAAAATTTGGAAGAAATTTTGGATGAATAATGGTGCAATTGTGGTGATTAGCATATGAAATTTTTTTAACATTAATTACCAAAATCTATGGTAAAAAAAATCTTATATCAATAATCCCAATTCACATGTGAAAAATCCTACATCAACAACTTCTCAAAAATCATATATCAAAAAATCCTATAGCTTCTTAAGCTCAACCTATTTTCCCCTACATTAATCACCAAATTATCATGTGAATAAAATTATTTCAAACCTTATTTATTCATCATAATTGATAATCTCAAATTACAAGACTTCTCAAATTTCCAAGACATCAAAATCCACCACAAGCATACCATTATTTAACAAATTCAAATATGAAAAAAAAATACCTGTTGTTTCAAAAGTTGTAGCTTGCTTCTTTGAATTCTTTGTCATGGGGTTTTTCTTTTTTGAAGCCATATATGAAGTCAATAAGCAAAGAGGGATGCAGGGAGAAGTTTGGATTATAGAGAGGCTAATGGAGTATAGAGCAGCGGAGCAAGGAGGGGCTAAGCAATGAGCAAGGAGGGGCGGAGCAAGGAGGGGAGTTCGATCGGCAGTTAGGTTTTTAGTGAAGCGAGTTCAATCAGGGTTTTAGTAAAGGAGAATAAAATAGAACGAAGTGTGGTAGTATAAAATATTATTAGGGTAATATGTAGTGGGTAATGATAGTAAACCGGGTAAAATGAAGACTAGGTAGGTTGCTGTAATAACTCGCCTTTGTGATCCTCAGATGTTGAAACTAATATATCCACAGTATTCACATGCTTAACATCCAAGTATCAAAAAGCTAGATTATTGGGGTAAAAGAAAAAGAAAAGGCAAAAAAAATCTCACAACATGATGAGTAATATATAATATTCCAATGATCTTTACAAAAAATAGAAAACTTAACGTCAGTATACATACATAAAATCAGGGTAACCAACCTATCATCAGTCTAGAAAGTAATAACAGCCTGTCCTTACATTTGTTGATAAATATAAACAAGAAACAAATAAGGAAAGATAAAGAAAATATGGGAGTATGCTTTTGAGGCATCCAGCTCATCTTCTGCAGCTCCAAGTGTTCAGCTAAATCTGGAAAATATGCTCGGGCTGACCTGAGCATTATAAGAAAATTAATGCCCGGATCAGTCTGCAAAAACTTGCATAAGGAACACACATCATATGGATTTTAACAGTTATTAAACCTTTCAAAAAATAAAGGTATCTCATAAGAACACGCTGCACATAAACACGGATGGGTTTTTACCTTGCGATAACCAAACCACTTTTTATTTAAAATTCAATGATATTATACTAATGTCTAGAGGGAAAAATAAATATACAAAATAACTAAAAAGATTGCATCTCACATATCAACATAATTGGGCACAACTAAGTTCGTAAAGGAACTCATTGGAGATTGGATTTTCATCAATAAAAAGCTACTGGGGTATCGCTTGCCATAGTATACCTCAAGAAAAATGTGTCGAGGGCCTCATTTGGACCCCCTTTCAACACAGAATCGACTGTCCATTTAACATGACAGACTGGATTACATCATTCCTTCGGACCAAGGCTGAAAACAATATGCACCATCCATGGCCCCACTTTCATGCACATACCAAATCCATAAATATCGATTTAGATCAAGGAATGATTGCTTCTAATGGTAGCGATTTGCGTATCTTTGTCGCATATCCCCTGTTTTATTCATTACCAGGTTGTGAGGCTTGTGAGGTCACGATTATTCCTCTCTTAGCAATTTCCACTTGTAATGCTAACACTGCCTTCCAGGCACAATGCAATTCCAGCATTCGTCCATAAAAGTTGTTCAGAATATGAAAAAACGAAGGCACTACTTCTACCACATTCATTTTGGAATCACCCTCAGGATTAGTGGCAAGCAGCCCTTGCACTTTAGAAAGCTCTGTCTTCGATTCCATCATCTTTAAGATGTCTTAAATATAACGCTTGAGTTGGTTCGAAGTGGTTTTAGATAATTCATACTTATCCGATCTTGATCTCTTTAAATCAACATTCGATAGTTTTCGATAAACTCAATTCTGGTTCTTTCAGAATTGAGTTTACAATACATAAGAACGCAGATCACCTCCTAACCATTTAAGTGGACGAATTTCTTTAGTATTTGTCATAGGAAAACAAAACGAGTTTTATATGCATAGTATATCATCATCGAAGATGAGTATGCCATATTACCCACATGTTACTTCTAGATATTTCCAGAGGAATAATTTTGGCTAAGATTCGATGGTCGGTTATTTAACTATCAAATAATCAATAATGATTCATAGATTTAATAACATATGAGATCCATTAAACCTCTAGGAATAAATCTTTCAATTATCAAAATCACTTTCAATTATTTGATTCAAAATACCTTCCAAAAGATATATTCACAAACCCTTTGTACTTTTTCAATATGCAGAAAATATTCATATACTTATCTCACTAGTATAAGTATATTACAAACCATTATATTTTAAGCACTTAGAAAATATCCACATACTTATCTCAACAGTATAATTACATCAATAAAACTTGAGGAAGATTTTTGCTTTTCCAAAATCATATTTAAATGGGACAAAAAAATAAGTTATTTAAAATATTTTTTTACTATAAACCAAAACCACTATCTTTCGGTCTTAAGCATGAAAAGAATATTTCCATACCAACAAAATTAAGAAGGATTAATTATCTGTAACGATCCCGGTTTTGAATCAAATTTAATTTGATAATTAACTTAATTTTTGAAATTAAATTGTGAAATTTATTGGTAAATTAATTTGAGTTTCTCCAAAAAACAAATAAAACATGTGTTTTGTTAGAAGATTGAATATAGAATTTGAAATTCAATAACAAATTGTTGAAAATAAATTGGATTTAAAACTCTACATTTTTAAATTAATAAAAGTTGTTTTCTAAAATTTTAATGTATATTGGTTTGGAAGTTATACTTTAAATTCAAATTTTAAAAGATATTTGAAAGATTTTATTTTGAAATAAATAATTTTAAAAAGTAGTTTAAAGTTAAATTATAAAGACTTATATGTGTGTGTGTGTGTGTGTGTGTGTTTGTTTATTTAGTATAATTAGATTCCAAACTCATTTTCTTATAAAGTTGTAAATTTATGAAATGAGACTTGATTAAAAGGTTTAAAATTCTTTTCTCTTATATACTTAAAAAAAGTATAGTTAATAAAGGCAATTGTAAACATATTACATAATTGATAAAAACTTAAACCTATGTGAATATAAAAATGACAAGGGTTTAAAACATAGTTTAGTAAACAAGGGATTAAACATAATATTTATAATTTTTTAACAAGTGTAAAAACATAAAAATAAGTAATTATAAAAGTGTTAGCATAACACGAATTGGGCAATACAAGTGGCAATTTTTTTTTCTTTTTGAATTTATTAAATAAATAAACATTAAGATGAAGAAGAAACAGGCTGCTTATTTTTTTCAAAAGTTTCTTTCAGTTTTAAACTTCACAAGCCTGTCAACCAAAAGAAAAAAACAAAACAGTGCAACATTTTTCAATCCATATTTGCAAATCTAAAAGATAACCAGAAATCATTCAAAACCAGATTCAGAAACAAAGAAAACGAACAACTTCAAAGGTTCAAAGAAAAATCAACCTGATTTAAGCCTGGAAGCAAAGCAAAGTTTCAAGCCTGAAACAAAACAAGATCAAAGCTAAAGCAAGATTCATTTCCAGTTTCAAAAATCATGCAGCAAATTCAAAGTTGCAAGTTCAATCTGAAAAAAAGAACAAGCAAGATAATCAAGCCTGAAACAATGCAAGCAAACAAGCTTCAGCTTTTAAATCAGGATCAAAATTCAGTTTTTAAAATCAATTCCAGACTTTTGTCCTCTGTCTTCATCAAATAAAGTGAGCAAACTCTTAAACCCACTTATACTTTGGTTTTTCATGTGATTAGTATTGAATGTTGATTGTGGAATGTGCTTGCATGGATGTAAACATGCCTGTATGTGTGTATATAGGTGACTGTGTGCACAGACACCTCTCTGTTCTCAAAGTTACAGTTTTTAAAGAACCAAATCCAAGAAAAAAAATTCATATCCCTTCGTATAACAAAAATTTGATTATAAAGTCTGAATGAAAGTTGTTTATAATGTTATAATTTAAATTTTAGAAATGGTTCCAAGAAGATATATTTAGAAAATATTTTGAAATTCAAATATCACAGTGATGAACAATAATTATCAGAAATTCAAATTATTTATTTTCGAGTTTTGATTAGATAAGCTATTTTGAATTGGTAAATGATGATTGTTGGTCAGAAAATTTAGATTTTTAAGAGTATGGGTTGTGAGGATCTGTGAGTTCATCAGAGTTGCTATTTTTTTCAATTTTCGACAATTCACGACGAAGTGTTCATCGAAGCCAAAGCTGAAGGTGGCCGGAGATTCAGGGATCACTGGAAAAATGCAACTTGAATTTATTATTGATCGTGGCAACTCAGCGACGACGAACTAGGGTTCGACTACCCCTTTGTGTCGAGCAGGTTTGTGTAATTACAGTTTCGAAGTTGAGGCGATTTAGGTGATCGGTCTAGGGGAGATTGGAGTGTTGACGTGTATTGCATCTCTAGGGGGAGCAACGTGGAATCCGGTGATCGGAATTGCCATCGGCAAGGTGGTTTTGTGGTATGTGTTGTTTCCAGGAAGGGGGTGATGACTCGTTTTCGAATTCTCTGATGATCTCGTGTCGATGGGTGGTCTGGTGGTTTGAGATGGTCGTAGATGACATGTCAAGGGTATTGGCAATGGTCGGAGGTTGCCAAATCAATCGTGCACGCGCACGAGCTACCGTTAGTATCTGATGTTGCCATTTATTAATGAGCTCGGGGAAGAAGAGGAGCGTCTCGAAGTCGTTCTCGTGTATGGGCTCGGGGTTTTGTTCATTTGGCTCGGGGAGGTTTAGTTTATCCTCGGGTCAGTTTGTTTATAACTAGTAAAAAACTTTTTAAGTGAATTTTTACCAGTTTTTTGAAATAAAAGAATCAGCGGGTTTTGAAGTTTAAAACTCAATCAGGTTCAACCACCTATTTAATTAACCAACTGTCTAATGTTTATTTCAGTTGAAATTTATCAAAGGTTTCAAAGTAAAATTATTTTGAATTTAAAGTATTTCAATATACATAATCTTTATTTATTTAAGATAATTAAGAATTTAATTAACATAAAGTATTTTCAATTTATTATTTAACTTAAAGGTCTTAAGTCAATAATGATTCATTTCCAAAAGTTATTAAAAAAGATATTAAATGATTTTGTATGATAATAATTCCAAGTATTTATCTTAATTTAATAAGATTTAAAGAACATAATTAAGTAATTGAGTAATTAAATCAAAGCTAATTACTTTGTGTAATTGATTTAGAAGTTAATTTCTTGGTATAATTAAAGATAATTAATTACTTAAAGAGTAATTACTTAATAAAGGTTAATTAATTATTAATTTATGAAAGTGATTGAGGAAAATCTGTAACGACCCAGAATTTCTGTCATTTAAAATTCGTATATTTAATTGATTTTAAATACTAATAAGTAAAATTTGTAAGTCGAATAAATTTTTATTTCGAATATAGTGATTTAATTGAATAATTAAATCGATAGTTTAATATGTGAAATTACAGAAATAATTGGAAATTGGGTTTAAAATGATTAAATTTGATTTATAAAGTTGTATTAAATCATATTGGAGTTAGAATGATGTTATCGAACTTTTAAAATTGAATTAAAAGTTAATTTGTGGAAATTGAATATTTTAATATTTAAGTGACGAGTTAAAATAGCCATTTTTCAAACAGTCTCAGATTTGGACGAAACCAGTTTCATCGGATCCGTAATGATAAATTATTGTATGGTTTCAAATTTCGTGTCAATAGGACTTACGGTTTGTCCGGGGCAAGCTAAATCGCGTAGAAATCGATTCGAGTGAATTTTTAAATTTAAATAGTCGATTTGAAATCGTATCTTTTAAATTTGATCGCATTGGCTCCCGATATATATTCAATTACGTTCGGAATAGGGGTAAAGCATTATAAACGCCAGGCGGCACGCTTCGTTTGGAGTTCGGAAAAATTTCGGGTGAATAGTGTCGCGTAATTTTTTATAAAAGGCCACCATTTCTTGCAATTTGCAAAAACCCTAGGGCTAAAAGCTTCAGCCGCCACCCTTTCTATCAATGGCTAAAATTAGCTTATCTTCCTCCCTCATTTTCTTTAAATCCATCAACATTACGACAAACTTCCTAAACAAAAATTGTAGAGCTTGACATGATCTATAATGTCAACGGTCGAGATTTGAAACGAAGCATCATGGAGCCCTAAAATCAGCCGCGTTCGTGGCTGTATCGTGCACGATTTCCGAGCGCCACCTAGGGCCGAGCTCGAGGTGCTCATAGGCGAGAGTAGAGGCGATCGAGTGCTGTTGAATGGCACTAGCTGATCGTTGTGAAGGTGCTCGAATAGGTCGCGTCATCTAGGGTTTGGGGGCGGCTCGAATAAGTTCCTACATTCGGAAATCACAATGAGGAAGAAAGGGAGGCGAGTGGCCGAGATGTAAGCAATGGAAACGAACGGTCAAGATGGTGTAGGGTTTGAAATTAAAAATATAAGTTGTAAATTATTTATATTAAATCGTTCAAACTTTGAAATGCTATAACTTTGTCATACGAGTTCGGAAACGTACGAAACAAATTGCGTTGGGTTCGTATTCACGAACACTACGCGATGGAGCTGGATTGGAATTGATTGGAGCTAGTGAAAATTTTAGGTAAAATTAAACGCGCGTTTAATTTTATTCAAAATAAAACGCTGAAACTGTTAGTTGAAACAAGGTGAGAACTTCTCACTCAATCGAATTGTGTTTCGATTTAAATTTTAAATAGTTAGATTTAAAATTGATTGATTGTGTGATTGGATGATAAATTGTTATCTATTGTATTGAAATAGACCATATGCGTCGTATATTAAGCGGATGTTATTTATTGAAAACATATACTGCGATATTCTATCTTGATTGGAATTGGTATTATATATGTACTTGGAGTTGATTTTCCCGCATTATATAGCGGATGAGACCCTATTGCGCCGCATAATAGCGGATAATATTTTATAGATCCCATATACCGCGATATTTCGTATTGGAACAGGATTGATATTGTGCTAACGTCTGTGGATGCAGGGTAACAGGTTGGAGGGATCCAACTGGATTCCTCAATGGTATTGATTTATTTACAGATATTGTGATATATTCTATTATCATATGATATATGATGTTTTGGATGCCGAGATTGTTATATTTAGTGTTGTTGTAGCATTGGCCCTATTTTGGAAAATTTAAAAGGGTTTTTTTGAGTAACGATTTTGAATTTAAAAGGATTTTTAACGTGAAAACTTGAAAGTATACATTTTATTGAATTTTGGAATTGATTCATTTTAAATAAATAAACATTATAATTTTTATGTTATAAAAATTATGATTTTTGAGAAATATAGTTGAAAATTGATTGTTGAAATATGGAGTTAATGAATTTTATAAAATAGTTTAAATTGAGATTTTTTTGAATTATTATAAACGGCACTTATAAAAACTCGTTTTATAATTCCAATATTTTTAATTTATAAAATTGATATTTTATAAATTAAAAATATTGGAATTATAAAACGAGTTTTTATAAGTGTTAAAATGAAGTATAAATGGATTTCATAAGTGAATGAAATTTATAGATTTATAAATTGTGAAGTTATAAAATGATTAGATTTTGTAAAATAAAAGATTTATAAGTAATTTACTTATAAATGGGATTTTGGCATTTAAATGAGATTTAAATAGAATTTGTAAATAAAGAATTATAAGTAATTTACTTATAATTTGGATTTCGGCGTGTCGATGAGATATGGATAGAATTTGTTAATAAAGTGATTTTATAAGTTGAAGTTTTTATAAAATATCAAAGGAATTTATAAACATTGTTTTATAAATCCGAAAACGACTTATTTTGATAAGTTAATTATTTAGCTTATTTAAAGGAGATATGTCCACAATTTTGGACAGTGGATAATCCTTTAAATTAAAATGTGTAGAAATGTTGAATTTGGTTAATGAAGTATATTCATGATTTTGAACAGTGAATGATATATTAAAGAAACATTTTAGGAAGTGTTCCTTTAAATGGAATTAAAATGATTTAAAGTTGTTTTAAAATGCGTTAAGGATCGAAACCATAGATTTCAACATACATTGTTGAAATAGACATTTTCGAGAAATAAGGAAAAGATGGACTATAACACCGCTGTTATAGTAAATGATTTTCGAAAGGAAATGTTTTTTTTTTGTATAGTATTGAGATTTATATATCTATCTTAATTCGAATCCCTATAGTAGTGATTTTGAGTTGTCGTAACGATGTTTTATGCAACATTCGTTTTGACTCAAATAAATGTGTTTAAGGGAACGTTTTCCTTAAAAGAATAAAATATACTTAGTCGTGTTTTAAGTATATTGAATATTTTCTAAGTATTGAGAATAAATAGATTTGTGAATTACTTATTGTTAAATAAGTATTTGGAAATGTTTTTCCAATATGAAGTGAAATGTTTTGAGATTATGTCTTCTAAAGATAAAATTGAAGTGAATATTTGGCAAGTTATTTAATTTATGGAAGATTAATAAAAAGGGCCTAGTGATTGTTATGGTGTTGGATATTTGTTTGTTGGCCTTGATAGTTAAATAACCGACTATCAATATTTACCTTTAAATGGATATTTGTTGTGATTGCTTGAATTTGAATCCTACACTTATTTTGAAATAAGCGCTCGTTATTCGGTTTAGCCGGGACAGGACCTTTGTGTCATAAATCCCATTCTGAATAGTGATATGTCTTAATGGATAGCATTTGAAGACCGGTGTTGAAGACCGGATATTTTCAAAAACGGAAGGATTACCGTCGAATGTTTCTGCATCAGCTGATCTTCGATATAGAAATTTTATCACCCTTTGTGATGGGAAGTCCGGTCGTGATTAGTGAATATCTGAATTGCAAGGACTTCTTTGGAAGTGCCTTCTGTTCTGTTCGATCCTGGAACGGGCATGTATGGATGTGTGTTTGACGTTACAATTTGAGATGTAAAGCTGGTTTCTATCAAATACATTTCTGTTGGTGGCGGAGAATTTATTCTCTTAGCTTAACACCCTTCTCTGATGTAACGACCCAACTTTCCACTCCTGGAAAATCGCATCATCTTTAAGAAAGAAAGGGATAGAAAAGAGAAAAGAAAGAAGAGAAGAAAGAAACAGCATCAGAATCTAACACAGCGGAATAAATTATATTAATAACATTACATTACATAGTTTACATCCAATATAAGAGATACACAGCATAATCAACTCATACTAGACAGTTATAAATACCTGTCTAGTTATACAACTCAATCACAATACAGAAACACTCAGAGATACCAACATAGCGGAAAACTCATCGAATCCCAGTTATCCAAACTGGCAATCCAATCATGTAGATCAATCACTTATTCTCCTAGATCACAGAAAAGATCCAAAACACTCCAGAGCTAACTTCTCAGACTTACCCAAACTTAAAGCTCACTTTTGATCAGAGAAATCTTATCCAAAATTAAATCTCCGACTTCAGAGTCCAAATCCCTCCGCCTCTTATCCACAAAAACTCTTCAGACAATCCTGGCTGTCTATAGCCTAACTTATCAACTCAACCTTCGCTGATGCTTCTAGAAACAACTAGACCAATCAACTCAACAAAATGATCTCCTCAAGATCAACCAAAACCAAGAACTCAACCTCTACTCCTCACATTAGAAGACAACAACTTCTTCTCCTGAGCGGGAAAAGAAAAGCAGATACACTTCCAAACTGCTTCCGCTGCTCAACTCTGATCCGAAGTAGAAGAGAAGGCTGAAGAAGAACACAAGCACAAACTGGACAACACACCCTAGAGATATGGTTCAACAAATCCATAAGAATCATTCAGGAGTTCCTCCAAAACTCCGAGCTGCTACACCAACTCAATCTCAATATGTAAACCAAACTCTGACTTCCTGAAGATATTCAGAAAAATTCAGATAACCCAAGGGAACACTCAAACAATCGCAAGTCACTTTTGTGATCCACCAAAACAAATCCAAGGAAAACTGTCCTCCCTTAACCAAATAGAACTGCTTATACTTAAATAGCCAACCCATCAAAGAAACGGGTCCACTTAACTGCTTCTGAACTCCATTTCAAAAAAAACTGCTAAGCCAAAAGATCTCTCGCCAACACTAAGAACACCCCAAACTACACTGCTGCCACAGATGCCAAAGAATTCCAAAACAAAGCTCTCCGAGAAACTCAGACTTTAAAGAAAACAGAGACTCAAGCTGACCACAGCTACACTACTGAAGCAGACTCACTTCCTTAACTTGTTTCAAAGAAAACATCTTCGGGAACATCCATAGTCACTGCATTTCATCACGCAACTACTACTTCCTGATGTATCCAATATACCATCACTTGCTTCTGCTCAATCAATAGATCCAAATTCTACTCGTCTACTTCAGAAATGAACTCCGAACCTTAACAGGTTTCCTTCAGAGCTCAATGAAGTTCTTCATCACTACAAAACCCACTCGAGACGGTATTAGGTCTACAGTCTCGACAAAACACCTTCAACCTCAAACATTCAAACTCCAACTAATGGTAGTAATCGTGTTACACACAATACTACCCCATCTACCTTTATAACTTATATTGGATAACCTGAACATGTAACCCAACAGATAGGTAGAAATAAATAAATAAATATATATATATATATATATATATATTTATATATATTAAAAATTACAAGTACGCTCTCTCAAGAAAGACACCACTACAGAGCCTAGGTATTCACTCAACCTAATGCTCTGATACCACAATGTAACGACCCAACTTTCCACTCCCGGAAAATCGCATCATCTTTAAGAAAGAAAGGGATAGAAAGGAGAAAAGAAAGAAGAGAAGAAATAAACAACATCAGAATCTAACACAGCGGAACGAATAAATTATATTAATAACATAACATTACATAGTTTACATCCAATATCAGAGATACACAGCATAATCAACTCATACTAGACAGTTATAAATACCTGTCTGGTTATACAACTCAATCACAATACAGAAACACTCAGAGATACTAACACAGCGGAAAACTATATAACTATACGCAGAAGCCTCCTGCTCCATTGCTCCTCCACAATTCGTCAAAGCTAACCTGAATCCTAACCTGAATTCCCTTGGCTACTCGTAAAAATTTGAGTACCTAAGAGTTAAAGAAAAACAGAAATAACTCCGGGTCAGACATGGGTCTGGTGTGAGTAACAGGTTAAAGTTGCTTAATTTTCAAAAACCTTTGGAAAGAAAAGGTATCACGTAAGACTTCCTACACATAAACATGGAAAAGTTTTTACCTTGCGCTAACCAAAACATTTGATAGGAAATCCGATGATATTATAATAGTGTCTAGGGTTTTCAAGTAAAATACAGAAATAGCTGAAATGCTTACATCTCACATTCCAACATAGTTGGGCACAACTAATACGTACGGCACTTATTGGATTATGGATTCCATCAATGGCAGGGCTACTGGGGTACCGCCCGTCACAGTACGTGGCCTAGATCACCGTACCGAGGATTACTCCCTATCCCCTGCAACACAAAGCCGGACCCGTTCCTTACTGAACAGTTCCAAATAAGACAACCCCGACGGTTGTAGCTACTTAACCGTCCACACACAGCCGAAATAAAAGGGACCTCTAGACAGGGGTAAATCTTACTCTCAAGTGGGGGCTACCCACGAAGCTTTGCTGCACCTCCCCTATTTTAGCCATTCCCGGTTGATGAGGCTTGAGGTTAGGATTACCTTTATAAGTCATATCACTTAGAATGCTCATCGTCCACCTGACGATGTTCTGAAAGCACTCAATCCATACAAGTTCGTTCCTGGTTCGAACGAAACCGAAGGCATTATCTCGTTACCCTCATTTTGGAATCACCCTCAGAGTTAACGACAATAACCCTTGCACTTTAATTCTCCATCTCGAATCTATAAGAACTAATTCCGTCAACTCATTACGGAATCACCCACAGAGTTATAATGACTCATAGTCCTTACACCTCGAGTCTTCACAAAGCTCCGCTTTGGTACATGACCTAACGTTATTTGGAATCGATGTGGTTTTCGGATATCCAAATATGGAAACCCGTTCAGGGTCTCATCGAAAACCAAAGCATGTCTTTTAAGGTCCAAGTTGTTTTAAAGGTTAAAAACAATTTAAAACAGTATCTATATACACACAGATAGATAACTTAAATCATAATCTGATAATCAACATTATCTCATAACAGGTAACCCACATTATCAATATCAAATAGATATTCCATAAATCACCATCACAATAGATAACCTATGTTATCATCACAATACAAACCAAACATTCATACCACACAATTATTTACCTCATTACTGAGATCACAAAGCATCCAAGACAATTCATGACATCCATTCATACATAAGCAAAGATTCACTCATACCATATAATTAATTTAAATTGAATTAAATTAACCATCTCTAATTAATTTAAAATGAATTAAATTAATTCCTTCATCTATAATTAATTTAAAATAAATTAAATTAATTACTTCATCAAATTATATCTTGCTTACTCAATCATTTAATTGATTACAATCAATTAATCAATCATTCAAAATAAATTACCTTAATTAATCATTCTTGATTAATTATACTTAATTACATTCATGTAATTATCCTTAATCAATTTCACAAATTAATTAACCTTAAACAAAACAGTAGTTAACCTTTAGGTGCTTCAATTAATAATTAATCATAATTAATCACCTTAATCCTTAATTAATTATTTAATTAATTATCTTTAATTTCCTTTTATTGATTAATTAATCATAATTAATCAACTTAAATACATCATTTATTAAAATAATTATTGATCCTTAATTATTCCTTATATTAATTTCTTAATTAATTTCTCAATTAATTGTTTGATTAATTATTAACTAATTAATTCAAACTATCTCATAATTAAACATCTCCATATAATTACAACCATGTAATTATTTAACAATTACTTAACTAAGTAATTACCCAAATCATTGATTACATATAGTAATTATTTTTAAAACTCAAGTGTTTATAATTAATTAAACTTAATTAATTAAAAATAAACAATCATATTAATTTAAATTAATTACATTAAGTAATTAATTCTAATTAATTGTTAAAGAATCCTGATTAATAACCTCATTAACCATCCTCTAATCATTTTATAAAGTAATTAACCTAAATTAATTACCATTTAAATTATCTTTAATCATTTATTAATTAAAGTTAATTATTAAATTAATTAACCTTAATTTAAAACTTAATTACATAATTATTATTCATTTATCATTAATTAAAATTTAATTAATGATCTTAATTCCAAATTGATTAATCATTAATCAATTATTAATTCCAAATTTAATTAATGAATTTAATTAATTAATTAATCTTAACTACCTTGTTAATTAATTCTAAACATAAATCTTAATCAAATTTTCAAAAAAAACATAACTTAATTATGTTAAAACAATTTAATTTAAACAAGAGCTTTTTGAACTACTTTTAAATCTCCATTTTTAAATACAAGTTTAAATTAAAAGTAATTCAAACTTATCAAAGTTTGAAAATTTTAAGACTTATTTAAATTTCAAGACAAAACATAAGTTTGTCTTAGAAATCAAATCATAAGAATTTGAAGTCAAATTCATTTCAAAATTTTAGAAAATCAATTCATTCTTATTTTTAACTTTCAAATTTAAATCTTCTTTTTAAATTTGAAACTGAAGTTCATTTTAAACTCAGATTTCCAGTTTTATATTTTATTTTTAAATGTTGCTTCACATTTTAAAAACTTCATTGTTAAGATTTTAAACTATTTACCAAAATGAAATAGTTAATTAAGATAAAATTTGAAACTTTGATTTTATTTTAAAATCTGGGATTTAAATTCGAATCTGAAATTCAAACTTGCATTTGAACTTACACTTAATCTTTACTTAAAATAAAAACTATAGGTTTAAAAAGTTTTTAAACCCAGATTTAAAAAAACAGAAAAAAACAGAAAAAAAACAGGTTTCAAACCTGGAATTTGAATTCAAAAATACAAACTTGAATTCAAATCAAAAATACAAACTTGAATTTGATTATAAACTTAAACTTTTCTTAAAACATAAACTTCATATTTTAAAGTTTTAAAAATCCAGATTTAAAAGAAAACAGGTCTGCAACCTGAAATTTACAAGTTACAGAGTAACCCGAGAAACTAAATTCCTACTTCGGGTTTTAAGCTTGATTTTCCCTAGTCATTTCCCCATCCACTTCGAGTCAAACATCTACCTTCTTCGAGTCAAACACAAACCTACCCTGCAACATCCAGAACCCCAATACAACACCAGAGTTTCATCTGAAAACTCGTCGCCGCCACCTCTGCCGATCATCCGTGATGATCCAACAACCTCCAAAAACCCCTCAATACCCTTACTACAACACAAGGTTGAAAAAAAAATTCAAGCATTCAAATTTCACCCAAATCCAAAACCTGGAAATTTTTATACAGGTTTTTACTCAAAACCTGTCATCGGCCTTAGATCACCACTCCGGTCACCTGAGTATCCTCCCCTCCGGCCATGAATTACTCTACACACCAACTACCCACACAACAAAAACCAAATCACTCGATCCACTCTTCACCTCCCACTGCCCCCTTTCCTAACCACTATTCAAACTAGGTTTAAAAAGTTTAAATTCAAACTGTAACACATCTATTAATAAAAATACACTTCTCTGATTTTTTTTAAAGGATCTATGATCCTTACTTAATAACTCAAAAAGAAATTTGGGTTTCTTATATTACAGATTGCAAAAATCTTTCACAAATTCATATTTTGTTTCAAGAATAAACTGTCACTAATCAAACATCCTAAAATGCTAATACTTGATTTAAAAATCAAGTTACAGTTTAAATATTTGATTTATACTACTAAATTACTACATCCATTGTTGAGTTTTGATAGATAAAAAAGCATGCATGATGTTTTCCCTGTTTCCAGAGTTAACTCATAATTTTAACTTCTTGATTTTTAAAACATGAACTGATGAATACAATACAACTTACTTAGCATCTAAACTTGGGTTAAATCTTGAGTTTATGAAATTTTGAATTACATCTAAGCCTGGAATCTAGGATAGAAAAGAATTCATCACAAGCAATACAGGCATTCAATCTCATACATATACACAAATATATTCATCATACTTATCAGGCAACAATTTAAGCAACTAAGTAAATTTAAATCAGTTTGAAAATAAATTGTTACTCACCTTTTAAATGCAAACCACTGTTTAGCTCCTGTTTTGAATTTGCAGAAAATAACAGAAATGCAGACTTGACTTTATAAAAATGCAGGTGTGCTTCCTTTTGAATTGATATGCAGTTTTGCCTATTTGATTTCACTGACCCAAATGCTAACATGCAAGTAGATTAAGCTGCTAAATCTTCACATGAAGGCAGAGACTTTCATGTCTTCAAATCCATTCCAGGATTTAAAATAGAGTGCAGAGAAACAGAACATGCTTCACTTTGCTTTTTAGGAGATGCTTTTTGAATTTACCAGAAAACAAACATGTGCAGGCTCAATTTGATTTTGAGGAAGGGAATATGCAAATTTATGTTTTGAAGAGGTGAAATTTGTACAGGGTTTTCTAAAATTTTTAGGAAATGGGATATGCAAGTTTAGATTTGAATATGCAGAGGAATTTGCAGATTTGAATATGTTTATGATTATGCAGATTTGATCTTTGATAGTAAATGCAGATTTCTATATTTGAATTTTGAGGTATGCAGATCTTTAAAATGAATATGAAGATGGGTTTGATCTTTGTTTGATTTAGGAAAATGAAATATGCAATATGTATGAATGATGCAAACTAATTGTATTTTTAGATTTATGAAATAAAAGAAAAATAAAAACAAAATTCTAACACTTGTCTATTATTACAACACTTGTCAAATGAATGTATAAGTATTTAACACTTGTTTTCTTTAAAATAGTTAATACTAATTACAAATTAATGTATATGTTAACTTAGTTTAAGTTGTTAGTTTATAATTAAACATGTGTATAAATTTACAAATGGAAATAAAAACAAATCATGTTAATAAATGAAACTTATACATATTAAAATTAAAACAAATTAAGATTTTACTTTTTTGAACTTAAATTCAAACTAAATTCAAAATCAAATATTTTTCAAATTAAGTTATAAATAAAAATTCAATTTGAAATAAACATTACAAATCTTATTCAAAACTTATTTATAAAGTCAATACTATATTAATATTGCTTTTATAAATCTCTTTTATTAAATAAAAATCATTTTTCAAGAAATTATATTTTTTTATTAAATAAAATATCCATTTTATTAAACCATAAAACATTTTATTGAATTTATTCAAAATTTTAAACTCAAGCTAATTTAATTTAAAAAATTTAATATCTTTCTTATCAATTTTTAAAATCATATATTTATATTGTAAACAGAAATCAATTTATATCATTTAAAAGATAAAATAACCAATTTAAATATTTATTAAAGAAGATTATGAAATTCATTTGAATAATTATTATCAGATTATCAATATCAATTTAATTTTAACAATAGACTATTAAATTGATTTTGTTAAAAATTCCTGGATATTACAATCCTTCCCTCTTAAAAGAATTTCGTCCTCGAAATTTAAAACAAAGGTAATTTAATAATCTTATTAAATTTAATTTAAAAACACAAGCATATATCAAACATATGCTAACAATCAAACAACCAATTCAACCAATCCAACAATCTAATTATCCAGACAAATTATGGATAAAATCTCATCGAGTTTCCCTAGGTGTATATATATATCCACCGGGATAATCGCTCTAGAAAATCCAAATAAACAATACTATGAAGCTACAAAGCTCATATACAACTATATCTATAACACTAGACAAGATATCAGACTACAAACGAGTCTGACTCAACAACCAAACTCCAGAACTACTGGTTCCACAACCAGAGACAAATCATACACGTACTCCCTCAGAGATACGTGAAACTCATCGAATCCCAGTTATCCAAACTGGCAATCCAATCATGTAGATCAATCACTTATTCTCCTAGATCACAGAAAAGATCCAAAACACTCCAGAGCTAACTTCTCAGACTTACCCAAACTTAAAGCTCACTTTTGATCAGAGAAATCTTATCCAAAATTAAATCTCCGACTTCAGAGTCCAAATCCCTCCGCCTCTTATCCACAAAAACTCTTCAGACAATCCTGGCTGCCTATAGCCTAACTTATCAGCTCAACCTTCGCTGATGCTTCTAGAAACAACTAGACCAATCAACTCAACAAAATGATCTCCTCAAGATCAACCAAAACCAAGAACTCAACCTCTACTCCTCACATCAGAAGACAACAACTTCTTCTCCTGAGCGGGAAAAGAAAAGCAGATACACTTCCAAACTGCTTCCGCTGCTCAACTCTGATCCGAAGTAGAAGAGAAGGCTGAAGAAGAACACAAGCACAAACTGGACAACACACCCCAGAGATATGGTTCAACAAATCCATAAGAATCATTCAGGAGTTCCTCCAAAACTCCGAGCTGCTACACCAACTCAATCTCCATATGTAAACCAAACTCTGACTTCCTGAAGATATTCAGAAAAATTCAGATAACCCAAGGGAACACTCAAACAATCGCAAGTCACTTTTGCGATCCACCAAAACAAATCCAAGGAAAATTGTCCTCCCTTAACCAAATAGAATAGCTCATACTTAAATAACCAACCCATCAAAGAAACGGGTCCACTTAACTGCTTCTGAACTCCATTTCAAAAAAAACTGCTAAGCCAAAAGATCTCTCGCCAACACTAAGAACACCCCAAACTACACTGCTGCCACAGATGCCAAAGAATTCCAAAACAAAGCTCTCCGAGAAACTCAGACTTTAAAGAAAACAGAGACTCAAGCTGACCACAGCTACACTACTGAAGCAGACTCACTTCCTTAACTTGTTTCAAAGAAAACATCTTCGGGAACATCCATAGTCACTGCATTTCATCACGTAGCTACTACTTCCTGATGTATCCAATATACCATCACTTGCTTCTGCTCAATCAATAGATCCAAATTCTACTCGTCTACTTCAGAAATGAACTCCGAACCTTAACAGGTTTCCTTCAGAGCTCAATGATGTTCTTCATCACTACAAAACCCACTCGAGACGGTATTAGGTCTACAGTCTCGACAAAACACCTTCAACCTCAAACATTCAAACTCCAACTAATGGTAGTAATCGTGTTACACACAATACTACCCCATCTACCTTTATAACTTATATTGGATAACCTGAACATGTAACCCAACAGATAGGTAGAAATATATATATATATATATATATATATTAAAAATTACAAGTACGCTCTCTCAAGAAAGACACCACTACAGAGCCTAGGTATTCACTCAACCTAATGCTCTGATACCACAATGTAACGACCCAACTTTCCACTCCCGGAAAATCGCATCATCTTTAAGAAAGAAAGGGATAGAAAAGAGAAAAGAAAGAAGAGAAGAAATAAACAACATCAGAATCTAACACATCGGAACGAATAAATTATATTAATAACATAACATTACATAGTTTACATCCAATATCAGAGATACACAGCATAATCAACTCATACTAGACAGTTATAAATACCTGTCTAGTTATACAACTCAATCACAATACAGAAACACTCAGAGATACCAACACAGCGGAAAACTATATAACTATACGCAGAAGCTGTAACATCCCGAAAATTTTGAAATTTAAAATTTGATAAATTGTTTGAACTTTGGGATCTAACAAGTAAAAATTTAATGTAAATTTAATATTGTTGATATTAATATTACACATTAATATAGGATTAAATAAAAAGAGATATTGATAGATGATCTTTTAATAGAATTTAAAATTTGTTAAAGTAAGTTATGATGAAATTATAAGATTTAAATCACATAATTAGAATCCAACATCTAAACAAATAAACAAACAATAAACAAAAGATTAAATAAACAAATAGTCAAATAAAAGATCAAACAAATAAGTAAACAAATAGTTGAACCAAAGAACAAACAATGAACAAAAGAATAAAAAAAAACAAATAAATGAACAAATGAACAAATGAATAAACAAAAAAACACACCTATATATATGTATATATAAAGATAAAAACAAAACATTAGCTAATAAAAAAAATAAAAAAATAAAAAAAACCTATAAACTATACATATAAAAGAAAATCTAAAACAACTTTTTCTATATTTAGCAAACTAATTAAAACAAGTTGCTGTAAACAATATGAAGACATAAGTAAACAATTAAACAAATAAACAAATAAACCTATGATCAAATAAATAAACAAGACAGCATGCTGGAAATATACAAGCATGAAACACTACATACTTTCATTAAATGCAAGCATCTACAAAGAAGCATAACTGCATTAAATACAAGCAGCATACTTCATTTAATGTTATTACTGCATAGCAGATCTAAAAGCATGGGTTAGTTTTTTATACTTCAACTTGTACTTGCTTTACTGGACTCAGTTTACCCTTTCACCTGCACACCATCCTTCTTATATACATACACACATTCATAATTATTTCATCTCGTTCTAAACAAAGATAGTAAACAAAAGAAAACATAATATTTCATAAATTCAAAAGCATTCAAGTGAGCAAAAAAAAAAAAAAAGAAGTTAAAAACCAAACCAGAGAGGAGATTCAAATCTGCAGTTCAAAGGAAACCCATATAGTCTTTATTTCTAACCTTTGTCAGGTGAGTGAACAACAACTTAAAGGCTTTAAGTTAACTGTAAAGATGATTCTGTGTTTCATGGCATTGTATATGATATCTTTCAATATAGTTTGGTAAATATAAACAGATATACAGGTTACTCTGCAATTTGTCCTTCTCTGTTATGGGTTACAGGGTAGATTTCAATTCGAACTCCAGTAGTCTTCATCTGAATCATAGTAAAACTTTAGTTTTAAAAATCAAACAAGATAATAGAACTCAAATATGGTTTATTAAAAACAGATTTAAAACCAAAGCTGTAAGATATCATCACTAAAGTTGTCTACAGGAAATCAAAAGAAAATGTGAGGAACCCAAGTATTATGAAAAGCTAATTCAAACTCATAGCCTATATCCTTACTGCAAATCATGATTTTCAAAACAAAAGTGAAAAATTTTAGTTTAGTATTTAAAGAGAAATTTGCATTTGAATAAAAATTGAATTTTTATCAATTTCTTGTAAGTGAATCAATTTAAATTGCTGAAATTTGAGTTGAAGCAAGCCGAACCATTCACGATGTTGGGAAAAATACAAATTAATTTTCCTATTGTGTGAATTGGGAGTTTGAGATCAAACTAGGGTTTTAGTCTCGAAATGTTTACGGTCTGGAAACGCGACGTGTTCATCTCCTCTGAGGCATCGAGTTGCGAAAGGCTTTGGGGAAAGGACGAGTTTGGTGTCGTGATGGTGGGGACGGAATCGAAGCTTCTCCGGTGAAACGAGGAGCGGCGGCGAGGCGTTTAAAGTTGGGTCTGTTCGAAACATTAGTTTGAACGAAGGGGTGAAATCGCGACCCAGTGGTTTTTTTTCGAAGTGAAGCTCGATCTCGAGTCAGGGGAGGGAGAGCGACTTGGTGGCGATCGCGGTGGTCACCGGAGTAGAGCCGCGGTGGTGTACACGTGCACAGGGGGGGTCGCGTATCGGTCGTTTCTGAGTATCGTTATGTTGCATCTCGTGCTCGAGTTTTTTTTCTTGGTTTGCTTCGAGTGGTTACTCGTGTTCGAGCGAGTTTTTCCCTGAAGCTATTTTAGTTAGCTAAAGGTTTGTAACTTAAAAGAAAAAAAAAGAAAAGAAAAAAAAACTGAAAGAAGATAGGAAACTGGGAAGTGGGGGAGATGAAGAGAAGCTCGTGTTCAACTCGAATGCTCAGTATATTTTAGTATGGGTTAAGGCTAATAGATTTGAGGTTTATAATGTTAAAGTGAATAATGTTGACTATTCTTAAATTTGTTTCAGGTTTCTACTAACCAAGCAAATATTAACAATGTAAAAATCTAATTACTGCTTTAACAAAATGATTAATTTAAGGTAGGTATTAAATTGATTAACATTAAAGTTTTTTTTGTAACAGTAATAAATTGATTTTCGAAATAATTAAAGAAGATTTTTTTTTTATTTTTAAAAAAGGTTAATTTAGATAAATAACCAACTGTTTTGGAAAGCAATCAAGAATGATTAAATCAACAATCGTAATGAACTAAGTAATTTAGGATTTATATTCTAAATTAAAGATTGGTAAATAAACAATTAAGTGTTCCAATAAATTAGTAAATTAAGAAATCGTTATTTACCAAATTGGCGGTTAATTTAAAAAAAATAAAAAAAATAATTAATTTAGAATAAATAAATCGAGTTAATTAAGATTTAATTTATTTATCCAAATTAATCATTGATTGGTCACTACAAATAATTATGTGGTTAATCTATTTAATTTCACACTTGCATTAATTGAAAAGGATTAATTATCGCCCTGCACTAAATTGCTATTTCTGTTCTGGTTTTGATGCTGTGTTATGTAGATTGTCATGTACCGTCCTGTAATTAGGATTTGTTTTATATTGATGTGAAAACCCTGTTGTCCGTAAAACGGCAATTAAACTTCGATGCGACAGGGAATCGGATTTCAGTTTGTTATCCGAAACCCACATCGAACCTGTGAATTATTATGAATGACATCCACATTGTTTTTAAATTAACGCTCACTATTCGGTTTAACCGGGAGACGACCTTTGTGTCGTATAACCCATTCCGAATAGTGATACGTCGAATTGGATAGCATTTGAAGAACCGGTGTTGAAGACCGGGTATTTGCGAGAGCGATAGGATGACCTGTCGATTGACTCTGCACCGAGTTGCTCCGGTATAGAGTTCTCCATATGTGATGGTGAATCCGATCAGGATTGTGAATATCCGGATTGCAAGGACTTCTTTGTAAGTGCCTTCGGTTCTGTTCGAGCCCGAAACAGACTTGTATGGATTGTATGTCTGACATTACAAGTTGAGATATAAAGCCGATTTCTTTCAAATATATTTCTGTTGGTGGCGGAGAATTTATTCTCTTAGCTTAACACCCTTCTCTGAGACGTACGAGCTCAGAGGCTATATAGTTGAAGGTTATCAGTAATATATTCCCAATTTGGTAATGTGACATGCTGAGTGTTGCTGTGAAATGATCATTGTGTTGATCATTTGTGATAGGATCATTTATTTGATCGTCTATCTTGGTGATCATTTCTATGATCATTTGTTGACCCAAAGCACAGCTTTTGTATAAAGCGTGTTTTTGTGGACGTGAATTCGTCGGACCTCACACCCCGGAATGGTCAAAACAGGAAAGATGCAGCAAGGTTATTGGGGGTAGCACCCCTTAGGGTATGTACATTTCCTTCTGGATAGAAGTGGTATCATGGTATGGAGCCCAGATACTTAACTTATGTTGATATCGCAGATATATATATATATGATTTTGTGATTTGTTGCTGGGGCCCCGGTTAAAGGTTGGTTACAACCGGGAGATGGCATACTCGTGTCAGTAGTTACCCAGTTAGGGGTAACCCGGCCTTGTGTTGGCAGAGATCCGGTTTGGTTCTCGGGGATGTCCTTCCAGAGGCGTTCTCATGTGGCAATGGGAAGTTCCTTGGCCTGACCATTTGTTGGAAATCCAAAGAAACAATACGAGCCCTGTACGGTTTTAGTTGTAGAACCTGTCATGCAGCGTGGCGGTAACCTGCCACAAAACATGGTAGCTATAGTAGGCATACGATAATGGTCGTATGTTGGCTAAGATTAATATTCTACTTTCAAAATGATTTACTTCACTATGCACTAGTAATAATATCAAAGAATTTTTTTTCTCGTACCAAGCATATTTAACTATCATAAGAAGAAATCTCCTCCAATTCTGCGTTTGCATTGTGTGTGTGGCGGGAGGTCTTATGGTAGTTCCATTTTTAAAAGCATTCCGAAAATTCTTTTATAAGTCTTGTTTATTTAAAACACAACTGTTCTGTTTACTCACACCAGTCCCATGACTGATCCGGAGTTTATTGTTTTCTTTCCTAAACTCTGGGTGCCCATTATTTCCACACGGGCAGCCTAGTAGCAGGTTTCTATATTTTGGAGTAGCAGTATTTTGAGCTCTTATCTTGGAGATATATTAGGAGCTTTTGGAGACTTCAGGTTTAGCTTTTGGGAGTTCGTTATCACCTCTTTCATTTGAGGACTTTTTGGATATATGTTCACTGTTGTATTATCATGATGTTGTATTTAGAGATTATGGTATATGTATTATATACTCTGTTGTAGTATGGTTATTATGTTGATGTTGTAACAGTGATGTTATTTATGATATTGATTCTGTTCCGCTGTTTTATATTCATCTAATTGTTGTTATAAGCTCCGGCGATGCGAATTTGATGTCGTTTATTGGACATCGAGTTTGGGTCGTCACAAAGTGCTAGCCAAATCAGACGGATCTTTGAGATTGTGTGTAGATTACCGCGATCTAAATAAACAAACTCTCAAAAATAAATTTCCACTGCCCAGGATTGATGATTTATTTGATCAGTTGCACGGCGCTCGTTTCTTTTCAAAAATGGATCTAGCCCAGGGATTCCATCAATTACGAATCGCTGAAGATTGTGTACATCTGACCGCTTTCAGAGGTCCTAATATGTTCTATGAATGGTTGGTTATGCCTTTTGGGCTAACCAATGCTCCAGCTTACTTCGTAGATCTCATGACTCGTGTGTTTCGGGAAGTTTTAAATAAATTTGTGCTTGTATTCATTGATGACATCTTAATTTTTTCCAAAACTAAAGATGAGCATGCCGAGCATCTTAGAATTGTCTTAGAAATTTTGAGGAGAAATGTTCTATATGCGAAATTTTCCAAATGCCATTTCTGGGTCAATGAAGTCAAATTCCTTGGCCATATTGTTAATGAAGAAGGAATTTCAGTAGATCCTAGCAAAATTTCCGCTATTCTTGATTGGAAACAACCCACTACTCCAAAAGAAGTTCGAAGCTTTTTGGGTTTAGCAGGCTATTACCGGAAATTCGTTCAAGATTTTTCTAAGTTGGCTAGCCCATTGACTAAGCTAACAATGAAAGGTGTAGAATTTGATTGGACTTCAAAATGTGAGGAAGCTTTTCAAGAGTTGAAAAAGAGATTAACCACTGCTCCTGTTCTCACTATTGTTAACGGGAACCAAGGCTTATCTGTCTATACTGATGCAAGTGGTGAAGGGGTAGGTGCAGTATTAATGCAAAATGGAAAGGTAGTTGCCTACGCGGGTAGACAATTACGTCCGCATGAGAAGAACTACCCAACGCACGATTTGGAACTTTTGGATGTTGTTTTCGCTTTAAAAATATGGCGACATTATCTTCTGGGTAAGAATCTTTTCAGCTTTCTAAATAATTTGTGAAATTAACTAAAGAAATATACCTAATAAACTCTCTTTGTTTTAGGTGAAAAATTCGAATTATTCACCGATCATAAGAACTTGAAATATCTTTTCACCCAGAAGGATTTGAATTTGCGACAACAACGTTGGTTGGAATTTCTGGCATCTTATGACTTAGATATCCAATATACGCCGGGAAAAGCCAATGTAGTAGCCGATGCTTTAAGTAGAAGACATGCTGTTCTTGCATATCTTGTTATCACTCCTACTCTCCTTGAGAAGATCGCGAGCAAACAAACCGAAGACAAGTTTCTTCGAGAAATGCGTAGAAGAATAGATCGAGGAAAGGATACTACTTTTGAAATAGATAATAGAGAAGTTATAAGGATGAAGGGCAGAATTTGTGTCCCTGACATTCCAGAACTGAAACGTGAAGTATTGAACGAATGCCACAAATCCAAATATAACATCCATCCCGGAGTCAACAAAATGTATCGTGATGTTAAAAGGACATTCTGGTGGAAAACGATGAAGAGAGACATATCTATTTATGTAAGTCGTTGTGCTACTTGTCAGCAGATCAAGAGCGACCAAAAGAAAGTGGCCGGTTTACTTCAACCTTTAGAAGTACCGAAATGGAAGTGGGATCAAGTATCGATGGATTTCATCGATGGATTGCCTCGTACCAGGAAAGGCAATGAAGCGATTTGGGTTATTGTGGATCGCCTAACCAAAAATGCTCATTTCATTCCAGTTAAATCCACTCGTACTGCAGCAAGCTTGGCAGGTATTTATATAAAGGAAATTGTTCGCCTCCATGGTATTCCCAGTAGTATAGTGAGTGATCGTGACCCGATCTTCACTAGTAGATTTTGGGAAGCATTTCAGGACGCATTGGGAACGAAATTAAAATTCAGTACTGCTTATCATCCGCAATCTGATGGACAAACTGAGAGAGTTAATCGAATTTTAGAAGACCTACTGCGTGCTTGTGTTCATGATTTTGGTGGTTCTTGGGAGGACCATTTGCATCTGGTTGAATTCTCTTATAATAATAGTTATCAGGCCAGTTTAGAAATGGCTCCTTTCGAAGCTTTATATGGTCGTCCGTGTCGATCACCTACATGTTGGATCGAATCAGGTGATAGACTTGTTCTTGGACCAGATATGATAAAAGAAGCCACTGAGAAGGTAGAATTTATTCGAAAGAAGTTATTAACTGCCCAAAGTCGTCAGAAGAGCTATTATGACCGTCGAAGGAGAAATTTGGAATTTCAAGTTGGAGATTCTGTATTTCTGAAAATATCTCCGATGCGGGGAGTGTTGAGATTTGGGAAAACTGGAAAGTTAGCACCGCGTTATATTGGTCCTTTTCCTATTCTGGAAAGGATTGGTTCTCTAGCATATAGAGTGCAGTTACCCAACTGGTTATCTGGCATACATGATGTGTTCCATATTTCTAATCTTCGAAAATATGTGCACGATCCAGATGATATTATTGAAGAAGCTGCTCAGCAGGATCTTGAAATCACTCCCAACTTGGCAGTTAGAAGGGAACCGGTAAAGATTGTAGATCGTGATGAGAAGCGATTGAGGAACAAGATTGTGAGGCTGGTCAAAGTACAATGGAGTGGCGATCCAAAGGACTGTACTTGGGAGACCGAAGATAATATGAAGAAATCGTATCCCAAATGCAGAATTGACATCTCGACTTAAATCTGTAAGTCATTTCCTTATTTCTAAATTCTTATATTATTTGTTTACGTTCTCTTTCTTTTAATTTCGAGGACGAAATTTTCTTAAGGAGGGGATGTTGTAACATCCCGAAATTTTTGAAATTTAAAATTTGATAAATTGTTTGAACTTTGGGATCTAACAAGTAAAAATTTAATGTAAATTTAATATTGTTGATATTAATATTACACATTAATATAGGATTAAATAAAAAGAGATATTGATAGATGATCTTTTAATAGAATTTAAAATTTGTTAAAGTAAGTTATGATGAAATTATAAGATTTAAATCACATAATTAGAATCCAACATCTAAACAAATAAACAAACAATAAACAAAAGATTAAATAAACAAATAGTTAAATAAAAGATCAAACAAATAAGTAAACAAATAGTTGAACCAAAGAACAAACAATGAACAAAAGAATAAAAAAATAAAAATAAATGAACAAATGAACAAATGAATAAACAAAACAACACACCTATATATATGTATATATAAAGATAAAAACAAAACATTAGCTAATAAAAAAAATAAAAAAATAAAAAAACCTATAAACTATACATATAAAAGAAAATCTAAAACAACTTTTTCTATATTTAGCAAACTAATTAAAACAAGTTGCTGTAAACAATATGAAGACATAAGTAAACAATTAAACAAATAAACAAATAAACCTATGATCAAATAAATAAACAAGACAGCATGCTGGAAATATACAAGCATGAAACACTACATACTTTCATTAAATGCAAGCATCTACAAAGAAGCATAACTGCATTAAATACAAGCAGCATACTTCATTTAATGTTATTACTGCATAGCAGATCTAAAAGCATGGGTTAGTTTTTTATACTTCAACTTGTACTTGCTTTACTGGACTCAGTTTACCCTTTCACCTGCACACCATCCTTCTTATATACATACACACATTCATAATTATTTCATCTCGTTCTAAACAAAGATAGTAAACAAAAGAAAACATAATATTTCATAAATTCAAAAGCATTCAAGTGAGCAAAAAAAAAAAGAAAAAAAGAAGTTAAAAACCAAACCAGAGAGGAGATTCAAATCTGCAGTTCAAAGGAAACCCATATAGTCTTTATTTCTAACCTTTGTCAGGTGAGTGAACAACAACTTAAAGGCTTTAAGTTAACTGTAAAGATGATTCTGTGATTCATGGCATTGTATATGATATCTTTCAATATAGTTTGGTAAATATAAACAGATATACAGGTTACTCTGCAATTTGTCCTTCTCTGTTATGGGTTACAGGGTAGATTTCAATTCGAACTCCAGTAGTCTTCATCTGAATCATAGTAAAACTTTAGTTTTAAAAATCAAACAAGATAATAGAACTCAAATATGGTTTATTAAAAACAGATTTAAAACCAAAGCTGTAAGATATCATCACTAAAGTTGTCTACAGGAAATCAAAAGAAAATGTGAGGAACCCAAGTATTATGAAAAGCTAATTCAAACTCATAGCCTATATCCTTACTGCAAATCATGATTTTCAAAACAAAAGTGAAAAATTTTAGTTTAGTATTTAAAGAGAAATTTGCATTTGAATAAAAATTGAATTTTTATCAATTTCTTGTAAGTGAATCAATTTAAATTGCTGAAATTTGAGTTGAAGCAAGCCGAACCATTCACGATGTTGGGAAAAATACAAATTAATTTTCCTATTGTGTGAATTGGGAGTTTGAGATCAAACTAGGGTTTTAGTCTCGAAATGTTTACGGTCTGGAAACGCGACGTGTTCATCTCCTCTGAGGCATCGAGTTGCGAAAGGCTTTGGGGAAAGGACGAGTGTGGTGTCGTGATGGTGGGGACGGAATCGAAGCTTCTCCGGTGAAACGAGGAGCGGCGGCGAGGCGTTTAAAGTTGGGTCTGTTCGAAACATTAGTTTGAACGAAGGGGTGAAATCGCGACCCAGTGGTTTTTTTTCGAAGTGAAGCTCGATCTCGAGTCAGGGGAGGGAGAGCGACTTGGTGGCGATCGCGGTGGTCACCGGAGTAGAGCCGCGGTGGTGTACACGTGCACAAGGGGGGGTCGCGTATCGGTCGTTTCTGAGTATCGTTATGTTGCATCTCGTGCTCGAGTTTTTTTTCTTGGTTTGCTTCGAGTGGTTACTCGTGTTCGAGCGAGTTTTTCCCTGAAGCTATTTTAGTTAGCTAAAGGTTTGTAACTTAAAAGAAAAAAAAAAGAAAAGAAAAAAAAACTGAAAGAAGATAGGAAACTGGGAAGTGGGGGAGATGAAGAGAAGCTCGTGTTCAACTCGAATGCTCAGTATATTTTAGTATGGGTTAAGGCTAATAGATTTGAGGTTTATAATGTTAAAGTGAATAATGTTGACTATTCTTAAATTTGTTTCAGGTTTCTACTAACCAAGCAAATATTAACAATGTAAAAATCTAATTACTGCTTTAACAAAATGATTAATTTAAGGTAGGTATTAAATTGATTAACATTAAAGTTTTTTTTGTAACAGTAATAAATTGATTTTCGAAATAATTAAAGAAGATTTTTTTTTTAAAAAAAAAGGTTAATTTAGATAAATAACCAACTGTTTTGGAAAGCAATCAAGAATGATTAAATCAACAATCGTAATGAACTAAGTAATTTAGGATTTATATTCTAAATTAAAGATTGGTAAATAAACAATTAAGTGTTCCAATAAATTAGTAAATTAAGAAATCGTTATTTACCAAATTGGCGGTTAATTTAAAAAAAATAAAAATAATAATTAATTTAGAATAAATAAATCGAGTTAATTAAGATTTAATTTATTTATCCAAATTAATCATTGATTGGTCACTACAAATAATTATGTGGTTAATCTATTTAATTTCACACTTGCATTAATTGAAAAGGATTAATTATCGCCCTGCACTAAATTGCTATTTCTGTTCTGGTTTTGATGCTGTGTTATGTAGATTGTCATGTACCGTCCTGTAATTAGGATTTGTTTTATATTGATGTGAAAACCCTGTTGTCCGTAAAACGGCAATTAAACTTCGATGCGACAGGGAATCGGATTTCAGTTTGTTATCCGAAACCCACATCGAACCTGTGAATTATTATGAATGACATCCACATTGTTTTTAAATTAACGCTCACTATTCGGTTTAACCGGGAGACGACCTTTGTGTCGTATAACCCATTCCGAATAGTGATACGTCGAATTGGATAGCATTTGAAGAACCGGTGTTGAAGACCGGGTATTTGCGAGAGCGATAGGATGACCTGTCGATTGACTCTGCACCGAGTTGCTCCGGTATAGAGTTCTCCATATGTGATGGTGAATCCGATCAGGATTGTGAATATCCGGATTGCAAGGACTTCTTTGTAAGTGCCTTCGGTTCTGTTCGAGCCCGGAACAGACTTGTATGGATTGTATGTCTGACATTACAAGTTGAGATATAAAGCCGATTTCTTTCAAATATATTTCTGTTGGTGGCGGAGAATTTATTCTCTTAGCTTAACACCCTTCTCTGAGACGTACGAGCTCAGAGGCTATATAGTTGAAGGTTATCAGTAATATATTCCCAATTTGGTAATGTGACATGCTGAGTGTTGCTGTGAAATGATCGTTGTGTTGATCATTTGTGATAGGATCATTTATTTGATCGTCTATCTTGTTGATCATTTCTATGATCATTTGTTGACCCAAAGCACAGCTTTTGTATAAAGCGTGTTTTTGTGGACGTGACTTCGTCGGACCTCACACCCCGGAATGGTCAAAACAGGAAAGATGCAGCAAGGTTATTGGGGGTAGCACCCCTTAGGGTATGTACATTTCCTTCTGGATAGAAGTGGTATCATGGTATGGAGCCCAGATACTTAACTTATGTTGATATCGCAGATATATATATATATATATGATTTTGTGATTTGTTGCTGGGGCCCCGGTTAAAGGTTGGTTACAACCGGGAGATGGCATACTCGTGTCAGTAGTTACCCAGTTAGGGGTAACCCGGCCTTGTGTTGGCAGAGATCCGGTTTGGTTCTCGGGGATGTCCTTCCAGAGGCGTTCTCATGTGGCAATGGGAAGTTCCTTGGCCTGACCATTTGTTGGAAATCCAAAGAAACAATACGAGCCCTGTACGGTTTTAGTTGTAGAACCTGTCATGCAGCGTGGCGGTAACCTGCCACAAAACATGGTAGCTATAGTAGGCATACGATAATGGTCGTATGTTGGCTAAGATTAATATTCTACTTTCAAAATGATTTACTTCACTATGCACTAGTAATAATATCAAAGAATTTTTTTTCTCGTACCAAGCATATTTAACTATCATAAGAAGAAATCTCCTCCAATTCTGCGTTTGCATTGTGTGTGTGGCGGGAGGTCTTATGGTAGTTCCATTTTTAAAAGCATTCCGAAAATTCTTTTATAAGTCTTGTTTATTTAAAACACAACTGTTCTGTTTACTCACACCAGTCCCATGACTGATCCGGAGTTTATTGTTTTCTTTCCTAAACTCTGGGTGCCCATTATTTCCACACGGGCAGCCTAGTAGCAGGTTTCTATATTTTGGAGTAGCAGTATTTTGAGCTCTTATCTTGGAGATATATTAGGAGCTTTTGGAGACTTCAGGTTTAGCTTTTGGGAGTTCGTTATCACCTCTTTCATTTGAGGACTTTTTGGATATATGTTCACTGTTGTATTATCATGATGTTGTATTTAGAGATTATGGTATATGTATTATATACTCTGTTGTAGTATGGTTATTATGTTGATGTTGTAACAGTGATGTTATTTATGATATTGATTCTGTTCCACTGTTTTATATTCATCTAATTGTTGTTATAAGCTCCGGCGATGCGAATTTGATGTCGTTTATTGGACATCGAGTTTGGGTCGTCACAGAAGCCTCCTGCTCCATTGCTCCTCCACAATTCGTCAAAGCTAACCTGAATCCTAACCTGAATTCCCTTGGCTACTCGTAAAAATTTGAGTACCCAAGAGTTAAAGAAAAACAGAAATAACTCCGGGTCAGACATGGGTCTGGTGTGAGTAACAGGTTAAAGTTGCTTAATTTTCAAAAACCTTTGGAAAGAAAAGGTATCACGTAAGACTTCCCACACATAAACATGGAAAAGTTTTTACCTTACGCTAACCAAAACATTTGATAGGAAATCCGATGATATTATAATAGTGTCTAGGGTTTTCAAGTAAAATACAGAAATAGCTGAAATGCTTACATCTCACATTCCAACATAGTTGGGCACAACTAATACGTACGGCACTTATTGGATTATGGATTCCATCAATGGCAGGGCTACTGGGGTACCGCCCGTCACAGTACGTGGCCTAGATCACCGTACCGAGGATTACTCCATATCCCCTGCAACACAAAGCCGGACCCGTTCCTTACTGAACAGTTCCAAATAAGACAACCCCGACGGTTGTAGCTACTTAACCGTCCACACACAGCCGAAATAAAAGGGACCTCTAGACAGGGGTAAATCTTACTCTCAAGTGGGGGCTACCCACGAAGCTTTGCTGCACCTCCCCTATTTTAGCCATTCCCGGTCGATGAGGCTTGAGGTTAGGATTACCTTTATAAGTCATATCACTTAGAATGCTCATCGTCCACCTGACGATGTTCTGAAAGCACTCAATCCATACAAGTTCGTTCCTGCTTCGAACGAAATCGAAGGCATTATCTCGTTACCCTCATTTTGGAATCACCCTCAGAGTTAACGACAATAACCCTTGCACTTTAATTCTCCATCTCGAATCTATAAGAACTAATTCCGTCAACTCATTACGGAATCACCCACAGAGTTATAATGACTCATAGTCCTTACACCTCGAGTCTTCAAAAAGCTCCGCTTTGGTACATGACCTAACGTTATTTGGAATCGATGTGGTTTTCAGATATCCAAATATGGAAACCCGATCAGGGTCTCATCGAAAACCAAAGCATGTCTTTTAAGGTCCAAGTTGTTTTAAAGGTTAAAAACAATTTAAAACAGTATCTATATACACACAGATAGATAACTTAAATCATAATTTGATAATCAACATTATCTCATAACAGGTAACCCACATTATCAATATCAAATAGATATTCCATAAATCACCATCACAATAGATAACCTATGTTATCATCACAATATAAACCAAACATTCATACCACACAATTATTTATCTCATTACTGAGATCACAAAGCATCCAAGACAATTCATGACATCCATTCATACATAAGCAAAGATTCACTCATACCATATAATTAATTTAAATTGAATTAAATTAACCATCTCTAATTAATTTAAAATGAATTAAATTAATTCCTTCATCTATAATTAATTTAAAATAAATTAAATTAATTACTTCATCAAATTATATCTTGCTTACTCAATCATTTAATTGATTACAATCAATTAATCAATCATTTAGAATAAATTACCTGAATTAATCATTCTTGATTAATTATACTTAATTACATTCATGTAATTATCCTTAATCAATTTCACAAATTAATTAACCTTAAACAAAAAGTAGTTAACCTTTAGTTACTTCAATTAGTAATTAATCATAATTAATCACCTTAATCCTTAATTAATTATTTAATTAATTATCTTTAATTTCCTTTTATTGATTAATTTGATCATAATTAATCAACTTAATTACATCATTAATGAAAATAATTAATGATCCTTGATTATTCCTTTAATTAATTTCTTACTTAATTTCTCAATTAATTATTTGATTAATTATTAACTAATTAATTCAAACTATCTCATAATTAAACATCTCCATATAATTACAACCATGTAATTATTTAACAATTACTTAACTAAGTAATTACCCAAATCATTGATTACATATAGTAATTATTTTTAAAACTCAAGTGTTTATAATTAATTAAACTTAATTAATTAAAAATAAACAATCATATTAATTTAAATTAATTACATTAAGTAATTAGTTCCTTAATTACTGTATCAAGTAATTATACTCAAACCATTCATAATTGATTATTATTAAATTAATTAATCTAATTTATTATAAAAATAAACCATATTAATTAATTGTTAAAGAATCCTGATTAATAACCTCATTAACCATCCTCTAATCATTTTATAAAGTAATTAACCTAAATTAATTACCATTTCAATTATCTTTAATCATTTATTAATTAAAGTTAATTATTAAATTAATTAACCTTAATTTAAAACTTAATTACATAATTATTATTCATTCATCATTAATTAAAATTTAATTAATGATCTTAATTCCAAATTGATTAATCATTAATCAATTATTAATTCCAAATTTAATTAATGAATTTAATTAATTAATTAATCTTAACTACCTTGTTAATTAATTCTAAACATAAATCTTAATCAAATTTTCAAAAAAAAACATAACTTAATTATGTTAAAACAATTTAATTTAAACAAGAGCTTTTTGAACTACTTTTAAATCTCCATTTTTAAATACAAGTTTATATTAAAAGTAATTCAAACTTATCAAAGTTTGAAAATTTTAAAACTTATTTAAATTTCAAGACAAAACATAAGTTTGTCTTAGAAATCAAATCATAAGAATTTGAAGTCAAATTCATTTCAAAATTTTACAAATTCAATTCATTCTTATTTTTAACATTCAAATTTAAATCTTCTTTTTAAATTTGAAACTAAAGTTCATTTTAAGCTCAGATTTCCAGTTTTATAATTTATCTTTAAATCTTGCTTCACATTTTAAAAACTTCATTGTTAAGATTTTAAACTATTTACCAAAATGAAATAGTTAATTAAGATAAAATTTTAAGCTTTGATTTTATTTTAAAATCTGGGATTTAAATTCGAATATGAAATTCAAACTTGCATTTGAACTTACACTTAATCTTTACTTAAAATAAAAACTACAGGTTTAAAAAGTTTTTAACCCAGATTTAAAAAAAAACAGAAAAAAAAACAGGTTTCAAACCTAGAATTTGAATTCAAAAATACAAACTTGAATTCAAATCAAAAATACAAACTTGAATTTGATTATAAACTTAAACTTTTCTTAAAACATAAACTTCATATTTTAAAATTTTTAAAAATCCAGATTTAAAAGAAAACAGGTCTGCAACCTGAAACTTACAAGTTACAGAGTAACCCGAGAAACTAAATTCCTACTTCAGTTTTAAGCTTGATTTTCCCGAGTCATTTCCCCATCCACTTCGAGTCAAACATCTACCTGCTTCGAGTCAAACACAAACCTACCCTGCAACATCCAGAACCCCAATACATCACCAGAGTTTCATCTGAAAAATCGTCGCCGCCACCTCTGCCGATCATCCGTGATGATCCAACAACCTCCAGAAACCCTTCAATACCCTAACTACAACACCAGGTTGAACAAAAATTCAAGCATTCAAATTTCACCCAAATCCAAAACCTGGAAATTTTTATACAGGTTTTTACTCAAAACCTGTCATCGACCTTAGATCACCACTACGGTCACCTGAGTATCCTCCCCTCCGGCCATGAATTACTCTACACACCAACTACCCACACACCAAAAACCAAATCACTCGATCCACTCTTCACCTCCCACTGCCCCCATTCCTAACCACTATTCAAACTAGGTTTAACAAGTTTAAATTCAAACTGTAACACATCTATTAATAAAAATACACTTCTCTGATTTTTTTTTATAAGGATCTATGATCCTTACTTAATAACTCAAAAAGAAATTTGGGTTTCTTATATTACAGATTGCAAAAATCTTTCACAAATTCATATTTTGTTTCAAGAATAAACTGTCACTAATCAAACATCCTAAAATGCTAATACTTGATTTAAAAATCAAGTTACAGTTTAAATATTTGATTTATACTACTAAATTACTACATCCATTGTTGAGTTTTGATAGAAAAAAAAATAAGCATGCATGATGCTTTCCCTGTTTCCAGAGTTAACTCATAATTTTAACTTCTTGACTTTTAAAACATGAACTGATGAATACAATACAACTTAATTAGCATCTAAACTTGGGTTAAATCTTGAGTTTATGAAATTTTGAATTACATCTAAGCCTGGAATCTAGGACAGAAAAGAATTCATCACAACAATACAGGCATTCAATCTCATACATATACACAGATATATCCATCATACTTATCAGGCAACAATTTAAGCAACTAAGTAAATTTAAATCAGTTTGAAAATAAATTGTTACTCACCTTTTAAATGCAAACCACTGTTTAGCTCCTATTTTGAATTTGCAGAAAATAATAGAAATGCAGGCTTGACTTTATAAAAATGCAGGTGTGCTTCCTTTTGAATTGATATGCAGTTTTGCCTATTTGATTTCACTGACCCAAATGCTAACAAGCAAGTAGATTAAGCTGCTAAATCTTCACATGAAGGCAGAGACTTTCATGTCTTCAAATCCATTCCAGGATTTAAAATAGAGTGCAGAGAAACAGAACAGGCTTCACTTTGCTTTTTAGGAGATGCTTTTTGAATTTACCAGAAAACAAACATGTGCGGGCTCAATTTGATTTTGAGGAAGTGAATATGCAAATTTATGTTTTGAAGAGGTGAAATTTGTACAGGGTTTTCTAAATTTTTTAGGAAATGGGATATGCAAGTTTAGATTTGAATATGCGGAGGAATTTGCAGATTTGAATATGTTTATGATTATGCAGATTTGATCTTTGATTGTAAATGCAGATTTCTGTATTTGAATTTTGAGGTATGCAGATCTTTAAAATGAATATGAAGATGGGTTTGATCTTTGTTTGATTGAGGAAAATGAAATATGCAATATGTATGAATGATGCAAACTAATTGTATTTTCAGATTTATGAAATAAAAGAAAAATAAAAAAAAAATTCTAACACTTGTCTATTATTACAACACTTGTCAAATGAATGTATAAGTATTTAACACTTGTTTTCTTTAAAATAGTTAATACTAATTACAAATTAATGTATATGTTAACTTAGTTTAAGTTGTTAGTTTATAATTAAACATGTGTATAAATTTACAAATGGAAATAAAAACAAATCATGTTAATAAATGAAACTTATACATATTAAAATTAAAACAAATTAAGATTTTACTTTTTTGAACTTAAATTCAAACTAAATTCAAAATCAAATATTTTACAAATTAAGTTATAAATAAAATTTCAATTTGAAATAAACATTACAAATCTTATTCAAAACTTATTTATAAAGTCAATACTATATTAATATTGCTTTTATAAATCTCTTTTATTAAATAAAAATCATTTTTCAAGAAATTATATTTTTTTATTAAATAAAATATCCATTTTATTAAACCATAAAACATTTTATTGAATTTATTCAAAATTTTAAACTCAAGCTAATTTAATTTAAAATATTTAATATCTTTCTTATCAATTTTTAAAATCATATATTTATATTGTAAACAGAAATCAATTTATATCATTTAAAAGATAAAACAACCAATTTAAATATTTATTGAAGAAGATTATTAAATTCATTTGAATAATTATTATCAGATTATCAATATCAATTTAATTTTAACAACAGATTATTAAATTGATATTGTTAAAAATTCTGGGATATTACATCTGAGACGTACGAGCTCAGAGGTTATGTAGTTGATGGTTACTAGTGATATATTCCCAATTTGGTAATGTGGCATACGAAGTGCTGTTGAGCATTTGTTGATCAAAGCGTGGCTTTTGTGTAAAGCATAGCTTTGTGGACGAGACTTCGTCAGACCTCACACCCCGATAATGGTCAAAACAGAAAAGATGCAGCAAGGTTATTAGGGGATAGCGCCCCCTTAGTGTATGTCATTCCTTCTGGATAGAGGTGGTATTATGGTATGGAGCCCTGATACTTAACGTATGTTGTTGCTGCAAACTTATTATTTTGTGGTTGTTGGTGAATCCCGGGATTTAGGTCGGTTACGACCGAGGGATGGCATATTCGTGCCAGTAGTTACCCAGCTAAAGGTAGCCCAGCCTTGTGTTGGCAGAGATCCGGTTGCTTCTCGGTGCGTCTTTCCAGAGGCGTTTCCATGTGGCAATGGGAAGTTCCTTGGCCTGACCATTTGTTGGAAATACAAAGAAACAATATGAACCCTTTACGATTGCAAATTGTATAACCTGCCTCCTCAGAAGGTAGCTATAGCAGGCATAATATAATGGTACCTATGCTGGCTAAGATTTATATTGTACTTTCGAAATGTTTTTCTACACTTTGCACTTATAATAATAATATTGAAAAGAAATTTGCGTATCAAGCATGTTTGACTATCATAAGGAGAAATCTCCTCCAAGTTCTGCATTTGCATTGTGTGTGTGGCGGGAGGCCTTATGGTAGTTACATTTTCTAAAAGCATTGCGAATCCATTTAAAAATATTTCTTTGTTTGTTTTTAAAGAATAACTGTTTTAAGTTCTCGCACCAGTCGCATGACTGACTTGGAGTTTATTGTTCCCTTCCTAAACTCTGGGTGCCCACCAATTTCCGCACGGGTAGTCAAGAGTCAAGTTATCAGGTCATTCTGGAATTCAGGAGTTGCTGTAGAGATCTGGAGGCAAGCTGGATGGCTTGGCGTATCAACTAGTATATAGTATTTCTTTTCTGCTGTTTGTTGTTGTAAACTCTGATAATGTAATGTAATGTGGTGTAATGTAATAACTGATATAGTTCTTTGATTTAAAGATATTCATTTATCTATTATATGTTGTTCCGCTGCGATTGTGAGATTCTGATATTGTTTCTGTTTTCTTCTTGTTTTTTCTTTCTTTCTTCTTCTTAAACCTAAGGGTTCGGTTTTCCGGCATTCGATTTCTCGGCAGTTGATACAGTGGACGTATTAATGTCGACTTTCGTGAGTCGAAAATCGATTCGTTACATTTGGTATCAGAACTTATGGTAAAGTGACAACCTTGGCTCTATTGGGAATTACTCATTAGAGATAGAGTCAGCAGTGCTCTAGAATGAGTTGAGTGTAATAATAGCTATGAGCACGTATTTGTTAGTGAATATAAAATAATTGTTTTGTATTGTGTTGACTTATCGGTTGATTGTTTATAGATTCTGGTCGGTGCAGTTTGGCCAACTGTTTCGATAGGGGTTTCTAAACTCTTAAACAAGATAAACTGACACAGTATTGTTTTAAAATAGGGTAAATGAAATAATTTTACCCAAATCTATTATATATATATAAAGGAATAATTTTTCAGAATTATTAATGTGTATATAAATTGATTGTTTGGTTGTTAAAAATGTAAGCATATATATATATATGTTAATTAAAAGAAAAATTGTATAAGCAAATGAATTTTTAAGATGGAATTATAATTAATGTGATTTACAATTGTGAAATAATTTTATATATAAGAAGTGAAACTATATGAATATATTTATAAATATGAGTTGTAAACAAAAATGAATTTGAACTATGAATTGAAATTGTTGAAAATAAGTGAAACGAGTTGTGGACTTATAATATGAAATAATAAATTTGGCTTTGGTAAAGAATAAAGAATTTGGGTTAATATAGTAAATATATGTTTTGGAATTTAACTAAAGGAAAGGTAAATAGAATTTACTTTAGAATTGGAATCTGAATTGGATTTATAAGTGGAAATTTAAGTTAAGTTAAACAAATGATGTTTGAAATGGAATATTTCTTAAGTGATGTTGAATGAAGCTGGTTTTGGTACCGAAGTAAAATAATAAAGTGAAGTGATGAATATGAACTTGAGTTATATAAATGAAATTCAACCTTACTTATTAAATGAATTAGCAATTGAATCAATAAATGGATTGAATGTTAATCAATCGAATGTAAATGAATTGATATAGAATAATGAATGTAACTGTTAATTCATAACAAACTAGTAAATTGGAATTGAATAATTGAATGGAAGTCAATTCAATATCAACCAATTGAATTAAAAGTGTTAAACCAAATTGAATGTGAATTTAATAATTTGGTTGTTATATGATTGTTAGTTGATTGTATAGAAAATTCGTATGAAATTCAATAAATGAAAATGAAAGCCACAAATCATTGAAATCAAATTGGAAGTTAAGTGAATCTTAAATAGAATTGAATTTGATTTGGAAGTGAACCAACTTGAATGTAAATTAGTGAATGCAAACTAACTGAAATATGAATTAAATGAATGTTAGTAAAGTCCAATGTTAAGGAATCAAATGTGATTTAAATTGGAAAACACATTCATTGAATATTAATGAGAAGTGAATGTGTATTGATTTGGTTATGGATGTTAGTTGAATGCTAGTTGGTTAACGGTTGGATTTGTTGCTTTTGTTGCATTTGCTATATTGGCATATATAGTTGTAGTAGTGGTATATGTTGTATATCGATATTATTTTCTATATACATGTTTCTCATTGTTGTTGAGTGTTTAGTAGGTGTGGATGGCGCTTGCTTCGCTTTTGGAGCTCGCTTTCACGCTATATTAGCCGTATATGCTCGCTAATAATATATAAGGTACATATCTCGGATTACATATCGTACTTTTACACTTTTTTCCCTGCGGGATGCCTCATTACTTGATGAGATGTATATTTGTGATATATATTGCCCTTTTTTTGGATCGAGCTGCGCAAAGGAAACTATGGCGATTTTTTCTGAAAATTTAAGGCGTTAGAATATTTTTGAGAAAATTGGAAAATTTTGAAAGGATAACTAAGTAGATTTGAAACTTAGTAAAGTTATTTTAAGAAGTTTAACTATTGGGTTTTGGGAAAGTTAAACACTTAAGTGAATTTGAAATCTAATTTGAATGGATGTTTTGTAAAGTTAATGGATTTCAAAACTTTTTCTTACTTGGTAATTTCGAGGACGAAATTCTTTTAAGGGGGGAAGTTTGTAACGACCCAGAATTTCTGTCATTTAAAATTCGTATAATTAATTGATTTTAAATATTAATAAGTAAATTTTGTAAGTCGAATAAATTTTTATTTCGAATATAGTGATTTAATTGAATAATTAAATCGATAATTTAATATGTGAAATTACAGAAATAATTGGAAATTGGGTTTAAAATGATTAAATTTGATTTATAAAGTTGTATTAAATCATATTGGAGTTAGAATGATGTTATCGAACTTTTAAAATTGAATTAAAAGTTAATGTGTGGAAATTGAATATTTTAATATTTAATTGACGAGTTAAAATAGCTATTTTTCAAACAGTCTCGGGTTTTGACGAAACCAGTTCCATCGGATCCGTAATGATAAATTATTGTATGGTTTCAAATTTCGTTTCAATCGAACTTACGCTTTGTCCGGGGCAAGCTAAAATGTGTAGAAATCGATTCGAGTGAATTTTTAAATTTAAATAGTCGATTTGAAATCGTATCTCTCAAATTTGATCAAATTGGCTCCCGATATATATTCCATTGCGTTTGGAATAGGGGTAAAATATTATAAACGCCAGGCGGCACGCTTTGTTTGGAGTTCGGAAAAATTTTGGGTGAAAAGTGTCGCGTAATTTTCTATAAAAGGCCACCATTTCTTGCAATTTGCAAAAACCCTAGGGCCAAAAGCTTCAGCCGCCATTCTTTCTATCAATGGCCGAAATTAGCTTATCTTCCTCCCTCATTTTCTTCAAATCCATCAACATTTACTACAAACTTCCTAAACAAAAATTGTAGAGCTTGACACGATCTATAATATCAACGGTCGAGATTTGAAACGAAGCATCGTGGAGCCCTAAAATCAGCCGCGTTCGTGGCCGTGTCGTGCACGATTTCCGAGCGCCACCTAGGGTCGAGCGCGACGTGCTCATAGGCGAGAGTAGAGGCGATCGAGTGCTGTTGAATGGCACTAGCTGATCGTTGTGAAGGTGCTCGAATAGGCCGCATCATCTAGGGTTTGGGGGCGGCTCGAATGGGTTCCTGCGTTCGAAAATCACGACGAGGAAGAAAGAAGGTGAGTGGCCGAGATCTAAGCAATGGAAACGAATGGTCAAGATAGTGTAGGGTTTGAAACTTAAAATATAAGTTGTAAATTATTTATATTAAATCGTTCAAACTTTAAAATGCTATAACTTTGTCATATGAGGTCGGAAACGCACGAAACGAATTGCGTTGGGTTCGTATTCGTGAACACTACGCGATGGAGCTAGACTGGAATTGATTGGAGCTAGTGAAAATTTTGGGTATTTGAAATAAAACGCTGAAACTGTTATTTGAAACAAGGTGAGAACTTCTCACTCAATCGAATTGTGTATCGATTTAAATTTTAAATAGTTAGATTTAAAATTGCTTGATTGTGTGATTGGATGATAAATTTTAATCCATTGTATTGAAATAGATCCTATGCGCGGTATATAAAGCGGATGTTATTTATTAAACATATACGACGATATTCCACCTAGATTGGAATTCTTATTATATATGTACTTGGAGTTGATTTTTCCGCATTATATAGCGGATGAGACCCTATTGCGCCGCATAATAGCGGATAATATTTTATAAATCTCATATACCGCGATATTCCGTATTGGAACGGGGTTGGTATTGTGCTAACATCTGTGGATGCAGGGTAACAGGTTGGAGGGATCCAACTGGATTCCTCAACAGTATTGATTTATTTACAGATATTGTGATATATTCTGTTATCATATGATATATGATGTTTTGGATGCCGACATTGTTATATTTAGTGTTGTTGCAGCATTGGGCCTATTTTGGAAAATTTAGATGGGTTTTTTTAAGTAACGATTTTGAATTAAAAGGATTTTTAAAGTGAAATTTTGAAAGTATACATTTTATTGAATTTTGGAATCGATTCATTTTAAATAAATAAATGTTATAATTTTTATGTTATAAAAATTATGATTTTTGAGAAATATAGTTGAAAATTGATTTTTGAAATATGGAGTTAATGAATTTTATAAAATAGTTTAAATTGAGATTTTTTTTGAATTATTATAAACGGTTTATATAAAACATTTATAAAATTGATGTTTTATAAATTAAAAATATTGGAATTATAAAATGAGTTTTTATAAGTGTTAAAATGAAGTATAAATGGACTTCATAAGTGAATGAAATTTATAGATTTATAAATTGTGAAGTTATAAAATGAATAGATTTTGTAAAATAAAAGATTTATAAGTAATTTACTTATAAATGGGATTTTGGCATTTAAATGAGATTTAAATAGAATTTGTAAATAAAGAATTATAAGTATTTTACTTATAATTTGGATTTCGGCGTGTAAATGGGATATGGATAGAATTTGTAACGACCCAGAATTTTTTTAGAAATTAAAATTTTAATATTTAATTAATTTTAAATATTAAGAAGTGAATTTATAAGTCGAATAAATTTTTATTTGAATTATTGGATTTAATTGAATAATTAAATCGATAATTTAATACGTTAAATTATGGAAATAATTGAAAATTGAGTTAAATATGATTGAAAATGATTTGTAAAATTTTATTTTATCATATGGGAGTTAGAATGATATTTTAGAACTTTTAAAATCGATTTAAAAGTTAATTTGTGAAAATTGAATATTTTAATATTAAAATCGACTAGTGAAAATAGTCAATTTTTGAACAGTCTCAGAATTGAACGAAACTAGTTCCATTGGATCCGTAATAGTTAGTTATTATTGGATTTCAAATTTCGTGTCAATCGGAGTTATCGTTTGATCGTGGCAGCTCGAAACGCATCGATTTATTTTTAATTTAAATTTGGCGAGTTAAAATAGCCATTTTTCAAAAAGTCTCGGATTTCGACGAAACCAGTTTCATCGGATCCGTAATGTGATATTATTGTAAGGTTTCAAATTTCAAGTCGATTGGATTTACCGTTTGTCCGGTACAAATTAAAACGCCTAGAAATCGACTTAAATCGGTTTAATTTAAATTGAGCGTTTATAGCCATAACTCGCACAGATGTCCGAATTAGCTTTCGAAACCTGTTCCATTGTGTCCGGAACGCGGGGTAAACCTTAGAAATGCTGGTTACGGCACGTAAATCGGAGTTCGGAATTTCCGGATGAATAGTGTTCGTTCGTTCTTCTATAAATAGACCCACACCCCCTTCATAATTAAAAAAATAAAATAAAAACCTAATTTATAAACCCTAGCCGCCAGTTTCATATGAATGGCCAGAAATTAGTTTCATTCATTCCTTAATCTCTCTCAATCCGTAAGGAATTACGCGAAGTGCTCAACTACAAAGTCGAAGAACTCGACGAGAGCTTTAATTTCATACGGAGATGATCGGAAACGGCGCGACATGGAGGGAGCAAAGGGGGGCCGTCACCTACAGCTCATGCACGCATTTCGAGGGCCAAGCAAGGGCCGAGCTCCACGTGCTTCAGGCCGAAGGTGGAGGAGGGTAGGGGGCTTCGTTTGGCGCTTCTTGATCGAAGTATCGTCGAGTATGGATGTTGCTAAATTTAACCCTAGTTTGTGATGTTTGGGTTCAAGCTTTCGTGAGTTACCTGGAGAAGAGAACGAGAGAGAAGAGGGGGGGGTGTATGCGGCCTGATGTGGTTGGGGTTGAGATGGAGGGCTATGATTTGATTTAGGTTATAAATTAGTTTGTTTATGTTGTAATTAGTTGATTTAAATTCGTGTAAACTTTGAAATGCATAACTTTTTCATACGAGGTCGAAAACGCGCGAAACCAGTTGCGTTGGAATCGTATGGACGAGCACTACGCAATGAAATTGGATTGGAGTCGTTTGGAGTTAGTGAGAATTTTGGATAAAATTAAACGTCCGTTTAATTTTATTCGAAATAAATCGCTAAAACGGAATTTAAAACCAAGGTGAGAATTTCTCACTCAATCGAATCAGTTTCGATTTTATTTTAAATAGTTAGATTTAAATTATTTGAATGCATGTTTGAATGTTGATTGATATCTATTGATTGTTAAAATAGACATTATACGCCGTTATTAAGCGGATGTTATTTAATAAAAACATATACCGCGAATATTTCATAAACAGTGAAATTGGTATTATATATAATATCAATATATATATATTGGCATATGTATATATTGCAGTTGTTGATTTCCCGTATTTTTTAGCGGATGAGACCCTATTACGCCGTTATTAAGCGGATAATATTTAATAAGAACATATACCGCGATAATTTCGTACTGGAGCGAAATTGGTATTGTGCTAATGTTTGTGGATGCAGGAAAACAGGTTGGAGGGATCCAACTGGATTCCTCAACAGTTTTTATTTGATTTCAGATATTTTGATATTTGATGGATTTTCATATTGATATATGATATCGTTGTTGTCGTGATTGACTATTTGATATGTAGCATCATTGGACCAAGTTTTGGAATTTTAAAATGATTTATAAAGTGATTTTTGAAAATATACTTTATGTTTGGAATTTGATCTATTTTAAATAAATAAACGTCATAATTTTTAAAGTTATAAAAATTATGATTTTTGAGAAAAATAGTTAAAAACTGATTTTTGAGAATATGATGCTAACGATTTTATAAAATAGTTTAATGGGGATTTTAGAATTTATTGTGAAAAGTTTAAAATAGGATTTATAAAAATTTGATTATTTTATAAATCAAGAGAATGATGAAATTATAAAGGAGATTAAAGATGTTTTAAAATAATAGTATAAATTGATTTTATAAAGTATTTATAAATTGATATTTATAAGTTAAAACATTTGAATTATAAAACGAGTTTTTATAAGTGTTTGAATGAAGTGAAAATGAATTTCATTAAAGAATGAAATTTATAGAATTATAAATGGTGAAGTTATGAATGAAATTTATAAATAGTAAGATTTATAAATTTGTGAAGTTAATTGAAGAATAGATTTGGTTAAATAAATGAATCTTATAAGTTATAAGATTTATAATTTGGGAAGTTTAAAAGAACGATCTTTGTAAAATAATCGTTTTATAAGTATTTAACTTATAATATGAACTTTTAGTTTATAATTGAGTTATAAACTGGAATAGGTTAATAAAAGAATTTATAAAAAGGAAGTTTTTATAAATAAATAGAAATGGAATTTATAAACGTTGTTTATAAATTCGCAAATGACTTATTTTGATAAGTTAATTGTTGAAACCTATAAATGGAGTTATATTCACATTTTTGAATAGTGAATAATCCTTTGAATTAAAATGAATAAAAGGATGAAATTGTTAATGAAGTATATTCACGTTTTTGAATAGTGAATAATATGTTAAAGAAATTGTTTTGAATGTGATATTTGAAATAGAATTAAAACGATCTAACGATGTTTTAAATGTGTTGAGATTCGAAACCATAGATTTCAACATTTATTGTTGAAATAGACGTTTTCGAGAAATAAAAAGGAAATAGTGGACTATAACACTGTTGTTATAGTAAATGATTTCCGAAATGAAATGTTTTGTATAGTATTGGGATTTATATATCTATTTTTAATTTCGAATCCCTACACTAGTGATTTTGGGTTGTCGTAACGATGTTTTGCGCAACATTCGTTTTGGCCCAAATAAATATGGTTAAGTGAATGATTTCCTTAAAGAATGAAATATGTACTTAATTTCGATTTAAGTATATTGAATATTTTCCAAGTGTTGAAAAATAAATAAAATTTGTGAATTACTTATTAAATAAGTATGGAATTGTTTTCCAATATGAAGTGATATTTAGAATTTATCTTTTTGAAGATAAATTGAAAATGGATAATTGAAAACGTATATCAATAGATATTGTGAAATATAAATTCACTATTGAATTTATAAAGGAAAGGAGAATTTGTTTAAAAGTAAATATTGATTTATTTTTGAAGTGCGAAATTATATATCTTGTAAAGATATTTTGTGAAATAAATAATTTGGAAAATTATTTGGAAACTGGTGATGTGTGCATATCCATTGATAGTTCAATAACCGACTATCAATATTTCCCTTTGAATGGGTAATTGATGTGATTTGTTTGAATGTGAATGCTACACTTATTTTTGAATAAGCGCTCACTATTCGGGTTAACCGGGAAAGGACCATGGGGTCGTATAACCCATTCCGAATATGTGATACGTCGTTGTGAATTGCATTGAAGATCAGTGTTGAAGACCCGGTATTTGCGAGAGCGATAGGATGACCTGTCGATTTACTCTGCACCGAGTTGCTCCGGTATAGAGTTCTCCATATGTGATGGTGAATCCGATCAGGATTGTGAATATCCGGATTGCAAGGACTTCTTTGTAAGTGCCTTCGGTTTTGTTCGAGCCCGGAATAGACTTGTATGGATTGTGTGTCTGACATTACAAATTGAGATATAAAGCCGATTTCTTTCAAATATATTTCTGTTGGTGGCGAAGAATTTATTCTTTTAGCTTAACACCCTTCTCTGAGACGTACGAGCTCAGAGGTTATATAGTTGAAGTTATCAGCGATATATTCCCAATTTGGTAATGTGATATGCTGAGTGATGCTGTAAATGATCATCGTGTTGATTATTGTGATAGGATCGTTTATTTGATCGTCTATCTTAGTGATCATTGTGTTGATCATTTGTTGACCCAAAGCATGGCTTTTGTATAAAGTATGTTTTTGTGGACGTGACTTCGTCGAACCTCACACCCCGGAAACGGTCAAAACAGGAAAGATGCGGCAAGGTTATGAGGGGTAGCACCCTTTAGGGTATGTACATTTCCTTCTGGATAGAGGTGGTGTCATGGTATGGAGCCCAGATATTTAACCTATGTGGTTACTACGAATTTATTACTTTGTGGTTGTTGGCTATCGGGATCCCGTGAGAAAGGCCGTTTACGATCGGGGAATGGCGTGCTCGTGTCAGTAGTTCCCAGTTAGGGGTAACCCGGCCTTGTGTTGGCAGAGTTCCGGTTTGGTTCTCGGGGATGTCTTTCCAGAGGCATTCTCATGTGGCAATGGGAAGTTCCTTGGCCTGACCATTTGTTGGAAATCCAATTCCCAATACGAAACTTGTACGGTATTAGTTGTAGAACCTATCATTCACTTATGGTGTCGCAACACTGTTTGGATGGTAGCTATAGTAGGCATACGATAATGGTCGTATGTTGGCTAAGATTTATATTCTACTTTCGAAATGAATTTTCTCTACACTATGCACTAGTAATAATACCAAATGTTATTTTAAATGCGTATCAAGCATCTTTGACTATCATAAGGAGAAATCTCCTCCGATTCTGCGTTTGCATTGTGTGTGTGTGTGCGGGAGGCCTTATGGTAGTCTCATTTTTAAAAGCATTGCGAATTGAAATAAAAATATTCCTCTATTTTGATTTTAAAGATAAATAAACTGTTTTGAGTTCTCACACCAGTAACATGACTGACTTGGAGTTTATTGTTTTCCTTCCTAAACTCTGGGTGCCCACCAATTTCCACACGGGCAGTCAAGAGTTAAGGTTTATCAGGATATTCTGGATATTCTGGAGTTGCTGGAGGCAAGCTGGATGGCATGGCGTATTACTAGTTTATATAGTATTTCTTTTCCGCTGCACTGTTTGTTCATGTTGTACACTCTGATGATATGATGTAATGAAATGTGATGTGATGTAATGTAATAACTGATATAGTTCTTTGTTTAAAGATTATTCATTATTATTATATGTTGTTCCGCTGCGAATTGTGAGATTCTGATGTTGTTCTGTTTTCTTTCTGTTCCGTTCTATTTTAAAATTATGTTCTATTTTTCTTTCCCCTCCTATGTTTTCTATTCTCTCTAATTTCTATTTTCTATTTCCTTCTTTCCTATCTTCTTTCTTTTTTTTTCTTCTTTTCTTTTTCTTAAAATCCCTAAGGGTTCGTATTTTCGTTCATCTTGAATTAAACAATGGAGATTAGTGTCTATTCAAGGAGTACGGATTTACGGGTCTTTACAGAATTTATCAGAGCTTATGGTTAAGCGACAACCATGGTTTTGTTGGGTATTACTCATTAGAGATGGAGTCAGTAGTACTCTAGATTGAGTTTGAGTGTAATAATAGCTATGAGAGCGTATGTGTTAGTGAATATAAAATTGTTTTATATTGTGATGATTGGTTTATTTAGTGGTATATGAACTTTCGTCAGCGTGGTCCGCAAGACTATGCCGAAGGGGTTTCTAAACACTTGAATAGAACAATTCGGCACAGTATTGTTTTAAATTGGGTAAATGAAATAATTTTACCTTGATTATATTTTATATATAAAGGAATAATTTTCAGAATTATTAAAGTGTATATAAGTTGATTGTTTGGTTGTTTGAATAATCTAAATAAAAGAATAATTGTATAAGCAAATGAATTATAAGAATTGAATTATAATTAAAGTGATTTACAATTTTGAAATAAACTTATATACATAAGAAATGAAACTATATGAATATATTTATGAATGTGAGTTGTAAATAAGCAAATGAATTTAAAGATAAATTTGAACTTGAGTTATATGAATGAAATTCAAATTTATATTGTTAAAGGAATTAGCAATTGAATTTAACTAATGGATTGAATCTAAATCAATTGAATGTAAATTAAGTTGATATGAAATAATGAATATAAGTGTTAATTCATTAAAAATCTAATGTTATTAAAAGTTGAATAATTGAATGAAAATCAATTAAATTAAACCAATTGTAAGCAAAAGAATTTGGTTGTAATTAATATACATTGGTTGTTATATGATTGTTAGTTGATTGATTGAATATAAGTTCATTAAGTATTAATGAAATTGAAAGCTAAAGAAATTGAAATCCAATTTGAAGTTAAGTAAATCTTAAATAGAATTGAATTTGATTTGGAAGTAAACCAACTTGAATATGAATTAGTGAATATGAACTAATTGAAAATGAATGTTAGTAAGAACATCCACTATTAATGAATCAAATGTGATTAAAGTGAAAACCAATTCATTGTATATGAGTGAGAATATGAATGAATATTATTGGTTATGAATGATAGTTGGTTGATGTTTGCATTTGTTGTTTGTTTACAATTGCTATGTTGACATATATAGTTATTATGTTACTATATGTTGTATATTGAGATTATTGTCTATATGCATGATTCTCATGTTGTTTGTTGAGTGATTAGTAGGTGCGGATCGCGTTTGCTTCGCATTTGGAGCTCGCTTTTGCGCTAGATTAGCCATATATGCTCGCTAATAAAATATAAGGTACATATCTCGGATTACATACAGTACTTTTACACTTTTTTCCCTGCGGGATGCCTCATTACTTGATGAGATGTATATTTGTGATATATATACTGTCATTTTTTTTTTCGGATCGAGCCGCGCAAAGGAGACTATGGCGAATTTTTCCGAAAATTTAAGGCGTTAGAAATTTTTTGAGAAAATTGGAAAATTTTGAAAACTTAAACTTTGATTTTGGAGTTGTTTTTGAAAAAGATAACTAAGTATGATTTGGAAAACTTAGTAAAGTATTGTAAGAAGTTTAATTATGAATTTTTGGAAAATTAATAGATTCTGTAATTTTTCTTACTTGTAATTTCGAGGACGAAATTCTTTTAAGTGGGGAAGATTGTAACGACCCAGAATTTTTTTAGAAATTAAAATTTTAATATTTAATTAATTTTAAATATTAAGAAGTGAATTTATAAGTCGAATACATTTTTATTTGAATTATTGGATTTAATTGAATAATTAAATCGATAATTTAATACGTTAAATTATGGAAATAATTGAAAATTGAGTTAAATATGATTGAAAATGATTTGTAAAATTTTATTTTATCATATGGGAGTTAGAATGATATTTTAGAACTTTTAAAATCGATTTAAAAGTTAATTTGTGAAAATTGAATATTTTAATATTAAAATCGATTAGTGAAAATAGTCAATTTTTGAACAGTCTCAGAATTGAACGAAACTAGTTCCATTGGATCCATAATAGTTAGTTATTACCGGATTTCAAATTTCGTGTCAATCGGAGTTATCGTTTGATCGTGGCAGCTCGAAACGCATCGATTTATTTTTAATTTAAATTTGGCGAGTTAAAATAGCCATTTTTCAAAAAGTCTCGGATTTCGACGAAACCAGTTTCATCGGATCCGTAATGTGATATTATTGTAAGGTTTCAAATTTCAAGTCGATTGGATTTACCGTTTGTCCGGTACAAATTAAAACGCCTAGAAATCGACTTAAATCGGTTTAATTTAAATTGAGCGTTTATAGCCATAACTCGCACAGATGTCCGAATTAGCTTTCGAAACCTGTTCCATTGTGTCCGGAATGCGGGGTAAACCTTAGAAACGCTGGTTACGGCGCGTAAATCGGAGTTCGGAATTTCCGGATGAGTAGTGTTCGTTCGTTCTTCTATAAATAGACCCACACCCCCTTCATAATTAAAAAAATAAAATAAAAACCTAATTTATAAACCCTAACCGCCAGTTTCATATGAATGGCCAGAAATTAGTTTCATTCATTCCTTAATCTCTCTCAATCCGTAAGGAATTATGCGAAGTGCTCAACTACAAAGTCGAAGAACTCGACGAGAGCTTTAATTTCATACGGAGATGATCGGAAACGGCGCGACATGGAGGGAGCAAAGGGAGGCCGTCACCTACAGCTCACGCACGCATTTCGAGGGCCAAGCAAGGGCCGAGCTCCACGTGCTTCAGGCCGAAGGTGGAGGAGGGTAGGGGGCTTCGTTTGGCGCTTCTTGATCGAAGTATCGTCGAGTATGGATGTTGCTAAATTTAACCCTAGTTTGTGATGTTTGGGTTCAAGCTTTCGTGAGTTACCTGGAGAAGAGAACGAGAGAGAAGAGGGGGGGGGGGGGGTGTGTGCGGCCTGATGTGGTTGGGGTTGAGATGGAGGGCTATGATTTGATTTAGGTTATAAATTAGTTTGTTTATGTTGTAATTAGTTGATTTAAATTCGTGTAAACTTTGAAAATGCATAACTTTTTCATACGAGGTCGAAAACGCGCGAAACCAGTTGCGTTGGAATCGTATGGACGAGCACTACGCGATGAAATTGGATTGGAGTCGTTTGGAGTTAGTGAGAATTTTGGGTAAAATTAAACGTCCGTTTAATTTTATTCGAAATAAATCGCTAAAACGGAATTTAAAACCAAGGTGAGAATTTCTCACTCAATCGAATCAGTTTCGATTTTATTTTAAATAGTTAGATTTAAATTATTTGAATGCATGTTTGAATGTTGATTGATATCTATTGATTGTTAAAATAGACATTATACGCCGTTATTAAGCGGATGTTATTTAATAAAAACATATACCGCGAATATTTCATAAACAGTGAAATTGGTATTATATATAATATCAATATATATATATTGGCATATGTATATATTGCAGTTGTTGATTTCCCGTATTTTTTAGCGGATGAGACCCTATTACGCCGTTATTAAGCGGATAATATTTAATAAGAACATATACCGCGATAATTTCGTACTGGAGCGAAATTGGTATTGTGCTAATGTTTGTGGATGCAGGAAAACAGGTTGGAGGGATCCAACTGGATTCCTCAACAGTTTTTATTTGATTTCAGATATTTTGATATTTGATGGATTTTCATATTGATATATGATATCGTTGTTGTCGTGATTGACTATTTGATATGTAGCATCATTGGACCAAGTTTTGGAATTTTAAAATGATTTATAAAGTGATTTTTGAAAATATACTTTATGTTTGGAATTTGATCTATTTTAAATAAATAAACGTCATAATTTTTAAAGTTATAAAAGTTATGATTTTTGAGAAAAATAGTTAAAAACTGATTTTTGAGAATATGATGCTAACGATTTTATAAAATAGTTTAATGGGGATTTTAGAATTTATTGTGAAAAGTTTAAAATAGGATTTATAAAAATTTGATTATTTTATAAATCAAGAGAATGATGAAATTATAAAGGAGATTAAAGATGTTTTAAAATAATAGTATAAATTGATTTTATAAAGTATTTATAAATTGATATTTATAAGTTAAAACATTTGAATTATAAAACGAGTTTTTATAAGTGTTTGAATGAAGTGAAAATGAATTTCATTAAAGAATGAAATTTATAGAATTATAAATGGTGAAGTTATGAATGAAATTTATAAATAGTAAGATTTATAAATTTGTGAAGTTAATTGAAGAATAGATTTGGTTAAATAAATGAATCTTATAAGTTATAAGATTTATAATTTGGGAAGTTTAAAAGAACGATCTTTGTAAAATAATCGTTTTATAAGTATTTAACTTATAATATGAACTTTTAGTTTATAATTGAGTTATAAACTGGAATAGGTTAATAAAAGAATTTATAAAAAGGAAGTTTTTATAAATAAATAGAAATGGAATTTATAAACGTTGTTTATAAATTCGCAAATGACTTATTTTGATAAGTTAATTGTTGAAACCTATAAATGGAGTTATATTCACATTTTTGAATAGTGAATAATCCTTTGAATTAAAATGAATAAAAGGATGAAATTGTTAATGAAGTATATTCACGTTTTTGAATAGTGAATAATATGTTAAAGAAATTGTTTTGAATGTGATATTTGAAATAGAATTAAAACGATCTAACGATGTTTTAAATGTGTTGAGATTCGAAACCATAGATTTCAACATTTATTGTTGAAATAGACGTTTTCGAGAAATAAAAAGGAAATAGTGGACTATAACACTGTTGTTATAGTAAATGATTTCCGAAATGAAATGTTTTGTATAGTATTGGGATTTATATATCTATTTTTAATTTCGAATCCCTACACTAGTGATTTTGGGTTGTCGTAACGATGTTTTGCGCAACATTCGTTTTGGCCCAAATAAATATGGTTAAGTGAATGATTTCCTTAAAGAATGAAATATGTACTTAATTTCGATTTAAGTATATTGAATATTTTCCAAGTGTTGAAAAATAAATAAAATTTGTGAATTACTTATTAAATAAGTATGGAATTGTTTTCCAATATGAAGTGATATTTAGAATTTATCTTTTTGAAGATAAATTGAAAATGGATAATTGAAAACGTATATCAATAGATATTGTGAAATATAAATTCACTATTGAATTTATAAAGGAAAGGAGAATTTGTTTAAAAGTAAATATTGATTTATTTTTGAAGTGCGAAATTATATATCTTGTAAAGATATTTTGTGAAATAAATAATTTGGAAAATTATTTGGAAACTGGTGATGTGTGCATATCCATTGATAGTTCAATAACCGACTATCAATATTTCCCTTTGAATGGGTAATTGATGTGATTTGTTTGAATGTGAATGCTACACTTATTTTTGAATAAGCGCTCACTATTCGGGTTAACCGGGAAAGGACCATGGGGTCGTATAACCCATTCCGAATATGTGATACGTCGTTGTGAATTGCATTGAAGATCAGTGTTGAAGACCCGGTATTTGCGAGAGCGATAGGATGACCTGTCGATTTACTCTGCACCGAGTTGCTCCGGTATAGAGTTCTCCATATGTGATGGTGAATCCGATCAGGATTGTGAATATCCGGATTGCAAGGACTTCTTTGTAAGTGCCTTCGGTTTTGTTCGAGCCCGGAATAGACTTGTATGGATTGTGTGTCTGACATTACAAATTGAGATATAAAGCCGATTTCTTTCAAATATATTTCTGTTGGTGGCGAAGAATTTATTCTTTTAGCTTAACACCCTTCTCTGAGACGTACGAGCTCAGAGGTTATATAGTTGAAGTTATCAGCGATATATTCCCAATTTGGTAATGTGATATGCTGAGTGATGCTGTAAATGATCATCGTGTTGATTATTGTGATAGGATCGTTTATTTGATCGTCTATCTTAGTGATCATTGTGTTGATCATTTGTTGACCCAAAGCATGGCTTTTGTATAAAGTATGTTTTTGTGGACGTGACTTCGTCGAACCTCACACCCCGGAAACGGTCAAAACAGGAAAGATGCGGCAAGGTTATGAGGGGTAGCACCCTTTAGGGTATGTACATTTCCTTCTGGATAGAGGTGGTGTCATGGTATGGAGCCCAGATATTTAACCTATGTGGTTACTACGAATTTATTACTTTGTGGTTGTTGGCTATCGGGATCCCGTGAGAAAGGTCGTTTACGATCGGGGAATGGCGTGCTCGTGTCAGTAGTTCCCAGTTAGGGGTAACCCGGCCTTGTGTTGGCAGAGTTCCGGTTTGGTTCTCGGGGATGTCTTTCCAGAGGCATTCTCATGTGGCAATGGGAAGTTCCTTGGCCTGACCATTTGTTGGAAATCCAATTCCCAATACGGAACTTGTACGGTATTAGTTGTAGAACCTATCATTCACTTATGGTGTCGCAACACTGTTTGGATGGTAGCTATAGTAGGCATACGATAATGGTCGTATGTTGGCTAAGATTTATATTCTACTTTCGAAATGAATTTTCTCTACACTATGCACTAGTAATAATACCAAATGTTATTTTAAATGCGTATCAAGCATCTTTGACTATCATAAGGAGAAATCTCCTCCGATTCTGCGTTTGCATTGTGTGTGTGTGCGGGAGGCCTTATGGTAGTCTCATTTTTAAAAGCATTGCGAATTGAAATAAAAATATTCCTCTATTTTGATTTTAAAGATAAATAAACTGTTTTGAGTTCTCACACCAGTCACATGACTGACTTGGAGTTTATTGTTTTCCTTCCTAAACTCTGGGTGCCCACCAATTTCCACACGGGCAGTCAAGAGTTAAGGTTTATCAGGATATTCTGGATATTCTGGAGTTGCTGGAGGCAAGCTGGATGGCATGGCGTATTACTAGTTTATATAGTATTTCTTTTCCGCTGCACTGTTTGTTCATGTTGTACACTCTGATGATATGATGTAATGAAATGTGATGTGATGTAATGTAATAACTGATATAGTTCTTTGTTTAAAGATTATTCATTATTATTATATGTTGTTCCGCTGCGAATTGTGAGATTCTGATGTTGTTCTGTTTTCTTTCTGTTCCGTTCTATTTTAAAATTATGTTCTATTTTTCTTTCCCCTTCTATGTTTTCTATTCTCTCTAATTTCTATTTTCTATTTCCTTCTTTCCTATCTTCTTTCTTTCTTTTTCTTCTTTTCTTTTTCTTAAAACCCCTAAGGGTTCGTATTTTCGTTCATCTTGAATTAAACAATGGAGATTAGTGTCTATTCAAGGAGTACGGATTTACGGGTCTTTACAGAATTTGTTAATAATGTGATTTTATAAGTTGAAGTTGTTATAAAATATCAAAGGAATTTATAAACATTGTTTTATAAACCCGAAAATGACTTATTTTGATAAGTTAATTATTTAGCTTATTTAAAGGAGATATGTGCACAATTTTGGACAGTGGATAATCCTTTAAATTAAAATGTGTAAAAATGTTGAATTTGGTTAATGAATTATATTCACGATTTTGAACAGTGAATGATATATTAAAGAAACATTTTAAGAAGTGATCTTTTAAATGGAATTAAAACGATTTAAAGTTGTTTTAAAATGTGTTAAGGATCGAAACCATAGATTTCAACATTCATTGTTGAAATAGACATTTTCGAGAAATAAGGAAAAGATGGACTATAACACTGTTGTTATAGTAAATGATTTTCGAAAGGACATGTTTTTTTTGTATAGTATTGGGATTTATATATCTATCCTAATTTCGAATCCCTATACTAGTGATTTTGAGTTGTCGTAACGATGTTTTACGCAACATTCGTTTTGACTCAAATAAATGTGTTTAAGGGAATGTTTTCCTTAAAAGAATAAAATATACTTAATCGTGTTTTAAGTATATTGAATATTTTCTAAGTATTGAAAATAAATAGATTTGTGAATTACTTATTGTTAAATAAGTATTTGGAAATGTTTTTCCAATATGAAGTGAAATGTTTTGAGATTATATATTCTAAAGATAAAATTGAAGTGAATTTTTGGCAAGTTATTTAATTTATGGAAGATTAATAAAAAGGGCCTAGTGGTTGTTATAGTGCTGGATATTTGTTTGTTGGCCTTGATAGTTAAATAACCGACTATCAATATTTACCTTTAAATGGATATTTATTGTGATTGCTTGAATTCAAATGCTACACTTATTTTGAAATAAGCGCTCGTCGTTCGGTTTAGCCAGGAGAGGTCCTTTATGTCATAAATCCCATTCTGAATAATGATATGACGTAATGGATAGCATTTGAAGACCGGCGTTGAAGACTGGATATTTTCGAAAACAGAAGTATTGCCGTCGAATGTTTTTGCATCGGCTGATCTCCGATATAGAAATTTTATCACCCTTTGTGATGGAAAGTCCGGTCGTGATTAGTGAATATCCTAATTGCAAGGACTTCTTTGGAAGTGCCTTCGGTTCTGTTCGATCCCGAAACGGACTTGTATGGATGTGTGTCTGACGTTACAATTTGAGATGTAAAGCTGGTTTCTATCAAATAGCTTTCTATTGGTGGCGGAGAATTTATTCTCTTAGCTTAACACCCTTCTTTGAGACGTACGAGCTCAGAGGTTATGTAGTTGATGGCTTCTAGTGATATATTCCCAATTTGGTAATGTGGCATACGAAGTGCTGTTGAGCATTTGTTGATCAAAGCGTGGCTTTTGTATAAAGCATAGCTTTGTGGACGAGACTTCGTCCGACCTCACACCCCGATAAGGGTCAAAACAGGAAAGATGCAGCAATGTTATTAGGGGATAGCGCCCCCTTAGTGTATGTCATTGCTTCTGGATAGAGGTGGTATTATGGTATGGAGACCTAATACTTAACCTATGTTGTTGATGCAAACTTATTATTTTTTGGTTGTTGGTGAATCCCAGGATTTAAGTCGGTTACGACCGAGGGATGGCATATTCATGTCAGTAGTTACCCAGCTAAAGGTAGCCCAGCCTTGTGTTGGCAGAGATCCGGTTGGTTCTCGGGGCGTCTTTCCAAAGGCGTTTCCATGTGGCAATGGGAAGTTCCTTGGTCTGACCATTTGTTGGAAATCCAAAGAAACAATACGAACCCTTTACAGTTGCAAATTGTATAACCTGCCTCCTCAGGAGGTAGCTATAGCAGGCATAATATAATGGTACCTATGCTGGTTAAGATTTATATTGTACTTTCGAAATGTTTTTCTACACTTTGCACTTATAATAATAATATTGAAAAAAAATTTGCGTATCAAGCATGTTTGACTATCATAAGGAGAAATCTCCTCTAAGCTCTGCGTTTGCATTGTGTGTGTGGCGAGAGGCCTTATGGTAGTTACATTTTCTAAAAGCATTGCGAATCCATTTAAAATATTTCTTTATTTGTTTTTAAAGAATAACTGTTTTAAGTTCTCACACCTGTCCCATGAATGACTTGGAGTTTATTGTTCCCTTCTTAAACTCTAGGTGCCCACCAATTTCCGCACGGGTAGTCAAGAGTCAAGTTATCGGGTCATTCTGGAATTCAGGAGTTGCTGTAGAGATCTGGAGGCAAGCTGGATGGCTTGGCGTATCAACTAGTATATAGTATTTCTTTTCCGCTATTTGTTGTTGTAAACTCTGATAATGTAATGTAATGTGATGTAATGTAATAACTGATATAGTTCTTTGATTTAAAGATATTCATTTATCTATTATATGTTGTTCCGCTGCGATTGTGAGATTCTGATATTTGTTTGTTTTCTTCTTTTTTTTCTTTCTTTCTTCTTCTATATTTTTCTTCTTCTTAAACCCTAAGGGTTCGGTTTTCCGGCATTCGATTTCTCGGCAGTTGATACAGTGGACGTATTAATGTCGACTTTTGTGAGTCGAAAATTGCAACCTTTACAAAATCACTTATTGTAAATTATTAATTAAATGGTAATTAATTAAGGGTTAATTAATTTTTTAATTAGCTTAAGGTTAATTAATTAATGTAATTAATAAAGGATAATTAATTAAGATGACTGTAATTAATTAATTAATGATTAATTAACCAGGATTAGTGTTTGTTCGTAAGTAATTAATATGATTTAAATTAATCAAATAATTAATTGATTTTGCTTATGGATGTATGAATTGTATGAATGTCTTGAGTTGATCTATAACGATTCTATGATGTGGATTGTTTTGATAGTGCTATGTTTGTATATTATTAATCTGTAATGTATTTACATATTTATCTGCGATGCTTTTACATATCTATCTATGAATCTGTGAATGATGATAAGCGTTATAGGATTATACCACTTATTAAATATTACTGTGCTTGTATCTGTGATGATTGATGTTGTTGTACTATTGGGTAAAACCCCCTGGACTACACTATACACACACAAAGATGGATTGTACAAGGAAATTGGTTGAGTCGTAGATTTTTGAAATGGTTTTAAAGTTGAATTTTGAATTCAAATGATTTTGGAAATGGAATTGGGTTAAATGTGAAAATCTTTTGAAAAAGAGTTTTGAAAATAAAGTTATTTTAAATAACTTGTTAAAGTTTTGAAAATTTAATTAATTTGATTTGAATTTGAATTCTACATTTGAAATTGAATTCTATATTTTGGAATTTTGTTTAAAAAGGGTTATACAAGTTACAAATGTATTTATATGGGTTTTAGACCATTTAAAAAGTATTGTTTTAGGAATTTTAATTTAAACCAAGCTTTATACTTGAAAAGCTTTTACTTGTATAAATGTGATCGAATTTTTCCGAAACGAAAACTATTTGTTTTCAAAATAATAAAAGCTTTCATATAAGGAAAGGATTTCCAATTTGTGTTGAAAAGTTTCAAGTTTGAAAAGAGATTGTGAATTTTTTTGAAAGCTATGAATGAACCCTTGTGAAAGATTATTAAACCTTATTTTGAAATCGAAGAGATTTTAAATGGTGTATCTTTTATATAAAAGATTTGAATTGGAAATGGTTTTGAAAGCTATGAATTGAATCTTTGATTTAATGTTTGGAAGAGTTAATCCAATTTTGAAATGGAAATTGTTTTGAAATCTGTGAAATGAATCTTTGTGAAATGTCGGTGAAATTTGTGAAGTGAATCTTTTGGTTTAAAGATTTGAAATGGTAATTTGTTTAAACCATTTGAAAGAAAGGTTTTGGGTTTTAAAGTTATGACTTAACTGAAATCCCAATATCCATATGTTTTTAAATATTGCGCTCATTATTCGATTTAGCTGGAAGAGGACCTTGTGTCATGTAACCCGTTTCGAATAATGATACAACGATATTGATAGCATTTGAAGACCAGTGGTGAAGATTGGGTATTTTCGAGAATGAAAGGATAACCCGTCGATTGTCTCTACACTGAGTCGCGCCGGTATACAGATCTCCATATGTGATGGGGAGTCCGATCGGGATTGGGAATTCCCAGATTTGCAAGGGCTTCTTTGGAAGTGCCTTCGGTTCTATTCGAACCCGGAACAGACTTATACGGATGTGTGTCTGACATTACACTTTGAGATGCAAAGCTGGTTTCTATCAAATACATTTCTGTTTGGTGGCGGAGATTTATTCTCTTAGCTCAACACCCTTCTCTGAGACGTACGAGCTCAGAGGTTATGTAGTTGATGGTTACTAGTGATAAATTCCCAATTTGGTAATGTGACATACGAAGTGTTGCTGATCATTTGTTGATCAAAACATGGCTTTTGTGAAAAGCATAGCTTTGTGGTCGTGACTTCATCGAGCCTCACAACCCGGTAATGGTCGAAACAGGATCGTTGCAGCAAGGTTATTTGGGGGTAGCGCCCCCTAAGTGTATGACCATTTCCTTCTGGATAAAAAGTAGTATCATGGTACGGAGCCCAGATATTTACTTATGTTGATTTTAATAGTGGTATCAAGGTATGAGTCCAGATACTTTATTGTGTGGTTGTTGGTGTCGAGGCCTCGGATAAAGGTCGGTAACGACCGGGGGATGGCATACTCATGTTAGTAGTTACTTCCGGGCAGGGGTAACCCGACCTTGTGTAGCAGAGATCCGGTTAGGTTCTCAGGGATGTCCCTCCAGAGGCATTCCATTTTTTGTGGGAAGTTCCTTTGCCTGACCATTTGTTGGAAATCCAAACAAAACAATATGAGCCCTGTACGGTTTTAATTGTATAACCTGCCATGGAATGTGGCGGTAACCTGCTATTGAAAATGGTAGCTATAGTAGGCATACAATAATAGTTGTATGCTGGCTAAGATTAATATTATACTTTCGAAATGTTTTCCACTATGCACTAGTAATAATATCAAAAGTATTTTCGCGTATCAAGCACTTTTTACTGTCATAAGGAGAAATCTCCTCCAAGTGTGCGCTTGCATTATGTGTGTGGCGGGAGGCCTTATGGCAATTTTATTTTCCAAAAAGCATTGCGGATTTCAATTTTAAAATCTTTTTTTGTTTGTTTTAAAGATAAAATAGTTTTGTTTGCTCGTACCAGTCCCATGAATGACCTGGAGTTTATTGTTCCCTTCCTAAACTCTGGGTGCCCATAATTTTCCACATGGGTAGTCTAGAGTTGGGTTTTTAGATAATGAAGTAATAGGTGTAGATTCGATAGCCTTCGAAGTCTTTGTTTTGGTATCTTTCAGTCTTTGGGAATCATCTTCGGTCTTTGGATGACTGACTTTGCTTAGTACAACTTGATGGGGGTTCGAGCTAGCTTTGGATTGGAGATGGAGTTTTTGGAGTTTGGCATTGAAGACATTGTCTTTCCGCTGCTTTGTCTCTGTTATTGTCTTGTATCTATCTTTGATATATTGATAGTCAGTTGTATCAAATGTGTTGTATCAAATGCAGTTGTATATCAATGATATATTCATTCATTCATTTCTCTTCCGCTGTATTGTTGTACTTAATGTGTTATAAGCTTCAGCGAACCAGATTCGGCATTTGAATTTACGACATTCGAGTACAAGTTAAGTACGGGTGCCCATTTTCGAAGGTCGAGTCAGGGTCGTTATATTACCAAAATCAAATCTCCTTTCTTTTATAAAATTCCCTTTCTATACGCCCATTTCATACTTCAAATCTTTTAATAAATCTCCAAATTAATTTATAAAACTTCTTTATAAATCACTTAAATGATTTATAATCTCCTTATAGAACTTCTTTACCAAATATCGCTTAAAATTTCCTTTTCAAAATATCATTTATAAATCTCCTTAAATAAATCCTTTTTTATTAAGTAAAATCCATTTTATAAAACAATTTATCATTTATAAACACCTTTAATCAATTAATTGATTGCATTAAACACCATAAATAAATAATTTATTAACTTTAAGTAACACTAATAAGGAAGTAATTAAATTTAAACACACAATTAATTAAATAATTACTTAACTTTAAAACAAAACTAAACCAATTAACCCAACAACATTAACAATATAATCAAATAACTTAAAATATCATTAGGAATATAATTAAATAACTTTAAACATCTTTATTAAAATAATTAAATAACTTACTTTAAAACACCATTTATAAATACTTAACTTCAAATTGATATAACATTGAAGTTATTTTAAATTCATAACTTAACAAATTCGGAAAGAGGCTAAGCAATCACAACGACACTAAATCAAGTTACCATTTAATTCAATCTGACTTTTCAAGTCACATAACTGGTATTTACATCGGCATCATGTATGCAAATCAAATCCCTTATTAACCAACCATAGTTAGCACATCACTTTTCCTAATATTAATTAACTGGCATATGAATAAATGTCCAAATTAATATAATAGTTGAACGGGGATTTATTCTGCTATACAGAAGTCATCAATAATCAAATCAAAATTGTAGCAGAACGAGGATTTATTATGCTAAATAGATATATTAAATAATCTATTCCTTATTTGTTTGGCTACTTAAAGGCACAGAAAAAGAGAATCCCTTGTATTCAAATAATTCTTTAAAAAGGAAGACTTTGTTTTGAAACAAACCGATCCTTGGAAAAAGAATTAAAAATAAACCTTTATTTTATAGTAAATAAATCTTAATTAAGTCCTAATTAAGTCTTGATTTAAATAATAATTAACTCTGCCTGATTAAATATTAATTAATTAATTAAACCTCACTTAATTAATAATTAATTAATAGTTGAACCTTACTTAGATAATAACTAATTAAATAATTAACCCATACTTAATTAACTAATTACAATTATCTTACTTAATTAATAATTAATTACTAATTACCTTTACTTAACTAATTAATTTAAATAATCATGAATTCCTTAATACATAAATAAATTAAATAATAATAAAAATCCTTGATTAATAATTACCTTTTAATACTTAAATAATGTTGGAAAATATTTTTCAAAAATAATAAAAGTGAAAACACTTTTCAGAAAATGTTCGTTTTCCGAACTACATCCATAGCAACGAACACTATGAATACCATAACTTCAAAATTAGTTTTACATACCACATCCCCCTTTTAAACTTAACTTTTTTCTTTAAGTTACTTTATAAGCCTAGAATAAAGGTTTTTGAAAATTAATATGTGTATTTTAATTTTTTTTTAAACTTTTCTAGAAAATAAATAAGCAAACAAATTTAAACCAAGTGATTTCGATGTCATAACAACCACAATTCAAGCTCCAACTTTCTCTTTAGCTTACCACATCCATACGTAAACTTATATGTTCAAACACATGCCATAAGCAGCATACATAAGTAAAAATCACTGCTTTCAACATCATTTGGCATCCAAACTAGATTTCCAAGTTCACAACTAAATGATTTATATAATCTCACATATATACAACACCAAGCATAATATATTTTCAACCAAAATCGGCACAATTATTAGCAATAACATAAAGTTTTGAACTTGCTTAAAAATGTTAGCTTTACTCACCAAAATCTCACGAAACAATCCAAAGTTCCACTATGTTTTGAATTTGACCTAGAACTTGGATTTTTCTTATTTAAAATTGGATTTATGGACCTTAGGAAGTGGGGTTTCGGCTCATCCTAGAGGGGAATGGTTCAGCCTTAGGGTGTATGTTAGTCCTTAAGATGATGGTTTTGATGACAATGGACTTGTTATAAAATATAAATACTAACATTATAATTTAGATATGTATATGCATGATATAAACATGTAGGTACTAAGAATGAAGACTGTACAGTATAGAGATTCAAGACTAAAGATATCAAGATTAAAGACTCATGAGCATCAAGATATCAAGAGCTCAAGATTTCAAGAGTATAAGATAAGTATTGAGTCTAGAATTATGTTAAAACTTCTTGAAAGCACTTACATATTTATTCAAAAAAAATCGTGAAATGGAATCCACTTCGAACCTGTTAAAGGGATGGAACCCACGACAATATCTATTGGAACATATAGTGGTCCTATTTTGATATCCACTGTAAAAATTCTTTTCAAAAATATATCTCTTATTTTTAAAAATGTTTTCAAAACTTTCTTTTAAAAAAGACATCTCTCTTAGTTTTAAATATTTTAGCCTCAAAACTATTTTTACCATTTTTAATATTTTGGTTTCAAAATTGTCCTTGTTTTTAAACCATCTCTTGTTTTAAATATTTAGCTTTAAAATATTTATATATTCAGATTTTAAATCACTTTATAGGTTAAGATTATATATATTAAAAATTACTTTCTGAACTCTTTTATATGTTTAAACTATATTCAAATATATTTATAAAGTTTTGAAATTATTTTGATAAATTATAGAAACCAATTTTAATAAGAAAATCAAAACATCAATTTTTGCCTTAAGCATGTCGACATCCCTCAACCCCTATAACAATCCTAGATTTTTGAATATAATTTAAATTTGACTTTATTTTATTTTTAAATTATTTTAAATTTTTTTTATTTGTAAGATTTCATTTATAAATATTTTTAAAGTGATAATAAAAAATTTTCAAAATTTATTGCATTTATTTCCTTTTTTAAAGGCTAGTTTCTATTTTTCTGCTATTTTCTTCATTTAAATTATATTTAATTAAAATTTATTTATTTATTTTTGTGAATGCATTTTTATTTTGTTTTCTTATCTTTATTTATAAATATTTTTCAAGTAAGTAAAATTTCCCAGAGTTTATTCCATTTATTTTCAAATTTTCTAGACTAGTTTACATTTTCTGTGCTATTTTCTTAATTTAATTATATATAATTAATATTTATTTATTTATATTTTGTTTATTTGTTATATTTTTGTATTTTAACTGAATTTATATATATTTCAGTTATTTAAAATTTCAAAAGAATATGGTGGATATTTGAAGAGTTTGTGACCATTGGTTTGCTTTTGACTTTTTGTATTCGCACCTTTTCACACTTCAACCAACACCTTTCCATATTTTCTGCCTTAACTCTTTCCTCTTCAACCACTTCCTCATTTTCACGTGAACTTTTCTTCTCAAACTCAAGAAAAAAATTTCGGCCATTATCTTGAACAAACTTTGGTAAAATTCTATTCTCTTTTCATTGTTTTAAACTTGTTTTCATGTAATTTTGCTCTTGCTTCCTTCACTTCTAGGTTCGGCCCCACAACTCCATCAGCCTTGCTGCCTCCACCACCACCTGAACATGTCACCACCACCTCCTTCTCACTGACCATCCCTTGCCGAGCCACCCTTGCTAACTTTTGCTACTTTTATGTAATTTGATGGCCAGTACTTGAGGCCATATGGATGGCATATGGGTTTATAATGAGGTATTTGAAATATCTAAGGATGGGAGGGTAATTTGGCTAAGGGGTAGTGGATGTCATTTGCTAAATTTCCATTTCTATAAATAAGCACCCTCATCTTCACTTTCTCTTTTACACTTCCATCCCCTTCTTTTGTTCTTCTTCCATTTCTTTTCTCCACGTATTTTCTTAAGTTAAAAATCTTCAAAGTTCGCTCTTTTTCTCCTTTAAATCACTATATAAAGTTAAAATAATATTGTCATAATCTCTATCATTCCAAAGTTGAAGGGTTTGAAGCGAAACATCCCCATCTTGGATTTGATCGTGAGCATGTAGGGAGATTCTCAAACTTTGAGTCATGCTATGGCAAGGAAAGGAGGTTACTTTGGTCATTTCTTGGTTGTGGAGGGAAGATTGTGTCTTTATTTGAAGTTTAGCTATGGAAAACCTAAGTTAATCTCACTTTAAAGTGATTTAAGTTGAAAAAATATTGCAAAATACAAATTGTTGTTTATATTCTTTACACTTGTGTATATTGATTATTTAGATTTGATTTCAATTGGAAAGCAGAAGGCATATGCAACCATTATTTTGCTAGGGACAAAGCAAGAAGAATTCGAAGTGTGTTTGTAGCGAATATGTCACTACGGAATATGTCAAAGAACATACACATATGTGATTTACTGGGGACTTTGTAGAGAGACCCTAAGGTGTGTCTCGCCATTGTTGATTTATTTTTATATGTGTCTTGCTTATATAAATGTTTGGTTGTTGTTTGAGATATTAAAGTAGCAAAAATGTTGAATAGTGGAATAATTGTGCTTTCGCACTTTGAAATTGTGTTATTGTAGTTTCAAATCTCGTCTCTTTAAATCTTAAGTTTGAAATCTTGTGCTTGTGTATGCATCATTAAATATTTTGTCACACTTTTAAGCTTTTAAAATGTTATTTGAACTAAATTTTGGTGGCTCAAAAATGGTTATAACACCTAACTCCAAAGTGTTTAAAAGTTAGAAAAGTTTTGGTCATTGTTTTGCAGTTCGAAAGTCAGGTTTTAAAACAACTCTTAAAGGGTTTTGTTGACTCCAATAGTTTCTAAATTTTTCTTAATGCATATGCAACGACCCAAAAAATTTAACAGTTTTAATAGCGTAATTAACTGAATTTTTCTTCCTGAAAATATAACAATTAAATTTAACAGTAAAATTTTGATATTTGTTATGCGTCTATTGAAACATAGCAAATGGCAGATTTTCATCTGAAAATATAAAAGTTAGTTCTGTTGTGTAATTTTCAATTTTAATATAAAAATCAATTAATTTAGTAAATAGAATATTTTGAAATATGAATAATTTTATATAATAAAAATGTAAATCATTTTCTGAGTGAGATGCCATATTTCGTCTCATCAAATTTGGACCATTGTAGCCCTGTTTATCTTATTTTCGGCGGATTAGCAGCAGTTTGGTAGCGAATATCGACTTTTGATAGGGTGATCGTATCGCTGATATATGTTTACCATTTTGTTCGTCTCGTCATGCTGATCTCTATAGTATATTCTTTTGTGCATATCGACGTTCGGTATGCGTCAAAATCCGCGGAATGATTTTCGTATCGGTTCTGTATTTGGGCCTTTGGATTTGGTTTGTCTATTCATTGGCTACCGTGTAAACAAACAGTCACTTGCATAAATATATTCCATAATTCAGCATCTTGACTTTTGTTATTCCATGGCTTTTTCTATTTATATTTTTTGGTTCGTACTGTTCATTTGGAGAAAGATGATAAAGCAATGTATATATTGAAACTAATTTCCTGAAACGGGGGAATTAATTTAAAGGACAAAGATTTGTATATTTTTTACCTCAAGGACACGACCTCAATATTTTTACCACAAGGACAAACATTCTTCTAAAAATTATTCACAAGGACAAACATTGTTCAAAATTATTCATAAGGACAACAAAACTGCTACCGAGCTAAAACTGATACCTAAAAACTGCTACCGATAACTACAAACTGATACATAAAAACTTCTATCAATAACTAAAAACTGATACCTACATAAAGTTGTCCTTCAGGATAAAATATTGAAGGTCTGTCCTTGAGGCTAAAAAGCTGTGAAATTTTGTCCTCGACAATAATTTCCTGAAACTAATATTCATTTATTTCCTAGAAGCTCACTCGTCCGTCATTATCATCAAAGCATCCATTAATTTCCTTTCACCTGGAACGGTTGCGTGTCCCCTCCTTTCCTTTTTTTGCTTTCATTCTATAAGCAGTGTAAAGGAAAATATAAAAGAGAAAAAATTATATATCATAAAATATTAACAGCCGCATATTTTTGGCCAAAAGCCTTCCATTTGCTTTCTACCTTTCTACTTGCCCTCCTCCTCTGTGTTCTCTCCCCTGCGCAGAACCCCTGGCCGCTTCCCTTACCTTCTCACCCATACCACGCTTGCAAGCATCACCTACACCTCCAACCTGATCACCCAAATACCCGAGAACCTCCATAGCACACATACTCCACATTTTCCACTGCTCAGCCGCAAGCGTGCCTCATCCTCAATACTGGATCTGCCTACATCACCATCAACATCCTCCACCTGAGCGAAACTAGTCCCCCCCCTCTCTCTTTCTACCAAGCAGGCCACTTCCTAATCCTATGTCCAACACCTGGTACACCTCTTCCACCCTTCGTCCACCACATACCCTCCAACCTGACCCGCCCAAGTGATTACCTTCCCGCTTTGCAACCTGAGCGGCCACGCCACCTGGCAGTCAACATCAGCAAGCTTTTGTAATGATATTATTTTTGTCAGTATTTTAGTTAAATTTATGTTATATAATTCAATTTATATATATATATATCAAGTTATATATTTTTTTATTAGAAATACATTCTGATATATTTGTTAAATAGCTTGCATATATATATATATATATATATTGTTTATTGCATGATTATGGTTAGCTTATATATATATATATATATATTTGTTATTGTCTTCATATATTTGTTTATATATAATCTACATATGTGTGTTAGAATAGCATACATATATTTATATTTGTTATTGCCTGCATATATTTGTTTAAATGTAATCTACATACGTGTGTTAGAGTAGCATACATATATTTGTTATATAATCTCACCCAAGTAGGCCTGTCAAATTTCAGATTGACCCTTTAACCCAACCCGTATAACCCTGTTTCAACAAGGCTGGGTCAAACCCATTTTCTATTATTTCTTAATTGGGTCAAGACCCAATAAGTCCGACATCAAACACATACCGACCCATATTACCTGCTAACCCTTCAAAACCCTAAATTCTCTTTTTCTCAGAATTTCACGGCGACTTTTTCAACCAAACTTTTCAAAATATATACTAGCTTTAAATCTATTTTCTCGATCGTGAATTTTCTTCTCTGAAATTCGTTCGATCTTAAAGTAGCTCCAACCCTGAAGACGCAAATCTGTTGACAATCAAAATGGTATGAATCTTTATTTGTAAATTTATGGATTTAAAAGATGGTTTTCTAATTTGAGTTGGGTTTGTTTCATTTCTCAGGATCTGGTTAAAGCTCGCCGATTGATAGATTGTTAGATATTTTGAGTCAACTGCTGTTTTTTCATCAGATTAACATATTTCGGGTATTTGGATTCTTCATTTTGATATTTTTCTTTCTTTTGGTCTATGGCGATCGGATAGTTGGATGGAAGGTTTAATTTTTACTGAATTTACTGTTAAGCGTTGATATTAGTTTTGGCTGAAAGTTTGTTTACATTGGATCCGAATGTTTACAACAATAAGTAAATTAGGTGTTTTGATTGGGTACGCAAGCATATATTATATTGTTTATTAGATATTTTGAATGCGTGTTTTCATTGTATTGTATCCAAGTATTTAAAAAATTATCGAAGGTAGTAGAATACCGTATAGTTTGGTATATAAAGTTGTTAAAAAGTGCAAAGAGAAATTTTTGAAAATTATATGTACTTTCATGGAAGTATAGGTATATTAAGTCATATCTCTTTATATTAGCTAGACAATGAAGGTTTGCAACCAAGAATTTAAATGTTTGATATTTATTAATTATATAATCGTAGTTTGTTTGAATTATAAAGTTGTTTTTATTTGTTTTATTCATTTATTTGCATTACTGATATGTGATGACTACAGTATTGTGTTTTATGTTGTTTCTCACAAGGATAACATGAACATTTAATTTTTTGGTATGAAGCAAATCAAATAGTTTGGGAGTTTCTTTACTTTTATAAGAAATCCTTGAAACTGGTGGGGTGTTTATATACGAAGCTTAAATATGCTCTATATTTTGCCAACGTATGAACCTTTGTCAGTTTGTACAGCAAACCAGACTTTTTCTGTGACCAAACCAAAGATTTTTGTATTGTTTTAAATGCTGTAGCATTATCTGTAAATCTTATTTATATTTTTGTTATGTTAATTCTTGTATTGTTAACACTTACAAACTATTTGTGCACAAAGTTGTTTTAAACAAAGTTTTATTTTTCGTACAAACACACCACAAATTTCTTTATTATAGTAGCTTTGGAAGGACCTAAAGTTATTTAGTTTCAGTGTCATGCTTGAAAGCTATATTTTTTTACTTAAGCCTTCCGTTGTTGCTGCCAGCTCCACAATTTTTTTTGTTCCACAAATCAACATTTTTTGAGTGGAATTGAGTTGGCCATGAATGACTCCAAGGTTGTAATTTTATAGCTCTAAGTTTGATATCATCAATTGTTTTTTGCGGGTCGGATAAGAATTACCAAAAGTGAAGCTTTGAAACTTTCTTTCAACATTGGATTGAAGTTGTAAGCTTCTCCCAACTTTTGCTTTAGTTATTCAACCATAAGTACTGCTATATCAGTTCAAGAACACATAGCTTCAATTCTTTATGTTATTAGCGTTGTATTTATTATCTACATTTATTGCTCCTTTACATTTATTCAGTTGTTTAATTCAGCTGTTTGAGTGATCACATCTTAGAATTTAACAGTTAAGACTGTAGCACATCTTAAATTTTGAATGCCAACTGCATATATTTATTTTATTTGATTGATGTTGTCCTTTAAAAACTTTGCCATTTAAACCATACATCTTCTTTTCTTTATTCAACACAAAAGTCAGCAACGCAAGTAAATATCTTTTGTAGAATATGAATATCGGTGAACATGATAGTCAAACAAGAGATATGGTAGAATTTGAAGTTGATCTTGATTCGGTGGGTAGTTCCGTGGGAAGTAAACGAAAAAGAAATACTTATTCTGATGTTTGGAAATATTTCGAAAAGAAGGAAATTGTTAGTGGTGAAAAACGTAAATGTTTTTGCAAAAAAATATAAAAGGGAAGATATATGTGGTGATAATTATGGGACAAATAATTTAAGGAGACATGTTAAGAAATGCCACGGTAAAAACGTGGAAGAAATCAATAAAGGAAACTTTAGTCTAATGAAGTATAGAGATTTAATGACTAAAGCAATTATTCGGCATAATTTACCGTTTAATTTTGTGCAATATGAAAGTATTCGTGAATTGGTTTCTTATTTAAATGATGAAGTAGTACATTTATCCAGAAACACTTCGCGTTCAGATGTTATAAAACTTTATGAGAATGAGAAAGTAAAACTTAAAGCTATATTAGATTCATGTAGCGGGAGAGTGAGTATAAAATCTGATTTGTGGACTTCAATCAATACGGATGGATACATAACTTTGACTGCACATTTTATTGATAATGAATGGAATTTGCAAAAAAGATTGCTTAGTTTTTGTTTGTTGCCGCCTCCTCATTCTGGGTCAGCCATATCCGGAAATATATCAAGTTTGTTGCTTAGTTGGGGAATAGTTGATAAAATATTTTCATGTACATTGGATAACGCATCTTCCAATGATAAGTTTATTGAATTGTTAGGATCACATCTCAATTATAGAAGATTATTGGTTGCGGATGGCCAATATTTACACGTTAGGTGCGCTGCACATATAGTGCAAGATGGCCTAAAATCTATTACTACTTGTTTGAGCAACATACGGGAAAGCATAAAATATATCAGGGGCTCTCAATCTAGAAAAAAAAGTTTTGTAGAATGTATATCTAATCTGTCTTTGGATAAGACTAAGAAGGGATTACGTCAAGATTTTCCCACGAGATGGAATTCCACATTTATTATGCTTAAAAGTGCAATATATTATGAGCAAGCTCTTTATCGCTTGAAACATGTGGATTCTAGTTATACTTATTGTCCATCATTTGAAGAATGGGAGAAAGCATAGAAAATCACACGGTTTTTGGAAGTTTTCTACAATGCCACCTGCTTGTTTTCAGGAACAAATTATCCGACGGCTAATTTGTTCTTTCCAGAAATTTTCTTGGTTCATTTAACTTTAAAAAACACTATAGAGGGTGATGATTTTATGTCTTCCATGGCACGCGATATGCTTCAAAAGTTTGATAAATATTGGAAAGAGTTTAGTGTGTTTCTTTCTATTGCTTGTATTTTCGATCCACGTTACAAAGTAAATTTTATTCGATTTTCTTATGAAAGGTTATATGGAAGTAACATAGAATTTGAAAACGTAAAAAGAAAATTGGAAGAGTTTTTTTTTTGAATATTCAAAGAAATTGCAAGAGGATTCGCCTATTGAAACAAATGCTACAAAAGGCACGAAATCTCCATGTTCGTTTACAGGCCATTATTCACAAGAACGTGAAGATATGTTGGAACAATTTGACTCTTATCAAGATTTAGAATTTGCTGGCAATTCTACTAGATCAGAACTTTATTCATATCTAAATGATGGGTTGGTCGATTGCAAAATAGAGTTTGATGTACTTTCATTTTGGAAATCACAGCAATATCAATATCCTATTTTATCCCTTATGGCAAAAGATATATTTGCTGTACCGGTAACTACTGTGGCTTCAGAAAGTGCTTTTAGCATTAGTGGTAGAGTACTTGACAAGTACCGTAGTTCACTAAAAGAAGATGTTGTCGAAGCATTGTTATGTACAAGAGATTGGTTGTATGGCGGTACAGTTGTGCAAACAATCGAGGATCTTACAGAAGATGTTACAAAGTTCCATTCTCAAGAAGAAGAGACATTAATGCATAGTGCCAGGTATGATTTTTAGATTATTATGCTCAGATATGTATATTCTGAATTCTACTAATATGTCATGGAATGTGAACAATTTTGAATTGCAAAAAATCTAAAATCTGATATGGACAGTGCACTTGAATTATTTATGCTGCTTCCTTTGTGTGTATCTCTGTATAACTTAAGTGTAAATTTGAGCGGACTATATTATGGCTCTGTCTCCTCTCCTTGAGTTTGAAACAAATGTATCAATTATTTGCTATAAGTTGGACAAAGATGGATTCACATTATATTTGTCTTGCAGGACATAGTAGAAGCTAAGGAATTCTTGAAGAAAAAAGGGGTTGATGTGAGTTCGTATTGAAGTTTTAGGTGACTGATAACAGATAGCATATTCTCCCACTTTATATTTGCAAGTGTTCTCTGCATATGTATGGTTTATATGCACTTGCTCACTTCATTCACACAAATAAAACGCACCTAACACCTAGATTCACACATAAATACTAACATTTATTTCTATATGATACTATCAATGTACAGTCCCCTCTTCTACCTATGGTTCTATAAACTGAATTTTATACTCGCAAATTATCACTTGAAATCTTTTCTACTTTGTTATTTTGTTTTTTATGCACCAAAAAGTGTTTTTCATATGCAGTTCCATAATTTCTGAACTGAATAATATTGTATATGGGTAGCCATTTATCTGTTCCAAGTAAACATAGATACCTACTAAGCATTTTAAGTTTAAGACTGCATGTTATTTTTATTATTATTTCTGCATGTTATTTGCATCTTTCTATTGTTCTTTGTTTAAAGTTCGAGTGAATTTTATTTTGTCAAAAGCCATTAGTTTGTTTCTTTGTTTAAAGTTTGAGTGATTTTTAATTTTGCAGTACTGTTTTTTCTTATAAGTGGTTCATATGCAATTGTTTGGTAACTTTGTATAGAATTAAAACCTAATAAAAAAAATTTACGTAACTAACAGACTTTGTTTGGATGGTAGATAAACTCTACCACTTCGCTGATAAGACCTTGTACTAATGTCTAGTAATAGTGATTTGCAAGATGTATCTATATCTGTACTAATGTCAGTATATGAACATAACAGGTCCCCTATACAATACATAACAATTAAATGGGACAGGACAATAAACTTGAGTTGCCATCATAATTATATTTAAATAAACAAAGTCAATATAAAGGTTGTGAAAGCACAACTTCTGACCCTCTATGTTTTGTTTAATTTTGTTGCAGATACTTAGAATTACTAAAGTTTTGAACAAGCTGAAGCACATCTAAACAATGATACTCGTTTATTCACTTTATGTATGATATCTCATGATTTTTGTGCACTTTCAGATGTTATTCGATGCAGTTTTATTACATATTTTGCAGTTCAAAAAGTTTGTGTTATATTTTTACAATTTCAGCTCTATGTTTGGCATTTCATGATATTTGTGTTATAATTGTGCACTTTTAGTATTAAACAGAAGTTATCTGATTCAGTTTTTATCATGTATTCGGTAGCATGCACAAATTTATGATATGTTTCTCAGTTATTTGACAGTATATTTGATATTTTTTTAAACGGGTTAAACGGGTTGACCCGCATATGAAATGGGTTGGGTTATATTTCTCTTTTGACAAATGTATTAAATAGGTCGAGTTACAAAATGGGTCGGGTCAATTTTTCTCCAACCCATCATGACCCGACCCATTTGACGGGTCTACGCCCAAGTGATTACCTTCCCGCTTTGCAACCCGAGCGGCCACGCCACCTGGCAGTCAACATCAGCAAGCTTTTGTAATGATATTCTTTTTGTCGGTATTTTAGTTAAATTTATGTTATATAATTCAATTTATTTATATATATATATCAAGTTATATATATTTTTATTAGAAATACAGTCTGATATATGTTGTTAAATAGCTTGCATGTATATATATATATATATATATATATATATATATATATATATTGTTTATTGCATGATTATGGTTAGCTTATATATATATATATATATATATATATATATATATATATATTTGTTATTGTCTGCATATATTTGTTTATATATAATCTACATATGTGTGTTAGAGTAGCATACATATATTTATATTTGTTATTGCCTGCATATATTTGTTTAAATGTAATCTACATACGTGTGTTAGAGTAGCATACATATATTTGTTATTATTTGCATATATTTGTTTGCATATAATCTGCATATATGTGTAGAGTAGCATGCATATATGTGTAGAGTAGCGTACATATATGCATATATTTGTTCACATAAAGATATGGTCTGCATATATATTGATTTATTTTAAATATAATATATATACTTTGATTTTTAATATATATATATATATATGTTTAAAAAATAGTATTGATTTTCAAATATATATATATATATATATTATAAAGATTTTTTATACGTGTTTTAAATTTTAAATTTTTAAAAATATATAGCTATATATTTTTTTCATCGGATCCATCGAGTTTAAGATCGTGCCAGCTTCACTTTGGATTTGTCGTAGAGTTCATGATTCAATTCGTAGCTTGTCGTGTTGTGTAATCTCTCTAGCCTCAAAAGGTGAGCAATCACTCACGATTAACATTCTTATATTTATTTAATTTAATTCACATGAAATGATGATTGAATATGTTGTTAAGTTAAGTTATTTAATTGAAAAAGATGATATGCCATTATCTGTAACCGTTTATCTATGACATATGACACCATAACCTGTTGTCTATATTATATTTAAATTTGTTACCGATGATATATGTATGTTGTTGATATGCTATATTATCATCATATTTGTTCTCACTCTGCAAGTTTGGTGTTAGTGTAGAATTCCCTATGGGTTGAAATGATACATACCCAAAAGATCTTATAGATTAGGGGAAATTGTTATGGGTTGAAATGATAAACCCAAGCGATTTTCATTGATTTTGAAATTTTGGGATTACGGGTTGAAATGATATATACCCATAAATTTAAATTATTAGGGATTAAAATGATAAATGTCCTTTCACTTGACTATAGGATAGAAAACTATATATGGACACCGTTGGTCTATTTTTGAAAATGATTCCATATTTTTGAAAGGAAATATATGGATTTTAATAAATATTGATTTTAAATATAATATATATTTTATTTTTATATATGTGTAAAATTTAGATTTTTAAAACTTAATATTTGAAATTTTAAATTTATAAGTTAGTTTTCAAAATATAAATTTTAAGATTTTACTTATAATTTTATTATTTTTAAATATATAAAATAAGATTTAATATGAAATAAAATTTAATGATAAGATTTAATTGAATAAAATTTAACTTAATTAGTATATATATAATATGTTTAGGTATTTATTTAAAATTTATTAATATTTTTAAAGTATATTTTGTAATAAATTTAATAAAGTATGGTTGAAAAGATAAATTGAAATTGATTTGAAATATTATTTGTTTAAGACTTGGATATAAATAAGAATTTATTTGAACTTATTAATTTTGAGATTTTAAGAATATGATTTTATAACTTTATAGCTTTATTTTGATTATGGTGTTTAAATGAATATATTCAAATTTAAATAAAAAGTGAAATTGAATATTTTAATTTGATTTAAGTTTGAATTTGAGATTTTATTTAATGTTTATAAAAGGTGACTAGGTGAATATTTTAGAATTTTATATGTAATTGATGTTAGATATTTGATTTATTGATTTTATTTAAATTTGTAATTTGAGATTTATTTAAAAGTAAAAAAACTGATTTAGTGGATAATTTCAAATTTAAATAAAATTAAATGTTGAATTTGGAAATGTAAATGAAATTTATAAATTTGAGCTATTGTAAATGTTTGAATATTTAACCATGAAATCTATTGAAATTGAAATGGTTTAATTTGGAGTTCAAACTTGTATTTGAGATCGATATGAGTAAAAAATGGTTTTATTGAGAATTTGAATTGAATTGTAATTGATGAACTGAGATTGATTAAAGTGAATTTTGGAACCAAAGTTGATTTGAATCGATTTGTGGAAGTGGATGAAACAATTCTAACTTGAAACTGTTTTTGATATAAAATCTTTTAATATTAAACTATTTTTAATGCATAAAGTATTTTATCTATTACCTATTTCAAATATAAACTATTTTAATATATATAAAAACTGCTTTTAAATATTCAAATAGTTCTAGTGAGGATTGTTATGATTTATATTTAATGGATTTTAAATGTAAACATTTGATAAGATGGTATAAACTATTTTGTGGTTTTGATTTCGAAAGTGAATATGATTTCAAAAGTGAGATAATTTTGAAAAGAATATGACATTTTGATATGAAGAATAAGCTATTTGAAATATAAAATGACCACGGTGTGAAATAAGCATTTGGTTGTTAAAGAGACCGGGATCGGATATTGTCATACTCTCTACCAATACCTAAAACCACTTTAACAACTGTATACGTGGTGGAAATTCTAGAACCAAGTCGGACGGTTTGGCGATGATTCTGTATGAGGTATTAATGCAGCCCTGAATCCCGTAAGTCAGCTTGATGTGGCTAAAACAGGAGCTATACAAGTAAGGTCGCATCTTCGATCGAGCATGCTTCTTCGATACCATTCTATTACTTTGTGATTTGATTGGGTGCACCTTTTATTTGGGAGTGTGTCTCGAGGTGAGCGGTAGTAGCTGCTATGCGTTACCACCAGTCCGAGAGTGCAAATGGTAGAATCCTACCGTGGAATTGCTTCGCATGCCTTATCACATGCCTTATCGCACCCTCTACGAGTTTGGTTTATACCATACCTATGGAGTGCCCTTTGACAGCCGTCCGGTTTACGGAGGAATTACGGTATTGTATAGACTATGGGAATATCTAAAATGTGTTAAATGTGGATATGGGTAATGTCTTAACGCTATTTTAATAATTTACTTTACTTTAGACATTATCTATGTAGCGTATTATACTATGTATGTAGATAGTTTAACGGATCCTTAAAGGATGGGAATCCTAAACATCCTTTAAGTTATTTTATATTTCAGTTGCATTTTACTTGAGTTGAATTTAATAGTATAAAAATGTTAATCCTGACTCAAGTGTTTTATGTCTGTTTTATGCTCAGGTCAGATTGAGTGACACAGCATTTGTGACTCACCTTTAGAGGTTGGAGCTTCGCTTAAAGATTGGTTTTTGTCTATTCAGCTTTCCAGTTACTTCAGTTTATTCCAGTTGTTTTGTTCAGACTTGACATTTTCATTTGTATTACTATCTTCTGTATATTCGAGATATCTGTTGTATATTACTTTAAACTCTGATTTCTATATAGTAGCTTCATGAACTACTACTTATCTATTTCCGTTGCTTATTGTTGTATTACTCTATGTATGTGATTCAGTGATTGATTTATTTACTGTATATGCTGAGTTTTGACAAATATAAATCAACAATCTGTTATTTTGAGCAATTCAAGTCTGACATGTGTGAATGATTGTCGATTTGAACGTTCGAAATAGCAGGTCGTTACAGCATACTAGAATCATAATATGTTGTTCTAAAAATAAAATATAGTGTTCATACTTTGCAAAAATATGGAGAAAATTCCATTTTGAGAAGAACCAATTAAATGGAATTTTCCATACTTTTTTCGCAACAATTTTACGTCACTATTTTCAACTTTTATAAAATGGTTTTAAACTTCATTTTTCTTCTTTAATTCGTTTAGTGAATTTTTCTAACATCTATTTAAATGTTTAAAAGTGGTTTGGAATTTATGTAAATATTTAAAAGACGAAGTTTTTATTTTGAAAATAAGGAAAGGAAATGGTTTTGGGTTCTAATATATACTAAGCTTATGATTTTCTTTTTAACCAATATTTGGAATGGATTCTAGAAAAACTATACTTCTAGTAGTTTATAGAAAATGAAAAGGAGGCATGGATTACAACACTATTGTTGCAATAAATGTTTTCCAAGAATGGAGAAAGAAGTCATAGATTATAATGTTTTTGTTACAATAAATGATTTCAGAAAGTAGAAAAGAATTCATGGATTATAACATTTCTGTTGTAATAAATGATTTCGTACATTTATTAAGAAAATTTTTTACTCGACTTAATAAGTGTTGATATTCTTAAATCTTTGGAGAAGTTTTAATTTTAAACGTGATAATAACTTGATTTATAAATGATATTTTTAAATGAAAAGGTCTTTAAAATGACTGTTCTAAAGATAAAGCTAAGAATAATTGGTTTTGGGCTTATAATAAACAATGTTTAATGACGTTTGTTTTTAACCCTTCTTTTTGATATACTTAGAAATATAATTAGCTCTTTAAGAAATATCTTAAAGCACTGTTTTTATAGTGTTTTACAAATATTTGTATGTGAAAATCAAGCATAAGTGTGAGTTAAATATTTTAAAAGCTTGAAAGTTTGATTTTGTTCATGGAAAGGATTTAGTCTTATCCGTAACACAAATATTGAGAAAGTAGACTCATTACTATCTGTGAGATTTAAGAAATGGATTACATTGGCAAGGCCGAAAGCAACCAGTGTCCTAACTTACCTAGCTTTGTTTTTAAGAAGGGGATGGTACGAGTTGAAAATCAAAGTTTGGTGATGAGGGTAAGAAATTTAGTTTCTATAAGCGATATCACTTATATGGAAAGGATTTAGGCATATACTTAACACTAAACGTTGAGGTATGGAAACTCGTCTCTCTCTTGAAAGTCAAGAATGTACGTCGAAGCAAGGTCTGAGAGGTAACAATGCCCCAACTTGTCCGGCTTCATTGTTAACCAATGGATAGTACAAGTTTGAAATTGATTACTAGCGATAAGTGTATAAGATTTAATTTACATATACGATCATTTTTTCATTCCCGGTAGCTGATTTATTGGCTACCAATTCTGCTACCTTCTTTATGTTTCGTCAATCTAAAATGATTTTTTTGCTTATTTGGGGGATGTTATCCTTTGTCGGAAATGACTAAAACCAAAGAGTGAGTGGAAACGAAGCTATGTATGGTTACTTCTATTAGGGTATCCTCACATTTACTCTAAATTGGATTCGGTTGTATGCACGTAGAAATGTGAAATACTCGGATACTCTGTAAGGTCGGTTGGCTTTGGCTTGGATGCATCCGAGAGAGTCATAGAGTAAATGACCCTCTCAATTTGCTAGAGGTGTACCTTTGGTAAAGGGGCACACCCTCCTAGTCATTGTTGGAAAAATTCATTTTTTTTATTGGAACCTTTGACTTGATTCTTTCTTAATTGCATTGAGAACTGTCTTGCACTCTTCATGATGTTTAATTATTTGTGTCCATTATTTTATGCTTGGATGTAGTTCTTATGAGGTAAAATTCGTTCCTTATTTAGCTACAGGGTCTCATAGATTTATAATATGTTCATCATATTTCTTGAGTTTTCTCATGTTGGTTTTCCAGACCGATCTGAGTGTTATTTTATTATAATGCTTAGCTCAGACCGATATTTTCTAGGTTTTCATTGGTGGGACATGAAGCTCGTAGAGAAGAGCCAGATGTTCACCTGTCGAAGTATTTTTTATTTCTGTCGTATTATTATGTATACCTATTGGCCATTGTAAGGTCAAGAAGTTACAACTGTCTAGGCTAATGAGGTTTGTTTTAAACTCTGATTTACCATGTATCTTAGAGAGACAACTTTTAACGGTCTTTGTTATATTTTATGTTGTTGTTCCACGGTGAGATTTTGTTTCCCCTGTTATTTTTCTTTGCTCTTTACCCTAACAATCTTCCTTTCTAGCACAGGATGCTCGACATTCTAATATCATAATGTATTAAGTGTCGACTTTCGAGGATCGAAAAGTTGGGACATTAAAGACGACTTATTTGATCATCTCCATGGTGCAAAGGTGTTCTCCCAATTGAATTTGGCGATGCGATTTCACAGTTAGGAGCAGCGAAGGAGAGTGTGCCGATAATTATGTTTCGTACGCCGTTTGGTTTCTATGAGTGGTTGGTTATGCCATTCAGGCCAACCAATTCTTCGACGTTCTTTGTCGATCTCATGAACCACGTCTTCTGGGATCAGCTAAATAAGTCCATGCTTGTGTTCATAGATAATAATTTAATCTATTTTAGGATAGAGGAGGAACACAAGATGCAATCGAGGATTGTGCTTGAGGTGTGGAGGAAGCACATGTTGAGAGTGAAGTTTTATAAATGTCACTTTTGGAGAGGAAAAGTGAAATTTTTCGGGCATGTTGTCTCGAGGCAGGGTACTGCGGTTGATTCTACGAAGGCGGCGGCGATTAAGGACTGGAACCATCCTAAGAATGCTATCGATGTGAGGATTTTCCTATGATTGGTGGGATATTATAGATGCTTTATCAAAGACTTCTCGAAGTTAACAGCGCTGTTGACCAATTTGATGAAGAAGAACCAGAATTTTATTTAGGACGCAATGTGCAAACATGCGTTTGTAAGTCTGAAGAAGAGGTTGACGAGTGCACCAATATTGACCATTTCGAGTGGGAAAGAGGAGCAGATAGTATACATAGATGCCTATGGTAATGGATTTGGTGCGGTATTGATGTAGAAGAGAATAGTTGTCGCCTATGCTAATCGAAAGTTGAAGCCACACGAGGGCAAGTATCCAACTTATGATTTGGAGTTGGTAGAGATAGTGTTTGTTTTGAAGATTTTGAGACATCATTTAATAAGAGAAAGGTTCAAGCTGTTCACGGACGATAAATCCTTGAAGTACCTTTTCTCCCAAAAGGATCTCGACCTCCGCCAACAGCGATGATTGGAATCTTGGCCTCCTATGGCTTTAAAATTTCCTATATGCTTGGGAAAGTAAATGCGGTCATCGATGCATTGAATAGGAAACATGTCGGTTTGGGAGCAATATTCCTAGAGTGGAAGCAATTAGAGTATATTGCTGGCTATGACTTTAAACCTCATTACATGTTAGAACCAAAGATGTTGGCAAGTTTGACGATCAAACCTACTTTGATTGAGTGGACCAGTACTAGTTACAGGCAAGACGCTAGATTAGCATAGATCATGGAGAAAATAGAAGAAGGATCAGAGTTTGAAGATATGAAGCAATACAGATTCGACCACGAAGGGTGGCTCTATAAGGATGGGAGATTATTTGTCCCCAATATTGATGGATTATGAGACGAGGTGCTATGAGAGTGCAACAATTCTAGGTTGGCTATACATCCTGGTAGTAATAATATGTACTGTGATATGAAGTAAGCATATTATTAGGAGGGGATAAAAAAGGACGTCAGGACATTTAAAAGTATATGAACTGCTAGTTGGTGAAGGCTGATCAAAGAAAGCCAAGTGGATTGCTGCAACTGCTTGAAGTTTTCGGTGGAAATGGAAGCAGATATCAATGGATTTCATCGATGGATTGCCTAGGACCAGAGGAAGGTATGATAGCATTTGGGTCATAGTTGATAAATTGAAGAAGAGTGCCTGATTCATTCCAATAAAATCTACAATAACATCATCTAAATTTGTCGAGTTGTATGTGAAGTGGATAATATGGTTTCGTGGTGTGTCCAAGAGAATTATGACGACTAAGACCCGTTGTTCACTATTGACTTTTTGGAAGAACTTACAAGAGGCTTTTGGGATGCACCTGCATCTCGGTATAGCTTATCGCCCATAAATAGATTGCAGACCGAGAGAGTAAACCATATATTGAAGGATCTCTTGCGGGTTTGCATTCTCAATTTCAAAGGCTCTTGGGATGATAACTTGCATTCGGTAGAATTCGCATACTACAATAAATGTCATTTTAGTATTGATATGGCACCATATCAAGCATTGTATGGTCGACTTTGCAATGCTCCTTCATGTTAGTGCAAAGCGGGCAAGAAACCGATACTTGAGCCAGGTATGATTAGAGAAACATTGGAGAAGATAAAGATCATTCAACAAAGAATGAAAGCTACTCAGGATAGACAAAAGAGCTAGGTTGGTAGAAGACGTAGAGATTTGGGATTTTCTATTGATGATATGGCGTTTGTGAAGATTTCTCCTTTCAAGAAAGTTATTTGATTCGGCGGTAAGGGGAAGTTGGCAACGAGAATCGTATATCCTTTTCCAATAGTAGAGTGGATTAGGAATCTAGCATATAGGGTCAACTTACCTCAAAAGATGGTGGGTGCGCACAATGTCTTCCACGTCTCTCACACGAAGAAGTTTATGCATGACTCAAGAGTGACAATTGCATTGGATCCACTTGATGATACCGAGATTGAATCAAAATCTTTGAAACCTTGTAGGCTAGTTCGTATTGTCGGAAGTGATATGAAACAGCTTAAGAGGAAGATGGTGGAGTTGGTGAAGGTTCAATGGGGCAAAAAGTGAAGGCGATTACATGTGGGAAACCGAGGAAAACACGAGGGCCGCATATCCGAAGCTCTTTGCATGGTAAGACCTATTGTTTGTCATATTAATTTTTGATATCATACAGGATAGTTTAATATCTCGCATACTAGGATAGGCTTACCTACACTATTGTTTGCATGGCCACTTGTTTGATATGTATGATGTTGCATATGATTGTTAGGCATGCAGGATAACTATGTTGGACTATTCCTTGACTTATATGAGGATTTTGAGGGAAAAAATCCTAAAGGGAGGAAGGGTGTAACAACCCATATTTTATGCATTAGAGAATCGTCAAATATTTATATTTTATTCATATGAGGCTGTATGACTCTAAAATTTAGGAGAATGACTTTCAGGGACATTTTTCGCATCCATGATTTTTGCCGAATTTCTACATGACCATTTTGACATTAAAAATATTGTTTGGACTATGACCTTTTATACAAGCCAAATTAGGTCTCAGACTACTTCCGTTTCTTTAGATGATGGTTTTCCATTCCGTATAGTGGTTATAATAGGAAAAGGACTACTGTTTGAAAGTTATAGCTATTTTACATCTTGGCTCCTACTGGCCTGTATTAGTGGGTAATTAACTATGCTCATGCTTAGGCCCACTAACGATCTCGAAAGTTATGTTATGGGAAGGCTATTGAGAAAGACCTAAGTTATTTCAAAAATCATCAATTTTCCTTACTAATCTTAGCCAGGTCATCATTAGGTAGGTAATTAGCATAGAAGGATTAGAGATTATCATTTTAGCTAATTTGCATTCATCTTCTTTGATGTTCACCTCAGATCTAAGGGGATAAATCGGTATTTTGGGTATTCATTGAGTAGTTCTTAACCTCCCACTATCCTATTCATGTTTAATGTTTAAAATAAATGTTTTTAACATGATTTTGATTCTAAAAATGTATCTAACTTTGGTCACATTTTTATATATGTTTATAACTGAAATCTAAAGCTTTTAACAGGTTTCATAACCCCTTTTGGTCATATTGACATCTTAGTGTAAAAGTTAGAGCTAGGCTAGGATTTTGCGTGATTATCATGTTTGAATGGATTGCATATGTGTATGGATGTGTATAAATGATATTCCATGTATATATTTTATGCATTGATATGGTTTTCAATTGCCTTTAGGTAGTTGAGAAAGAGGTGGTCGAATTGGAAAATCCAACGAAAATGTGGTCAAAATTGGATGAAACTTGAAGGAGAGGCTCTGGAGCATAGGAGGAGTTCACAATTCAAGTTGCACCAAGTTTGCAACAAGAAAACAAAGTTAGTGCCAAGAACTTTTGGTTGGTAGAAAACCACTTGGTTGGAGATGGTGCTTCAGGTTGGGCTAAGAGTGATGAGAAAAGGCCAAATACCAAAATTTGGCTTAGTGTTGGACTTAGTACCGAGAGCTTTGGACTTGGTACTGAGATTTTTTCTGGAAGGTGGTGGGGGTCTAAACACTTAGAAGAAGGAGCATTAGAGGATACCGACTTCAGGAAAGAAGAAGTATGAGATTTTTGCTAAGTAACCAACTTGGTATCGAGTGGTTTCTATCGGTACTGAAAGGTTTCTTTTGGCCATATCAGGGTGAAACTTCCAAGATGTGAGGCAGAGGCTCTGTAGTCCGTGCTGAAGATGTTTGTTTATTCACTTGGGGTTTGATGGAGATACTGTAGCACGTTGATAGCTTTGGGATTTCAGTGCTGTGAATGGAGTTAGGTTCCAATAATGGCATCTCGATGTTGAAAGGAGTCATGAAGATGGTTATCCATCAAAGGCGGGTTCTAGGAAGAGTGACCCATGGATAGATTGTTGAATAGTTCTATCGTGGAATAAAGGAACGTGGAATAGTTCCTTAAGGATAATGGAAACTAGGTGTAGCAAGGAAAGGGCTTGAACACGTGTACTAAAAGATCGTTAATACTCGAAGTGTTTTATGAGGTACCCAAAAGCAGGGGTATTACGAGGATGCTTATGGGTACTTTTTTTGGCTTCCTCGGATCGATTAGTTGGATTCGTATACCCTGGACTAGTGGAATGAGTCTAGTATCAGCTTTGGGCTAAGACGAGTATACTGAAAAAACAGGATTTCGATTAGTCCATGGCAAAATAAAGGTCATATGAGTTATCATATATCTAAAGCACAGTGAATGATAGTGAGGATTGTTTGATGGATGCTATAGTTGCTTTGATTGTCTTCTTCCATAGTTTATCGCTCTGGGGATGTCACTCGAGATAGGTATTGAGGATATGGATACCTGGACACCAGTCATTGTACTTAGGCTTCAGTACACTATTATGATGTAGTAGGGTAGCATATTATACTTGTCACGTGCTAACTCTTTAGTTTCAGGGACAGGTCGAGTATGGTTCATATACCCTTGTTCCTTACTATATCGACTTGTATAATATTTGAGTTTCATTTATCTTCACATTAGGCTTTTGGCTAACTTGGGGTTTTATGTTTTTCTTCTTATTATCTTGGGTACTCTTAAATGAGCAAGCTAGATAGCGGGTCTAGGTGTACATAGTATAGTGCAGATGATGAGCATGATGGAGCTTCTTGTATTGTTTGTGGGTATTATGCTCATTCTGTCATGCAACACTATGGAGCCTAAACAGTTTTTGCTTTATTATAATGAGACAATTTATTTGAGTTTATTTCGTTTTATATAAAACTTTAGTACTATGTTGTATAACTCCATGGATCTATGCCCGGATATTTGGTTCACTTAGTTATTACCATCTCTCTTGTTTTATATCAATTATGTATATTATATTGTATTCCATGCGCTGATTGAGATATACGACAGGTTCTACGATTGGGTTTCTTCTCTTATAACCCTTGATGATCGTCGTACATCGGCCGAACACCACAATACCGTAGTATTTAGTTATGTTAGGTACAGTGATGTAGGGCGGTCGTCACACTACATATCCTAGGTTAAGAAGATGAAAGGTTGTGTGAGTCAAGAGATTGGAAATTATACTTATTCTTAAGGGATCTTGTATGGACCACCCCAAATGGGTTTGGGACCAATCAATGTTGATTGACCAACTTATGTTATGAACATAAGTTTTATAAATTTAAACTAAATCAGTTTTACACACACACACACACATATAAATATACATACATACATACATATGTATGTGTATGAGTATGTATATATGTGTATGAATATGTATGTATGTGTATGTGTGTGTGTAATTCATAAAATGATTATGAATACCTATTATTTGCAATATGAAATGATTGTTGTTTAAAAAAATGCCAGCTTTCTCTTAGAAATAATCAGTAGTAAAATGAATTTCGATATGACCCAAAGATAAAACTGATTACAAATGATGAATGAAATTTCCAAGCCTAAATAGGCACAACAACTAGATGTCTAATAAGAACTCTTGCACATTAAAAAAATTATGAATTTAATTAATGTCAAGGAAAGAACTTCCTCAGTCTTAAGTAAGCCATTAAGAGTACTAACTCTACCATATGGCACGATGAACAAATCCAATATGGATTCTAAATACTTTATCAAAATATGATTTTGATATTGGTACCTTAAAGGATACGATCCATCAGCTACAAAAGTGTCTTCAAGACGAAAATTGATGTAGTGGGAATATAACCACGTTTATAAGAATAATATTGTAAATTTCAATTATTAAAATTGATGTAGTAGTTTTTCCATTCAACTTCTTTATTTAATCTGGCTGATTTTACTCACAAAATTTATCGTCTGGTATGACTTTTTATATATATATATATATAAATATATGTTGAAACTAAAATTCTAAATAACGATTTAGAATGGATTGCTTCCACATAACAACCAAAATGTCTCCAAGTTAGTGAGAGAAATAATAGAGTTTGTAAGTATTGGATACGATCCTAGAAATGATACCAAATTCGATAAGCGTCGGAGTTAAGCAAGTATTTTGACAGAGAAATCAAATATTTTGAATTTCAGTCAAAATGTAGAGAAAGAAAGTATCTATAAGAAAGAATATTAATATGTACTAAAATATTTCTATAACTATAAGTAAACAACATACTTATGATTGTTAATGATGTCTTTATGTTAAAATCATTTCAGTTTGGTTGCTTAATACATGGCAATGGATTTGAAAACGACATGTTTTATAATCGATATAAAGGATGATGGGATTGTCCCAAATGATAATGCAAACACCATATTAAAATAGTTTATATGGAAGACGTAAAATGGGTTCCTTATGCATTGCCAATAGGAATCATCATACATTTTATATTGTTTACAACATCACACTTCACTACTGTATTTGATACATAGAGCAAGTAACAAATCCGAGTCAAGCTTAGTGTTTAGAGTGTGTTCAAATATTTACTAGAGAATTGTTTATGGAAACAACGAACTCCTTATGAAGGTGTGCATAGACTTGAACTTCATTAATGGTATTCAGTATAATATATCAATCCTGAATTCATGTTCAAACATAAGTTAGGAACTTTAAGCTGGAATTTTTCAAAACAATAAGTAGGGGGTGGTTCAACCAAAGGCTAAGTACATCCTTTGTATAACACTGCAATGTAAGTAGTATAAATAAATTCACAAGTTTCTAAAAAAGTTGTGGGTGATTCCAAATGTTGAGAATCCCATGATTAGTGTTATGATAATAATGCTACAACATCTTTTTCGTAAAAGAAACTAAAGCTCATTGGAAGTCAAAAAACAAACCCTAAAACGTTCCATAGGATAAATGCAGTTTATCAGCATCGTAGAGAGTAAATTGACATAGTATATAATTAAAATAAAGTAGCATACTCATGCACTAAGGGACTAACCCAACTAATTTTTGAGAAAATTATTTGAAGGAATTTGAATAAGATTCCATAACTGATCTCAAGTGCAAGTGGGAGATTAATAGAGTTAGGTAAATACACTAAGGAAAATTATGTAATTTTTGCATATACCTAACTCGATAGCCGATCTTTTTCAAAATAAAAGGTGTTTTCTTTCTACTATATACTTGATATATTATGACATAATTAATTAACTAATAAATTTAAATTATAACAAGTAGAAAATCCTTAAATAATATGTGATGTGATAGTTATTACAATGTGGTGTAATCATGAGAAATTTATTATGTTAAAAATAACATATTATTTTAAAAATTCCTAGTCAAAATGCTTTAGGATGGATATTGATATATCCGTTGAGACTAGAGTGCATAATGCTTTCCCAATGTTGGGCAGTGTATTACTCATAGCTATTGGGGGAACCAACGAGTTACATACTATAGTTATTGGATAACTACGGAGTGACTTACTCAAGAGTTTTTTTTGGGTTACTATAACTAATATCAAACAGTGAATCTTGAAGTGACGATGTTACACGGTTCCCTCAAGCTAAGAATATTATGGAACTTCAATGTGGATAAAACACTTTGATTATAGTTAAATGGTTTCTTGGCATCTATTGAATGACTATAGTTGTGTTTGAGTTGAAATATTGGAAGTGAAACACTATTCAATAGAAAATTCGTCTCATCAATTATATGGGTAAGTATCACGGTCAAATGTATTCAACTTAAAGTCAAAATCTTTGGTTAGTGTAGTAGGTTAATAATAAATGTTATTATTGAACAAGTTCTTTCGTTTTGGTTTAACCAAGTTGAATATGGATGATATTAGAATTTTGATAAAAACTAAATCGTTGAGTCCTAATGTGACATATTGTTGATGAAGAGAATTGGTGCAAATAATCATTACTACCAATTATAGCTTATAATAAGTAAAATTGGATTTTACCAAAAAATATGTGTGAGGAATAAATTCAACCAAAATATCACACTACTAGCTAACCTGACGTGTGAACATTAATATTCAAATTGTTCGATATTAATCCTTGGCTAAATTTACACCTTTGAGTCATATAATCAAAATGATGAATACTCTGAATAAACCACATGATTTAATTAATTTATAGTAATAGTGAATTAATTAAATAAATTAATATTTGTAGAATATTAATTTTAATTTTATTTGATGTTTGAATGCCATTAGTATTTAATAAAGTGCATGTATTATAACAGCGCGTAGTAATATACGATATCGATAGAATATTTGGATTAGATTTAAAAGGAATAAATGCTGAATGGATTTGGATATTTTTAAGCCTACTATACTTCATTCTATTGCCAGCTATGCATGGTGGGGGGAAGAGGATTTTAATGAGATTTTATCAGGGATTAACAAGGAAGGTTTTAAAGGAAGGAATTGAATGGTTTCAATGTTTCCTTTAAAACATATTCTCTCTCATTCATTCATTTCATTCTTTCCTAACAAAATTTTCCCTTTCCTCCTTTCAAATCATGGCCAAAATTTTATGATGGTTTAGGGCTACAAAATTCCAAAAATCAAATACATATTAAATTAATTTATCGATGGTGGTTTTACCACTTGATCCTTGCAATATTTGGAGGTTGACTGATAAATCTAGGAGCTTTAGATTCCCCATTCAAAGTGTGATTTTTGGCAACATCCCAAGGCAATCATCCGATTTAATTTAATTTTGATTATTCGAATGTTTGGATTCCATATGATTTATTTGGATTTTTAGTGGTTCATCTTGCAATAAGCAATTAAAAACCTTTTCGTTCATCTTTGTTGAAAGTATGTCAAATATATTTCTTTAATTTGGATTACTTTTGCCCTTTATCTTTTCTCTAAATATGTTCATTGTTATTGATATTATAGACCTTATTTTTCCTTGTTACTTCAATAGTTGTTCTCTATGTTGTTTTGATGTGAATGTTCTATTACAAATTTACATATGCCAAAATTTTCAAAATCCTTATTGTTTTTCCTTCTGTTGTTTTGAAAGAAAAATACTAATTTAGATTGGAAACGATCTTTATAATTTTATACTATATATATATATATATATTAATCATTTATATTTGTATTGAAAACTAATTTGTTTTATTACATTGATTGATGTTTTGAATGCAGTTGTTTTGAGTATTGTTTTCATAAATAAAGGAGAATTTTTTTATATTCATGTATGGACTTTTGTATAAAATCCAACATCTTTACTTTAATTTAAAATATTGTGTAAAATTCTATATATATATATATTGTTTCTCTTCTAAATTAAACGCTTGTCTCAATATTGTTACCTTTATGTTTTAATAACTCTATACACACACACGCATGTGTGCGGTCATGCATGCACGCATTCACACATACACGAATAATTTGAAATCTATAACTAGCATTAATGAATTAACTTTCTATTTAGTATTGATTTGAAATCAATATACATTAATGCACAAAATCCATCTTATTAATTTGATTAGGGACAATACAAATATGTTTCTATATAAAATAACATGTGATGTATTAGATCTTAAATTAACTTATTATACATAAGCATCTTATATATATATATATATATATATATATATATATAAGTGAATCACAGAGAAGGAAAAGATTTGGAAAAAAATTAGATTGAAGAAGGCACAAGGACAAACTTTGAGAAAAAAAATTAGGCTAAAGTTCAACAATTTTCATTTTTAGGCTAAAGGATAAACTTTGAAGAAAATTAGGCTGAAGGACAATGCTAATTATAGCTAGCATTTTGTACAATGTAAAACTATATAATGCTAGTTATAACTAGCATTTTGAATAGTTTAAAAACTAAATATAATGCTAGTTATAACTAGCTTGTCCTTCAGCCTATTTTTTTTAAAAAAGTTTGTTCTTTGGCCTTCTTCAGTCTAATTTTTTCCAAAATTTTTCCTTCTCCATAATTCACTAAAATATATGTATGTAAAAGACGTTTATATAAATAAGTTAATTTAAGATCTAACATATCACATGCTATTTTATATGGAAACATATTTGCATTGACCCTAATGTAATTACTAAGATGGATTTTGTGCGTCAATCATCGTTTTGTCAATCAAAGTGCAAATCATACCCCTTCTCCTCTTCCCTAAGTCATTCGAAGGCGGAAAGTCATTCAAGGGATGGGGTGCGACGAGCAACATGAGCTCCTTGGTGTAGGATAGGTTCGAGCATAGCAATGTCGTAGGAAAAGTTTTGACCATGTGCAGCTAACACATACTTATTACAGACGAAGGCGATCCCCATAGAGGTTTCAAGCATAGCCCTCACATGAGTATCATGTATGATATTGGAAGAATTAGCAACTGTAAGCTGAATTGTGGTTCTATCCGCTATTGCTGGGACTCCTTGATCATATTTAGTGGTTTCTTGAGTATCCATCCAATCTCAAAGTTCGTTCAGATAACAGAAAATTGGTCAGATGTTTGAGATCCCATTTACTGGCTCAGCCGCACATTATTTCTCAAGTATGGAATAAGATTAATGACGTTGGCTCCAGTGTCATCATCAGTGTTGTGTCCATTGGAGTTGTCAGCCTCATTTTCATCGTTGGTTTGCATGGTGAACATATTCTAAGTAAAATATATGTTTTTAAGAGGAGAAAAGTGATGTGAGTTGAGATCCTAGAGGGGAGGCCCTCCTTATAGTGCTAAAATGTTAACTAGATATCTAGCCAACCTCGAAATTATGATTAAGAGTAGATGTTAGCAAAGATAATTCACTAAAACCATGGTTAAAAATGTAAAATGGGAAGTGATTAAGTGATGATATCTAATGCAAGTAGAGTAGATAACACAGGATATAGAGTGGTTCAATCTTAGCAAAGATCTACATCCACTATGGTTGATGGTTTTTACTACTTGATATTTTGGTTACAAGAGAATTATTATAAGACTTTTAAGTTAAATTCTATTACTTGTAAGACAAGAATATTTGATCCTTGTCCAAATCCATGGGGATCTATATTTATAACTATAGATATTATGTTTTGGACGCCTCAAATTGAAGCCTTAGACGTTGAGGTTCGTCATGATCAATGATGGCGATGCACGGTTTAGATGGCGGCCAGCTCGAATGCCAAATGGAATGAATGGTTTGGATAATGGTCGACCAGTTGGCCATACCATGGCATACTTGTGTTATAAGGCAACATACGGCAGAATATTGTTGATGAACAGTGGCACTTTTGCCAAGTAGGCTGCGAAGTTCTAAGGTTGTTACTAAATAGTGACGATTTTTTCAGATGAACAGTGTCATGTTATGTCGTTCTTCACAGAAGAATGGTGCAGAATTTTTGTCTCTTAGCAGGGGTGACTATGCGCTTTTGTCAGATGACTTTCGATTCATGACAAAATGTGGTGGGTAGAGGGGTTGGATAACTAGGAAGTGGTGGACAGAGAAAGATGTGTTAGGCACACAAGGATGCGGGAGATAGGGATCTCTTGCTATGACCTGGTCGTCTAATACCAGGGTGAGGGGAAGTTGTCCTTAAGGCTTCAAGCTCTTTCTTGGTAATGGTGATTTGGTGAAAAGACGCTCGAATCCGAGAGATGGTGGAGTGAGCATGTATTTAAGGATTAAAATGTTAAAGGTGAGCACACAATTTGGGTCGAAGTTATCTTTGGTCAAGCCGCTTAGTGTAGGCTGATAATGTAGGCCTTGAACTGATGGGCCGATTTAGGCTTTTGCAAGAAAATCAAACATGCAACTTCACATTCAGTCTGATAATTGTTATCACACTAGTGAAGTTGACGGCTCATGGTGTGTTCGATCAGTGGGATTATTCAAATTATTAAAAAAATAAATTGGATTTTAAATTATTTTTATGAAAATATTTTTAAATAATATTTTCAACATTTGGTTTTTAAATATCAAAATTCTTTATGCATTGTGCTTGCATAAACTCGTGCATGCCATAGTCGAACACCCGAGTCGACAAGGGTCGATCAATTATTTAAGGGCAATGGCTGGAGATGAAAGACGGTGATAGAATGGTGGCTAGTGGAAATTTTGACGATATATGTAATAGCTAGGGTTTCGAAAATCATGATCGAACATCGATTTGAGGGTACCGATGAACTCGTCCTCGTAAGTAGGGAGCTCTGGGATGTCGATATCTCCAACGACGGCGGCGCATGGTCGTCGGTGATGATTGAATGATGGCATGAATAACGACTATGGTTTGACTAAAGTAGAAGGTATTTTTATCCAAAATTCCTTATGTATTCTATTATTACATATTCTGCATTATAACTATTATTTATAGAAAAGCCCATATAACTTGTAGCTCTTCTGACCTTCACATATAAGCTTCATTTTACGCGTAACTTGCCTCATTAGACTCGTACTGAAATTCCAAACATTTTTATAAACATTTTTATATTATTTGTATATCACATACTTATATATAACATTGTAAATTAGGAAATTGTTTATTATTTGAAAATTTTCATATTCAAATACAAACGATTTATACATTATTTAGACACACACAGATATATATATATATATATATATATTATCAGAAAATTTTCCATGGTCTTCAAAAAGACTCGAATGATTGAATTGGACTAAGAAACAATAGCCAAGAGCCTTAGAAAACATCACGAGATGGAAAATGTAGAATCATAAAAGAGATGCCTGTGACGGTCCTCCTTTTCGACCGTCAAATGTCAACATTAATACATCCAAGATGTTCACATGCTGAGCACTCAAGTGTTGGAAAGACGAATTGTTTGGGTAAAATAAAAGGAAAAAGAAATGGGACAAGGAAGAAGAGAACATCATATCAGGATCTCATAATGGAATAATAACATATAATATCAAAAGATAGTACAAATTGTCACTCTAAGATATATAGCATTTCAAAGTTACAATCCTAAGTACTACCACTAGCTTGGATAGTTATACTATCCTTACAAATACCGATATATACAATAATAGTAATGGAACGGAAATAAGAATACTACGGTAGGTGAATGGAAGCATCCAGATCGTGTCCATAAGCTCCAAAGAACATTAACGAAAACTCCTTTCTCAGACTAATCGAAAGAGGACCCATGGAAATAAGGAGAATATAAAACCACGAGTCAAATATAAGTTTGGTGTGTGAAACTCAAGAAATATGATGCATCATATAATAGTACTTTTGAAACTGCATAGATATCAAATTAGTTATCCCCTTGAAAGAACCACTAACTATTAAGTACGTAAGGTGATATAGTAGATATTATCTATGATGAAGAATATAAATTAGATCAAATAGCTTTGATGCTTACATTGACCACACAACAACAATATTGATGGTACAATTAAAACTGCTAAGGTACGTTCATATATTGGATTTTTCATGGAGATCTCTTTGGTTAAGCCAAATCAAATCTTCTACATGAGAGTGAAAAACTACCTCTGAGCATCGTATATCTCTAAACAGAATATACCAATATGGAAAGCGTTGGTCCATGGTCAAAAACATGATCTCGAATATCGTCAACTCCTGCGCTCGACATTCATAAGCATACTCTAGATATGGAGTTGATGTAACCTATGGGTTTGCTAAACCCCATTAGTTATGCCTCTACTTAGTTTTCTATCATTTCCGATGTCGAGGTCACGTTCGACATCTCTCACATGAGTCTTCATCACTTGAAAAGAACACAGATCTCCACAAGGATCCCAACATATCGAACAATCCACAGATCTCTACAAGGATCCTAGGATAAGTCATCCGACATTCTAATTTTGACCTATCCCTTGGACTTAACCTCAGGATAGACAGTTCAACTCTATAGCATTAATCTGAAATGTTAAAGCTGACCTCTCCCGTGGAATTTACCTTAGGATAGACAGTTCAACTCTATAACATTTCACTTCACAAACGCTACTAAAACATAGCTGACCTCTCCCGTGGAATTTACCTTAGGTTAGACAGTTCAACTCTATAACATTTCACTTCACAAACGCTACTAAAACATAGTAACCGTATATCAACTTTGAAGTGGTATTATGTAAATAAAACAGCTTCCGATCCTGATCTCTTCAAAACCAATCGATGAATTCCGGTAAACTTAATTTTGGTTCTTTTGGAAGTAAGCAAACAATGTATAAAGAGGAGTCCTCTTTGGAGGATCTCGTACATATAAGTTTTTAAAGCTGTAGACATTCCATACCAATGATCCTCCCCGAAAGTTCTCAAATCGTATGAAACCATGAAGCTTTTAGATATTTCCTAAGTTAAATTTGGTCAAGTTTGATAGTCGACATATCGATTATCAAGTACAAAATAGACGGTCATAAATCGGAACCAAGGCTTGTATACTCATCACATTTCTGATCTTTTCAACTTACACTATCTCTCGATCAAGGATGAAGCTGGTAGGTTTGAGCACTATTGCTTCTAACATCCTACTCGAACATCATTCTTAACTCTCACAGAAGTCAAGCCTACTTAATCGGATTTTAGTGCTAAGCATATGACTACATACTTTCCATAAACAAGTAAATAAATAAAGCATGATTAAGTCACACAAATTACGATTAAGCTACTTAAGCAACTCCTAACCCCTTCTCTTTAGTTAATCCTTTCATTAATTAAAAACTTCTTTGAAAATACTTATATATATATTTAAAATACCTTTCCAAAAAGTATATACATGTATTTTTCATATCCACTATTCATTTTTACTATTTTCAATACGTAGAAATGGATCCATATTCTTATACCATTTATTCAATTTCTTATCCCAAATGGTATAAGAATATTCACAAATCCTAAACAAGATTTCACACTTTCGCAAATATACTTTGATGGTTTAAAATCATATGTCATCAAAACATCATTATTGTAAACCCAAACATTCCATATGTAATTATCTTTCAAATTTTCTTTCTAATGATGTAATTACTCTATTAAGTGTAATAAAAATGGATTAAAGACCAATGTTATTAACACATTTTAACAGCGAACCCGTAACCAATTTTATACTTGCTATTATCTTTAAAAACATTCATTTCAAGATCTAAGTTAATATTTGGTTAAGTTTGGTATTTGACTAGTCCACTATCTAATTCTAAAGACGATTGCTTATGGAAATCAAGGTTTGTATACTTATCACATTTTTCAACTACTCAACTTATTATATCCTTTAGTCAAGAGTAAAGCCAGGTAAGTTAGAGCGCTGGTTTCATATCAAAGCTTTGCCTAGAAACTTTTTCATAGATAGACAAGTCTACTTAGTTAGCTTTTAGTGCTAAGTATACGACTAAATATTTGTCATAAAGGAGTAAGTAAACAACATGATTAACACATTTCCAATACTCCAGACATAATTATTCTTCAGTCAAGAGTGAAGCCGGTAGGTTAGAGCATTATTGCTTATAAATCCTACCCAAATAACAATCTTAACTCTCAGAATAGATAAGTCTGCTTCGTTGGCTTTTAGTGTTAAGCATAATTAATTACTTTTCCTAACAAGTGATTAAACAGATCATGATTTAACCACTAAGTAATTGCTAGCCCATTACAGACCTTTTGTTTATAATTTAGAAACCCTTTTTAAAAACGATAGACACACATACACTAATTTATTTATAAACTAAGATAATTAATAAAACAATTTAAAAGATATCATATTACATAGGATATTTGTACTTCAATAAAATAATTAACAAATTTTACAAAAACTATATATGCCTAAAATTCCTTTAAAATACTTATAATAGGTATAAAAACATTCATTCAAAGTATTACGTAAAAATAACAAGTTTATAATTTACTTAAAAACTTGGAAAAAAACCATGTTTTCGTTATATCTAAAAATAAACCTTCTACTTTAAAAATTCATAACTAATTCCTAAAAATTCATTAAAATCTCAAACCAATTTTAAAATACTCTAATACGAATTATAAATCACTTAAATGAATGAAACAAAATAATTAAATTTAAAGTCATTTCTAAACCCTTAAAGTTCAAAACAAACGCTAAAACGGGGCAGTTTTTCACAAGTGAAAGTTTGACCACTTTTCGATATGTTACTCAACTTCTTATCATCTAATTTTTTATAACAGAAAGCATACACAATATAAATCACAAATATAGTGAGAAATCCTTAAGGGTCTCCTTACAAAATTCCTTAGAAGTTGTTGAGCACACGATAATTCCTAAGTGCACCTATAGCACTATCGAAATAAGAGCACTTTCAAATCCAAGTCCAATCTGAACTAAAGTCCAAATACAACATATGTGCTTTATTTCAGGGCTATGCTACAAGTGATAACAAGTCAACCAAGTCCATTCAAGTCCATACATATGGATTACCTATGCTATTTGCTTTTCAAAGCAAGAATCAAAACCAATATCATAACATATCATTAATATAACATCAAGCAACAAATACTGTATTATAAGCAAGCATTACATACATATCAAATGGTGAATTAGCTCACCCTTAACAAAATAAACAAGCAAGTCCTAGCCTCCTCTTCCAACCTCAACCTCACAAACACCAACTTCCTACCTTTAACCTTGTTTTGCACTTGCTTAAGCCTAAATACCCCTAATATTGCTTATCGTGTCAAGTCGTGAGGGAAGATGTACATTGATTCTTTAAGATATAAGTTGCCAGGAGGTGTTGTGATACCGTCCTAACGTTCTTGGCCAAGTCTAAAGAGATTTAGAGTTGTTTTAAATTTATTTTGCTTAGGAAATTTGTAAAAGAAAGGAGAGAAGAGAGCAAGTTTATTTTGTGAATTTGCAAAAGTAAATCAAAGATGTGTGCACACACTTATCTAGGCTTCAAGTGGGTGTTTCCCACCCTTCCCTTCACCCCCTAGCATGCCATAGAAGGCTCAACCATCCCCATCCACGCCCCATCACATCTCATTTCCATCTCTTCTCTTTAGTAAATGACCAAACTAACCCTTACATACAAATATCTCTCTATCTTCTAGAAGCTTCTAGAAGATTCTGATTTCTTTATGAAACTAAGTATGAATTGGTCACTAATGACCTCTGAGTGTTTGACTCTATGCAAAAAAGTTTAGATAACTTCTGTTCAATGAAAAGTTGTCTATCGATAAAAGATTTTTGTTTTATCAATATTTCTACGAAGTATTTATTTTTGTAAACAAATTTAAAAAAACAAACTTACCATCATTGGTTATTATTAAAAAAGAGGGTTAACAAGGTTATTAAATCAATTTAATCACACTTAATCAAAGATTCAAATATTTAAATCATTCAGATATTTAAATACGAAGTGTATGAAATTCTAGGTCGTTGCATAGCCAAAATTGGACATGTAATCACAACTCGACCATCTTGATCTGGCCTACCTTAGATCGATATCCACAACTCTTACACGAATTGCAACTGTTGACAAGCCAACAAAACTTAGCTAAAGGATGAGGAGCAAAACAAGGCAAGAATACTTGAAAATTGGAAAGTAAAGGAAGAAGAAGGCATAACAGATAACAAACGTGGCATGTTAAAAAATGAGGCTAAAGCACCACAAATCGGAACCAAGTTGTGCCCATAAGTCGATACTGAGTTGAAAAGTACTGGGCGTCACCTAGGTTTCCTAGCGACAACTTCAGTGCGATGTGGAGAATGTGCATGAGCATTTTAAAGAAATTTTGGTTGTGGCATTCGTTTATAAATAGAGGAGGAGAAGCATTATAAAAGGGATCCTTTTTGAACTATACTAAATCGATACAAATTGAGTATTGAATACTGAACTACATGCTATATAACTCATACCCAAGTTGTAAGAAACTAAGTTGTAAAAACTACTTTGTGGGTGCAAAGCACAATCACTAGAAAACGATTAATTGGACGTTGGTCGGATATTTGTCGAACCGCTATAAAATTTGTGTTTTTTCCTCTTTCAATCTGTTTTCTTTTATAATCTACATTGGGTACTTGATTGGGTGTTTGTGCCATTTTTGGTCCAAACATACATCTTATATTATATATATATATATATATATATATATAAGTTGGATCTCCCATTATCCTCTTGCTTTTATAATCGTAATTGAAATCAAAATCTATATTTCTCCATGATTCATATGTATAGTTTTACATTTAGGCCTCAAAATTTTCACATTTAACAAGATTTAATATATTCAAATGTAATGGCCTATCCCTTTGACCCCCCATTTATTAGTTTTACTCATTATATTCAACTCTATTTTATTTCTCTATGAAGTTCAAAATCTAGACAGAAGTTTATCTTTAATCCCTACTCTCTTTATTACCTTCTTTCAGTTTAATTTCTCTTGATCTCATGCTTCAACCAATTTCAATAGCACATATATAATCTGAATGTAAGGTTTAAAATTTTATGAAATTACACTCTCTTTCCAACTCAGTTCTCTAGAATTTTTTCCATACTCTACATATAACTCATATTCCATATCCATAAAAAAAATTAAATCATAATAGATCATTGCTTTTTATTGAAATTGCATTTGTTGAAATTGTAGATCTTAATTTATTTGTTAGTTATTGTTCAAAGAATAAAGTAAAATCAATTAAACTAAACTACTTTTTTATGTACGTTACTCCAAATATTCACCTTTCTATCGAGTCGAAACCTCTTTAAGCAAAGAAAAAGAGAGAAGAGCTCTAGCCAAACCTTTCGAAGGAGTCGAAGGGATGCTGCCGTCAAAGTATGGAGGCTTCAAGACCTTTTTGAAGGTGTCGAAAGGTTACTCCAATCAATATTCAAAAAGTTCTTACCTTTCGAAGAAGATGAAGGAGTCTAAAAAACCCTTCCGCCTTCATTAACAACCCTTCGACTAGATAAAGACCTTTCGATTAAGGCGAAGCCATACCTTCCAAAACAATAAAGAATAGTTCTTTGAACACACGCCAAACCATTCGAAACCAATGGTTTCACCTTCATTTGAATTGCTAGATAGCAAGTATTATCTGGAACAACCTCTTTGAAAGCTATAGTAAGCCTTTCGAATTGGTCGAAACTAATGAGGTCTAGGAAGGGTTCCACATCAGATCAGAAACAAGAGCATGGGCATAACCAACATCATCGAAACCAATGAACAAGGGCTATCGACAAATTCGGAAGCATTTACAAGATGACTCAAAGTAGAGGAGCACCACCATACCTTTCGACAAAGGCGAGAACATGCTTAAGTCTCTGAGTAGCCACCTCCAATCTAGTTGAAAGCATCAAGGTCGAAAGGTGCCGAGCCGCATCTACAAATAAGACCCAAGGGGTCATGTTTTGAGGATTCGATTCCTCTCATTCTCAACTTGTACTCTTAAATAAAGTTTTGTAACCCTAATTTGTAAATCAATTTGGGGATTTAAAGAAATAAATATTCTTTGCTGGATAAAGGGAAGTCTCGGATATTTTAGTCTACTTCACCGTTTCCTTAAAGTTTTTGGTGGATTCACTTTATATTTTAGGTTTCACCTCCATCGAAAGGTAACTATCGAGATAGTCGAAACCATTTATAATCACGTAATTACAAGTAGGCGAAACTAGGCCATAACTAATTATAACCTACAATCAACATAAGGAACTTAGGGTTCAAGCTTTTGACAAGGTCGAAACCCCAGTTTCTGCTCATTAACCAAAGTCTAAGCTGTTCAACCGTTTAAGGCCTCCGACTAGGTCGAAACCTACCAAAGTGAACCTAACTTAGAGTATTCAGGTGAATAAAAAAGAAGGCTTTTAAAGAAGAAAACCCATTAAGTCAACCGGATTTAGAGGTCATTTAATATGAAAACTAACCCTTCCAACATGGTCGAATGGTCTATTTGAAGAATATTATCAGTTGAAGCCTACTCAAAATGAAAATTCATGAAGGATTGATGCCTCCTTTTCTTCTCAACTTGCAAAGGATAACTTCCATTCTTTAGCACATCTTTGGAGTGTTGACAAGAAATCTTGTTAACACTTTTAGTGCTAGGAGGAGGGCTTGAACCTCCGACTTGGATAAACCCCTAACACTACTATTCTCTAACCCTACTTAGTTCAATCCTACTTCAAGTTTATCTGTTTTGGTAAATCATGGCTCGAAGAATCATAAGGTCGGTACAAGGATCCTCTAAACCCCACAAAATAAAGTTCCTTTCAATGTTCATCAAGAACTCCAATCAAGATGAAGAGCAAAGACTGAGGCTAGAAGCTCTTAGAATTATAAACAAGAAAAAAGAGGAATCTTATAATCCTATGAAATGGAGCTTGAATCCTTTTCATGTTCGCCCCACCCTTATCTTTGCACTAGGAAAGGAAACAAACAGAAGTGATAATGTCTTCAACCAAATGAGAAGAACAATCCAACATTATTCCAAAGGCACCATCTTTGAGAAAGAGATAATAGGCTATTACAATGCCTTTGCACATAAGTGGCAACCAACTATAGCAAAAGCACTTCCAACTCAAGAAATTCACAGGGTGGTAAAAAAAAGAACGAAGAGTGTGAAATAATAAGGCCAAGAAACAAAAATTTAAAAGGCCATCCGCATGAATCAAGTTTCAAGTCTAGACTTCCAAAAGAGTGCAACTTGACAACATCCATAAAGAATGTCTACTTGCTTACAAAGGTTGAGCTTAACTACTGACCATCACAGAAAAGGAGGCCAAAACATTAAAGAAACTAGGGTGGGTCCTATTGTCATTACCACATGATGAATGGTAACGAAACTACCATTGCAGAGCCTTGGAGGAAATGATCATAAGTATCTTTCGACATGGAAAGATCAAAGAATATGCAAAGAAAATTTGAGAAAGAATCAATAAAAATTGCTTATCAAAGAGAAAATCTACATGGTTGAGAGTAAAATACCTCTTATATTTGGATACTACCTAAGATGGTAATAGAGCCTCTGTCCGCGTCGAGATGGCTAGGGAAGAGAATCTCCTAGAGGGATGGTGGGTAAGTCTTTACCATGCCATAAGATATCCGGTTAAAGCACCGGACAAACCCTTAGTCATACCCATAGTCAGGTCAAGGCACCTCCTAGAGGGAGGACGGAGTAAGCCCTTAACCACACCATAAAATGGCCAGGTTAAAGCACTAAACAAGCCATTATCCCCACCGCAAAAGGGACAGGGTAAGGCACCTCCGGAGGGAGGATGAAGTAAGCCTTTATCCGTGCTATAAGATGGCTAGGGTAGAGCACCGAACAAGCCCATGACCACGCCGCAAAAGGGCCAAGGCAGGGTGCCTTCTAGAGGGAGGTCGGGTAAGTCCTTGATTCCAGTCTCTAAGATAAGCTAACCAAGAGCACTAGACAACAATGGAGTAAGACATCCAGGCCTAAGAAGTGGCCTATTAAATAATAGACTAGGATGTCCAAGCCCAAGAAGAGGCATATTTAATAATGGATTAAGATATCTAAGCTCGAGAAGAGGCCCATCAAATCATGAACTGAGATGATCAAGTCCGAGAAGAGGCTTTTCCAACTGTGGACTAAGACATCCAAGCTCAAAAGGCAACTAGATAAATTACTTCTATACAAGACCTGAGGGGTTCACGCATCAAAGGGGTAGAATAAAGCTCCGCTTATAAATACCCAAATCTAGGTCTCGGGTCTCTCACACTAAAATTTCATCTATTAATAATCCAATCTGGGTTTCAAGTCTTTCATATCTAAATGTAGCCAGGTAATTCCTAAATCTGTATTTCAGGATATTCATTTATTACAAATGCCCGTATCTGGGTCAAAGAATATTGTCATAAGGATCACTCTTAAGAGTTTCCAAATATGAGTTTTGGATTTTTAATTTACCAAATCCCATTAATGTCAAGGAATGGGTTAAAGGATTTCTACTTCTGAAATTGAGATGGTGATTTCTGAATTTAGTTCTTTATTAAATATACCTTGAAGGTCATATTCCAACGTTTATGCCCTTGCGATAAGGCGGGATTTTCTATCAGCAAATTTTAGATATTCCAGCCAAATGGTTGAAGTTAAATTCTCAAGCATTTCTCATCACCGTAGAAGAGGGAATTTAAATGTTTGATATAGATTATTTCTCAAGATGATTTGTTAATTTAAGAAAATGATATACATAGACTGGTATGTCAATTTCAAGCAGATAACTTGAAATATTGTATGCTTCATAATTTTCAGGGAAATCAGCACATCAAAGAGAAATAAAAGATTCAGCAAATTCGAAAGTAATGAAGAAGCTTTCAAAAATCATTTCAGAAGTGACATCACAGAAAAAGATTAAAAATCAGGTGATATTTAACAAATTTATATAATTTACATAAGTCATGAGATAATTTACAAAACTATGAAGTTAATCACATCCTTATACAAAATAAGTTTATTCATATCAAACATACAAATACATCGCAAGTCATGTGTAGCTTTGTCAAGAGTCTTAGCGACTGAAAGATCTACTACTTGGCGAATCACAGCACAGAGGATTTCTTGAGTTTCTTCTCTTTCTTCCTAACTTTGTTTTCGTCGTCAATTGCATCAATGTTAGTTTTTAGAGCATGATTAAAAGCTCTATTTACTGCTTTAAGGCTCTTGTTATCCCTTTCTAACCGCACAATGAGCTTTTAAAGGAAATAAGCATCACGCCCGAGCTTTTGATTCTAGGTGGCATAATTATTAATAGTTTGAGAATATTTAACTTTCTGTTGTTCATCAACATACTTTGCTATTTCGAATTTAACTTTCTGGCACCAATTCCCCACAACATTCTCGTCTACGCCCGAAGAAGGGTTGAGCATAGTAGGGAACTTTTAGGCCGTAAGAAGCTTCGACCTTGTTGGTTCAGTAGCCGAAGGAGTAATATGAGGGACCGGCAAATCAGTATTTGAAATCTTATCTCCCATAATGAATTCCAAAGTAGCACGTTGCACCTAACTATCCTTCAGTTTCAGCTCCAAGTCACTTATTTGTTGAATAAGCTTTGACATCTTGTGGTCAAAATCAATTGAAGGATTTGTCTTCACTTGTCGCTTGAGTGCGGTAATCGAATCATCTTTACTTTTAATTTTAGCCTCAAGATAGGCAATGTGATCTTTTTGACCGCTAGAAATGGTTTTCTGAAGAAAATACCTTTTGTGCTATTTCATAGCTTCGATATTACCAACGAAGCGTTCTAATAAGATACATCGCTAAGCATAATCCCTCAACTTGCTTGCAACAATTTCACTCTAAGAGCATCGACACGTGATGATAAATTAAAAGGAAGAGAAATTGTAGATAACCATAGCTTCTATTTAAGCAAAAAGAGAAAAAATAAAATAGAGTCAAAATTAGAATGAAAATTTTCTTTATTATTGCAATAAAGGATTATAATTCAAATGACAACAAAGTCAAAAGGTATAATAGATAATTGATTGACATCTAAGGTTTTCAAACTACTTTTCTAACTTTATCTAGTGAATTAGCAGAAAGATTAACTGTAGAATCAAAAGGATGTTTAGTCCATTTCGGGGTTAACACTAGGTGACATTTGCTATAGTCCCATTTCCCACCTGGTGGAATATTGCGGCCACAAATTAATTTTGTATGGAATGTTCCGATCTCTTTAAGGAATGTCTCTTTTTCATCACTAAGGAAGTTAAAGCGAAGGCAAGGATATTCCAAAGAGATTTTTTGTAAATCTCTGAGAAATAATATCTTGCTAATTCGAAGACTTTAAAATTGAAGCCTTTTCAAGATAAAATCTTGGCAGTTTAATGTATTGGCTTAAATGGTCTCTAAAGACAAGGCAACCTAATGAATAGTCACTCTAAAATAATACAATAAAGTGGAGCTAAGCATAAAATGCAAAAATGAAACTAACATTTATAAATCGACACATCGTAACATTTCTTCATAATTATTTAATCAGATTCATACAAAACAGAGTTAGAAAATAATTTAGATACAAATTTGTCTCTATAATACTTAAGCTTTTCAAGGGGATATCTTGAGGAATCGATCTGACCCGTGGTAGGTTCCAACAAACTCCGGGATGTAGGTCAGATCTGAATTCATCTAAGTATCTTTTGTGAAAACATTTAAGTAAACTCCCACTGAATTCGCCTAAGTACGAAAGTCAATAATTGAGTGTCTACGATAAGATTTATTTAAAAAGTTAACTAAAATGTATCTCTCTTCAATTATCATCTAAAATAAAGTCATTAATTCTCAATTTTCCTTTAAAAGAGTGTCATATCAAAGGTGCGCACTCTTTAATAAAGGGGCAGCCTTCTGGTATTTAAAGGATGCAAGTACCATAGCGCTCCTATCAAGTATATAATACTTCTCGAAGAGTACATTATGCTCCCTTATCTGTTTGTCTAAATTTCTATATAACTTGTTTATATCGGCTTGGTTTCTTTCGAGTTTTGTCTTACATTGAAGGGTGGACTTCCTCCTTATCTAAAACGAATGACTTGCACAACTATGATCTTCGAAGTAAGAGATATTTAAACAAAGAATCTCATACGTGCGATACTAGAATAGAAGCTTGGGAGGCCTGCTCTTTCCAATTGGGCTTTTCAATATTGGCAGGAGTAGACTCATCCTTTAAAGGAGTAGAAGGTCTAGGGGATTCAAGCGGAACATCCCTCTGAGGAGATGGCTCTTTTTCAGGAGGTTTAGCGCTGCCACCATAATTCTTATCAGGAGTCCCAAAAGGACCTCCTCTATCTTCACCTAGCCCCTGACCACCATCGACATTGTCATCATTATCATCATCATTATCATTATCGTGGTCATCGCCATCATCTTTATCCTCACTTTCTCCCCCCGACTCCATCTTTGTCACCCTCATCCTTGGAGTATGATTTGATTTCGAAGGTGGGGATATTAAAAGAAAGAATTCCAGAGGCATTGATTTCCTCTTCGTTTGTAGGTTCAATCCCCTACTTCATTTGGTTAATCTTTCCCATCACTCTATCAACTAGGGCAGAATCCAGCGAGGGGAAGCCAAAGTCAAGAAATTTCTTGAAGCTATCAGCATATGCAATCATAAGGGCTTCTTCGTAAGATTGCAGTAGCATTTATCCAAGGGTACTACCAACAAATTGAGCACTCGCTTCTTAGCATCAGTAATAGTTTTGACTGTGAATTTCAAAGAAGTCCTGGTAATTTTAAACTTATCCTTCAAAGAAATGTTCTTCGTGGCTAAGCAAGCTTTCTCATCTATAGACTCTTGTAAAGTGAGCTATGGCAAATTTCTCATTAGTAAGGAGTTGATGAGCTTGTCTTTTTGACAAGGGATCAGTTTCAGCCTAGGCGAGAGAAGCTATCAATCGCTCTAGCTTGAAGAGGCTTCATCTTTAGCAACTGGAAGGGAAGATACTTGATTTTTGAAGTCAGAAATTTCCTCTTGAAATTCGTAGGATTCAGCAGAGATCTTCGAAGCATGTTCATTCAAAGCTAACCAACTCTTAGAAATCTGAAAGGAACAATTTAACACAAGTTAGTAATTTAGAAGAAAACCAATGATGATAAGGTCAATTGAAGAGAAACTTACTAGAAGTTGATGCTCCATTAGAGAGTGAAAATGCCCTGCTAAATCTAGAGCAGAAGAAGGCAGGTGAATAGAAGTGAAGGACTTTCAATGAAGGATAGACTCGACCATCTCCACGAAGTTGATGGCGGAAGGAGGAGAAGATGTTGGCTGAAAAGGAGCATGCCTTGGAGTAGGAGGCATATTCAAAGCTAGTTGCATTTGGGCGATAGTAGATGGCGAGTCTAAAATGGAGATGTGAGAGAAGCGATCAGTTGCTGCTAGAGTTTGTGTTGGCTTATCTTATGGAGCCTCCATAATTGGGATCTTCGGACCCTTTTCAAAAGATAAGCGCTTGTCCTCCTCCTTTAAATCTACAACTTTAGTAACTTTCTTTGGATGCTCGACTTCAGAAGGTTCCATTAACTTCTTCTTAAAAGCTTTCTTAGATTTGGAAAATGGTTCTGTAATTGGTGACACTCCAGAAATTGAAGGAAGAGAGGCATCACTAACGGGTGTTGTGACTTGAGAAGTAGCTAGAAAAAGTTAGAGAAGATTAAAAGTTAGCAAAATAATTCTAGAAGCAACAGAGATAGAAAGCAAATACTTGGCATATAACATACCGGAGCAGTCGGCACAAATAGGTGACATGGGAGAAAAAATGGAGGAGTCTCCTAGTGACAGAAAGCATTTTCCACGCGAAGTATGTTAGACGGATGGAGGAGTTCCTAAGATCTTCTGGCCTGCTGGCAGAAGAGATGCTTTCATAAATTGGTAGGAGTTAATAGCATCAGTCTGCTCCCAACCTGACTTGAGGCTTCAATTAAAGCTTCAATTGTTTTCTTATCGTTGTCATTAAGCCGTTTAGCAGGGACACTTGATAAAAGCAGAGATTAGGCAAGAGAAAACATAGTGTAAGGTAAGGCAACAAAAATAAAGATTATGAGGAGAAGAGAAAGTCCCATGGATGTTAGAAAAGCACTTGACGAAGAAAAACTGGCTTTCCCAGTCCTTGAATTTATTAGTCCCATCCGATATCAACTTTTTTTGGCAGTTAGCTCTGTAAATTTGATTATTAAGATTGCTCAGCTTGACCAGCTAGGTCAAGAAGTTCAATACTTCAGCATTGAGGGCAGGAAGACCAGATTCCAATGCCATCATTTCTAAAAATAAGAGATAAGTCTAAACATTCGGTGGGTCGAATTGGATCAATCCCAACATGGGAGAGGAATGTGGATAAGAATTCTGGAAAAGACAAGAATCCCCCATGCCATATGTGGATGGCAGTATAGACAATGAACCCTTAAGGAGGGTTATTGATGGTGTCAGTCTCCTTAGGAGGAATGGCTTCAATACCAGTTATGCCAAAGTCGTTAAGGATAGCATAGTTGGCCTCGACATCATCTTGAGTTGAAATAAGAGAATGCTTGGATATAGCTTAAGCCTTTTGGGGAACTCATGATTCTACCAGGTGAAAATGTTCCAGTTACGATTTTTAAGTTTGAAATGGATATAACATTCTTTTAGGAATTAATCAGGAAACCAATTCAAATATCTTAAAGAAAAACTGAATGTGAAACTTCAAATTTATGCAAAAAGTTTTAAGTTAAAAATCAAAAACATTGGGCTTTCGACAATGTCGAAAGGAAAAGGACATCAACAATTAACAAGTACATCTTGACATTTTTAAAAGCCTGATAAAAGTTTCCTCGAGCTATCGACAAAGTCGAAAGGATAAGTCAAAATATTTGTTCAATTAGCACTTTTTAACAGTGTCGAAAGCTCTACAGGAACCAAATTGGTTAAAGAAGATAGCTAAGGTTAACTAAAGAACCTGAGTAGAAACCTACACCACAAACATTTCGTAAACCAAATGTCAAGACCCTTTGATGTTGTCAAAACAAATAACTTAGGTTTCCTGAGAAAAATGCTAATAATGTCAAAGCCTAACATACTTATGGAGTCGAAAGGTTCTAAGTTACACTTATATGCACATAGGACATTTCGACAAAGCTAGATAAAAATAGCTCTAGGGGGTTTGGACGCAGTGGTTTAAAGTGGTGTCAAAGGAGTCGAAGGGGTCTTATTGATGATTCCAAAGATTAACTAGCGAAAATGGATTGCAATCAAAGAAAAGGGTTTCGACTTAGTTGAAACATTGTGCTATCGAAAATGTTCCCACACTCTATTTAACATCATAACCTTATGACAAGGTTGATCAAATCGGCACAACAACGCCTTTCGACCTCATCAAAAGGGGCTAAGGAGGAGAAACCCAAGTTGCCGCCTCAATCCCTTTCAAAAAGGTAGAAAAGTCATTTTGTGGTGCTAAATTTTCATCTGTACGTTTGAAACTTCCGAATGAAGAAAACAGGTTCCACCATCTTCCCCATACCCGATTACAAATCCAGGATTCCAAACTTTCTTAAAAACCAAGTAAATCCAACCAATAAGAAAATAAAACCTAAATGAAATCGATCTTTATCGATTTCAAAAGAATTAAATTACTATTAAACTAAAAATCCAGATTTATTAACAAAGAATAAAAATAGAAAATTTTGAAATGAAAATCTAAACGTGTTAAGGGGTTGGATTTCAATGTCGTCCACTGTTAATTTCAAAATCATAAACGAAAAATAAACTCTAAAATTTCCGGAATTGAAGCAGAGAAAGTCTCTCAGTAAATCAATCCAAATCTACCATGAGAAAATCAAAATTCGGACATTTCAAAAACCGAATTTCAATTTTGAAATCTAGAATGGTAGAATTAAATTGAAACTAGCAAAATAAAGTTAAATTTAAACTTACAAATATGATTTGATGATTGCTTGAATTTCTAAAAGTAAATTGGAAGTTTGAGAATTTTTGGAACTATTTTACTCATACTTAGAATTTTGATTGCCAAAAATTAAAGAGGAGGAAGAAAGGTGTACTTTATAAGAAAAGTCACGCCAAGTTATCAATCACTAGATGAAATTTGAATGGATGGCCCAGATTCACGTGGGAATACTAAAAAGGTGGGAAGCTTCTAGGTTTCGACAAAGATGACTTGGAAAGTCAATAGAATCCTTTCGTAAGGGGAAGAAAATGTTACTCCCAAATGTTCACCTTTCGATCAAGTCGAAGCCTCTTTAAGAAAAGTACAAGAGAGAAGAGCTCTAGCAAAACCTTTTGAAGGAGACGAAGGGATGCTGCCATCAAAATCTGGAGGCTTCAAGACCTTTCGAATGTGCCGGAAGGTTTCCCCAATCAATATTGAGAAAGTTCTTACCTTTAGAAGAAGATGAAGGGGTCGAAAGCACCCTTCCACCTTCATTAACAGCCCTTCGACTAGATAAAGACCTTTTGATTAAGGCAAAGCCACACCATTCGAAGACAATGAAGAATAGTTCTTTGAACATACGCCAAACCATTCGAAACCAATGGTTTTGTCTTCATTCGAATTGCTAGAAAGCACGTATTATCTAGAATAACCCCTTTGAATGCTATAGTAAGCCTTTCAAATCGATCAAAACCAATGTGGTCCAAGAATAGTTCCGCATCAGAGCGGAAACAAGAGCATGAACATAACCAACATCATCGAAATCAATGAGCAAGGGCTATCGACAAAGTTGGAAGAATTTACAAGATAACTCAAAGAAGAAAAGGGCACCACCAAACCTTTCGTAAAAGGCGACAAAATGCTTAATTCTCTCAGCAGCAACCTTCCGACCCAGTCGAAAGCATCAAGGTGCCGAGCCGCATCTATAAATAAGACCCAAGAGGTCATGTTTTGAGGATCCGATTCATTTCATTCTCAACTTATATACTCTTAAATAAAGTGTTTTAACCCTAATTTGTAAATCAATTTGGAGATTTAAAGAAATAAAGTCTTATTTGTTGGATAAAGGGAAGTCTCGAGTACTTTATTCTACTTTACTATTTCTTTGAAGTTTTTGTTGCATTCACTTTATGTTTCAGGTTTCACCTCCATCGAAAGGTAACTATCGAGACAAAACCACTTATAATCAAGTAATCATAGATATCTACCCTGAGCTACTTTTCCCTGGAACCCTTGCTTTTGACAAGGTCGAAACTAGGCCATAACTCACTGTTACCCACAACCAATATAAGGAACTTAGGGTTTAAGCTTTTGACAAGGTCGAAACCCCATTTCCGCACATTAATTAAAGTCCAAGTTGTTCAATAGTTTAAGGCCTCCGACTAGGTCGAAACCTACCCAAGTGAACCTAAATCAAAGTAATTCAGCTGGATAAAGAAACCATATTAACTCAAATGGATTAAGAGGTCGTTTAATCAAAAATTAACCCTTCCGACACAGTTAAAAGGTCCATTTGAAGAATATTATCAGTTGAAGCCAACTCAAAACAAAATTTCAAAAAGATTCATACCTCCTCTTCTTCTCAACTTGCATAGAGGATAACCTCCATTCTTTAGCACATCTGTGGAGTGTCGACAAGAAATCTTTTTAACAATGTACTATGTAGGCTTATTTTTGCATCTTTTGTTCTTCGAATATGCACAGTCTAATATTATACTACACACAAACATACACACGCATATGTATGTATGTATGCATGTGTGTGTATGTATGTATAAGTTGAATCTCTGCTCTTTTTTTTCTTTTCTCTCATAATTACATAATTAAAATCCTTATTTCTCCTTAATTCATGTGTATAATTTACATTTACCTTCTAAAATTTCTCATTTAATAAGCTTTGATATAGTCAAATGTAACGGCCTATCTATTTGACTTTCTCATTCATTAGCTTTACTTATTTTATTCCATTTTATTTTATTTAAAGTTTAAACCCTAGTTATAAGTTTTTTTCAATCAAAAATGAATCTCTTGTTTCCTTCTTTCATTTTAATTTTTCGTTAATCTCGAGCTCCACAATAACTCAAGATTATATCACAATTTCAATTGCACAATTCCATCATTAGAATGGGTCACATAATATGATGGTAAGTGTAACAACCTGCATATTTAACGTTGATATATTTAAATAGTTAATTTAAATTTAAGTCGTTATCGAATTCGTAGTCAAAAATGTTATTTTTAGCATAAATTCAATTTAGGACTAGAGAATCACTTTCGTTGAGTCCGGATTGATGTTGCAAAGTAAAATGAGTATAAGAATTTGCATATTTCGACCGATGGATTTTTAGCAAGTAGCCTGCGTTCAACTCGTAAATCGATCCAAAAAACTAACTTTTGTATATAATAGAATTGGGTCCCAAATATTTTCCATTGAGTCTGGAATGGCATCCAAATTATGAGTGGGTGTAAGGTTAGAGATGTTTGGAGTTTGAAATTTTAGGATGAATAGTTATTTCAAGAAAGGAATTGAAAGTTTGATTCGGGCCAAGCCCATTAGCTTGCCCATAAGTTAGCTTATATGAAGCTAACTCCTCTTCCACTTTTCATTTCACATTTCATTATATCCATCTCCTCTAATTACTTTCTTAATCTGTTCTTAAACCAAAGCCCTAAATCCAACCAAACCTCTTCATAGAAAATTCCTAAATTTATGGAAAAATCACTACAATTCTAACCAGAGTAAGACTCGCCTTTTCTCAAAGTATTAGAGCTCGATTCGAAGAAGAGAGGTTCGTCCAAATTTTCAAAAGAAGGAAAAGTAGGATTTTGATCATTCTTGTTACTTCCTCTTGTTAGTAAGGTGAGCAGGATGATTCTCTTTATTAATTTACATATTATACTTCATATATTTGTGTTATCCCGCCTTTTGGCAAAGCCGGGATACCCAAAAATTAACTGAAAACCAATGATTACTAGTCATGAATGTCGATTATGCATTGCAGGTCCGCTATGCTACAACTGACAAGACACGACAAGCGAAGCCATGGGAATGCTCTGCTTTCAAATGGCATCTTCAGTTTTTGAAATGAGAAACAACTTGAACAAAACAAAGATTTAAAGAAAAGAAGAAAAACAACTGCAGTTTTCAAATGGGAATGCTCTGCTTTGTCATCTTCTCAAAACTGTGAGCTAAACTCCTCAACCTATATTATGATATGAAGTATGCTTGCATGAATCATAATTTGCTTACATTTATATATATGTATGTGTCAGTGATATGCTTGCCTGGACATATAAATAGATGTCTCTGTTTTCTTTCTTTTGAACAATGTGAGTAACTCAACCCAGTTTTCTATGTTTATTGAAATGCCTGTGAGTAACTTCATATATAATATTTTAAGCTTCAATTTAGTTGTATGGTAAAATCTGAGACTTTGTTGATTGGGTGAGATATACATATATATATATATATATATTGGTGAATAAACCTGTACATATAAATACAGGAACCTCAGAATATAAATTGGAACTAGGAGTGCTCATATATGTTTACTCTTTGATACTCTGAAAACAAAGTTTGATTTCAAAAAATAATCATTTCTTCCCAAACTATTAAATATTTGGACTTGAGATCAAAATAGCTATTGTTTATTTAACCCTGAACTAAATTTTAAAAATAAATTTAAATTAAAATCACTTGGTGTCACCTCTGGAAAGAGATATTTTTGAGCACAACTTCAAATTGATCAAAATTTGAATCTTGAAATTTTCGAATTCAGATACTTAGCTTGAATCTTCACTGGAAGACGTGAATTTTAAAGTTCATATCATAATTTTTAGAGATCTAGTTTGTGAGTAGTTTGGGTTCGTTCGAATTTTGCATTCCGAGTCGCCGAGGTCGGTCTAGTTGATTAGAGGGGTCGGGGCTTGGGCTGGAGGTGGAGGAGCGAACAGGAAGTGTGGGAAAAATGGTGGATGGGGGTGCAGTGCCTTGTGGAAGCGGCGGCGAGTGGATTGTTTCCGATGACCTAGTTTTGGAGGGTCGAGTATTTTCATTTCGTTCAACCCCTATGTGCGATCGAGTGTTACACGATTTGGAGTGAAGGTAGGGGAGACGTCGATGAGGTGATGGCCAGAAATTCAGCGCCTCTGGTGAACGAGGTGGCGAGGACGGCGAACTTCCAGGTTTTGGAAGTTGAAAGTTGCGAGTGTTCCAGGTTTTTGTGATATGCTCGATTTTGATTTCTGAGGAAATTGACAATGATGGATGGTCGAGTTAGCCATGCGTGTTGCCGATGATGTGGCAAGGTGGTTGGGATTGATAGGAGAAGCTCCGGTCGTTGGTGCATATGCACCATTATTTTTGTGTATCAGTGAGGAGTTTAGGGAGAAGAAGGAGATGGGTTGCGTTGCGTACAGGAAGTCTCGGGGAAGATGGTAAATGACGCGAAGGGATACTCGAGTAAATCGAGTAAGTGACTCGAAGCGAATCGAGTCTGGGTTCGGTCCAAATTCATGTTCCAGGCTTCAAACCTGAAACTGTTTTGGTTTGCAAATTTTAAAACCAAATTTAAATTTTAAACCAAGATTTTTAAAGCTGAGTTCAAATTGAAATGTTAATATAAATTCAAGTTGAAGGTAGAGTTTAGTTTAAACATAAATAAGTTTTAAATTCAAATTGTTTTAATAACTTAAAAGCAATTCAATATATATTAAAGAAATTTGAAATGGAGTTGAAATTTTAAATGAAAAATTTAAGCAAGTTGAAATTAAAAGTTTAAATTTAAATTTAAATCTGAATTAAAGATAATTTGAATCTTAGTCTGAAATCAAAGAAGTTTTAATATTTAAATTGTTTAAATTTGATTTGTGATGATAATTAAAACATTAGTTAGAAAATGTTTTAAAATTGAATTAGTAAAGATAAAATGATATGCACTCATTAAATTAGTTCAAGTGAATAATTGATTAATTTATTTAAATCAAGAAATTAAGATTTGAGTTAAATTAATTAAGGTAAATAAATTTGTAAATAAGATTTATTAAATTAATAAAGAGTTTTCTTTGAAACAAATGATTAAGGTAATTTAATCAAGTAATTAAGATTTATTAAGTTACAGTTTAGAACTTAATTAATTAAATAATCAGTGATTAAATATATGATTTTAAAGGTTAATTAAATGATAATTAACAATAGTTAAATTGAGTTTAATTACTTAAGAATAGTAATTAAATAATTATGAATAGTTAATGAGGATCATTTACCTGAAATTTATTTTGATAATAAATGCGAAAAGAATTATTCATAGAAATTTGATCTGATTTAAATTTATCAGATAATTGAATTAATCCTACCTATGGATGCTTGGATTATATTGGATGATAAACTGTTTGATATCCCTGATTTATGATGCTTTGTATATATCCTGATTTATGTTGTGATCTGCGATAAATTATCTGTGATGTAATTTACTAGCAGTGGTATATATATTTGTGATCTGTATATGACAGATAAGCGTTATAGTTTATATCGCTTATCAAATATATTTCTGTATTCTGATCTGTGATAATTGAATGATGTTGCACTATTGTGTTAAACCCCTAGACCACACTATACACACACAATTATGGATTTCACGAGGAAATCGGTTAAGTCACAGATGTTTGAAATAGTTTTGAATTTGAATTTTTAAATTCAAATGTTTTGGAAATGGAATCGGACTAAATGTGAAAAGCAATTGAAAAGGGAATTTCAAAGATGGAAATTTATTTTGAATAACTGGATTAAGTGTTGGAATTTAAATACTTTGATTTAAATTTGAATTCAAAATTAGGAATTGAATTCTGTAATTTGAAACTAGGGATTAACGATATTATACTAGTCATTAAGAGTTAAATCATTTTTAAAGTTTTATTTTTGGGAATTTGAATTTAGCCCAAGGATTTCAACTCGTATAAATGAATCAGATTTCCAAAATGAAAACTGTTGTCTTCAATTGATAAACACTTTCAGATAAGAAATTAAATTCCAGTTAATTAGGGGAATTTCAAGATTGAATAGAGAAATAATTTTCCTAAGTTATGAATGAATTCTTTTTGAAAGCTATGAATTAAATCTGTTTATTTTTAACAGATTTAAATTGATGATTTGTTTAAATCAAATTGAAATGAAATTTTTTTGAAGGCTATAAGTTAAATCTTTGATTTAAAGATTTAACGAGTTAATCAAATTGAAATGAAAATTGATTTGGAAAATCTGTGAATGAATCTTTTGTTTAAAAGATTAAAATGTGAAAATTGTTTAAACCGTTAAAGGTTGTGAAAATGAATCTTTTTGTTTAAAGATTGAAAATGGTAATTTATTAAAACCATTTGAAGGAAAGTTTTGAATTATTAAGTTGTGACTTAATTGTAATCCCATTATCCATTTGTTTTTGAAATATCGTGCTCACTATTCGGTTTAGCTGGGAAAGGACCTTTGTGTCGTATAACCCATTCCGAATATGTGATTCGACGTTATGGATAGCATTTGAAGACCGGTGATGAAGACCGGGTATTTGCGAAAGCGATAGGATGACCTATCGATTGTTTCTGCACCGAGTCGCGCCGGTATAGAAACTCCCTAAGTGATGGGAAATCCGATCGGGATTGTGAATATCCGGATTGCAAGGACTTCTTTGTAAGTGCCTTCGGTTCTGTTCGAGCCCGGAACAGACTTGTATGGATTGTGTGTCTGACATTACACTTTGAGATATAAAGCAGATTTCTTTCAAATACATTTCTGTTGGTGGCGGAGAATTTATTCTTTTAGCTTAACACCCTTCTCTGAGACGTACGAGCTCAGAGGTTATGTAGTTGAAGGTTATCAGCGATATATTCCCAATTTGGTAATGTGACATGCTGAGTGTTGCTGTGAAATGATCATTGTGTTGATTATTTGTGATAGGATCATTTATTTGATCGTCTATCCTGGTGATGATTTCTATGATCATTTGTTGACCCAAAGCATGGCTTTTGTAAAAAGTATGTTTTTGTGGACGTGACTTCGTCGAGCCTCACACCCCGGAATGGTCAAAACAGGAAAGATGTGGCAAGGTTATGAGGGGTAGCGCCCTTTAGGATGTGTGCATTTCCTTCTGGAAAAGGGTGGTATCATGGTATGGAGCCCAGATACTTACTCATGTTGAAAACACTTTATGATTGTGTGAATTGATTACGAGCGCTCGGTTGAAAGGTCCCAAAGGACCGGGGGATGGCATATTCGGTCAGTTGTTACTCAGTTAGGGGTAACCCGGCCTTGTGTTGGCAGAGATCCGGTTTGGTTCTCGGGGATGTCCTTCCAGAGGCATTCTCATGTGGCAATGGGAAGTTCCTTGGCCTGACCATTCATTGAAAATCCGAAGAAACAATACGAGCCTTGTACGGTATTAGTTGTAGAACCTGCCATCTAATATGGTAGCTATAGTAGGCATAATATAATGGTACCTATGCTGGCGAAGATTTATATTCTACTTTCGAAATGATTTGTTCTACACTATGCACTAGTAATAATATCAAATGTTTCTTTTTAATGCGTATCAAGCATCTTTGACTAACATAAGAAGAAATCTCCTCCAAGTCTGCGTTTGCATTGTGTGTGTGGCGGGAGGTCTTATGGTAGTCTCATTTTAAAAAAAAAAGCATTGCGAATTGACTTTGAAAATATTTTGTTGAATGTTTTAAAAGATAAACTGTTTTGTTGCTCACACCAGTCCCACGACTGATCCGGAGTTTATTGTTTCTTTCCTAAACTCTGGGTGCTCATTATATTTCTACACGAGCAGTCTAGAGTTGGGTTTTTCAGATAGTCAGGTTCAGTAGATTATCCAGAGTTAGTTCAGTCTTTGGATCGCACCAGTCTTGCTCGTCTTGGTGCGTCGTTATTGGGAGTTCGAGCTATTGCTGGATTGATTCTTGGAAATGGAGCTGCAGTTATTTTTGGAGTTCTTCCTTGAAGACTATTTTAGAGTTATTTGTTCCGTATGCTAGATGTTATCTATTTTTCTTTTCCGCTGCTATTTTATTGTATCATATCTCTGTTGTATATTGATATCTATTGGATCATCTGTTGTATCAGATATTGTATCAAAGCTATATATCAATGTATTATTCTTTTATTCCGCTGTGTTATTTACTTAATGTTGTTATAAGCTCCGGCGAATCGGATTTGAACGGTCGAATCTATGGTATTCGAATACGATTTGAAGTATGGATGTCGATTTTTGAGCGGGCAAAATTCTAAACGTTACATTTGGTATCAGAGCTAAGGGTTAAACTTTAGCTCAGGAGTATAACACATTAAGTAGCTCATTAGAGATAGGGTGAAGTAAATCCTAGAATGAGTAATCCCTAAGATATCTGTTTGAACGCCTCAGTAAATTCTCTTACTATCCACTGATAGTGAGTATGAGTGCAAGAAGAGAACGCGATAGGGGACAGGGAAATGCGACTATAATTAGTCGATACTCTGTAACAGTGGAAACATCTTTCTTATCAATTTTCTTTGATTCGTTTCCAAATTCTTTTGAAATTCTTCGTGACAGCTCCACAAAGAAATTTCGGTGTGGTGATGCTCTACGAATCGTCGTAGGAAATTCTTACTTCGTATCTTCATCAATTTCTCATCAGTTTTTTAATTTAAACTTTAATGAGTTTGAAATTTGAATGAATTGGAAATTTTGAATAAATTAGAAATTTTAAATTGAGTTAAGTTGATTAATGGAATATGAAGGATAAATTAAATTGTATCGATAAAGCGATTCGTTTATAACCAAATTTTGAAATTCTGTTGTAATTTCTTGGGTTGGTCGAAGTCCGAAGAGGGACAAATTGGTATATATTTTGAGATATTTCGACTTGAGTTTGGAATTCATATCTTAAGTTTGAGGAATTATAGGAGATCGAATCTGTCTATCTCTGTGTTGTTTTCGTGCCTGCGAATTTCGAGGACGAAATTCTTTTAAGGGGGGAAGTTTGTAACGACCCTAGATTTTTATTTAATTTAAATTAATAATTAAACGATTTTTTTTTGAATAAAAATTTGTAGAATTAATTATAAATGGAAGCGAGTTTCCTCGATTCAAATAGAAAATATGTAAAGTCATATGGATTTGAAAATTTGTATATATGTGAATATATATGTATATATTGGATTTTAAATAAATTCTTAAATAAATGATTTTGAAAAATAAATAATATACTTTGGACACAAGTATAAAAATAAATAAATAAATTGATTTAAATTTTTTTATAAATGATGATAATTTGAGTTATATATGTATGTGTATATATAGAAAAATAAAACAATAATTATTAAAGTAAAATTTATGATAAATATTTAAACTAAAAATAGAAGTAAAATAAATATTTGAGTTATAAATAGAGATAAATAAAAGTTAAGTATGGAACCAAACAAACATATTAAACATCTATGTACAAACAAAGTTATAGAATAAATAAATAAAGACAATATAATCAATAAGTATTCAAATAAATAAAATAAGAAACAAAGCAAAAGAATAAATTCAAACAAATACAAATATAAGATATATAACTAAGCTTGCTAACAAATATAAAAGAGATCAGTAATAAATAGGCAGAGGAATAAATGTTATCACACAAGGACATATCATCAGCCAAGATAATAGCTTCATTTCAGTAGACAAAATAAAGTATGCTGCCTATAGGATAGTTAGGCAAAGTAAGATAGTAAAACCAAGATAATAAACATATATTTAACTAAAGCAAAGTACAAAAAAAGATTCTCAACCGAGCAAATGAAAAGCAAAACAAATAAAGTATAAAAAAGAAATGAAGCAACAAAGGTGTCAGACCTTATTATATACAAGTATGGTAAAGAGTAGTAATGCAAGCATGCCTAGTATTGTACAAACACTATTCTATCACCTGTACAAAGTGATATCAACTAGTAGCTTCTTTCCATACTTCAAACAAAATTCATTTCAGTTCGTTCACTTACAAAAGCTGAGTAAAACTGAAATGAGAAACAACTTGAACAAAACAAAGATTTAAAGAAAAGAAGAAAAACAACTGCAGTTTTCAAATGGGAATGCTCTGCTTTGTCATCTTCTCAAAACTGTGAGCTAAACTCCTCAACCTATATTATGATATGAAGTATGCTTGCATGAATCATAATTTGCTTACATTTATATATATGTATGTGTCAGTGATATGCTTGCCTGGACATATAAATAGATGTCTCTGTTTTCTTTCTTTTGAACAATGTGAGTAACTCAACCCAGTTTTCTATGTTTATTGAAATGCCTGTGAGTAACTTCATATATAATATTTTAAGCTTCAATTTAGTTGTATGGTAAAATCTGAGACTTTGTTGATTGGGTGAGATATACATATATATATATATATATATTGGTGAATAAACCTGTACATATAAATACAGGAACCTCAGAATATAAATTGGAACTAGGAGTGCTCATATATGTTTACTCTTTGATACTCTGAAAACAAAGTTTGATTTCAAAAAATAATCATTTCTTCCCAAACTATTAAATATTTGGACTTGAGATCAAAATAGCTATTGTTTATTTAACCCTGAACTAAATTTTAAAAATAAATTTAAATTAAAATCACTTGGTGTCACCTCTGGAAAGAGATATTTTTGAGCACAACTTCAAATTGATCAAAATTTGAATCTTGAAATTTTCGAATTCAGATACTTAGCTTGAATCTTCACTGGAAGACGTGAATTTTAAAGTTCATATCATAATTTTTAGCGATCTAGTTTGTGAGTAGTTTGGGTTCGTTCGAATTTTGCATTTCGAGTCGCCGAGGTCGGTCTAGTTGATCAGAGGGGTCGGGGCTTGGGCTGGAGGTGGAGGAGCGAACAGGAAGTGTGGGAAAAATGGTGGATGGGGGTGCAGTGCCTTGTGGAAGCGGCGGCGAGTGGATTGTTTCCGATGACCTAGTTTTGGAGGGTCGAGTATTTTCATTTCGTTCAACCCCTATGTGCGATCGAGTGTTACACGATTTGGAGTGAAGGTAGGGGAGACGTCGATGAGGTGATGGCCAGAAATTCAGCGCCTCTGGTGAACGAGGTGGCGAGGACGGCGAACTTCCAGGTTTTGGAAGTTGAAAGTTGCGAGTGTTCCAGGTTTTTGTGATATGCTCGATTTTGATTTCTGAGGAAATTGACAATGATGGATGGTCGAGTTAGCCATGCGTGTTGCCGATGATGTGGCAAGGTGGTTGGGATTGATAGGAGAAGCTCCGGTCGTTGGTGCATATGCACCATTATTTTGGTGTATCAGTGAGGAGTTTAGGGAGAAGAAGGAGATGGGTTGCATTGCGTACAGGAAGTCTCAGGGAAGATGGTAAATGACGCGAAGGGATACTCGAGTAAATCGAGTAAGTGACTCGAAGCGAATCGAGTCTGGGCTCGGTCCAAATTCATGTTCCAGGCTTCAAACCTGAAACTGTTTTGGTTTGCAAATTTTAAAACCAAATTTAAATTTTAAACCAAGATTTTTAAAGCTGAGTTCAAATTGAAATGTTAATATAAATTCAAGTTGAAGGTAGAGTTTAGTTTAAACATAAATAAGTTTTAAATTCAAATTGTTTTAATAACTTAAAAGCAATTCAATATATATTAAAGAAATTTGAAATGGAGTTGAAATTTTAAATGAAAAATTTAAGCAAGTTGAAATTAAAAGTTTAAATTTAAATTTAAATCTGAATTAAAGATAATTTGAATCCTAGTCTGAAATCAAAGAAGTTTTAATATTTAAATTGTTTAAATTTGATTTGTGATGATAATTAAAACATTAGTTAGAAAATGTTTTAAAATTGAATTAGTAAAGATAAAATGATATGCACTCATTAAATTAGTTCAAGTGAATAATTGATTAATTTATTTAAATCAAGAAATTAAGATTTGAGTTAAATTAATTAAGGTAAATAAATTTGTAAATAAGATTTATTAAATTAATAAAGAGTTTTCTTTGAAACAAATGATTAAGGTAATTTAATCAAGTAATTAAGATTTATTAAGTTACAGTTTAGAACTTAATATTAATTAAATAATCAGTGATTAAATATCTGATTTTAAAGTTTAATTAAATGATAATTAACAATAGTTAAATTGAGTTTAATTACTTAAGAATAGTAATTAAATAATTATGAATAGTTAATGAGGATCATTTACCTGAAATTTATTTTGATAATAAATGCGAAAAGAATTATTCATAGAAATTTGATCTGATTTAAATTTATCAGATAATTGAATTAATCCTACCTATGGATGCTTGGATTATATTGGATGATAAACTGTTTGATATCCCTGATTTATGATGCTTTGTATATATCCTGATTTATGTTGTGATCTGCGATAAATTATCTGTGATGTAATTTACTAGCCGTGGTATATATATTTGTGATCTGTATATGACAGATAAGCGTTATAGTTTATATCGCTTATCAATTATATTTCTGTATTCTGATCTGTGATAATTGAATGATGTTGCACTATTGTGTTAAACCCCTAGACCACACTATACACACACAATTATGGATTTCACGAGGAAATCGGTTAAGTCACAGATGTTTGAAATAGTTTTGAATTTGAATTTTTAAATTCAAATGTTTTGGAAATGGAATCGGACTAAATGTGAAAAGCAATTGAAAAGGGAATTTCAAAGATGGAAATTTATTTTGAATAACTGGATTAAGTGTTGGAATTTAAATACTTTGATTTAAATTTGAATTCAAAATTAGGAATTGAATTCTGTAATTTGAAACTAGGGATTAACGATATTATACTAGTCATTAAGAGTTAAATCATTTTTAAAGTATTATTTTTGGGAATTTGAATTTAACCCAAGGATTTCAACTCGTATAAATGAATCAGATTTCCAAAATGAAAACTGTTGTCTTCAATTGATAAACACTTTCAGATAAGAAATTAAATTCTAGTTAATTAGGGGAATTTCAAGATTGAATAGAGAAATAATTTTCCTAAGTTATGAATGAATTCTTTTTGAAAGCTATGAATTAAATCTGTTTATTTTTAACAGATTTAAATTGATGATTTGTTTAAATCAAATTGAAATGAAATTGTTTTGAAGGCTATAAGTTAAATCTTTGATTTAAAGATTTAACGAGTTAATCAAATTGAAATGAAAATTGATTTGGAAAATCTGTGAATGAATCTTTTGTTTAAAAGATTAAAATGTGAAAATTGTTTAAACCGTTAAAGCTTGTGAAAATGAATCTTTTTGTTTAAAGATTGAAAATGGTAATTTATTAAAACCATTTGAAGGAAAGTTTTGAATTATTAAGTTGTGACTTAATTGAAATCCCATTATCCATTTGTTTTTGAAATATCGTGCTCACTATTCGGTTTAGCCGGGAAAGGACCTTTGTGTCGTATAACCCATTCCGAATATGTGATTCGATGTTATGGATAGCATTTGAAGACCGGTGATGAAGACCGGGTATTTGCGAAAGCGATAGGATGACCTATCGATTGTTTCTGCACCGAGTCGCGCCGGTATAGAAACTCCCTAAGTGATGGGAAATCCGATCGGGATTGTGAATATCCGGATTGCAAGGACTTCTTTGTAAGTGCCTTCGGTTCTGTTTGAGCCCGGAACAGACTTGTATGGATTGTGTGTCTGACATTACACTTTGAGATATAAAGCAGATTTCTTTCAAATACATTTCTGTTGGTGGCGGAGAATTTATTCTTTTAGCTTAACACCCTTCTCTGAGACGTACGAGCTCAGAGGTTATGTAGTTGAAGGTTATCAGCGATATATTCCCAATTTGGTAATGTGACATGCTGAGTGTTGCTGTGAAATGATCATTGTGTTGATTATTTGTGATAGGATCATTTATTTGATCGTCTATCCTGGTGATCATTTCTATGATCATTTATTGACCCAAAGCATGGCTTTTGTAAAAAGTATGTTTTTGTGGACGTGACTTCGTCGAGCCTCACACCCCGGAATGGTCGAAACAGGAAAGATGCGGCAAGGTTATGAGGGGTAGTGCCCTTTAGGATGTGTGCATTTCCTTCTGGAAAAGGGTGGTATCATGGTATGGAGCCCAGATACTTACTCATGTTGAAAACACTTTATGATTGTGTGAATTGATTACGAGCGCTCGGTTGAAAGGTCCCAAAGGACCAGGGGATGGCATATTCGGTCAGTTGTTACTCAGTTAGGGGTAACCCGGCCTTGTGTTGGCAGAGATCCGGTTTGGTTCTCGGGGATGTCCTTCCAGAGGCATTCTCATGTGGCAATGGGAAGTTCCTTGGCCTGACCATTCGTTGGAAATCCAAAGAAACAATACGAGCCTTGTACGGTATTAGTTGTAGAACCTGCCATCTAATATGGTAGCTATAGTATGCATAATATAATGGTACCTATGCTGGCTAAGATTTATATTCTACTTTCGAAATGATTTGTTCTACACTATGCACTAGTAATAATATCAAATGTTTCTTTTTAATGCGTATCAAGCATCTTTGACTAACATAAGAAGAAATCTCCTCCAAGTCTGCGTTTGCATTGTGTGTGTGGCGGGAGGTCTTATGGTAGTCTCATTTTAAAAAAAAAAAAGCATTGCGAATTGACTTTGAAAATCTTTTGTTGAATGTTTTAAAAGATAAACTGTTTTGTTGCTCACACCAGTCCCACGACTGATCCGGAGTTTATTGTTTCTTTCCTAAACTCTGGGTGCTCATTATATTTCTACACGAGCAGTCTAGAGTTGGGTTTTTCAGATAGTCAGGTTTAATAGATTATCTAGAGTTAGTTCAGTCTTTGGATCGCACCAGTCTTGCTCGTCTTGGTGCATCGTTATTGGGAGTTCGAGCTATTGCTGGATTGATTCTTGGAAATGGAGCTGCAGTTATTTTTGGAGTTCTTCCTTGAAGACTATTTTAGAGTTATTTGTTCCGTATGCTAGATGTTATCTATTTTTCTTTTCCGCTGCTATTTTATTGTATCATATCTCTGTTGTATATTGATATCTATTGGATCATCTGTTGTATCAGATATTGTATCAAAGCTGTATATCAATGTATTATTCTTTTATTCCGCTGTGTTATTTACTTAATGTTGTTATAAGCTCCGGCGAATCGGATTTGAACGGTCGAATCTATGGCATTCGAATACCATTTGAAGTATGGATGTCGATTTTTGAGCGGGCAAAATTCGAAACGTTACATTCGTATCAATCAAGAAGCCTCGATTCGCACCGATCAACTTCGTATCCATCAACAGAGCGCGCATTTCATATCGATCGGCTAGATCCTATTCGTGTCCATCCAGTTAGACACAGCTCGTATCCGTGGTTGAGCCTCTATTCGATTCCATCATCTTCGTATCGATTACGGATACAATGCCCTCGTATCCATCTGTCTCAAATCCACCAGATTCTATTAGTTCAAATCCATCAGGAAACTGCTCTTCGTATCCATCAGATGATCTTGCTTCGCATCCATCGAGGCTCTTGTTCGAATCCAAGTCCAATGGCTTGTTCGTGTCCATCAAGTGTCTACTTGGCTCGTATCCATCGATGTTATTGCTGTTCGAATCCATCGATTTATCATTACATTCATATCCATCAACACTAATTAGATAACGGCCTTCGATGCAAACGAGGCGAGATTCGTGGAGTCGAAACGGTCAACTCGAAGCAAAACGGGGATCGATGCGAGGAATGCGCGCCGTGTCACCATGCACTCACATGTCCAGATTGATTCGAAGGGATGGATACGAAATCATGGATTCGAACTCGGCAGCATACGAAAATCAGAATCTTGCATCGATCATATCTCACAAACCATAGGTCCAAATGCTACGAAATTTTCACAGGATCTTACGTGCAAGATAAAGAACATTTCTATCAAGTTTCAGCTCGATTGGTTCATTTTTTGATCGATACAAAATCGATTCGTATCAATCATGGTTCGAGTCGAAACTTGGTAGGATCGGTCGCGTGGGCCCACTCACATGCCAGAAGGAGTCTCCTGAAGTTTGAGCGCGATATCAGCATCATACACCTATAAATGGCCCTCTGAAGCCTACAGAAAAGGGGATCTTTTGGTTATTCAACGTCCAGACTCTACCGGATTCAATTCTAGATCTCACCATCACTGTTGTACCTGAAATCTTCGTTGTAATCCGTTGTAATCATCTGTAACCAGCGAAGAATATCAATAAAAGATAATTAATTGAAGTGGACGTAAGCCGAAGATAGCCGAACCACTATAAACCTTGTGTTCCTATTTGTTATTTCTGGATTGTTGTTTGCTATTTACTTAGATTTGTTATTTGTGCTTGAATATTGTTGATTTATATTCATATACCGGTGCTTTCACGTGACATGGGGTTTGTGACCAATTTTGGCACAAACACTTTGGTGCTTTAACTGAGAAGAATTAGCACCCGCTACACCAGATTTGAAATTCAGATATTAAAAGCTTGAAGAATTCGGGTTTAGAGACAATGACTCGACAAACCAGTAGAAGACAAAGAGCTGAGAGAAACCAACAGGAAGGAAGTCAAGAAGCATCCTCTGGAGCTGGAGAAGGACAAGCTTCGATCTACATCGCCTGGGAGGATATGGAGGCAATGGCGAATTCAATGCATGAAAGGATAATGAAGAGTCAGCAGGAGACGCTGCAGAATTTCTTCGAACAGATGAGAGCAGCGAATGTGCAGAACCTTGGACCAACTACAGCAATTGCGAATGCTGAACAAGGAGTTAGTATTGCAGAAACCAATGGAGGTCAAGCTCAAGGTCAGAATGTAGAACCAGAAGGAAATCAGCAAGGACTAGGGGGCAGACCCTTAGGATCCGATACTGGAAGACCAATGGATAGAGCTCAACAGGCTAGAGTCAACGCTAATGTTAATGAGCCACACGAAGAGTATGCACTAGAATTCCCTTCGAGACTTGGGGGGCAGGATAGAAACGTGACAAGGGGGCAGCCCCTGGATGGAGATGTAAGAATGATTGGTCTAGTGCGATGAATCATGAGAGGAGGATTTTCAAGTGGAGGATTGGAAGAAGTTAGTCGGAGTCCATTCACTCCAAATATCAGAAATGAAAGGAACCCTCCAAAGTTCAAATTACCAATGTTGGACCCTTATGACGGGAAGTCAGACCCGACCATGCACATTACCATATACATCAGACACATGGAAGTGCTAGGAGCATCCGAGGAAGTGATGGAACGATGTTTCCCTTTATCAGATTTGGCTGCGCTTTGGTTCAGACAACTAGAAACTGGATTGATCAGAACATGAGGAGAGCTCGTAGATTGCTTCATGAGACAGTTTAGGGTCCACATGATGCGACCCAAGAGTTTGATGACTTTGGCTTCGATAAAGCAAAGGACCGGAGAGTCCATAAAAGATTTTCTATTATGATTCAATGCAACGGTGGCTTCTGCAGATCGCCCGGATCCATTGATGATTTTGATGCCGGCGGTGGCAGGAGTTGGGGAAGGCACCTAATTCAAAGATTCATTGGCAAGAGATCCACCACAAGATCTTGGAGAATTCTATCATGAAGCTGAAAGATTCATTCGACTGGAAGAATCACGAGCCGAGAGGTGAGAACAAACATTGTGCAGGGCGAAGGAACCGCCAGAGAACGGTCTGGACCAAACAAAGGAAAGAGAAAGCAGGATGACAGACATTATGGTCCTGATAAACGAAAGAAGTTCCGCGAGCCCAGATTCAGACAATACACAGATCTGACGGCGAGCTTGGAACGGATTTACATGGAAACTCGGGGGCAACTCCCCTATCGAAAACCACCCAGGAGAGATCCCACAGAGCGAGAGCGTAGAAGTGGAAAATATTGCCTATTCCATGAGTTGGATGGGCACACTACAGATGAATATCGCCACCTAAAGGATGAGGTGGAAGAACATGCCAAGAGTGGTAGATTGCCACAGTATACCAGGGAACAGATGGTGGCCGTGAGACCTGAACAACTACCGCCTCCACCTAACAGAACTGATCCTGGATCGGGATCGAGACTCGTCATCAACTGATTAAGATGGCATGGGCCAAGTTCAGGATTTGGACTTTGGTCGGTTAGATTTCTTAGATTTGATTTTAAAAATAAAATAGTTATTCCACTTACACAAGTATGGGAACCGGAGAGATCCCTAGGCATGCTCTGAGATGGAGATAGATCGATCTGCCCGGAGTGGCAATGTCTAGTTTTTCCTAATATTTGAGATTGAACATCTAGAATTTGAATTCAATAAATGAACTTGAATTTCTTGAAATAAACCGTTGACCGGAGAGTTAAAGGATAAATATTATAAACCAGTTTGAATACGATCGCTTTACGACCCTACCCAGAGAGGCGGGATCCGGAGTGCAAGAAGTGAGTTGCTTCGCTAGAGAGCGATAGGATCGACTCACTTAACGTCGTTTCCTATTCACCGGAGAGTGATTGGATCGGGATTCGATAAGAGCCCGGAGAGGCTATGATCGTCCCGTGATTTAGGACATGACATCGCTTAATGTTCAGATACACTGAACCGGAGTGCAACAAGTGAGTTGCTTCGCCGGAGAGCGACAGGATCGACTCACTTAACGATGTTTCCCCTTCACCGGAGAGTGATAGGATGGGTCCAGCAAGAGCCCGGAAAGGCTACGAGCGGTCTAGAACGACCAAGACATCGCTATACGCCCCAGCTAGGGCCAGAGTGCAAGGGATAGAAGGCAACACCGGAGTGCAAAAGGATCTTTCTATTCGATTTCTACGTCTGGAATGGACTTGGCAAAGGTCCGGAGTGCCACTGATAGTCCAGAGAAATTGTAGAATTTCATTCTTAACTTCCACAGGAAGAAATGGAAAATGATTTGCATTCGAGCAGCCACAAACTTGATTGAAAAATGCTATTAGCTTTGAATAAAACATCGACTCACTACATTCGATTCGAAGCTATTCAAAACACACCTTTTGCCAAAAGGCATGTTTTGGGGGGCAAAGTGTTATCCCGCCTTTTGGCAAAGCCGAGATGACCAAAAATTAACTGAAAACTAATGATTCTTAGTCATGAATGTCGATTATGCATTGCAGGTCCACTATGGATATCGATGAATTTTGTCCGATTACGGATCAGGCTACAACTGACAAGACACGACAAGCGAAGCCATGCAAACCAGCATTCCAAATTTTAGGTTAATCCGAGTTCGTATGCTCAAGTTGTGATCGGTGCAAGTTGAAGGGAAAAGTCATGTTTTCGTATCCATCCATGAGCCCTATTTCGAATCCATCAGCTTCGCATCGACCAGCCTCATATCAATCAAGAAGCCTCGGTTCACATCGATCAACTTCGTATCCATCAATAGAGCATGCATTTCGTATCGATCGGCTAGATCCTGTTCGTGTCCATCCAGTTAGACACAGCTCGTATCCATGGTTGAGCCTCTATTCGAGTCCATCATCTTCGTATCGATTAGGGATACAATGCCCTCGTATCCATCTGTCTCGAATCCATCAGATTCTATTAGTTCAAATCCATCAGGCAACTGCTCTTCATATCCATCAGATGATCTTGCTTCGCATCCATGAGACGGTGGCTACTTCGTAACCATTAGGGGCTCTTGTTCGAATCCAAGTCCAATGGCTTGTTCGTGTCCATCAAGTATCTACTTGGCTCGTATCCATCGATGTTATTGCTGTTCGAATCCATCGAGTTATCATTACATTCGTATCCATCAACACGAATTAGATAATGGCCTTCATTGCAATCGAGGCGAGATTCGTGGAGTCGAAACGGTCAACTCGGAGCAAAAAGGGGATCGATGCGAGGAATGTGCGCCACGTCACCACGCACTCATGTGTCCAGATCAATTCGAAGGGATGGATACAAAATCATGGATTCGAACTCGGAAGCATACGAAAATCACAATCTTGCATCGATCATATCTCACAAACCATAGGTCCAAATGCTATGAAATTTTCACAGGAGCTAACGTGCAAGATAAAGAACATTTCTGCCAAGTTTCAACTCGATTGGATCATTTTTTGATCGATACGAAATCGATGCGTATCGATCACGGATCGAGTCGAAACTTGGTGGGATCGGTCGCGTGGGCCCACTCACGTGCCAGAAGGAGTCTCCTGAAGTTTGAATGCGATATCAGCCTCATACACCTATAAATAGCCCCATGAAGCCTATAGAAAAGGGATCTTTTGGCTATTCAATGTCCAGACTCTGCCGGATTCAATTCTAGATCTCACCATCACTGTTGTACTTGAAATATTCGTTGTAATCCACTGTAATCAACTGTAATCAGCGAAGAACATCAATAAAAGATAATTAATTGAAGTGGACGTTGACCGGAGATAGCCAAACCACTATAAACCTTGTGTTCCTATTTGTTATTTCTTGATTGTTGTTTGCTATTTACTCAGATCTATGATTTGTGCTTGAATATTGTTGATTTATATTCATATACTGGTGCTTTCACGTGACTTGGGGTTTATGACCAATTTTGGCGCAAACAATTTGATTATCGATGATTATAGAATTTTATGAAGTGATTTGTAGTTTATTAAGTTAATTTAGGCTTATATTTGTGTTATAGATATGATTATATTAACTCGTTAATTGTTTAAGCCCCTAATTGACTATTTTTGAAAATAGATAGTAACCTAAGAATTTGATGTTAGGTTAATTGAATGATGTTAAGTTATATAATGATAGATTAGAGGCTAATTGTGTGTGGCAATTGAGAGCAGGCCATTAGTTAGTAACAATTAAACTAATTTAAATGGTTTTGAAACTAATTAGTAAGCTAACTTAGTTAATTTTGAATTTTGCACTTAGTATTAAAATGATTAGAGGTTAATGAAGCTCAATTGATATTTATAAACATTTGTTAGGTGGAAGAATGGTTTTCATAAGCAAAGAAGTATTTTATAAAATAATAGGATATTTTATAAAATAACAAATGAAGTTCAATTAATATTTACAAAATGATTGATTTTCTCACTTAAATGTATGTGCATGTATAATGTTTAAACCTTATATTTTGATGTTTTGATAGTGACAACAATACAAGTATATATTGTATATACTAACCACTTTTGTAGGAAATGATATCACTTTTACAACTATATCAAAATGGAGATCAAATTGACACTACAAAGTACTATTAGTCATAGTGTCTATGTCCAGAGGTATAAAGTTGTTAAAATCTATTTTATATGGTATATACACACACGATTTTTCAAAACTCGATTTTTCAGAAACATCGCAACAAAGTTGAAATTCAACCAGCCGAACCACCCAGATCAGTCGACTGAACCTATGCATATATACATGAATATCTTTGAATATTCAGACAACTGAATAACTATATTCAACCAGTTGAAAACTACCTAAAATGAACTATTTCCTTGCCGATTTCAAATACATTGATTCAGCTGGCTGCCACACTCTATTCAGATGACTGAATCTATTTAACGGCTAGTTTTTTGAAAGCGTACCTCTTCTTCATGAAGGGTTACATCTCTTAAATCAAGAGCCGCGGTCCTAACTTCTCACCATTTCTTTCACGAACGATTGCACCTATTAAACTCTATATAAAGTAGATTATTTCATTGTTTTTATAATTAATTATTTTTGCAATACTCTCTATCTTTACTATTGCTCTCAACCATTCAATTCCAAATTGCTTTATATTTTTTATCACATGATCATTCAAGAATAGTTTCTTATGATCAAAATTACTTCCTTTCTTCATAAACAACACGATATACCACAAAGAAGAAAATTATAGGAAGGGCATACGTTATTGACTAATCTGTGCTATTCAAGAGCATACTCAGTTAAATACATTCCTGATATTAATAGTTGAAGTCCTGTCGTAGTATCCTCAGGTGGTTGACGTCGCATGTAATGGCCCATTTTTCCATACTGTTTGAATCGACAATAAACCACACATGTCCAACTCAAATTGCACGAATAAGTGGATCATAAAGGGTAGAAAGAAAAAAAAGATAGAACAGAATCTCAAATGAATGGAATAACATATAATATTAATAAAATATCTTTACAGCGGAAAGCTTTTAAATACAATATCAGGGTCTAATCTAGATTCAGCTTGGGCAGTTATAACACCTTCCCTTACAAATGCTGACAAACATCAAACAAAACTAACAAACCACAGCGGATAATAGAATACGTCTATACGATGATAAAGATCTCCAGCTCTCCTCTGGAAACCCCAACCGTCTTCAAATCAACCTGAAACTACTCGGATCTGACCCGAGTATTGAAAATACCCGGATCAGGCTTGATAAACCAGCGTGAGATACTCAAACTTTAAAATGATTATGTTATCAAAACCTTTGAAAAGAAGGGTATCTCATAAGACCGCGCCCACATATAAACACGGATGGGTTTTTACCTTATGATAACTAAAACACTTTTATATATCAAAATGGTTGATATTATTTTTAATGACATTCTTTTGAAAACACTTTTCAAATAAACTTATTCAAATAAAGTATCAATATCTGGACTAAGTCTAAGGGAATATATCCGGACTGGGTCAATGGAATATACCGAACGGAATATATGATACCAGAAAGGGGTAGCTGAAATGTTTGCAAGTCATTACAGCTATTTTGGAAATACAATCAAAACTGTAAATCTTGTATTGGGATTGAATTTCCAACATGATAGGGAACTAGTGGAAAGATCAATCTATATCCACGGCTTACGTCCATGACTCAGACACCGTTATACAACAACACAAATGGCTAAAAGTGGATGCAATCTACGAATAACATCCAAGGACTCGGACTTCGCGCATCCCTGCCATGAAGCCCAAGCGTATCTGGTACCTAGGGCTCAGAACATCAAATAACCCAAACCGCTACTATCCGAAATGCGAGCATACATCTGACCACACAGAACCCCATCATAACCGGGGTGTGAGGCTCGCGAGGCTACACTCAATTTCTTCAAAGCCACGTTTTTCATACAAAACCACACTTTGATCATAACAGGTTTCACTTTTTGAATGCCACATTATCATTCCACGTCACACGACTAATTTCTAGAAAAGTATAACTTCCTGAGCTCATATGTCTCGGGAAAGGGTGTTAAGCTAAAAGAAGTTGCCTTCTCCGCCACCAAATGATATACGTTCATAGAAACCACTCAAATGTAATTTAGAATACAATGCCAGACAAACATCCATAAAAGTTCATTCTGGGACTGAACAAAACCGAGGGCACTTTCCTCGGCCATTACTATGCGAGAAGCCCTTGCAATCCGAAAAAATATCCATCACGAGGAGACCACTACTATAAATAACTCTATAATGGGGGCCAAGCAGAGCATGTTCAACAAGCAGTCTTCACGCAATGAAGATCCACGGTCTTCAATTATCATCATCTTCAACATTCTTCACTTTCGAATGTATACATTGGTTCGAAGTGGTTTTCGGATAGGAATCAACCAAATCTGACACCAGTTCCTTCGAAGCCAATCATCGCTTTAAAAATATGTTAAGTTCATACATGTATATCAATCATGAATCAATTACTTCATTTTTTAAACCAAATATCTTTCTTAGACATAATCTTTTCAAGTTATTCCATTTTCTTTTCAAATGTATATGGAATCATTAAGCCTCATTTATCAAATCATATGATTTATTTAAACCTTTCTTAAATCATGAAATAATTCCAAATCATTTTCTCTTTTACTTAGGAAAACCTTTCCAAATCATTCTTTTAATCTTAATCGAAGATTTCTTATATTAAAGTTATACTTTTAACTTAGGGAAAATGTTCCCAAATCATTCATTAAACCTTAATCAAAGATTTCTTTCTTAACTTTAAATCATATTCTTGCAAATCGAAGATTTTCATATTAGAGCACTACTACCATCTTAGATATGGTAAATTTCACCTCTAGGGACTAATGACAAGTTTCACCTCCAGGGACTAGTGATAAGTTTCACCTCTAGGGACTAATGGCAAGTTTCACCTCTAGAGACTAATGGAAAGTTTCACCTCCAGGGACTAATGGCAAATAATCCTACATCATGAATGTCTTTGTCTTTTAACGATCTTTGTCTTCAATATGTTTATTTTGAAAATTAGTTTGAAGGGGTTTTCGGATAGAAATCATCCAAATCCGATCTCGGTTCTTTTGTACAAACCACCGAATAAAAGATGCTAAATGGTTATTTAAAATTCAAAGAATTTGTTTCTTTTCTTTTATTTTAGAAAAACTTAAATATGATCTTTTTAGTCCGTTATGACAAACAGTAGTGGTCAAGAGCAAAAATAAGTGATCAACTATGTAACTGCTATGTATCCGCGGACTCAAAACGATCACATGGAATTTGACTAACAGAAACTGAAATCATAAATTCTAGAGCACGCCTTGTTTCCAATGAAGACATACTCTAGGGGAAAATGTTATCCGAGTTTCTAACCCAGCAAGATCCAATAGAAGACGGATTAAGTTGATGAAATCAGAATGGCTTGAAACTCAACCACATAGGATAAAGCAACAAGTTAAAGAGAACCAAGCCATATTGCTAAAGCAATGATTGAGTTTGGCTAAGCCAAGAGACCAGCGTCCGTTCAGTCCAATCAGCAGCCAAATGCGACTAACAAGTAAATCATCATCAAAACAAAGCGACGCCCAATGGGACTATGTGAACAACATCAATACAAGGTAATGGGAATGCTAAACACCAAAGTTATGAAAAAGACCAATATGGATCGCTAGCGATTCATACAAATCCATGGAATCCTTCGGCCTGACAATGCAGAATAATAAAGAGTGGAGCTAAGTGGTTAGCTCGCACACGAGCTAAGCCTATGGATCGCAAGCAATCCATAGACTATGGATCGCTAGCGATCCATGCTTTTGGCTCGAGTTGCTAGGTAAACTCTACTAGATCGTCCTATGACCATCTGCAAGCGAATCACAAGTGGGATTGGCCCAGAAGCTCTCCAATCTCTATAAATACCATTCTATCTGCAACATAAACTGGATCTTCTCTGGACTGGTTGCTGAAGCTCTGTCGGAAACTTTCTTCCTTCTTCATCTCCCTCACAACAATACCTAAAAAGATTCATTGTGATTCTCCAGTGGATTCCAACTCTAGGGATTCAATCTAGCTAAGGAAAATCAAAAGCCTTGTAGTCAAGCATTACTTGTAACAACAATCAGTCATAATAAAAACTATAAAGTGGATGAAGGCTTCGTTAATAGCCAAACCATTATAAAAATCTTCTTGTCTTCTTTCTTTTATCGTTCTTTTCTATACCTACCATATGTATTATTTCTCTAAAAGAACAGGGCCGGTGCTATTACATTCAAATGTTGATCCATTTTTTGGGTTAACACCAACAGTAGGAATTTAATACTTTGTGAATGGGTTTAACCACTCACCTTTATTTGAAACTAAAAATATTCTAGAGTCAAATAAATTCGAATCTAGCTCCATTTATAGACGATGTCGATACGAACCCAATGCAACTTGTTTTGCTTGAATCTGACCTCATATGAAAAAGTTATTCAACAATTAACATAGCGGTTAATAACAACATAATCAATTAGATGATTAAAATATAACTAACATATACAATCGGCATTAATACTTCCCTTCTTGCACGCGACATCCAGACGATGAACCCTTGTGTCACGTTTTCATCCCCGACCACACCTCCATCAAGACATGCCACTACGACCGCCTGCTCACGAGCCACTACCGCACCAAACGCAATCGCCAAGCCTTGCCATCGGCCACCAAAACCCATAAAATCATGCAAACTACAACCCAAATTCTGGCGATTTTAAGTCATCTCGCCTTGATCCAACCGTAAATAATGTAGAGGAGAACAAGCTCTTCATTTTTCTAGTTGAAGTCGAATCTAATACTTTACGGATGAGGGAAAATCAAGAGGAGGAGAAGAGGTAATTTCAGCCATTAAAGAGAAAATAAGAGCGGCGGCATAGAGATGAAGATAGGGTTTTTGAAAGCGAGGACCTTAAATAGGCAATTACAAAACACTATTCACGCGACAAATTTTCGAACTCTAAACGAAGCATTCTGACATGCATTCGATAGGTTATACCTCTATTTCGAACTCAATGGAACACATATCGGGAGCTAATTCCAACGTATTCAGGAGATAACACTAAAAATTGATTTATTTAAATTAAAATTCTATAAATAATTTCAATGCGTTTTCTCCTCGCATGACCAAATGATAAATCTGATTGCCACAAAATTTGAAATCTTACAATGATTCTCTATTACGGACCCGATAAAACTAGTATCGTCGAAATCCTACACGATAACACGAAAAGCTATTTTCGACGCGTTGATTAAAACGAGTCATTTTTTGAAGTCAATTTATTCGTTTTAAATGTAACTTTGAAAGTTCACTAACTTCATTTTTATTTAAATAAAAATTAAATAAGCTTTCAAAATCATTTTCACTCGTGTCACAATACTATTAAAAACAATATAAACGAAAGTAGTTAACGTAACTTATAAAAATGTTCATTTACTTCACTTATAAAATAAAAAGAATTAAATATCAAGTTTTAAAGCGAATTCTATTTATAACCAACTATTATACTCTTTATAAAATTATAATCATAATAAAAATAAGATGTACATTCTAATTAATCTCAAACATCATTTTATAAAATGAAATGCTCATTCTAACTCACAATCACCAAAGTTCTTGACTTAATATGCATAAACTACACTTCTTCATTCAATTTCGACTTAATTCAATTTTAAAACTGAATAAATTCAAATATTAGATTTCAAAGGAACTATAGTTATAAAACAATTACATATAATTATACAAATAGTTCAACATTTATTATATGATTTGCTATTGATTTCATACATACAAAAATACATTGAATTTCATTCCAATACTTACTATTTCTAAAATCTTCGAAATTTGTTATTTCAGGATTTCATTTAAGTTTATATTTAATAAACTACATAAATAAAATACAAACTTTTAATTTCAACCATTTTTATTCAATAATTAGATAAAATTAAATATTTTAAAATAGTTAAAATAAGGGTCGTTTCAATCTCCCTCGCGTAAAACTTTTCGTCCTCGAAAAGAAATTAAGTAGAGAATCAAATCTTTGATATGTTTTCCTCAAAACAACCAACTTATAAAACATTAAAAAACGTATTTACCAAACATTTACCATGCTTCCGCTACGCCACACCAAGTCGACTTATTGTAAAATAAGTTATAAAATTCTAAAGTCTCAAAAAATTTCAAACTCTTGAAATTTACGGAAAATTTCGACAGCGTCTCCTTTGCGCGGCTCGATCGGAAAAATTTACAATACACATATACATAAAAAATATATATCTCATCTCAATGATGAGGCATCCAATAGGGAAAACATAAAAGTACGGCATGCAATCCGAGATATGTACCTTATTATTGTTAATCGAGTCCGCTCATATTAAAGTGAGCAAAAGCAAGCCAAATTGCATATACGTCCAAATGGGCTTCAAATGTTCCTATCTCTACTCAATTTGAATATTAGTTGCTTATATAAAGATATAGAAAGCATGCAAGAGTTTGATAGAACTGTTTGCGCCAAAAATGGTCGCAAACCCCAAGTATTGTGAAAGCACCAAACAACGAATATAAATCAACAATATTCAAGCACAAGTCTTAGATCCAAGCAAGCAACAAGCAGCAATACAAAGATAACAACTAGAAGCGCAAGGTTTATAGTAGTTCGGCTATCTCCGGCCTACGTCCACTTCAAAGTTTTAACTTTTATTGATGTTCTTTGCTGGTTACAAGTGATTGCAGCAGTTACAATGATTGAATTTCGGCTATAACAGCTATGGAAGGAAATAGAATAGATTCCGGCAGAGTCTATACGTTGAATGGCCAAAAGATCCCTTTTATGTAGGCTCTGGGCTCTATTTAGGTGTAGGACGATCAAATCTCGCTCAAACTTCGGGAGACTTTTTCTGGCACGTGAGTGGGCCCACGCGACCGACCCCACCAAGTTTTGACTTGATCTGAGATCGATACGAAGTGATTTCGTATCCATCAAAAAATGACCCAATCGAGTTGAAACTTGGAAGGAACAACCTTTACCTTGTATGGAAGCTTCTGTGAAAATTTCATAGCATTTGGACCAGGAATTCGTGAGATATGATCGATACGAGGTTAAAGTTTCGTGTGCACTGCCCTGTTCGAACCCACGGTTTCGTACCCATCCTTTTCGAATCCTTCCGAAGAAGGTGCGCATGGTGATGCGGAATGACGTGGAGCGAGGTTCTCGGATCACTCCACCTTTTATGCCGAGTTGAAAGAGTATTATTCACATCCATCATCGGAGTTGAGTTCGTATTGACCCCTTCGTACCGCTTGCATCGATAGTAACGACGCCATTCACATTGATTATTTATTAGATGCGAACAAGGCCTTCACCATCGATACGAGTTGCGCTGGATCGATACGAAGCGGGGTCCCCCGAGATCGATACGAATAACTTGACTCTGGATGGATACGAACCAATTGTCAAGTATGATCGATTCGAAGCACGATGGAGACGAATAGTTCCACACTGATCGATACGAACTTCGACGGATTCGAACTAGGTGCGGAGATTCTTGGTTGGTTCGAACAGAGCTGAAGTGAGGCCTATCTGATCACTTCGAAGCTGACCGATTCGAAGACGATCGATTCGAAGTTGATCGATTCGAAGATGATCGGTTCGAAGTCGATCGATTCGAAATGGCTAACTCCTGATGGATTCGAACAGAACAAAACTTGATGGATTTGAATGGACCATCACCTCAACCACTTCATGGATATGAACAGCATGCTCTTTCTAACTTGTATTGATCATATCTCATTCATACAAACTCCGATTAACCTGAAATTTGGAACGCTGGTTCCCATGACTTTGCTTGCCGTGCTCCATTAATTGTAGCCTGATCCGGGCCCGGGCAAAATTCATCGATATCCATGGTTATCCTGCAATGCATAGTTGATATCTATGACTCATTATAACTGATTTTCTATCAGTTTTGGGTATCTCAGCTTTGCTAAAAGTTGGGATAACATTTTGCCCCCCAAACATGCCTTTTGGTAAAAGGTGTGCTTTGATCATTCACAAATTGAACGTAGTGAGTTCATGTTTTGTTCAGAACTTATACCATTTTCAATAAAGTTCGTGGCTGTTCGGAGCCAAATCGTTATCAATTTCTTCCAGTGGAAGTTAAGAATGAAGTTTTTCAGTATCTCCAGACTATTAATGGTCACTCCGGACCCTTGCTAAGCCCATTCTAGACTTGGCGATTGAACAGAAAGATCCCATTGCAATCCGGCGTTGCCTTCTATCCCTTGCACTCCTGCCCCAGCTAGGGCATATAGCGATGTCTCGGTTGTTCTAAGCCGATCATAGCCTCTCCGGGCTCTTGCTGGATCCCATCCTGTCACTCTCCGGTGAAGGGGAGGCAGCGTTAAGTGAGTCGATCCTGTCGCTCTCCGGCGAAGCAACTCACTTCTTGCACTCTGGTTCAGTGTAGCTGAACATTAAGCGATGTCATGGCCTAAATCGTGGGCCGATCACAGCCTCTTCGATCTCTTATCGAATTCCGATCTAATCACTCATCGGTGAATGGGCAACGACGTTAAGTGAGTCGATCCTGTCGCTCTCCGGCGAAGCAACTCACTTCTTGCACTCCAGACCCCGTCTCTCAGGGTAGGGTCATAAAGCGATCATTTTTATATTGGTATTCAATATTCATCCTTTAACTCTCTGGTCAAAGGCTTATTTCAAGAAATACTCATTTATTTATTTAAATTCAAGTCTTAGATGTTCAGTCTCAAACATCAGGAAAAAGCTAAACATTGCCTCTCCGGGCATATTGGTCTATCTCCATCTTAGAGCATGCCTAGGGATCTCTCCGGTTCCCGTACATGAGTAATTGGAGTAGCCGTTTATTCTGAAAACAAATCTAATGAAATTATTTGACCGAAGTCCAAATCCTGGACTTGGCCCCTGCCATCATTAATCAGTCGTTGACGAGTCGTGATCCCAATCCAGGATCGTTTCTGTTAGGTGGAGGCAGTAGTCGTTCAGGCCTTACAGCCGTTGTCCGTTCTCTGACATATTGTGGCAATCTACCACCCCTGGCATGTTCTTCCACCTCATCCTTTAGGTGACGGCATTCATCTATAGCGTGCCCAGCCAGCTCATGGAATAAGCAATATTTTCTAGTTCTGCGCTTCCGCTCAGTGGGATCTCTTTTGGGTGGTTTTCTATAGGGGAGTTGCCCTCGAGTTTCAGTGTAAATCCTTTCTAGACTTGCCGTCAAATTCGTGTACTGTCTGAATCTAGGCTCTCAGAATTTCTTCCGTTTATCAGGACCATCACGTCCATCGTCCTGCTTTCTCTTTCCTTTGTCCGCTCCGGACTGTTCCCTGGTGGTTCCTTCGCCCTGCACAGCGTTTATTTCTCTCCTTTCGGCTCGTGACTCTTCCATCCGAATGAATCTTTCAGCTTCGTGATAAATTTCTCCAAGATCTTGTGGGGGATCTCTCGCCAAAGAATCTTTGAATTCTATGCCTTCCTCGATTCCTGCTAACGCCACCATCAAAATCATTGATGGATCCGGGCGATCTACAGAAGCCACCGTTGCATTGAATCGCAATAAGAAATCTTTTATGGACTCTCCAGTCCTTTGCTTGACCGAAGCTAGAGTTAACGCACTCTTGGGTCGCGTCACATGGACCTAAATTGTCTCATGAAGCAATCTACAAGCTCGCCCCATGTCCCGATTGATCCAGTCTCCAGTTGTCTGAACCAAAGCGCAGCTAAATCTGACAAATATAGAGGGAAGCATCGAGCCATCACTTCCTCGGGTGCCCCCAGCACTTCCATGTGCCTGATGTATCCGGTAATATGCATCATTGGGTCTGACCTCCCATCATAAGGATCCAGCGTAGGCAGTTTGAACTTTGGAGGATTCCTTGCATTCCTGATATTCGGAGTGAACGGACTCTGGCTGACTTCTTGTAATCCTCCACTCGACAATACTCCTCTCATGATTCTTCGCACTAGACCAATCATTCTTTCATCTCCATCCGGGGGTTGCCCCCTTGTCGTGTTTCTATCCTGGCCTCCAAGCCTTGAAGGGAACTCCGGTACATACTCTTCATGTGGCTCAGTAACAGTAGCATTAACTCCAGCCTGCTGAGCGTCGTCTATGGGTCTCCCAACGTCTGATCCTGAGGGTCTGCCTCCAAGTCCTTGTTGATTGCCTTCAGGTCCTGCACTACGGTCTTGAACCCGACCTTCATTGGCTTCCGCAATCCTAACTCCTTGTCCTGTACTTGCAGTCGCTGTAATTGGCCCAAGGTTCTACACGTTCACTGCTCTTATCTTCTCAAGAAAATTCTGCATCATCTCTTGCTGAGTCTTTATCATGCTTTCATGTATCGAATTAGCCATAGCCTCCATCTCATTTTTAGTGATGTACATCGAAGCCTGTCCTTCTCCAGCTCCAGAGGATGCTTCTTGGCTTCCTCCTTGTTGGCTCCGATCAGCTCTTTGTCTTGTTTATAGAGTCATCGTCTCTAAGTCGAGATTCTTCAAGTTCTTAAATCTGAATTCTGAATCTGCTATAGCAGGTGCTAGTTCTTCTCAGTGAAAGCACCAAAGTGTTTGCGCCAAAAATGGTCACAAACCCCAAGTATTGTGAAAGCACCAAACAACGAATATAAATCAACAATATTCAAGCACAAGTCTCAGATCCAAGCAAGCAACAAGTAGCAATTAAAAGATAACAACTAGAAGCGCAAGGTTTATAGTGGTTCGGCTATCTCCGGCCTACGTCCACTTCAAATTTTTAACTTTTATTGATGTTCTTTGCTGGTTACAAGTGATTGCAGCAGTTACAATGATTGAATTTCGGCTATAACAGCTATGGAAAGAAATAGAATCGATTCCGGCAGAGTCTAGACGTTGAGTGGCCAAAAAGATCCCTTTAGGCTCTGGGGCTCTATTTATAGGCGTAGGAGGCTCAGATCTCACTCAAACTTCGGGAGACTTTTTCTGGCACGTGAGTGGGCCCACGGCGACCGACCCCACCAAGTTTTGACTTGATCTGAGATCGATACGAAGTGATTTCGTACCCATCAAAAAATGACCCAATCGAGCTGAAGCTTGGCAGGAACAATCTTTACCTTGTATGGAAGCTTCTGTGAAAATTTCATAACATTTGGACCAGGGATTCGTAAGATATGATCGATACGAGGTTAAAGTTTAATGTGCACTGCCCTGTTCAAACCCACGGTTTCGTACCCATCCTTATCGAATCCATCCGAAGCAGGTGCGCATGGTGATGCGGAATGACGTGGAGCGAGGATCTCGGATCGCTCCACCTTTTATACCAAGTTGAAAGAGTATTATTCGCATCCATCATCGGAGTTGAGTTCGTGTTGACCCCTTCGTACCGCTTGCATCGATAGTAATGGCGCCATTCACATTGATTATTTATTGGATGCGAACAAGGCCTTCACCATCGATACGAGTTGCACTGGATCGATACGAAGCGGGGTCCCCCGAGATCGATACGAATAACATGACTCCGGATGGATACGAACCAATTGTCAAGTATGATCGATTCGAAGCACGATGGATACGAATAGTTCCACACTGATCGATACGAACTTCGATGGATTCGAACTAGGTGCGGAGATTCTTGGTTGGTTCGAGCAGAGCTGAGGTGAGGCCTACCTGATCGCTTCGAAGCTGACCGATTCGAAGACGATCGATTCGAAGTTGATCGATTCGAAGACGATCGGTTCGAAGTCGATCGATTCGAAATGGCTAACTCCTGATGGATTCGAACAGAACAAAACTTGATGGATTCGAATGGACCATCACCTCGACCTCTTCATGGATATGAACAGCATGCTCTTTCTAACTTGTATTGATCATATCTCATTTATACGAACTCCGATTAACCTGAAATTTGGAATGCTGGTTCCCATGACTTTGCTTGCCGTGCTCCATCAATTATAGCCTGATTCGGGCCCGGGAAAAATTCATCAATATCCATGGTTATCTTGCAATGCATAGTTGATATCTATGACTAATTATAACTGATTTTCAATCAGTTTTGGGTATCTCAGCTTTGCAAAAAGTTGGGATAACAAGAACTATATAACATGAATTCTTAATCTAAACCATAAGCATAAACACTAATACATGACATAACAATCATTCGTAACTAAAAAAATTATAACAATCATTTGCAACAAAGGAAACCATTCAGCAAATAATATTCATCCAATTATTTCATAACCATGTCAACTTACAATAGAATTTTAAGTTTCAGTACTCGTCTTTCAAGTAGAAAGAAATATTTTTAATATATCCTAAAATTCAAGTAAACCATTTTAAACTTATTTGCTTCGTAAAATATAAGATATACTTAAATATCCTTATAGTATTATGCAAAGAATTTCCAAAAGCTTGAAATACTATTATAAATTCATATCAAATCATTTAAACAAACTTTAAAATAGGGTTCCTTAAATCCAATAGTTTTATTATTAAATGCGTTATTTAGAATAAGTATAAACATAAAGATTATTAAACTAAAATAAATAATATACTTTCATTTTGCATTAAATTTCTACTTCAAATCAAAGTACAAAATTTCATATCTTCATAATCATTTATAAAATACGTATTTTAAAAATTGATTTTTTTCCAAATCATGAAAACATGTGCTTAGGTTTATATAAAATCTAAATAGTGCAGGATTCCTAGATTTCATATAAGTTTTGAAATCAAACGTATATAAAATTTAATACCTTTCTTTCAAAATATATATTCAACCTTTTTTTTCAAACATATTATACTATAAATAGAACTTCTCAAATCATTTGTTCCATAAAATTTTAAAACAGAAAATTATATATATATAGTCTATTTATATCTCTAAATTGAAATTTTCAAAGAAATTTATATAAATCTCATTTAAAAAGGTTTCATTTGAAAATCCATTTGCAAATCACTAACTTCGATATATCAATACTTTTACAGAAATTCAATGTAAAATTTCTTACTTTATATAAAGTAACTTCATTTAAAAAATTTAAAATAGACATCCTTATAAAATGTGTAAACTATTTGAAAATGATCATCAACATCATTACTTATATTTAGAAAGAAGCTATTTAATTTCTTAAATCCACTGCTTACAAATTTCTATATTTAATACCGAAATACTTTTCAAGCATTATTTATGAACATTAATAACCAGTCTCTAAACATTATTATAGTCATAGTAATTTATTTCTAAATATTTTAAATAAATGATAATAATTAATTTCAAAACATTATAATAATTGTTAACTTTAAACAATATTTCAGATATAAATTAGATAACGTAGAACGTTGCTAATAATAATTACTATGTAAACATTGTGCTAAAATAATAATTATAAACATTTCAGTTGAGCATAAAACATTAAATTATATATAAACAACCCTTTTAAAACATTTCCAAACAATTTTGAAACAAATGATTTACAAAATGTAGTAACTTTTATATCAAAATACCTTTTATAACTCGATGTCTTAATAGATTTATCCTCACTCTTGCAAATTTTAGCCACATGTTGATCAGGCACAAGACTAAAATCTCTAAGTGTTCAGTAGATCTATTTCAACATCCAATGAAAATACATGGCAAACCTTTAAAATAGATATAGAAAGTACCGCTCAATAATCAAATATCAAATGATGGTAATCGATTTGTAGTGGCCCGCTGCTGATTCCATTGTTTACGCAATGGATACAAAACCTTCCAGAAGATCCATCTACCTTCTGGATTCTAGAAAACTGTCATAACCATTTCGTAAACAGGGGACCATCGACCTCTGCTGTAATGGTACGCTGCTGATTCAATGATTTACACAATAGTTGCACTCCTTCTCGAAACTACTGATCCCAAGATTGAAAGCGTATCCATTTGGTAATCTAAAGAACCATCAACCTCGAAGATTAAAAAAATTGAGGAACTCATGAGTTTAAGTCCGGATAACCTATATCGGTTCAAATCCATTTTTGGATTCACCCACATCCATTAGGGTTCGAAGCATATCATACTATACTTCTTTACGGAGGGTACTTATCCATATCTTTTACTTTGAAATATATCATACTATATATAGTACCCTTTTCAAATCATAACTTCAAATATCACTCTTATATAAATTCCATTATATACAAGATTTCATTTTCAAATCAAGTAATTTTCGAAATCAATAGTCTCGAATGTATCATATCATTCTTATATAAATTCCATTATATATAAGATCATCGTTTTTCAAATCGAGTAACTTTCAAAATCAACAGTCTCAAATATATCATATCATTCTTATATAAATTCCATCATATATAAGATCATCACTTTTCAAATCAGGCACCTTTCAAAATCAATAGTTTTTAAAGATAACCTCATACTTATACAAAACATTTTCATATAATGGTCGAGAACTTTCAAATCAAATATTTTTATAAATCCGAAGGTCCTCAAAATCAATTAATTTTGAATACCAGTTCATTTAAAATTTAGATATGATTTCAAAAATCATTTTTTTCAAATCACATATCCTTCAAATTTAAAATTTTCCAAATTTCAAATCAATAGTTTTTCACAACTTTGGTTTTATAATTATATCAAATTTAGATAAAATCAAATGTCTTTCCAAATCATTTCATCATCTTTATTTATAAAACATTTACTAGTTCCAAAATGTTTCTTAAAACAAATTCCATTATAAACCTTTCAAAACTATTTTTCATATTTATACAAAGTCAGAACTGCTTAAAAAAAATCAATTTTCCAATAATAAATATTTATAAGTATATACAATGTTCAAAACATTTCTCAAAATTTCTTTCATTTAAAACATCTCAAAACTAAATTTCATACTTATATAATTTAAAATAAACCTGTACAATTTACTTATCAAAATAATTAACATTTTAAAACTTGTTCAACTTCTATTAGTCTTTATTTTAAAATTTTCAAAAATAAACTTTATATACTTTCAAAAATACTAGGCTTCGAAAATTAATTCTCAATTTAGAAGTGTTCGACTATTCAAAATAGTCGGAAAAATTAAATTCCAATTCATAATTGGAAATCAGCAATCAATCATCTCAACAAGATGCACAATCAATCGACTAATCAGTCCTAATGCATAGGATACATGCGTTCATAATATTATTCAATAGAAAACTCGAGAACCGAACACCAGATTTCATTTCACATCATTTGAAATAAATACATACATATGATTTTCTAATATCAAATCATACTGTAGAGATTTGAATCAAATCAGTTTCATTAAACAATCAAGTAACAAAGCTACTAAAGTAGCCTCCCCCACCTTGAAACTTGAAAATGAACGTCGATGATGCTGCAGCAATCATCAAAATTTATTTTCCAGCGACAGAAGTGAGTTTCGAACTTTTTTGAAAATTCCCTTTGGAATCATTTTGAAATCATCTATAAACATTTCTATTTAGAAAATACTTTTAAGTTAGGCTATTATATATTTCCAGAATCTTAAAACCAATTTCAAAAACTCTCGAAATTCGGACTCGCAAATTTCCAATTTGAATTTTGACTATATCATATTTGTATGATTCGTTGTCTCATAATATTCATTTCAAAAATCATAATTCTTTGTTTGGATTAAAATAAATAACTTTGATCTAAACAATCAATTTTAAGCCAACATTATCGTCGAACGCCTTATAGTCAAATTGTAAAACTTAATTACAAGGTTTTCGTTTCAACATTCCCATAAGATTACAATTTCTACCCTTCCCATGCATGAATAGGAAAATTTCTTACAACTGGTTATGCACTATTCAAAAGTCCACAGCAAAAGTCAAATGCTCATAAGCTGGCCGAGCACAACTAACTAATCAGTAAATGATAATATACACGGCCATATCAATTGGTCAATTAATCGGCAAATAGATAACATCCAATCATCATCAAACAATCATGAATGATTTTATGAGTATATAGAATTCTTTCTTTTATATTCTAAATATAATCAAGGTTAAAATCATTTCATTTATTAATTTCAAATTATTTTTATATACTAAGAAATACGCTCTCTCACATAGGTATATACACACAATGAGCTTATCCTATAGGTTTTGGTATACGCTAAACCAAAAATCCGATACCAGCTGTGACGACCCACTTTTTGGATAGTTCAAGTCGACAATAAACCACATATGTCCAACATAAACCATTTAAAAGATAGATTATTAATGGGTTTATTTCAAAGTAATAAAAAGAAAAGAAGAAAACAATAACAAAATCTCACGGCAGAACAATAAAATAAAATAATCACATAAACAGTTCATGAAGCGGTTTAACAATATATACTCAATTCAATTTACAATATAAATCAAATTTATATAACATTATCAGAGTTATACAATATTAACAGACATAATGAAATAGTGCAGCGGAATAAATACTAGAAAATATGGTATACCAAATCTTCATCGTCGATAATTAAAAACTCGGTCTGACTCGAGCGTAATGAAAAGATAAAACACTTAAGTCAGGACTAAAAATCCTTGTCTAAGTCAAATCAAAATTAGGTGAAACATACTTGCAATAACTTCATCTGTTTCAAATTTCCATAAAAGTTTCACCATTTTAAATCTTCACTACAAAGCTTTAATAAGTTAATCAACTACCAATCGATTCGTTTCGCAGTTTAAACAAAACTTTAATGTTAAAATATTCCAAATTATTTTAAATCATCGAAATAAATTCAAATTTCTTGCATCAAATATCATTCTAATAATTTATTGCAGTTTCAGAGGATTTTACAACACTTTACATATTTTCAAAAATGCAATAACCTCATTCAAACGTGTCACGTTTCAAAATCATTTAATTGTTGGATTTCAAACATCGGCCTTCTTATAAACACTTCCTTCTATTGTTTAAAGTTATAGAAAAATTTGTACACCTTTTTATTACTATTAGGAAAATTTTATATTATTATTAAAATTAGAATTTAAATTTTGTAAATGAATTTCAAGTTATTTTCAGAAACTAAATTCCAGTATATCAAAAATATTCAAATTTTGTCGAATGGCAATATAATCACAACAATCACCATCCAGAAAAAGCAGTCAACAGTGCATCCAATAAATCACAAGTCAAATAGAATGTTCCAGGTCCATATCAAAATGAAATGTATATGTGATCAATCATATCAGTAGTGACAATAATAGGGTGATAATATGGGTATGTCGAGATCACTAAACACATAACAGCCAAACACAAATATCATCTATCGCAATATCAACCAACATCCAAAGCAACCAATTCATTCATACCACAACTATTAATCACTATCAATGTCGGGTGTTTAAAAGTGATATGAAATTTCAATTATCAACATCAAATTGAATATCAAATTAAATGTCAATTTAACCATCAATTTAAATGTCGCGTCTAATGTCATAAATTTCACTATTATATTTATTATCAGTTCCTATTGTCAATTTTTGGTCAAATTTAACTAACAAATTTAATAATCAATTTAATAGTCAAATTTAAATATTGATCTAAATTCGGTCAATTAAATTCAATAAATAAAATTTTCTGTTAATTAAATTTTCAGATAGCAATCTACATAAATTTATCACTTCGCTAATTGGTTTAACTAATTATAGAAATTTAGTACTTCGCAAATGGGTTTAACCAGTGACCTTTATTTGAAAACGAAAATATTCTAGAGTCAAATAAATACCATTCCAGCTCCATGTCGCAGACAATGTCGATATGGTTTCAACACGACTTGTTTTGCTCGAATCCAACCTCGTACGAAAATGTTATTCAATAATTAGCATAGCGATTAGTAACGACATACTTAATTAGATAATTAAAATATAGTTAACACATCTAACTAGGGTTAATACCTTCCTTCTCGCGTGCGATATCCAGACGATAAACCTACCGCATTTTCATCCTTGACCACACCAACTTTCTGACATCCGGACCCCTATCAAGGCATGCAACTGCGACTGCCTGCTCGCGGGCCACTACCACTAGCAATCATGACCCGCCAAGCCTTGCCATCGACCACCAAAACCCATAAAACTACATGAACTGCAACCCTAAATTCTAGAAATTTCAAGTCGTCTAGCCTCAATCCAACCGTATATAATGTAGAGGAGATCAATCTCTTTATTTTCCTAGATGAAGTCGTGACCTAATACTTTACGGATGATGAGAAATCGAGAGGAGAAGAAGAGGCAATTTTTAGCCATTAAAGAAAAAATAAAAGCGACGACCTGGAGATGAATACAGGGTATCTGAAAATGAGGACCTTAAATAGGCAACTACAAAATACTATTCAAGCGACAAATTTTCGAACTCCAAACGAAGCGTTCCGACTGTGTTCTATAGGTTATACCTCTATACCAGACTCAATGGAATATGTATCGGAGCCAATTCCATCGTATTTAGGAGATAACGCTAAATCAATTTATTTAAATTAAAGTTCTTTAAATAATTTCAATGTGTTTTCTCCTTGCCCGACCAAATGATAAATCCGATCGCTACAAAATTTGAAATCTTACAGTAATTCACTATTATAGATCCGATAAAACTAGTTTCGTTGAAATCTATGACAGTGACCTGAAAAGCTATTTTCGACGCGTTAATTAAAACGAGTTGTTTTCCAAAATCCGTTTATTCATTTTACATCTAACTTTACAAGTTCACTAACTTCATTTTCATTAAAATGAAAGTTAAATAAGCTTTAGAATCATTTTCACTCATATTACAATACTATTAAAAACAACATAAACGACGTAGCTAATGTAACTTATAAAAATGTTCATTTACTTTGCTTATATAAATAAAAAGAATTAAATATCAAGTTTAAAGAGATTCTTTTTATAACCAACTATTATACTCTTTATAAAATTATAATCATAATCAAAATAAGACGTACATTCAAATTCATCTCAAACATCATTTTATAAAATGAAATGTTCGTTCTATATCACTACGAGCAAAGTCTTTCCTTAACGTACATAAACTACACTTCTTAAATCAAAGCACTTTAATAGTTCAATTTCGACGAAACTCAATATTAGAATTGCAACAAATTCAAATATTAGATTTCAAAGGAACTGTAGTTATAAAGCATTACATAGAATTATATAAACATTTATTATACGATTTTCTATTGATTTCATACATAAAAAAGTACGTTGAATTTCATTCCAATATTTACTATTTATAAAATCTTCAAAATTTGTTATTTCTGGGTTTCATTCAAGTCCATATTAAATAAACTACATAAATAAAGCACAAACTTTTAATTTCAACCATTTTTATTCAACAATCATATAAAATTAAAAAATTTAAAATAGTTAGAAATGCGGGTCATTACAGTTTGTCATGGTTTGGTATTATCGAGTCATGGAAGCCCTTTTTGTGACTACTTTATCTTTATTTTGGATTTTGTTGGTTTCGAGATTATCTTGCGGATGAACTGGTTGAGGAAGTATATGGACGTGGTGGATTGAGAGAAGCTTGGTGATAATTGGGGATGAGGAGGGGCAAAAGGCGGTGATTGGCTCTCTACGAAAGGATGGAGTTATGATTAGCTTTCTATATTCGCTCGAGGTCTCATAGGATTAGTAGTCTTCTATGCCTATCACTGTGCAGTTAAAGCACTCGGTAGATTCAATGTGGTGGACGTGCAAAATGTCATAGCGGGGATACAACGAGGATACAGTGGGATATAGTGGATGACTCTAAAATATCATATAAAACTCGTACTTAATGTTTTTACAAATATATAAATGGTATATGAATGAAAATTAACATTCAATTTAATTATAATTAGTACATAAATAGTATTAACTAAAAACATGTGTGAATATACTATAAATAAACGTAAAACTTTTATATAAAATAATTGAATTTAGTAGAATATTAGAGTATTTTCATTTCTAAAAATATATTAAAAATTCAATTAAATAAATTAATTTCATAATTTTTATAATATATAAATGTCATTTTTCAATTCATTTTTTTTAAAGAAGATATAGTGGAAATAGAAGAATATAGTAGGCAAAGCGGGATATAGTGGAAGTAGCGAGGGACAAAGCAGAAAGGCTATATTTGGTGCTATATGGAAAATCATAGCGGTCGAAATCCGCTATGAGATATAACAGGGTTATAGTTGAATAATAGTAGGGCATTAACTGCACAAGCCTATCATTAGAGAGTTATTGGATATATTCAAGGAGGTGACTAAATTACGGTTGCGCTGAGTGTTGAGTTCCTCATAGACTTAGTGAAGGATAATCAACCAAGAGTTATGCCTTTGAGGCGTATGGCACCCAAAGAGTAGAAGGATTTATAAGTGTAGGTGAATGACATGCTGAGGCGATGGTTCATTCATAGGAGCGTATCCAGCAACAAAAGCAAGATTTTTGTATGCATTAGGCAAAAATATGCGAGTGATCGGGTTTTTAATGGAAAAAAGTAAAATTTTAACAGTGTAGAAAGTTAACACGCAATTTTAACCGAACGATACTAAATAGTCTAATATGTCATTATTAAACCAATAACAACAAATTTATATTTTAGTTAATAAGTAGTAGCAAGGATAAGGTTAAGATTTGCACCAGACTATTAATTCACTATTAGTAAATCAAAACATTAAACATATATTTTGCGGATAGAGATTCGATTTTATTTTATTTTATTTTTTTATTGGCAAATATGGCATTAATAGTAAAGCGTAAAACAAATATTAGTTTATTACTCTAAAATAATATAATAAATTATTTAATAAGTGGTAAAAAATTATCATATCGCAGCAAACTAAATTAGACCAATGGATACTAAATAATAATCCAATGGGTCTCATACTTTGAAAAATCATGAGAAACAATCTTATGTTTTGTCTACAGAAAGTGTGAAAATCTACTAGAATTTGGCTGGAAAGAATCACTAAAACAAGTGCAAAAATCATTTTTATTTTTGTTCAGCGGATATGATTGTAAATAGGAATTGCAGTGAAGTGGATTAGGCTTTTATTTTCTGGGGTAGATGTGGATTTCGGCTTGGTTTATAATTTTTGGTTTTTTTAGGTAGGGCAGTAGCCCACCCTAGCCATAAGCTGGTTACATCAATGAGCATATCTAAGTACAGTGTACCCGTACTAATTACTCTTTGAGGTTGTGTGTAGATTACCATGAGATTAATAAGGTAATGAGAAAGAAAAAGTATCCACTCCCATATATTGATGACTTGTTCAATCAGCTCCATGGTGTGAACTTATTCTCTCAATTGGATCTTACAATGGGATTTCATTAACTGAGAGCAGCGAAATAGATTGTGCTAAACACCATATTTCATATGCCATTTGTTTTCTATGAGTTGTTTGTTATGCCGTTTGGGCAAATCAATGATCTGACATACTTTGTTGATCTTATGAACCATTTTCAAGGATCAGCTATACAAGTTCGCACTTGTGTTCAGGGATGATATTTTGGTCTATTCTTGGAGGGAGGAAGAAAACAAGATGCACTTGAAGAATGTTCTGGAAGTGTTAAGAAAGCACAAGTTGAAAGTGAAGTTTTTGAACTATCTCTTCTAGAGGAGGGAAGTGAGATTCTTGGGTCATTTCATCTCTAAGCATGGAATCATAGTAGATCCTACCTAATATCCTTCCAAGGTGGCAGTACTTTAGGATTTGAATCAACCCAATAACGCTATTGATGTGAGAAACTTCCCAGGATTGGCAGGATACTGTAAACATTTTATCAAGAACTTCTTAAAGGCAACAACACATGTGACTAATTTAATGAAGAAGAATTAGACCTTTGTTTAGGATGCAAAGTGTGAGCATAATTTGCGAGTTGATAGATTGACGAATGCACCGGTATTGACCATCCAAGTAGGAATAAGAAGATGACGGTTTGCACCGATGCTTGTGGTACCGAATTGGGTGCAGTATTGATACAAGGAGGTAAGGTTGTCGCCCATGCTAGTCAACAGCTGAAGTTGTTTGAGCGAAAGTATCAACGCACGATTTGGACTTGGCGGCGATAGTTTTTTCTTTAAAGATATGAAGGCATGATCTACTTGGAGAAAGGTTTGAGCTATTCACGGACCTCAAAACCTTGAAGTACATTTTCTCCCAAAAGGACCTCAACCTTCGTCAACAGCAATGGTGTAATGCCCTAACTTTATGCCCTCATTAATAAAGGATATAAACAAGCAACTGAAAGTGTGCTATGGATCGTTTAATATAGATATACGATAATACAGAGTATAGTGATGATAGTTATATGGTAAATAGTGTGGAATATAAAAGCAGTAAAGTAAAATGATACCACGAATTTTTATACTGGTTCGGAGCACCGTCCTACGTCCAGTCCCAGACTCCTTTTGAAATTTCACTAAAACAACAACCCTCACTTAACCCGGAGGAATAGGTCTATACAATCCCTGAGCAGCCGAATAGGGACCTGAGTAGCAGAGCAGGATTTCGCCTCAACTGCCGAAGAGGAATTCACTCGCCTGAACAACAGAACAGTACTTCAACAAATACAAAAGATTGTTTTGACTTTGTGTATTCTAATAATATGGATTTGTTACTTATAGTACACCCTTCCTATAATCTTCTCCTCGAGTATAAATATATATGTTTGAAGTTTATGAAGAATAGAAAGGTATAATATTGCTTTAATGTAGAACAATTGAAAGTATAATAGCAAATAGATTCAAGAGAGTTAGATTAGAAAGATAAGAAAATTCGATGATTTGGAATCAAGTTAGAGCATGTATTTATAGAGGTTAAAAAGCAGCGACTATCAACAAAGAGTTTCAATTGAAGTGTTGCGTCTAAATCATTTTGTAGAGGTTCATAACTCTTCACAAATAGTCGTGTCCTTTCAAAAAAATAGCCGTAGTAGAAATTCAGTCAACTGAACCTCTAGGTCAGTCGATTGAATATTCAAAATAATTTTTTAAACATATATCTGTATATCTATGCACCTGTGCATGTTGCAAAGAATTTCCAGGGCCAGGCGACTGAGCCTTTGGGTCAGTCGACTGACCTGGTAAAATCTGTGCAATTTGCACAGTTTATACAGGTATAGTACTATATATAACTTTAAACACTTTTATATAATTTCTATGCTTATATATGTATAAAATATTTGAAAATAAGATGATTAAATATATAAGCTAATTTATATGTAAACGAGGAGAGATTTTAACAAAATTGACCTAAGACTCAAAAAATAAAATAATATAATTGATGCATCGGTTTTGAAGTCATGTCACCTTGTAATATATATTCTCTTTTTTCGTAGCATTCTTCAAATCTGTATGTCGTAGTGATAGCTTTGTGTCATGATTCAAAACCAAGTCTCAACATTCTTCCCCTTTTTGATTGATGACAACCTGTAAATAGATATATATTTCGACTGTATATATAATATAAATACTTACACCCTCTGAATCTTTGACACTCTATGTCCTGCATTCTCAACGTTAGTAATAATATTTCTCCCCCTTTGTCATCAACAAAAAGGAATAAGTAATATAAAAGTATGAAGCCATAATGTTATACATATTATGAAGGAAACAACCATTCATACATTAAACAATCATAAACAAGAGTCTCGAAATAATACCAAAAAGAGTGACTATTTAATACACGCCATAAATTTAAGACTAATGTTTGCATAATATAAAATAACAACTCATGTCATTCTTTGCTTACCCCTATCATCATGCGATGTTTGACCACCACTATCGCCTCCATCTCCACCATCGTCGCTACTACTTGCTTGATCGTCGGAAGAGGAAGACCAAGTGAAGATGGATTGCTTACCCAGATCGCCTATTGTAGCCGTAGAAGTGCCGGAAGAACATGAGATAGCTTGCCATAACTTCGTAAAAAATCCTTTAACCTTATCAAGATTTTTGTCAACTTTACTGATGTGGGATTGAAGAATTTGTTGGTTACGGCATATCATAGAAATCGACTCATGTGGAGGAAGACCGGGATTAGGAATCAAAATTTTGTCTTGTTGACGACTAGTTGATCTTTGACGAGATGGACCATGAGATGCTTCTCCATGTTGTTGTGGTTGATCTTGGGATAATTGTCGTTGAGTCCATTCTTCGAAAGTCATGATAGGAGGTGGTTGAGCAACCGGTGGGTTCATTAATGCTAAAGTGCGAGAATTTAAATATCCAACGATAGAAACCGGTGAGTCAGGTTCTGGAATCTCACAAGCCTTTGGCAGTCGCATAATATATTCTCCATAGTAGATGACATTCATTCGACCGTTGTTGAAGCTAAAGAATTCATCAAGAATTAATCGTAGCCAATTGACTTTAATGTTTCCAAAGATAGCGTACAAGGCTTTAAAGTTGTGTTTATAAACAAGTTCATAACTCCCAGTTCACGGAGCTACAGTTTTCATTAACACACGATGTATAATTCTTATTTTTGGTCTTAAGGACATGGACTTGAGTTGATGCATGTCATCTTCTAAAAATAAATGACTTATATGGTCACGAACGACCATATCACAATCAACACTGCTCAATCTTATACCATCATTTTCAGATCTTAAAATATGAGCCATTCGATCTAAGGAGAAAAAGACGGGTTTTCCAGAAACTTGACTCCATAAAAAATATTCTTGATTTTGAACGGTTTGGTGACCCAAGTTAAGATTTGCATAGAATAGTTTGACCATTATTTAATTAATCTTGTGCTTATTATCGTCAATATTGAATAAAGATTCCAAATTGCTCCTACGAGCCAATTCTTGTATATGGTATGGAGAGAAATTGGAAAACTTTATAAACGAACCTTCAAAGATGTGAGAATCTTGCATTCTTCTCCATCTCCTAATTGTGGTATCATCAAAGTTCCATTGTTGGATTTGCTCATTTGAAGGAGGTTGAGAGGATGAAGATGCTTGTCCTTTTCTCTTAGGAGCCATTAATTTGATTGTTTGGATGTTAAATATTGAGTTTCTAAAGAGCTAGGGTTTTGGAAAAATTGAAAATCTGAAATGAGTGAGGAGAGAAAGGAAAGGTAATGGTTAAAAGATGAAAAAGTGAGTGGGTAGGAGCAGTAATATTGCTTAGATTCGCGAATCAGCCGACTGAATCTGAAATTCGAAAATTTTCACCCTTCTGGTCCAGTCGACCGAGTCACTGAGGCAGTCGACTGACCATGGTTTTAAAAAAAAATAAACTTCGGTGTTAGTCGGCTGACACCCTGGTTCGGTCGACTGACCAAGGTTTTTTTCGATGTCAGTCGACTAACCCCATGGTTCAGTCGACTGACCAGGGTGAATTCATACAGTCAAAGTTTTCTTGAGTTAATTTGTATAAATTTTCATACACACGAACATTGTAAGTTTATTTTCGAATACTATAACTAGTATACATGTTGATGATATGAAGAAGAAATGAATTATTTCAAAAAAAAACATATATACTTTAGTAGAATTATTCGGAAATAAAATAAACAAAAAATAACAACTACTTTTATTTTGAAGGGCTAGGGTTTTGTAGCCCTGTAGTTGTTTGCGACGAACATTCGATGCTTTATTTCGATCCCAAGAATTCGGTGAGACCGGTGGTCGCGGTGGGGATGTAGTCGAAGGTCATCGAATAGGAGAAACTGCGTGTTCGTCCATTGGAAGTGAAGAAGCACCGCAAAACTTCATAGCAATGTGCTCGATAATTCCTACACGTCTAGAGTTGATCTTTTGCTCATAGTATATTTCACGTTGAAGCATCAGTGTTTCTTGTTGATAGTGATGAAAATAATCTATTTTTTGTTTTAATGCTTAGAGATATATCAATCATTTTCTTCCCTTTCTTTTTATCCGGAGTATATCTGGTATGATAGGCAAAAGATGGTGAAATATGACGAATGGGAGTCTTTGGTGAATCGGTAGAAGCTAGAATTTCAATGGAGTCAGTGGACGAAGAAGTTGACATATTGAAAGATAGTTGGTATTCTGTTTAGTTTGTATTTCACTTCGATTGTATGAAAAACATAGAATAAGCATATCTATTTATGGCCTAAGGTTGAGTAAAAGAAGGTTGAATTGAATGGATTATCTTGAATTTAGCCAAATAAAAGGGTTGTTAGTTAGAAAATTATGTTATTTCGTTTGTGTTTATGTTATTCGATTTATCTTATGTAATGTAATATGCATAAAAAGGAGTAAATTATATTTATAAAGATAAGTGTTATACATAATTTAGTATATTTTTGTTAGCATATAATAGAGTCCCCGTCCTAGATTGTAACAAAAATAATCAATAGCTCAGGTGGTTAAGACATCTGGGCTATTCACAACAGGTCATAGGTTCGAGTCTCAGCATGGTCAAAAATATGAATTTTTTTAAAAAAAAATTAGCTTTTAGTCAAATTTTCATATTTTATTATTTATATATCTTTGATTGACATTATACTGAGTTTGCGACGTAATTTTATAAAAGTATTTTCTAACAATGGTTTAGTAAAATATCAGCTAATTGATTTTCTGATGGAACGTAGTCTAAATTTATTACTTCTTTTTCTATATTATCGCGTAGAAAGTGATGTCTAATATCTGTGTGTTTAGTTCTTGAGTGGTTTACTGGATTTTTGGATAGATTTATTGCACTAGAATTATAGCAATAAATTGTTGATTTTGATAGATTGACTTTGAAATCTTTAAGTGTCTGTTGCATATAAATTACTTGTGCGCAAGCTAGTGCCGCAGAAATATATTTTGCTTCACAAGTTGATAGTGAGACACAGCTTCGTTTCTTGCTAAACCATGATATTAATGATTTACCAATGAAGTGACACATACCGCTTGTACTTTTTCTATCTGTTCGTGATCCTCCTAAAGCATCGCTATATGATACCAGCTCGAACGAGCACTCTTTTGGATAGAAAAGTCCGAAGTATGTAGTATTGCAAAGATAACGTAGTATTCGTTTTACGGCTCGTAAATGTGATTCTTTTGGGTTAGCTTGAAATCGTGCACATAAACGTACACTCATTATTATATCTTATCTAGTCGCGGTTAGATAAAGTAGTGATCCTATCATACTACGATATAGTTTTTGGTCTACACTCTTGCCATTTTCATCTTTATCAAGATGTGTTGTTGTGCTCATAGGTGTTGGTTTAGCAGAGGTGTTTTCCATTCCAAAACGTTTGATAAGATTATTGTAGTATTTTTCTTGATTAATGAATATTCCATTTGAAACTTGTTTTATTTGAAGACGTAGAAAATACAATAATTCTTCCATATGGGACATTTCGAATTCTCTAGTCATTATTTCAGAAAATTCTTTACATAATTTATTATTATTTGAACGAAACATAATGTCGTCTACATATATTTGAACTATCAAAATATCATTTTTACAATATTTTATGAATAAAGTTTGATCTACTTTTCCTATTTCAAATCCCGAGTTAATTAAATAGCTTTTAAGGCGTTCATACCAAGCACATGGTGCTTATTTTAAACCATATAAAGCTTTCTTAAGTTTATAGACATGATCTGGGTATTTTTCATAAATAATTAAAGGAGGTTGTTCGACATAAACATTTTCTTTAATATAAACTTTTAAAAATGCACTTTTAACATCCATTTGATATAGTTTAAAGTTATTAAAACATGCGTACACCAATAAGATTCGTGTTGCTTCTAGTCTAGCAGTCGGTTATATCCTTGTGCTACTAGTCTTGCTTTGTTTCTAGTTATATTTCCACATTCGTCTGCTTTATTTTTATAAACCCATTTAGTTCCTATAACAGTCTGATCGGTCGGTCTAGGTACTAGTTCCCAACATCATTTCGTTCAAGCTGATTTAGTTTTTCTTGCATAGCAATAATCCAATTTTCATTGGATGATGCTTTCTTAGTATTTCCAGGTTCTACAGTAGAGAGAAAAGCTATATTACCCATTAAATTTAGTTGATTTCTAATTCGAATGTTTAAATTTATTTCTCCAATTATATTTTCTGTAGGATGATTTCGTAAGATTCTTCGAGGAGATCTTATTCTATGAGTAATATTTATATTTTCTAAATAATTAACAATGTTTTCATCTTCGCTAGAATTATAAACAATATCTTCATCATCTCTTGAATTGTTTATTATTATATTCATTTTATTATTAAGTAACTGATCGTCATTATTTGTTTTTGAAACAAGTTTAGAGTTCTCATTAAAAGATATATGAAGTGATTCTTCGATAGTATTAGTTCGTTTATTAAAAATTTGATAAGCTTTGCTTCAATTCAAATATCCAAGAAATATACCTTCGTCACATTTTGAATCGAATTTTCCAAGCCGATCTTTGGTATTTGATATAAAACATTTTAATCCAAATATTTTAAAATAAGATATATTTGGTTTTCTACCGTTAAAAAGTTCGTAAGGTGTATTCTTGGTGAGAGGTCTAATAGAAACATGATTCAATACATAACTGGCAGTTGCAACAGCTTCAGCCCAAAAATATTTTGGTAATGTGCTTTCATTTAGTAAAGTTCTTGCACATTCTTGTCGAGTTCGATTCTTTCGTTCTACAACTCCATTTTGTTGTGGAGTTCTAGGAAACGAAAAATTATGAAATATTCCTTTCCTTTTACAATAATTATCAAACTGTTCATTTTCAAATTCACCTTCGTGATCACTTCTAATATTTTTAATTCTAATACCTTTTAAATTTTGAATTTGTTTAACAAATGTTTGGAAATTTTCAAAAGTATCACTTTTGTTTTTCATAAAGATAGTCCATGTATATCTAGAAAAATCATCAACTATTACAAATACATATTTATTGTGATTGGTGGATTGAATTTGGGTAGGTCCAAATAACTCCATATGAAGTAATTCAAGCGGTTGTAATGTCGAAATGACTTTCTTAGATTTAAATGAGGATTTAGTTAGTTTACCTAATTAACACGAGTCACATATATTATTAACTTTAAAATTCATCTTTGGTAATCCTTTTACGAGATTATTTTTTGAAATTTTATTTATATTTTTGAAATTGATATGACAGAATCGTTTGTGCCATATCCAGGAATCATTTTCTTTGGCTATTAAACACATGTCAGAGTTCTGATTAACTTTCATATTCAAAACTTAAATGTTTTTATTTCTACTTCCTTCAAAAATATGATTTTGATTTTGATCAAAGATACTATAATTATGTTCAAAGAAGGATATCTTAAAACCTTTACGCATAATTGAATACTTAATAGATTATGTTTTAGATTCTTAACTAGTAAAACGTTTGTAATGAGAGGTAAATTAGATGTACCAAAATTGACAGAACCTCCATCTGAGTATGTAATATTTATCAGCATATCTTTGTCTCTTGTCATGTGTTTTGAGCAACCACTATCGAGTATCCATTTTCCTCTTTTCTTGAGTGTGATCTCATTATCTTTGGCCATAAAGCATACATTGGCTTGTTCATTATCGCTGTCACTCTCACTTTCAAAAGAAGAGATCATCCCATGTAACTGAAAAGGCTTTTCTTCTGAATTTGTCCTTCCTTTTATTTTGATATTTTTTGTTTTGATCTGGACAGTCTTTCTGTATATGCCCCTTTTTGTGACAGTTAAAGCACTCCATAACTGATGAAGACGATGGTTTATTGCTGTTTAAGCTTCTCTTGCCATTATTTCTGTTTCTTTTTGTATATTTCAAGAATTTCTTGAAGTTTTTGGTAATAAAGGCTAGGTCGTCTTTGTCTGAATCCGATTCTACTTCTTTTGCATGGAATGCTATATTCTTTTTATCTTGAGCTTGTACTCTTTTAGCCTGCATATTCACTTCATAGGACATTAGATTTCCTATTAACTCTTTCAGAGTTGTTTTGGAAATATCATTCACTTCTTTAATAGCGATAATTTTTCTTTCCTATTCTTTCGTTAAAGAGTTGTACTAATGAATGATAGACATCCTGAAATCTTGAGTACATATCATTTATAGATTCATTTTCTTTCATTCTAAAGTTTTGAAACTGACTTTTGTGCATGGATATTTAGCTTTGTTTGACCTTGTTGGTTCCTTCGTGTGTAACTTTGAGTGTACGCCATATTTCATATGCAATATTGCACATGCTAACACGGTTAAACTCATTTTTAGCTAAGGCACAAAACAACATACTTATGGCTTTTGCATTAGCTGTGGCATCTAGTTATTGTGTATTTGACCAAGTAGAATACTCTTCAGTTGGAATAATATATTATGTCTGAGTTATATCCCATGAATCAAAACCATTTGCTTGCATATATATTTGCATTCGTTGTGTCCTAATAGTTATAATTCATGTCATTAAATAGCGGTGGACGTGCAGTGCATTGTCCTTCAATGAAGCTAGTGTTAATGCAAGTGCGAGCGCTAATTTCCATATTATTAGATTATCAGATAACTGTGTTATGTTATATGATGACCTTGCTTTGATACCAAATGTAAGTGTGTTATGGATTGTGTAATATGGATATACGATAATACAGAGTATAGTGATGATAGTTATATGGTAAATAGTGCGGAATATAAAAGCATTAAATTAAAATGACACCAGGAATTTTTATATTGGTTTGGAGCACCGTCCTACGTCCAGTCCCAGACTCCTTCTGGGATTTCACTAAAACAACAACCCTCACTTAACCCAAAGGAACATGCTTATACAACCCCTGAGCAGCCGAACAGGGACCTGAGCAGCAGAACAGGATTTTTCCTTGACAGTCGAAGAGGACTTCACTCGCGTGAGCAGCAGAACGGGACTTCAATGAATACAGAAGATTGTTTTGACTTTGTGTGTTCTAATAACACGGATTCATCACTTATAGTACACCCTTCCTATAATCTTCTTCTCGAGTGTGTGTGTGTGTGTGTATTTAAAGTTTATGAAGAATAGAACGGTATAATATTTCTTTAATGCAAAATAATTGAAAGTATAATAGCAAATAGATTCAAGAAAGTTAGATTAGAAGGATAAGAAAATTCGGTAATTTGGAATCAAGTTAGAGTATGTATTTATAGAGGTTAAAGAGCAGCGACTGTTGATAAAGATTTTCGATTAAAGTGTTGCGTCCAAATCTTTTCGTAGAGGTTCGTAACTCTTCACAAGTAGTCGTGTCTTTTCAAAAAAATGGCCATTGTAGAAATTCAATCAACTGAATCTCTGGGTCAGTTGACTGAATATTCAAACGAATTTTTTAAATATATATCTATATATCTGTGCACCTGTGTATGTTGCATAGAATTTGCACGGTCAGTCGACTGAGCCTCTGGGTCAGTCGACTGACCTGGTAAAATCTATGCAATTTGCACAGTTTATACATGTGTAGTAATATATATAACTTTAAACACTTTATATAATTTCTATGCTTATATATGTATAAAATATTTGGAAATAAGATGATTAAATATATAAGCTAATATATACGTAAACGAGGAGAGATTTTAACAAAATTGACCTAAGACATAAAAATAATATAATATAATTGATGCACCGGTTTTGAAGTCTTGTCTCCTTGTAGTATATATTCTCTTTTTGTCATAGCAGTCGTCAAATCTGTATATCGTAGTGATAGCTTTAAGTCATGAATCAAAAACAAGTCTCAACAGCAACGTCGTCTACTTGTGTAGAGAATAAGGTTGTTTAGAAGCGACCAACCATGGGCGAGTATTGAATACGTTGAATATACAAATTTATTTTTTATGTGAAGAGAAATTTGATGTATACAATCCAGGCACAAAACAATACTAATATGGCTTATTATGATTCGGAATAATATAAAATGTCATGGATACAGAACCATAGATCGCACTTATAAATATAATAGATGACATATCATATAACATACATGAGGACCAAAGTGCAAAACCAAGTACAAAATGAGTCAACATCTTAAATAATATACATCGTACATAAGTCATCATCTCAAAATGAACTAAGGAAAAATATATATAACCAACATAACTTCTACCCAAGCTAGCCCAAGTCCAAAGCCAAAAGTCCTTGCGACTTTCCAAGTCTCAGTCTACCCGAGCATTTAAAATAATACCCCGATCAGACTATCTCTAATTATCGAAAAGTTAGTCCATAAAATAATAGAAACGTCAACGGTAAATTACCATGGATTGCACCTCACTAATCTACTAAATACTTCATATGAAACTTCATGACATAAGGTTAACTTCATTTATTCATAACGAAATATCGAAGTAATAGAATCGTCAAAACGATAGCATAAGGATTAACAACTATAAAAGCAAGCAAAAGACGAGCACTTCGCAAGTTACTAATCATCGTCATGCACTTCGCACATAATTTAGTAAGCATTTCGCTAATCTCTTATCATTATCGTACACGTCGCATGTAATAGATAAGTACTTCAATGGTCAACTATAAGGTAAGCACATCATGAGTCAACACCAAATATGAGTACATCTCTCGTCGTCCTCAATAGCTAGCCTAATAGACAAGTCCATTGCATGTCAACTCAAATACGAGCACATCACATGTAATAACTCATTTGTAAATAAGTAATAAAAAATGGGTCTTGAAAACCCAAACATAAATATGCATACAATGGCCTACCCACGGATGAGTTTAGGACTCAACAAATAAGTGTTATATACTTCTATAAATAACCATTCAAGTAACGACCGCATGTTCCATAACCACTCAGACTTGGTCAAATGTTTATTACAAGTTAGTAAATTCCACTCTATAAGTGTAATCTACTTCCGATTAGTAATCATAAAAGTGGAGACTAATGTCCCACAACCACTTGATGATGCTCAAATGATTACTAAAAGCTAGTAAACACCATTTGTACACAATAAATGTTCATCCGAATTAGTCCAAGAATTAAATGGTAAAACAAACACGAGTAGTTCATACCACTCGTTCTATTAAACCATTTAAATCGATTCTCCATCTGATTGATGTTGTGCACCTCTACGAAAATAATTTACTTTGAAATCCTTCTTAAAACTATCCTTTTATAAGCTAGAATATATACATACTTATAGATTGGAAATCATTTATAAAATTATAAGTAGTATTTTTAAATACACTCTTTAAGAGCACTGTTCTAAACCAATTTGGAATTCTTGATATTGTAATTAAATATCACTTATATATATATTACAAATATCCTTTTGTAGAAAATACTCATACTTAAAATAGTTTGCAAAGAATTTGGATTAAAATTACTTCTTTTGAAAAACACTATCTTAAAAGTGTGTAATAAAATGTGATTGTGACTTCATGTATTCATGGTTATCTTCCAATGGCAATATACCATCAAGTTAAATTCATCAATACAGTCAATTTAAATCTTAATTATATGCAACCAATTCATTGCCAACTAAGCATTAAAATAAGGTATAAGCAAACAAGAATACATTGAGCAAACGGGTGGAAAAAATGATAATCCGAGAGGCACCAAAGCCATTACGTAGGATCAGCCCAGGTGCATAATCGGTGCACCAGTTCACATGAACCGATCCACCGGTCGTAACGCCTGGGCTGAGCCCTGGCAATCTTTTCATGCTTCTCGGTGTGCGACAACGAGGTTTTTCTGGCGAAGATTACTTCTAACTCCTAGAGCATCACTGTATGTGACATGCAAGCCTAAATTCATCAATATAATCACGGTACTAAAGATCAAATGGCAAGGGTTTCATCAAAACAAAAAATAGCCTAGCTGAAATGATACCACTTAAGAATTTGCAAACAATTCATCAACATTTCAATCAATAACCAATTCAGTTAATAAGTTTATAATTGAAGATAGTTATGAGTATACATTCACCTTTCTTCTTGAGTTTGATAGCAATTAAATAGCAATACACAATCAACCAAACCCTAGTATTATTTCAACAAAACAGCAAAAGTAAAATTAAATTCAACCTTAAAAACCGGATTAGTAATTACTAATTAGTAGTAAGTAGGGTTCAATTGTTTTACCTGACTATTTACTTCAAAGATTTCTAATTGAATCACTAGAAAATTTAAAGTTAGGATTTAGGTTTTGAAGGATAAAGAAGTTTCTAAGTTTTTTTGGTCATTTGCAGTAAAATGTGTTTTTGAGGAGTAAAAGAACGTACAATACAAGGTAATCGAGAATTCTTTCTCATTTCTAAATAGCCTAATGGGTTTGGCCCCAAAACAATTAAACTATCACCCAAAATAAAATAAAATATTGTATTCCTCTATTGTTACATTAAAATGGCTTATTGAAACAATTACTACTAGATTAAAATCTAGTACCAAAGTAAATAAATAAAATATGACTTCTTAGATATATATTAATTAAAAAGCTAGTATTTATTTTAACAAGATTTTATTAATTTTTAGATAATCTTTTATAAACAAAATAAAAGATATAAAAGTATTTATCTAATTTTTAACAAATGGATTTACTTATAATTTACTAAAATATTCACATATACATTACTTCACTAATATTAGTATACTTTAGAACTCGCATCCTAATGAATACATCTATTATTTAACAAAATCAACTTCTTATTTAAATTTACAACTTAAATCATTATTGTTTTTTTTATATTAAAAATCCAAATGTCAAGATTGTTACAGATGGTTAGAGTTCCCAGCCTCTTACGGCTTTGGCATTTTCTATATGCTTGATAAGGGAAATGAAGTCCTTGATACATTGAGTAGTAGGAATGCTAGCTTTGGGGGAATGTTCGTCGAGTGGAAGCAGTTAGAGTGTGTCATTAGTTATGACTTTAGAGCTCATTGTAAGTTAAAGCCAGAGACGTTGGCAAGTTTGACATCAAACCTGCTTTGATCAAGCGGATTAGTACTAGTCAGAAGCAAGATGCTAGACTAGTGGAGATCACGGCGTAGATGGAAGAAGGAGTAAAGTTTGATGATATGAAGTAGTACAGATTCGATCGATAGATGGTTTGTTCTCGATGTAGATAGATTACGAGATGAGGTGCTATGAGAGTGCCATCATTTTATATTGACTATTCATCCCGATGGTAACAAGATGTACTATGATATAAAGTAGAAAAATTATTGGGAGGGGATGAAGAAAGGATGTCAAGATATTCATCTCGAATTGTATGAACTATCGGTTGATGAAGGCAGAAAAGAAGAAGCCAAATGGGTTGATGTAAACACTTAAAGTTCCCAAATGGAAATGGAAACAAGTATCGATGGACTTCATTAATGGATTGCCGAGAACTTGAGCAGAGTACAATAGCATTTGCATCATAGTCAATAGATTGGCAAAGAATACCCAATTCATACCTATCAAGTCCAGTAGAATGGAATCCATATTAGCCAAGTTGTATGTGAAATAGGTAGTGTGATTCCATGGTGTGCCGAAGAGCATTGTGAATGATCGAGACCCTGTATTTACTAGTGAGTTTTGAAAGTGCTTATAAGAGGCATTGGGGACAGAGTTGCATCTCAATACAGCTTATTAAATGAAAATTGATGGGTAGACCAAGAGGGTGAATCGTATATTAAAGGATCTCCTGAGGGCTTGCATACTCTATTTTAGAGGCTCGTGGGATGATCACTTGCATTTGTAGAGTTCATAGACAACAATAGCTATTAGTCTAGTTTTGGTCTGGCGCTGTATGAAGCATTGTGTGATCGACCATGTAAAGCTCGTTTACGTTGGTAGGAATCAGGTGAAAAACAGATATTTAGGCTAGATCTAATCAAAGAGACCTCGGATAAGATTATGATCATTCGGCAATGAATGAAAGCTTCTTAGGATAGGCAAAAGAGCTATGCTTATAAGAGACGTTGAGATTTAGAGATCTCTGTCGACAATATAGGGTTCATGAAGATTTCTCCATTGAAGAATGTTATTCGATTCTGTAATAAAAGGAAGTTTGCATCGAGATTCATAGTTCCTTATTTCATAGTAGAGGGGATTGGAAACCTAGCATATAGGGTCGATTTACCTTAGAAAATGGCAAGCATGCGCAACATATTGCAGAAGTTTGTGCATGACTTAGGCGTAATTTTAGACATGATGCAAAACAACTTAGGGGAAAGATAGTGGAGCCGGTGAAGGTTCAAAAGGGGCAAAAAGTAAAGGAAAATGACTTGGGAAATTGAGGAGAGCATGAGGGTTGTATATCCGGAGCTCTTCGCATGCTAAGGCTTACTACTTATCATATTTACTTTTACCTTCGATGTCACATAGGATAGTTTAGTATCTCACATGATAGGATAGGTTTACCTATATTATTGATTGCATAGCTACTTGTCTGATATGTTTGATGGTTGCATATGCTTTTAGGCATGCCGGGTAACCATGGTTGACTATTCTTTACTTGTTTGGGGATTTCAAGGGTGAATTTCCTAAAGGGGGAAGTGCAACGACCCATATTTTATGCATCGAAACATTGTAAAATATTATTATTTAAATCATATGAGGTCGTATGACTCTAAAACTATGGAAAATGACTATTAGGGAAAATTTCCACCATTAGAATTTTTATTGGGCAGTTTGGACAAAGAAATTATTGTATGACCAATAACTTTTGACATGAATTGAATTAAGGTCAGAAACTACTTCCATTAGATCGGGCTTGCAGTTTCTCTTTCTATAGAATGGTCATAATAGAAAAATGAACTAAGCGTTTAGGAGATATGATCATTTTATACTATATTTGATGCTATACAGATTAATGGGAAACTAAACTAAGCTCGTACTTAGGCCCATTAATTAATTTCGAGAATTGTGCTTAATTCTAGGTGATGAGACAGATTTAGATCATTTCCCACTTCCTATAAATAATTCCAAACCTCTATTAATCCTAATTTCATCAAAAAGCTCATATTTTCCTTATTTATCTTAGCCTAATTCGTCATTAAAAGAGTAATTAGTGAACACGATTATAGACTATCATCTTCCTTCTTTGGAATTAGTGTTCTTTGTTGTCTACTTCAGACTTGGGCATCTAAAGTGTTATTTGGGTATTAGGCGAGCAACTATTTATCTCTCACCATCCTTTGCTTGTTTACATAGTTGGAGTTAATGTTTGTAACATGATTTTGATGCTTAAGTATTTTAAACTTCAATTTAACCCCTAAAGTATTTATGGACGAATTTTTAAGCATGTAGTCTATGCAAGTCCTGCAACACAACCACTAACGTCGGTAGCCTTAGAGCCCCCTATAAGTATAATATTAAAATAAATTGGTAGTGGTCTCGCATACGGAATAAGCGTATGATAAGGCACGTTAGGTAATGCCCAAGGTAGGATACTACTAGTTTAACCTTTTCGGCTGGTCGTAACCTCTAATGACCAATCGTGTTCATCAATCTAAGATCAAGGTGCACCAATCAAGTTCAAAATCAAGATAGTGATATAAGGGAAAGATGTTCGCTAAAGGTAGCTAACCTATTAGTCAAACATAGGCTCCTATTTTAGTCATTTCAAATCGACACAAGTGTCGGGGTCATCCATCATTATTCTCTTCATTCCAGCAAACATTCGCCAATTCAACCTCAACATTCTAGAAACATCCTCCGCGTACACCGTTATTAAAGTGGTTCCGATAAATGATAGAGAGTATCTTATTATTCGGCTCTGATCTCTTTACTAACCAATCATTCATATTATAAAAGTATGTCATTTTGTCCTTTTTAGTTTTTACAGAAAAATCTACAAATAATTTAAGAAAGTTTTCAATATAAAAAGTTCTTCATTTTACCTCAGGAAACTACAGTAAAAATTTTAAATTTTTTGAATAAATTATTTAATTAATTAAGAATAAATTGTAATTTGTAGAAGGGTATCGTTTAGACTTGAAATATTTTTCTTTTGTTGAAATGGAGTTACAGAAAAATTTTCAAGTCTGAATAACACCTTTTCATAAATTATACATTTATTCGTATATAACTTCAAAAATTCATAAGTAAAAATATACATGTAAACTTTTGCCAACAAATTTGACTAACATGTTCGAATCTTTACTTCACATAACATATAAATTTTTTAGACATAAACACATTCATTTATGCAAAATTTTCAAAGAAGGACAAAACAACAATTATATGAAATTTCATAATTTATGGCCAAAATAATAAATTTAAATTTCCTAAATTTTTCAAACATTAATGTCATATATGCAAGGATGTTATAATACATTATCGCCTTATTCGAGTTCATAATATCAACATGTCAATTTATAAAAATTCCAAACAATTAACAGATGGTATAAACATGGTATATATCATAATTCAACAAATAAATTACCATGCGAATAATTTTTCTATAAACTAATTAATCATCCACATATTAATCGACTAAACATGCAATTTAATTTTCTAATTAAAATTAACTACATATATATCAACAATTATCAACATATTAATGGGTTAAACTTGCAATTTAAACTTTATAAACGGTCAACACATATCACAACAAATATATATCATAACTACCAAGTTAAACTTGCATTTAAACTCTTAGTTGATAAGAGTTATAAAACACTCACATTCTGATGAAAAACTAAACATTGCATGACATGGGTACAACGATACGAATATACATCTCTTTATGCGTGAATACTCCAAGCCGGATCCAAAATGAACACTGCGGACACGAACAAATAGGGACAAACACCACATGGCAGACAATGGATATGGGATCAGGTTTTGCTACGACGTCGGAAAGGAGAGCTCATAGGTTAGGCAGTGTTGTGTGGTTGATAGGGACAGATCTAGGTGAGTGAGTGGTTGTTTTAGGAAGAAGGTATGGAGCAGACTATTCGGTGGAGAAGGAGCATAGGCTAGTTGAGATTGGCTGGGACTGGGCTCAATAAATGGGTGTTGGCCGAGTGTGGAGGCAACATACATAGGTAGGCCTAGGCGAAGTGCAGATCTAGTGTAGGGGAGGAAAGCAAGGTAAGGGACGTGAATAGGAGCAGCAATGAATAAAAGAATAGGAGAAGTAATTAAAAGGAAATAGAGAGAGAGAGAGAGAGAGAGTGAGAAAGTAGTTGAGAAGAAGCGGACGCATCCAAAATAATGGATCTAAACTTGGAACAAGTCCAAAGCACACATGTACAAAAATATATGTGTCCAACGCTTAATTTTAAGGGTCATGCCCAAATAATAATAAATAAAATAAAACGAAGATAGATGCGCATATTACAAATATGCACATGCCACTATCAAAGTGCAAAACAAAAGAAAAAATTCAATAAATATGCTTACACATAAAAAACAAACTCAAATGTCCATCATCCGGCGTCCAAACGTAGAAATTAAAATATCGTTATGATCAGTAAGGAAAGACGTATAATATGACAAGCTTATATCTGTTCTTCAAAAATTTCGTCAAATATTCACCATTTCTACCAAATACACCGACTTAAAACGTATAAACAAACTTAAAATCGCAATAAACAGGGCTATAAAAATTAGAATTTGATGAAACGAACTTTGATGTTTTACTTGGAAAAATATCCAGAACATGTTTAGGTAAAAATATTTATATTTTGAAAAATAATATTTTCCCTAAAATATTAACCGATTTTGAATGATAATTTAAAAAAAAATAGATTTCCAAAATAAACAAACTAAATTCTTTTTCTTCTTCGTTTTAAATTAAACTTATTAAAACACATTTTTCATCATAAAATTTTAATTTTTAAATACTTTAATTCAAAATCATTCTTTAATTTAATAATTTAAAATGGTTAAAGTATAGGGGTTCATTACAATTTGTGGAGCACAGGATTAAAGAGAAACTAATTAGTAGAAGGAAATAAAGAGTAGAGATTTTATTTTTAATGAATGAAAAGAAACTTTTTCTTAGATTTTTAACTTCATATAGAAATAAAATTGAATTGAATTGAGTCAGTAAAACTAGTAAAAGGTAAAGTCAAAGGGATATGCTTTTACATTTGAATATATTGAAGCTTGTTAAATGAGAAACCTTCAATCGGGAAATGTAAAAATATACACATGAATCAAGGAGAAATAATGGTTCTAATTCTAAAATTATGAAAGAAAAATCAAAAAGATTAGCAGAGATTTAGCTTTTATATACATAGTATAAGGTAGGATAAGATGTGTAAGAGATTAGATTGTGCATCTTTTCAGAAAAAAAGATCCAAAAATAAGCCTACAAAGTACACGGAAATAATAACTTAGTTTAATAGTGTTGACTTTATTCTTTGAAGAATAACTAATGAATAATTAAAGATCTACCATTTCAATAAATGTACTTTCAATAAAAAGTGAAGATCCACTATGATTTAATGCAATTATTATGGAATATTAAGAAAACGAATTTTATATAGAGTATGAAAAACATAATCTAGTGAACTAAGTTGTAAAGAGAGTTTAATATCATCAAAGTTTAAACCTCACCTTCATGCCATGGAACCTTTTCTGATGATTGAATTATGCAATTGAAATTGTGATATCATTTTGAGCTTTTTAGCACTAGATTAAAGAGAAACTAAAACTAATAAAGGAAACAAAGTGAGTGGAGAACTTATTTTGGAAAGTAAAAAGAAACTTCTAGGGTCAAATTTTATGTAGAAACAAATAGAATTGAATACAATGAAAAAACCCAATAGAGAGGGAAGTTAAAGGGATAGACTATTACATTTGAAAATAGTAAGCTTGTTAAGTGAGATATTTTAGAAGGATAAATGTAAACATATACACATGAATCAAGAAGAAATAAAGATACTAATTCAAAAATTATGAGAAAAATCTAAAGGATTAGGAGAGATCCTACTTATATGTTTATAGCATGAGATATAGAGAAATAAATAGAATAAGTTCTGATCATAAATTTAAATGCGTAATTAAAATATTGAAAGTGAATTCCATAGTTCACTAGTTATTTATCAAATATTAATGTCAACTCCATTAAACTAACTAAATGGGGGTAGATAAAGAAACAATTGTTACACTTGGATTTATTAAAATTAATTGGATAAGAAATTTTGGAGATAAAAACTACTGATTGGCAAAAATTTATGTTGATTCTGTTAAGCGTTTACTTTCAAACACAAGCAGTTCAATATAAAGAATTTAACTTTCAATCTTCTTTATTTTCGATTCAAATTACCAACAATTAGATTGTGTATATTAAAAGAAGAAAAGATCCACAAATAAGCTTGCAATTTCAATATTTAAAGCAATTTGGTTTAATAGAGTTGAGATTATACTTTGATAAATGAATAATAAATTTGAAGATCTACGGTTTCAATAAATGTAATTTCAATTTAACCTGAAGATTTGTAATGATTCTAAGCAAATAATTTATACATATGGAATATTAAAAAAATGAATTATACATATAATATGAAAAGATTATAGTGAATTGGGTCGGAATGAGAGTTTAATATCATCAAAGTTTGAACCTTACTATAATAACCCGCCCCTTACAATGCTCGAAAATCCATGTCATACATCATCGCACGACTTTCAAATACCACAAGAAGATAGATCGTCGAGGTAAAATTTGAAAAGAAACCAAGACATGGATAAGATCTTACAATGGAATGACAACATTTAATATACTCAATATTCATGAACAAAATAAGATGACAATATATAAGAGATCGCACTAGCGGAAGCAACAGATAAATATATATTAATATACAAAATTAGAATACATCTACTCCCAATAGAATGGAGTTCTAAATGAATATCTGATCAACAGTCTCATATACAAATAACAGGTCTGCCATGTGTAAATAAAATAACAAGTATATATATCTCAAAACATCCATGGCATGCCTATAAAATGCTCCAGCTGCGCACATTACTAGCGTATCCCCAAAAGCACCCGGCTCTCGAACTACTCAATCGAGTACTCGAGAGTTGTCATGACATAAGCAGACAAGAACAAAACGTAGGGAAAAAATAAAGTCTTATGTGAGAGGAACTATCTCAAAATACTATATTTTAAAACTATATATAAATAAACAGAAGCTACTAAATCACAGCTGGCCCTCTCCACAAACATGGCTCAAGGATAATCCGAACTGCCTATAAACAAGTATAGTAAATCCATCTCAAAAGTAGGGGATCATACCATAGCCTCCTCTTCTCCCGTAATAACAAGTTAGCACAATATCTTTCATTGCACTACACTAGCCCAAAACTACTAATAATATTGTACAAATATACCATGATCAACCCATGATCCCCCCAACGTGTATGGTCACTACTACTAAGACCAAATAGGTATGCCATAACGCGTATGGTCACTATTGCTAAGACCAAATAGGTATGCCATAGAGCGTATCGTCAATACTGCTAAGACCAAATATTTGTAAGATTATGAACGTAGGACTAAAAAAAGTCCAAGTATGATCATAACAAGATAAAGCTATTCATGGTGTTAAAAGAATGTGTCAAGTGTGTCATGGTCATCAACAACACTTTAGGCACACCACAACAAGGTCAATACATTGTTAGGTCACATAATTCCATACCTTAGGTTAGTCATGTAAGTCCAAACCCTTGATGTGTCACAACAAGTCAACACCAAGAAAATCATATATTACTCTAAGGTCGAAATCTTATAGTACAAACTCACTCCATATAAAACTTACGGAATCGTCATGCGCGGCTCAAGTTTCCAAGGCCTAAAAACCTAATCGACCACTCTAATAAACCCCATAATAACGCAAACTGCCTTCCAAATGGAACGCATGACCTCAGTGTCGTAATACTCTTCCAGTATACCATCCCGGTCTACCACAAAATCTAGATTTTGGAATACGTGCTGGAGTGAGTCCCATATGGAATCCAAATTAAAATTACTCCAAAACTAACCAAAATTTCACATCCTATATCCCTTTAAAAATGGTGAAGAATGGTCCATATAACATCTCAATCCGACGTCGTATGCAAAAGTTATCGCGTTTTGAAGTTTGCACAATACACAACAGGTCAGCCGATTGAAGGGTCATTCAGTTGACTGAATTACAGTCGAGATGGACTTTTTCCTCTCAACCAATCAACTAAATGGACCAGATCATTCGACCAAACTATCAGGTTCTAGGCATTGAGCCTATGCATGGGTTAGATTATCCAAACGGATGCTGATTCGCGTGTCATTTCCTCCAATGCTTCGCCCGATGAGTCGCCATGCTACTAGAGCCGCCTCCATCCCATGGCATCTACCGAGGTTCATATTTTGTCATTTTGGAATTCATAAGTAATTTAAAAATTATTATACTGCCAAAATCCACTCTTTGCATGAGTAGAGTTCTACAAGCAATTATAGCGACCCGACTTCCTCTGACATGCCTAAACGACATACCCGACCTCCATGCCTTGTGCATAGCCTATACGTGTGTCGATACACCCATTCGTGCATGCTTATGAAATCCACAAAAAAATGCAAATCACATTTTAGACTTCACTAGGATGATTGCTCGGCCAGTATACTATCACACAACTTAGCGCACGTGATAGTCGCTATGGCTACGTGAAATGCCCGCAACAAAATTGTAATCAATTATATTGCTATATAATCAAAAAATTACATACCTCTATAAATAAATAATCACATAACAATTCTAACCACAATACTGCCTTTGATTTTAGTTGTCGCATAGCTCCAAAACATGCGTACGTATACCCGCTCATGCACGTATATACACATGTATATTCAAGTGAGCAAATCAATCATTTTATAAATACTAATTGAACTTCGCTTGTTATTTTATAAAACATCCTATTATTTTATAAAATACTTCTTTGCTTATTAAAACCATTCTTTTACTTAATCAATGTTTTTAAATACAACTTTAGCTTTATAACCCTCTAATCACTTTAATAATAAGTGTGGAGTTCAAAATTAACTAAATTAGCTTACTAACTAATTTCAAAACCGTTTAAATTAGTTTAATTATCACTAACTAATTGTAACATCTCTAAGCTTTTATAACATCATTGAAAAAATTAATTTGATAAATTAAATAGAATAATGTAAGAATTAGAGTGATAAGGTGATTGAGATTTGAATGAACCAAAAGAAGGTCAGGCTTAGAGTTAATTAAATAGGCTTAAAAGAGTTTATAAGCTAATTAATTTACATAAGGCATTAGTAGTGAATAGACGCACCTATCATTCATGTACCCTTCCATTTCTCACGTCCGTTATTCATTTTCATAAACGCAAATCAAAAACCCAATATAGAAGCCAGCCACTACAAAGAAGAAAAAGGGGAAAAATTTATTCAAGGCTAAAGATTAAAGCTAGGGGATTTATTTAACAAAAAAATCTCAAAGTCCTTATAATATACAAGGTGAACAATAATTTTATACAATCTCTAATTTATTCTATGATTATATGTTTTCAGATTTAAGATTAAAATCATTTTTATGATGTTCTGAATGATGATATGCTTGAACTATTATATGTTTGATTTAAATCAATTCATTTACATATGAATTTACACGATTTTAAGGCAAATCCGATTATTAATGATTTTAGAATGCCACGGAAAAATTATATGTTATGTAAAACATGATTTTGGAGATAGGTTTCAATTTTTGTAGTTTTCCAAGTATGGAAAATTTATTATGAATTTAAAAGGAAATTATGATAAAATTTGGTTTAAAATTAATATCGATTATTTCAAGAGGAATTTGGGTTTGAAATTTTAGTATGTTAGATAACATGATGAATTTGAATGTTTATGATTTTTGGGGATTTTTCCTAATTGATTTGCTATGGAAAATAAATTGTTTTAAATGAAGGACTTATTTGCAATATTGATTATGCTTCAAAGAAGGGCTTAAACGTTAATTTTTCCTTGATTTAGATCTGATAAATGCGGCTGTTATTTTTGTAAATGATTTGAAAAGTTTTAAGGCAACCAATTAAAAGGTAACCAATAGACAGGTTAGTAATAAAGTAATTATTAGAATTAGCATGATTTCAGCATTTATTCAAAAAAGCAGGTTCCGCCTTTTTTAGTAGTGACTTTCGACTCCAATGCCTTTTCTTCGACTCTGTCAAAACAACCCAACCGAAACCCACCTAGTTGTACACAAGTTATTACTTAGATGGTACGTTGTGGATTGGAGGAAAGGCGGGAGCCATGATGTCAAAAGCAATGCTTCCGATGGGATCAAAACCTTAGTTTATTTTCAAATGTTGAGTGCCTGCTTTTTTTACTTAAAACTTTTGACATAGTCGAAACATAAGTGTACGAAAGGATTTTTGTCTAAATAGCTTTCGAAGGAGGTTGTCATGCTATGTTTTAAAGTAGGATCTTTCGAATGAGTTCCGTAATTATTAAATATGGCTTTCGAAGGTGATGGTTTCGACCTATTTGAAACCTCGCAGCCATTCATGTGCCTTTCGAGTGTACTAGAGTCATCAATGCTTTCAAAGGGTGCCTTTGTTTTAAACTTATACTAATTCACTTCTTAAATGCTTTCGAGAGGGTTCAGGTTTTGAAGACAATGGTGTCGAAAGGGGGTTTCGATGCTATCTTTCAAAGCTTTCCTAAAAGGTTTTGAGCTTTCGGATAGATGGTTTCGATACCATCAAATTTTTCTTAAATAATTTTATTAAAGGTTTTGGAAGAGATACTTTGTATGTAACCACTTTGATCAAAAAAATGTTTTTAAAAGTAAAACCCAATAATTTTGAAAGGAGTACTTTCATTGGTTTCGAAGCTATATATTAAGGCAATGTTGTGCAACATTTGAATGGTATATACTTAGTGTTTTGAAAAGAAATTTTCTACGCTTTTGAAGGAAGTTGATGTTTTAAGATTTCAAATCAAATGACCCAATTTCATTTTAAAGGAAAAATCATGGCATAAATAAAGAGTTCTGAAATGAAGTTTTTGAATAACTTTTCCTCGATTAACAGGTTAAAAGGATTAACCAAGTTTTATATAAAATGATTTCAAGGATATTTAACCACGTGTGTTGGTATTATTATGTTGTTATGATTGCTTCTTCATATATTTATTCACATTGTTATGAATCCATAATGGTACTTTAGGAAGGGCAGAATAACCAGCTAGGTCGACTCAGTAGTGAATATAAGTTTAAGATGCTAAAATATAAATTAAAGATATTGGCAGGGATAAATAGGTTCACGGTAAGCCCATGAAAACTATGTAAAGGGAAAGATATTGGCAAGGGCCAATAGGTTCATAGTCAACCCATGAAAACTATGATTTAATATTGGCAGGGGCTAATAGGTTTGTAGTTAGCCTATGAAAACTATATTCGGATTACGATATTGACGAAAGTCAATAGGTTCCTGGTCAGCCCACGAAAACTAGGATAAGAGAAAAGATATTGGAGTTACCAATAGGTTTTTAGTGATCCCATAAAAACTATGAAATCAGGAGTCCGTAAGAATTTCATAGGTTATTAGTAAGCCCATGAAAACTAATAGGTTAATAGTGATCCTAGAAATTATAAATGAGAAGATGGTCAGAATGAACGGGATAGGTTATCCAGAATTAATTTACTTGTTTGCATATCATCATGTTGTTTAGAATTGTTTTAACCATTGTGAATGCAAGAGCGCAGTATATGGTTTATAAAGGTTTTGGGATACTAGTGAGGGGAAAACCCATTCCGCTAAGCGACATAGTCTCATTTGATATCTAAATGGTTTGAGACGGTTGATTATTATTCATACCAGGCTCTATGTCTGACTCGAAGTTTTGGTTTTTCCCTTAAACTCTTAGGTGCTCAATTTAATTTGAGTAGTTTGAGGATTAAGGTTTACAGGTTTTCTTTTAGACGAATAAAGCTTCCGAAAACGTGAAGAAGGCATACTAGCTAATTAGAGTTCTTTTTATTCCATTGTTTTTTGGTTGTAAAGGCAAATTTGTTTTATTGCCTTACTGTATACTCTGATCATCCAAGGGGGCATCTTTATACGTTGCTCTTGGCGTATGTTGTATTTATTCTTTATCTGAACGTGGTTTGCGTACTAGGATTATGTAATAAACATGAAATATTTTGAACGGAATGTGTAATGTGATTTGATGTTTTAAATTTTTTCCGTATTCATGTGTTTTTGTGTATCAGTGTATCAAATATTCCCGTACCTAATCGCCGAGAATTAATAAATATGGATGATTGCAGCATCCATAGCCGTTAGTTTTGGGCCTCCAAGTAGGGAGATGTTACAAGTTGGTATCAGAGCAAAGGTTTATGAAACTTAAAAGAAATTTTAATCTAAAAGATTTTTCAACACATAATCCAATAAATCTAATAATAAGATTGGGATTTGGGTTAGCGCTATAGTAATGTACTTGTAATTGATACATATAGTTATAGATAAGTATGTATTACCCGCTCTCTTACACCGTTCTTCTGTATCTTACTAAGGCTCTTATGCAGATTTATGAGAAATGAGATATGGAAGAAGGAAACGAAGAGGAAATCTTGGTGGAGGCAACACCACGACTAATGGAAATGGTCGACCCACCATCAGAAGGAAACCAGGTCGACCGGCTAACGTTAATATCCAAAATGCCAATGCCAATGTGGGTGCGGGAAATCCACCAGTGGTTATGGGGCTGATGTATCAAGTCTTCGTCAATATGATGCAAGCAGGAGTTGCTGGAAACATTGGAGGATCTAATCTTGTAGCTCTAGTTGGGAATAATTATGTTAAGCTAAGTAGAGACTACACTAGTCTTGGTGTGAAGCCATTCATGGGAATAGATAAATGCTATGGAAGTTGAGAATTGGTTATTGCACTGTGGGAGGATATTTGCTCATTTGGGTTTAGATGATGAGAAAAAGTGATGGTTGGCCTCTAGACAGTTGTAAGGGTCAGCGCTTCACTGGTGGAATGGTATTACCCTTGGAGTTCTAGAAGAGCAGTTGACTTAGGATGATTTTTGATGGAGATTTGAGCAAAAGTTTGTGTCTGAGTTTGCTAAGTCAAAGCCGATGAGGAAGTTCATGGATCTGGAGCAGGGAGAGATGTCGGTTGTTGAGTATGCCACTAAGTTTGATGAGTGTCCCGTTATTGACATATTACTATAGAAACCATCATCAGAAGGAAGAGAAGTTCATAAGGGATTGAGTCCCGAGATTGCTAGGGTGACCCTACCACGTCTTTGCGATCCTGGTAATTTATTTATGGAGATGGCCATTCGCTATGAGCAGATGCTTGTTGATTGTGTCAGAGAGCAAACAAAAATCCAAGGTTCTCAGGGGAAGAAAAGAAAGTTATTAAAGAAGAAGGGAGCCCAGAAGGGAGATGCTACCAAGAAGGCAAAGGATGAGTTAGTTTGTTTCAAGTGTGACAAGAAGGGTCATTATGTGAATGAGTACTGGTCAGGCAATGAGAAGAAGGCTGCAAATAAGAAGAATATAAAGTGCTTCAACTGTGATCAAGTTGGGCATTATAAGAATTAATGTCTAGAGCCGGTCGGGTGGACAAAGGGAAAGTTTTTGCTATTTGACCGGCATCTGCTAGGCCTACTACACTGATAAAGGGAAGACTATAATGGAAAGTATGATTATGATTCAGAGTATACTAGTTAGGGCACTTTTTGATACTGGTGCATCACATTCATTTATATCTCGGTGTTTGATTGATAGATTATGCTTAGAACCTACCTTGTTACTTCCTTAAGGGTTGTGAATCCAATGGAAGGGTATGCGACTTTATGGTTGAGATGTGACCGGTTAGAACTTGATTTGTTAGGTCATAAGTTTGCATGCAACTTTTATGTTATTTTTTTCGTAGATTTTGGAATCATTTTGGGTATAGGTTGGTTGCGTAGGTATGAGGCTAGAATATTTTGCTAGGATAGGGAGATATCACCGAGACACCCCGATAGTCATAACCGAGTAATATACTCAGTGGAGAATTCTGACCGGAGTGATAGTGCTTTGATTTGTGCTATAGAGGTAGGAGATGAGTGAAGTAAGGTTTGAGTAGCAAGAGAATTTGCAAATGTCTTTGTTCCGTTACATGATTACCACCAAAATGGGCAGTTGAGTTTCAGATAGATTTTGTGCCCGGAGTTAAACCTGTGAGTAGACCACCTAGCAGAATGATACCGATTGAGATGAAGGAATTGAAGGGGCAGCTAGTGGATCTTGAAGGAAGGAATTCTATTAGACCAAGCAGTTCGACTTGGGGAGTGGCCATGGTGTTCGTGAAGTAACCAGATGGGTCGTTTGAGGATGTGTATCGACTATCGTAAGTTGAACAAGAGGACGATCAAGAATAAGTATCCTTTGCCAGGAATAGATGATATGTTCAATCAGTTGAGTGGAGCCAGATTGTTTTCCCAGTTGGATTTGGCGACAGGTTTCCATCAGTTAAGAGTGACGGAGTGTGATGACTCAGAATTTTTAACAATTTAAATTTGAATAGTTAATTGATTTTATAATATTTAGAAGTTAATTTTAACTTGAATTCAAGATATCAATATTTACTTGATAATTAAATTATTGAATTATATGATTCAGAATTGGGTAAATTGTTGAATCTGAAATTTTTAAGCCTGTTAAAAATAATTCGAAGGCTTATAAAATTTATAATGATGATACTGAAGATAATAGAATGTTGAAATTTAATTTAAAGGTGATTTGTTCAATTTTAATAATATATCGTTTAAATCGATATTAGAAAATAGCCTTCCGAGGCACAGTCTCGGAATTCAACAAAACCAATTCCATTGGATCCGTAATAGTTAGTTATTATGGGATTCCAATTTTCGTAGCAATCGGAGTTGTCGTTTGACCCTGGCAGCTTAAAAAGTTTAGAAATCATTTTAATCGGTTTAATTTAAAATTGATCGTTTACTTACGTAACTCGCGTACATGATCAAATTAGCGATCGAAACACATTCCATTGTGTTCGGAATGCGGGTAAAACATTATGAACGCTTAGCGGCACATATCGATACGATGTCGAAATTTTAGGCTACGAATTCATGTTAAATTCAAATTTAAATTAATATATTGTTTGACTGGTCAAAAATGCACCTCAGCTGCTTTTCTTTCAATTCAAACTTTATCCTTTCACTTCAGTACCACCATAGCCGACCACTTCTGTATCAAGCGACCCTAGTAACACTATTCTGTCCCCTCTCAAAGCACGCGACTTTCTTTTACCTCTTCTTTCTCTCTGCTCAGTATCAAATCAAAGCCGTCTTCGTTCTCTTTAAAATCGTGCGTTTCTTCCTTTGTTTGAAAATATACAAATCAAAGAGCAGAGGAGATAAATGGCGACCGCTTTCAAAAATTTTCGTTCCTCCTCAAAGTTGCTTCCATTCCAAAATCGAGCAGTGCTCTTTTTTTAAAAAAAATTTAACGAATAAATAAATCATTCGATCGAAGGGGGGTTTGCAGCATGGAGATGTGGCCGAGCTCATTCGAAGAACGATTATGTCCTGTCATCATCTCGCATTCGCGTGGAGAGTTAGGGATTATCGATGATCTCGAGTGCGGAAGGCACTGTAGAGTGTCGCGAGGTGATTCGAGCATTGGGGGTCGCAGAGTTGGCTCTTGCAAGGCGACGTCTACACGCGTGCTTACGTGTCAATGGAGTCGAGGTCGAAGGGGGGCCGGTGAACTCACAGCAGTGGCGGCGCGATTTCGAGGAGAGGAGTGTTGCTAGGGTTTGGGCATCTTGGATTTTGGGTTAAGCAGTTAGGTATATTTTCTTTATTTTAGTTTCAGTCTGCATATTTATAGAAAAAAACAATTACAGTAGGGAATAATTTTTATTTTGTTATTTACTAATAAAAAAAATATAGTATTGAAAACAAAAGTATGGGGATTTTATAAATATTAAAGGTTTATATAAAATTGGACTTTTAAAATCTATAGATTATTGTTTTATAGGTACAAGTAGTTTTAGAAGAAAATAAATATACATGAGTACCTATTTTCATTCACCAGTTAATTTTAAAATAATGGAAATCAATTTGTTTAATTAAACCTATTATTGTTTTAGTTACCAAAGAATATTTTATTAAAGGAACATTGATTTAAATAAATAATTAACTAAGTAAATTTATAAAAAGGAAAATTAGTTAAAATTAAATTAATAGATGATAATAGGCTGATTGATTGGTTAAAATATTAATAAATTGTATGATGTTTATTCAAGGTTTAAAATCATGGAAACAAGCCAGTTTGGGAGGGTTTTCAAACGACAGGATTTAAGGTGAGTAAATCTCACTCTATTAGATTTCTATTTAAATTTAAATGGTTAAATTTAAATATTTGGATGAATGATTGAATTTATTTGTTATGCACTGTGAATAGATGATCTGGTGATTTTGGTATTGGATGGTTCCCTAGTTAGTGGATTGCTTAACTCGAAGTATTGGGAATTTTAAGTTGTTTTAAACTTAAAACAATAAATAAGAAAATGTTTCCGTTTAAAAGTTACCAACAGCTTAATGATTTGTGATACATTAAATTAGTAGGATAATTAGAATGGATAATCAATTAATTTAATTAATTAATGATTTGGGTTATTTAATTCAGCAATTAAAGGTTTGAATAAATAATAAATTAAGTTGTAAGTTAATTAACTAAGTATAAATAATTCAGAAGAATCAATTGATGGGGTGATAAATAATTACTTAATGTAATTAATAAATATAGTTACTTTGTGAAATTTATCAAGAGATTAATTAAGATAGTTATTAAGGAGTAATTAATTTATTAATGAAGTAACTCAAAGAATAGCTAATTACATATTGAGATTAATCGAAAATGATTAATATTGGGGTTGAATTAAAGAAATTAATTTAGATTAGAACAAATCAAAACATAATTGGAAATCATCAGTTTATATAATCAACGATGTAATTAAAGATTGATTAATTAAGTTGAATTAATCATAAGACTCATGAGAAATTAATTAATGTAAGTAATTAAGAATTAGTGTAATTGATTATAGTTAATTAATTTGTGAAGTAATTAAAGATTACCCATTGATTTGATAAGAATAACTAATATAGTGAAGTTAATCAAAAATAATTACTTGAATGGAATAGGAAGATAATTAATCTAGGGTGATTAATTATGATGAATAAGGACGGGTTGATTAATTAATTGATTTGGAAATTAATTAATGAAGGAATCTAAGTGATTGAGGTTCAAAATTCAAATGGGATTAATTGAATTGATTTGTATGCGATTAAGCTTTGCTTATGGGTGATTGAATGGTATTAGATGCGTTGATCAAGTTGATATCTCTGATATGAAATGTCGTGTATTTCATTTGTATAACTTGGGTTAGGATGACATTGGGTTCGAAGAGGCCGGGATCGGGTATTGGGTAACACCCGAAACCACTTCGAATTTTTATAGATTGATTTGTGAAATCAATAGGCTGGAATGAAATGATTTAAGTGAATTGGATTATTTATTCTAAGTTTGGTACTTAGAAATTGACATGTGGAATAAGTGTTATCTATAGAAAATTATGAAATTGTTAAATTGATATATGTTACCCCGGGTTTATATAAGTTGCCTGTTTTGGTATTCCATGTTAGTTGGGTTTACTCACGCTGGTTTCCATCCTGACCCGGGTGTTACTTTGGTGTAATGCTCGGGTCAGACCGAGTATTACAGATTTTTAGGTAGGTACGTTCTGGAGCTCAGGAGGCGAGTTGGATGGCAGGAGCGTATTGAGTATTTTCGCTGTATTTATATTATTGTTACCCTGAGATATGATAATTGTAAATATTCAGTGACTGTATATAATGTGAAACTCTGATGTATTAGAGTGTAACTGACAGTTATAATATTCTCTTGTAGACTGTTATTATTTATTATTATATTTTATCCGCTGCGATTGTGAGATGTTTGGTGTTTCTATTCTTCTTCTTTTTCTATCTCTTTCTTCTTTTTCATAACTATCTGAAATTTTCGGGTTCAAAAATTTTGGGTCATTACATTTGGTATCAGAGCAGAAGGTTAAGCGAGAACCTTGGCTCTGGTGGGAATTACTCATGAAATAGAGTCTGTAGTGCTTTAGAATGAGTCGAGAATATATATATATATATATATATGAGCGCGTACTTGTTATTTTCTTATATAAAGATTTTAAATGATTTTATACAAAATATATTTTGATATATATAAAGCAATATTTCCTTCTAATAAATATTAAGGTGATTGGTTGTTAATTATTGAAATTAAAATTAAGAAGTAATATAATACAGCGAAACTGAAGTCTAGAATTGGAAGTAAATTAAGTAGAAACAGAAATACAACCAAATAAAAATTTAATGGATCGAAAATGAAATTCTAAATCTGGTCCCAGAAAATTTTGTTTCAAAGTAATGAAAAATGATGAATAAGTATTATTTGGATAACTGGGACTTATTGCAAACAATGGGTTGTTTGAAAATTGATTTGAATTTAAAACCAAAGGTGGTTTAAAATTTTAAAACATGGCTGGGCGGGCCAAGAAATAAATATGTATATATGTATGGATATACATGATATCAAATAATTTGAAACAAACTCTATGAGGTTGAGTTTTGATTTTTCCCTGAAGTGTGATGTAAAAAAAAACCCAAAGTGATATAAGTTTTGAACTTATAAGAGGGAAAGAATTTTGTAGTTGAAGCGGGAATTCAAATTGAGTAAGATTGATTGGATTAAGTAAAATTAGAATTTAACTTGGAAAGTTAAATGGTTGATTTGAATTGGGAATTTGTGTGATCTCAAAACGGGTTTGAGATTTAAAAACTGAAAATGGGTGGACGTTTTAAAATAAATTGGATGATATCATCCTATTGTTAGTGAAAATCTTTAAATTAAGACTGGTATTGTATAAATAAAATAAATTTGAATAATTGAATTGTAAAATAAACTTTTTTACGAACTGGCTTCAAACTAGAAGATAAAATTGAATAATAAATAAAATTTTGAAAACAAATAAAATTGTATTGAACCTTGAAATACATAAATAAAAATGATTTATAATGGAATTTTGAGAATTGGATTCTGAAAATAAATTGATAATAATTCAAATTGATTGGAATAATTTGAAATTATAATTAAAATTGAACAGGATTAAAATCAAATAGAATTTGAATTAAATTGGAAAAAGAATCAAGATTGATTCAACTTGAATTGGGAATAAATCAAGTCCAATGGAATTTGGAGTTATTTGTATTGGAATTGGGTCAATTTAATTGGAAATTTAAATTGAATTGTTGAGGAAGTGAACAGTTGGCTCTTGACTATTTTCAATATAAATTGTTTTAATATAAACTTATTTTACTAAGCCATTTAATATACAACCTTTCTTTCTTTAAGCTAAATTATTTTATACTTGTTTTACAATTATTTTTGGAGCTATTTAATCATGTTTCAACTGTTTTCTAAACTAATAGCTATTTTTCAACTATTTCACAAACTAATTTCTATTTTACAACTATTTTGCAATTATTTGAAATTTCTGAAACTATTTAGCTATTTCTCAACTATTTTACAGTTAGTTACCTAATTTATAGCTATTTTGCAAACTAATAATTATTTTCAACTACTTATCTATTTTTAAAAAAAATTAAGCTATTTTCTAAATATAAACTAGTCAGAGTTCAAACTGTTATTGGTTTAAATACCCAACTGAGATAAGAATTGAAGTGATAATCCAAACGAGGATTAAGGTAAATGTGAATAAGTGAATGAAAATTTAAGTGAATATGAATGGAAGAGAAATTGATTTTGGCCAATGATCAATGAAAATAAATATGTAGGATGTACGTATATTATTCTATTCGCATAGTGATTTGATCCAGATTCGAGCACAGAATTTCGAGATAGTATATCGATCCGAGTTGGGATTTTTTCACTCAATTTTCGACGGCGAACCTGGATATGGATTGTTGATTGGTTCTTGATATTCTCTATCATGGTTATGGCTATGTAAGGAGAATGACGGTTTCTAATCAAGAAATCAGATCCGTGTCCGCACTAGGAAGTCGGGTGGACGATACTAGTTCGGAAGTGAAATTGTGTGATCGAGTAAGCGGTCAGGTTGGTATAGCGTACAAATGATATGTGTACATCGTACGGATTTGAATGAAATTGATATTGGAAAGAGAAATTAAATTGGGATATTTGATTTTGAATAAAAAAAGTTATATATCTTTGTTATATAAGATAAATCTTTCCTTTTTAAATCTATAGCCAGAAGAAAATATTTTTTTGAAGTGTTTGAAGTACAAAAGGGTTTTATACAAGTTTGAAATGATCCAAAGTTTTAAAAATTATATATATGTATATATATAAAGGATATTATGAGGATTTTGGAAAAGGTTTTGAGAACCTTTGGATTTGGAAAGGCTTTTGATTTTTGGGTAAAATCAATATGAGAATTTAAAAAGCCTAGTTTGAGAATTATCGATTTCGGAATAATTGATTTTGTATAAATGAGTTTTGTATGAGATCATACTAGGTGTATGATTTGAAGATACTATATGTGTATAGTATAAAATGTTTTGATGATGGCTCTGGGGAAAAAGGCGCTCCCTTGAAATGAACTTCTCAGGAGTGCCACCAGGTGGTGCTGCCTTGAGCCCCAAGGGGGGGTTCGAAAGTTGATCCTGTGAGGAGTCCGGACAAAACTAGTTCCTGAGGATTATTAGGTAGCGAAAGTCGAGGGCGGTGATGCCTACAGAGGAATTTGGGTTATGCTGTGACGACAGTGTAACTCGATGTCGCTGCGATCTACTGTGGGGACCATACCGAAATTCGTGTGGAGGATGAGTGCCAACAGTCTACACTTGATTTTTTCAGGAAGGCAACGCAACATCGGTAGACTGCGATCTATGGTCAAGTGGAGTGGAGAAGTTTCATTTTTGGCAGCGAAATTCGATGGCGCCGATGCCTATAGTTATATGGGTTTTTGCTGTGATACCTACGTAATCCCGGTTGTAGCTGCGATCTATCGTGGGTTCCATGGTGTAATCGAGGGGAGCGGAGGCCTACAGTTATCTATGGATTTTGTCGGGATGGCAACGTAACCATCGGGTTAACTACGACCATGGATGGGGGTGATGATTTCCAAAGCTTTCTCACCAAAGATATTTCCTCTATTTTCAAAAACTGTTTTCTATATTTTCAATAAAATTATTTTTCAAGTATTTTCACTGGGTGTTGAAAACGGGTTTACCAAGTATTTATAGATTTTCGGTCCTACGCCTGATCAACGTATAACTGAATTTCTATGAGAACAAGGATGGACTGGTTGAGACATCGAGTTATAAAAAGTATTTTTATAAAGAGCTATTTTATTAGTATGATGTGAATTTAAAAGCATTTCTAAAATTTTAAATAAAAGTGTTGGGATTTTGGGGAAATAAAAAGGAAATCCAAACTAGAATTTTAATGAAGTGATTTTGTAATTAAAATCGAATATTGAATTAAAAGTTGGAAGTAATTTAATAAATAATTATTTGATAGAGTATGTTAATGAAAATTTAACTTGGCTAAACAAATGGATTGTAAATTAATAACAGAGTTTGGAAGTGAATTAGAATTGTAAATAGAATTCAACTTGGATTTGATAATGAATTGAATAAGTGAAGATGCTATAAAATGGAAATAAAATAGAGTTGGATTGAAAATGTGATGGTTTGGATTACAAGTAAAAAACTCAAGTGTGATTTGAATAATATTTAATGAATTTACAAATATATTGGATATAAGAAAGTGATTATAATAGAAATGGTTTGAGTTGCAAAACAAAACCCAAGTGAATAGAAATAAATTGAGAATGGCCTTGTATTAATAAAATAAATTCGAAAATGAAGTAAGCAAGTAAATTAAAATTTAAAATGAATGGGCTAACTGAATTTAATGGAGGTTGATTAAATGAGAATCAAATAGAAGTAAACTTAAGTTTGATGTTGGAATAAATTAAAGTAAATTCACCTAAGGTTAAAATTTATGGGAGCTTGGCTTCGAATAACGGTGAAAACCTATTAAATAAAGCTTGGATTGAATTAATTTGGGAATGGCTAGTAGTATACAAGAATGAAATGTGTCGAGCTAATGAATGGTGGGTGAATAAATCAGAAATGAAATGGAACTAAATATAAAATGAGTTGGAAATTAATTTAAAATAGTTATAAACTAAAATAGATACTTTATAAGCGAATATCGTCGAAGTTGCATAACAATGATTGTCGTTTGGCATAAACAAAAGTAATTAAATACCTGTGAGTTGATAGAGATTAAATAAATTGGTTTTAGAATTAATTGAATTGAATACGAGCTTGTTTGGATTAAAAATCAATGGAATGCAAGAAATTGAGTTGCAAACCATTGAAACTGAATGAAATGGCTTATAAATTGATTGAAAGCAATTGAATTAGCTTAAAGGTTATATAAATCGCTCATGGAAAGCGTTTTGGTGCTTGTTGCTTATGATATATATGTGTTTAGCTATTAAATATAAGTGAAATGCTTGTGTTTAGCTGTTAAAAGTAAGTGAGATGCAAATAGATTTTCTTATATGGCACTTACATATTTAAATTGAGTAAGTACAGGTACCTGAAGGCCGTTTGGCTGGATTTGGATAGCGCTATTTGCTAAAATTAATGCGTTGCTTGCTTAAAATGCTAAATAAGGTACGCCTACGCAATAAAAATAGGAAATATGAACTGTTTTTGCTTTTTCCGACCGTGTGGGTCAATGTATATATATTTATATCTCTTATCAAATTGCAAAAGCTCCTCCGTACAAAGGAGACTCTGCCAAAAATTTTCGGAAATTTTGGAGTTAGAAAATTTTTGAAAATTTTTGAGAAAATTTTTGTTAAGCAATTAAACGATTTTAGATATGAAACTGAAATAGATTAGTAGTTGAAACTAATAAGACTCAGTTATAAATGGAAAATAAAAAAATTTAATATTCAAAATTGAAATAAGTTGAATTCATATTAAAACGGGAAAAACAAATTTGAATAGAAGTAAATATGAAAACCTATATAAGAGAATGTATAAAATGATTTGTAAAGTTTCGATTGAATATTGTTGCTAAACAAGATATGCAGGTATTAAAAGGGAAAAAGAAAACTGGATTTGATTCCAAAAGATAAATTTGTATTGCCCGACAAAAAGGTACGTATTTAAATTTGTAGATGAGATTTGGTTGGGTTTTTGATGTAGCCACTTGGCTTTTGTTTTCTTTTGGAATTCGGGACCCGTAGAGGCCTTTTGTAGTTGTACCGAGCTAGCCGCGCAAAGGAGACGCTGGCAAAATATTTCAGGAATTTAGAGAGTTAGAAAAAAATTTGAGAAAATTTTGATAATTCAAAATTTGGTTTTAAATTGAAATTTAGATGATTGAGCAGAAGAGTATTGATTGGAACTATAGAAGGTTTTGGAAAGTTGGTTGAGGTGATAGTGGGACTTTAATAAAAGATAGTTGATAGGATGTTGAATTGTGAGTTTTGGAAAAGGCAAACGGGTTTTGAACCATTCTTCCTAACTAGTAATTTCGGGGATGAAATTCTTTCAAGGGGGAGGAATGTGACGACCCAGAATTTTTAACAATTTAAATTTGAATAGTTAATTGATTTTATAATATTTAGAAGTTAATTTTAACTTGAATTCAAGATATCAATATTTACTTGATAATTAAATTATTGAATTATATGATTCAGAATTGGGTAAATTGTTGAATCTGAAATTTTTAAGCCTGTTAAAAATAATTCGAAGGCTTATAAAATTTATAACAATGATATTGAAGATAATAGAATGTTGAAATTTAATTTAAAGGTGATTTGTTCAATTTTAACAATATATCGTTTAAATCGATATTAGAAAATAGCCTTCCGAGGCACAGTCTCGAAATTCAACAAAACCAGTTCCATTGGATCCGTAATAGTTAGTTATTATGAGATTTCAATTTTCATAGCAATCGGAGTTTTCATTTGACCCTGGCAGCTTAAAACGCTTAGAAACCATTTTAATCGGTTTAATTTAAAATTAATCGTTTACTTCCGTAACTCGCGTACATGATCGAATTAGTGATCGAAACACGTTCCATTGTGTTCGGAATGCGGGTAAAACGTTATGAACGCTTAGCGGCACATATCGATACGATGTCGAAATTTAGGCTACGAATTCATGTTAAATTCAAATTTAAATTGATATATTGTTTGACTGGTCAAAAATGCACCTCAGCTGCTTTTCTTTCAAATCGAACTTTATCCTTTCACTTCACTACCACCATAGCCGACCACTTCTGTATCAAGCCACCCTAGTAACCCTATTATGTCCCCTCTCAAAGCACGCGACTTTCTTTTACCTCTTCTTTCTCTCTGCTCAGTATCAAATCGAAGCCGTCTCCATTCTCTTTAAAATCGTGCGTTTCTTCCTTTGTTTAAAAATATACAAATCAAAGAGCAGAGGAGATAAATGGCGACTGCTTTCAAAAATTTTCGTTCCTCCTCAAAGTTGCTTTCTTTCCAAAATCGAGCAGTGCTCGTTTTTTTAAAAAATAATTAATGAATAAATAAATAAATCATTCGATCGAAGGGGGGTTTGCGGCATGGAGATGTGGCCGAGCTCATTCGAAGAACAATTATGTCCTGTCATCATCTCGCGTTCGCGTGGAGAGTTCAGGGATTATCGATGATCTCGAGTGCGGAAGGCACTGTGGAGTGTCGCGAGGTGAATCGAGCATTGGGGGTCGCGGAGTTGGCTCTTGCAAGGCGACGTCTACACGCGTGCTTACGCGTCAACTGAGTCGAGGTCGAAGGGAGGGCCGGTGAACTCACAGCGGCGGCGGCGCGATTTCGAGGAGAGGAGTGTTGCTAGGGTTTGGGCATCTTGGATTTCGGATTAAGCAGTTAGGTATATTTTCTTTATTTTAATTTATTTTAGTTTCAATCTGCATATTTATAGAAGAAAAAAACAATTACAGTAGGGAATAATTTTTATTTTGTTATTTACTAATAAAAAAAATATAGTATTGAAAACAAAAGTATGGGGATTTTATAAATATTAAAGGTTTATATAAAATTAGACTTTTAAAATCTATAGATTATTGTTTTATAGGTACAAGTAGTTTCAGAAGAAAATAAATATACATGAGTACCTATTTTCATTCACCGGTGAATTTTAAAATAATGGAAATCAATTTTTTTAATTAAACCTGTTATTGTTTTAGTTACCAAAGAATATTTTATTAAAGGAACATTGATTTAAATAAATAATTAACTAAGTAAATTTATAAAAAGGAAAATTAGTTAAAATTAAATTAATAGATGATAACAGGCTGATCGATTGGTTAAAATATTAATAAATTGTATGATGTTTATTCAAGGTTTAAAATCATGCAAACAAGCCAGTTTGGGAGGGTTTTCAAACGACGGGATTTAAGGTGAGTAAATCTCACTCTGTTGGATTTCTATTTAAATTTAAATGGTTAAATTTAAATATTTGGTTGAATGATTGAATTTATTTGTTATGCACTGTGAATAGATGATCTGGTGATTTTGGTATTCGATGGTTCCCGAGTTAATGGGTTGCTTAACTCGAAGTATTGGGAATTTTAAGTTGTTTTGAACTTAAAACAATAAACAAGAAAATGTTTCCGTTTTAAAGTTACCAACGGCTGAATGATTTGTGATACATTAAATTAGTAGGATAATTAGAATGGATAATCAATTAATTTAATTAATTAATGATTTGGGTTATTTAATTCAGTAATTAAAGGTTTGAATAAATAATAAATTAAGTTGTAAGTTAATTAACTAAGTATAAATAATTCAGAAGAATCATTTGATGGGGTGATAAATAATTACTTAATGTAATTAACAAATATAGTTACTTTGTGAAATTTATCAAGAGATTAATTAAGATAATTAATTAAGGAGCAATTGATTTATTAATGAAGTAAATAAAAGAATAGCTAATTACATATTGAGATTAATCGAAAATGATTAATATTGGGGTTGAATTAAAGAAATTAATTCAGATTAGAACAAATCAAAACATAATTGGAAATCATTAGTTTATATAATCAACGATGTAATTAAAGATTGATTAATTAAGATGAATTAATCATAAGACTCATGAGAAATTAATTAATGTAAGTAATTAAGAATTAGTGTAATTGATTATAGTTAATTAATTTATGAAGTAATTAAAGATTACCCATTGATTTGATAAGAATAATTAATATCGTGAAGTTAATTAAAAATAATTACTTGAATGGAATTGGAAGATAATTAATCCAGGGTGATTAATTAAGATGAATAAGGAAGGGTTGATTAATTAATTGATTTGGAAATTAATTAATGAAGGAATCTAAGTGATTGAGGTTCAAAATTCAAATGGAATTAATTGAATTGATTTGTATGTGATTAAGCTTTGCTTATGGGTGATTGAATGATATTGGATGTGTTGATCAAGTTGATGTCTCTGATATGAAATGTCGTGTATTTCATTTGTATAACTTGGGTTAGGATGACATTGGGTTCGAAGAGGCCGGGATCGGGTATTGGGTAACACCCGAAACCACTTCGAATTTTTATAGATTGGTTTGTGAAATCAATAGGCTGGAATGAAATGATTTAAGTGAATTGGATTATTTATTCTAAGTTTGGTACTTAGAAATTGACGTGTGGAATAAGTGTTGTCTATAGAAAATTGTGAAATTGTTAAATTGATATATGTTACCCCGGGTTTATATAAGTTATCTGTTTTGGTATTCCATGTTAGTTGGGTTTACTCACGCTGGTTTCCAGCTTGACCCGGGTGTTACTTTGGTGTAATGCTCGGGTCAGACCGAGTATTACAGATTTTCAGGTAGGTACGTTCTGGAGCACAGGAGGCGAGTTGGATGGCAGGAGCATATAGAGTATTTTTGCTGTATTTATATTATTGTTACCCTGAGATATGATGATTGTAAATATTCAGTGACTGTATATAATGTGAAACTCTGATGTATTAGAGTGTAACTGACAGTTATAATATTCTCTTGTAGACTATTATTATTTATTATTATATTTTATCCGCTGCGATTGTGAGATGTTTGGTGTTTCTATTCTTCTTCTTTTTCTATCTCTTTCTTCTTTTTTAATCTCTTTCTTCTTTTTTTTATCTCTTTCTTCTTTTTCATAACTATCTAAAATTTTCGGGTTCGAAAATTTTGGGTCGTTACACAGAGGACAACATTCCATTGACAGCTTTTCGAACTAGGTATGGTTCATATGAGTGGTTAGTGATGCCATTTGGAAAAACATATGCACCTGCTTTCTTCATGGATTTGATGAACCGAGTTTTTCATGAGTACTTGTATAGGTTCATGCTGGTGTTTATTGATGACATTTAGTATATACTAAGGACGAAAGAGAGCACGACGATCATGCAGAGTAGTGCTTGAGACGCTGAGGCGGAATCAGTTGAAGGCGAAGTTTACTTAGTGTCATTTATGGAAGAAAGGCATTAAGTTTCTTGGTTACGTGGATTCAAAGAAAGGAAATTGATCCAGATAAGATCAAAGCTATGTATAATTGGAAGAGAACAGAGATGGTGACTGAGATTAGGAGATTTCTTGGACTCGCTGGCTACTATCAGAGATACATTAAGAATTTCTCACGGATAGCAACACATTTGACTAAGTTAATCAGAAGGAGGTGAAGGTTGCCGGTCCGACAAACGTGAGGAAGCATTCCTTAAGTTAAAGCATTTGTTGACAAATGAACCAGTGCTAGTAGTTCCAGACGAAAACCAAGGATTGGTGGTGTATAGGTATGCATGCAGAACTGGATTAGGAGCGGCATTGATGTAGAAGGATAAGTTATTGCCTATGCTTCACGACAACTTAGACCGCATAAAGTGAGATATCCTACTCATGATTTGGAGTTGGCTGTGGTGATCTTCAAGTTGAAGATTTGGAGACATTATCTCTTAGAGGAGAGATTTGAGCTTTACACAGATCATAAGTCTTTAAAATATTTATTCTCTTAGAAAGAGTTGAATATTAGACAACAGAGGTGGCTGGAGTTTTTGGTTGCTTATGATTTTGGATTAGAGTATACACTAGGGAAAGGAAATAAGATAGTGGATGCTCTTAGCAAAAGACATCAAAATGTGGTGTTAGCTATGTTGGCAGAATGGAAGGATTTAGAAGCTTTGGCTAGTTGTAGTGTGCAGTTAAGATCGACTGCTAGTTCTAGTCAGAGTACCACCATGTTATCTTATTTAGAATTTCGACCGGTTTTGATCGAAGAGATTGTTTCTAAGTAGAAGGAGTATCCAGTATTAGCCGAGAGGATTAGAAGGCTTGAAGTTGGAACAGAGATTGATGATCTAAAGGATTATAGTCTTGATCACAGAGGATTGTTGAGAAAGAAGGGACGATTGTGTGTTTCTAGTATGGAGGACTTGAAAGAAGTTCTTAGAGAATGTCTTCGATCCAATTTTATGATTCATCCTGGAGGAACCAAGATGTATCAAGATATGAAGAGGTTCTTCTATTGGGAAGGTATGAAGAGGGATGTTAGCTTGTGGGTTAGGCAGTGTGCAAACTAGCAACAAGTTAAAGATGAACATCGGAAGCCGAGCGAGTTGCTTCAGCCTTTAGAGATTCTAGTTTAGAAATGATATTTCATATCCATGGATTTTATAAACGGGTTGCCAAGGTCTAATAGAGGAAATGAAAGTATATGGGTCATGGTGGACAGATTGACCAAGAGTGCCCATTTCATTCCAGTAAAGTCAACTAGGACGTCACCTGTATTAGTTAAGTTGTTCATGAAGAATATAGTTAGACTACAAGGAGTTCCTAGTAGTATAGTCAGTGATAGAGATGCCTTATTCACTAGTGAATTCTAGAAGAGTCTATAGGAAGTGTTGGGTACCATGCTTAATACGAGTGCTGCATATCACCCTTAGACAGGTAGGCAGATAGAGAGAGTCAAAAAAGGTACTCAAGAATTTCTTAAAAGCTTGTGTATTAGACTTTAGTGGATCTTGGGAAGATCACCTACATTTGATTGAGTTTTTCTATAATAATAGTTATCAAACTAGTATAGGTATGGCGCCCTTTGAAGCTTTGTATGGAAGGCCATGCAAATCACCGGTATGGTGGTTGGAAACTAGAGATAGATTAGTCTTAGGTCCAAGTTTGGTTAGGGAGGCGTAAGAGAAGATTGAGTAGATCTGAGAAAGGATGAAGGAAGCTCAGTCTAGACAGAAGAGTTACGCAGACAAGAGGCGTAAAGACCTAGAATTCTTAGTTGGAGATAAGATTTTCACCAAAGTATCACCGTTGAGCGATGTGGTGCGATTTGGAAAGTCTAGGAATTTGCCGCCGAGATATGTCGGTCTATTCCAGATTATAGAGAGGATTGAAAAGCTCGCATACAAAGTAGAGTTGCCAAACAGTATGGCAGGTGTCCATAATGTATTTCATTTGTCTCATCTTCGCTAGTATGTGCATGATCCAGAGACTATTATTCCTCTGATAGGGTTGGAAGACTTAGTAGTAGAGCCTAATTTAACTTTTATTAGATAACCAGTTAAGGTTGTAGCGAGGGATGAGAAAAGATTGAGGAACAAGACAGTCAGGTTGGTGAAAGTTCAATGGAGCGACAATAGGAAGGACTGTACATGGTTGATAGAAGACAGTATTTGAGATACTTATCCTGATCTGATTTATGGGTATGTCTATACTAGATTTATATAGATAGTCGCTAGTCAGATAGGCTAGTATGATCGTTAGGAGTTGTTTCAGATGATTGATATGTTTATTGTTTAGTCCTTACTAAATTTCGAGGAAGAGATTCTTTAAAGGGGATCCTATAACATCCCTAATTTTTGATAACGTTATTCAAAAAAATTATTAGATAGATTAAATAGAATAATGTAATTATTAAAGTGATAAGGAGGTTGAGATTTGAATAAACCATAAGAAGGCCGTGCTTAGAGTAATTTAAATGGGCTTAAAGGAGTTTATAAGCAATTAATTTACATGAGGCCTTATTAGTGAATAGCCACACCTATTATTCACGTTCCTTTTCATTTCACACATCCATTCGTCATTTTCACAAACACAAAACAAAAACCTAAAATAGAAGCCGGCTATTACAAAGAAGAAAAAGGGGGAAAATTTATTCAAGGCTAAGGATTAAAACTAGGGAATTTATTCAACAACAAATCTCAAAGTCGTTATCATATGCAAGGTGAATAATAATTTTATACCATCTCTATTTTATTCTATGATTATGTTTTTTCGAATTTAAGATTCAATTTGTTAATATGCTTGAACTATCAAATGTTTGATTTAAATCAATCTATTTACATATGAATTTACGCGGTTCTAAGGCAAAACCGATTGTTAATGATTTTAGAATGCCATGGAAAAATTATATGTTATGTAAAACACAATTCTGAAGATGGTTTTCAATTTTTATAGTTTTCCAAATCATGGAAAGTTTATTATGAATCTTCAAAGTAAATTATGATAAAATTTGGTTTAAAATTAATATCGATTATTTCAGGAAGAATTTGAGTCTGAAATTTTAATATGTTAGAAAACATAACGAAAGTGAATTTCTATGATTTTTGGGGATTATTACTAATGTATTTGATATGGAAAATAAATTGTTTTAAAAGGACTTATTTGCAATATTGGTTGTGCTAAATAGAAGGGCTTAAACGTTAAATTTTTCCTTGATTTAGAACCGATAAATGTGGTAGTTATTTTTGTAAAGGATTTGAAAAGTTTAAAGGCAACCAATTAAAAGGTTACAAATAGACCGGTTAGTTAAGTAATTACTAGAATTAGCATGATTTAAGCATTTATTCAAAAAAGCAGGTTCCGCCTTCTTTAATAGTGACTTTCGACTCCAATGCCTCCACATCGACTCCGTCAAAACCAACGCAGCCGAAACCCACCTGGTAAATACTAATACATATGGTATCACTTAGATGATACGTAGTAGAATGGAGAAAAGGCAGGAACCATGATGTCAAAAGCAATGCTTCCGATGGGGTGGAAACCTTAGTTTTGTTTTCAAATGTTAAGTGCTTGCTTTGTTTTTACTCAAAGCTTTTGACGTAGTCGAAACATATATGTCGAAAGGGGATTTTCTAAATAGCTTTCGAAGGAGGTTTCCATACTATATTTTAATGTAGGAGCTTTCAGATGAGTTCCTTTGTTCTCAAATAAGGCTTTCAAAGATGATGGTTCCGACCTAGTCGAAACCTCGCCGCTTTTCATATGCCTTTTGAGTGTATTAAAGTCATCAAAGCTTTCGAAGGGTGCCTTTGTTTTAACTTATACTAAGTCACTTCTTAAATGCTTTCGAAAGGGTTCAGAGGTTTCGAAGGCAATGGTGTCGAAAGGGGGTTTCGATGGTATCCTTCAAAGTTTTACTAAAAGTTTTTGAGCTTTTGGATAGACGGTTCAGACACCATCAAATTTTCCCCAAATAATTTTATTGAAGGTTTTGGAAGAGATACTTTCATATGTAACCACTTTGACCCAAAAGTTGTTTTTAAAAGTAAAACACAACACTTTCGAAATGGGTAGTTTCATTGATTTCGAAGCTATGTTTTAAGGTAATGTTTTGATACATTCGAAAGGTATATACTTAGTGTTTTGAAAATAAGTTTTCTATGCTTTCAAAGGAGGTTATTTAGGGGTTTCGGAAATGATGTTTTAAGGTTTCAAAACAAATAACCCAATCTCATTTTAAGGAAAAACTATGGCATAAATATAGAGTTCTGAATGAATTTTTTGAAGTAGTTTTCCTTGATTAACAGGTTAAAGGGATTAACCAAGTTTTATATAAAATGATTTCAAGGAAATTTAACCATAGCTGTTGGTATTATTATGTTTTTATGATTGCTTCTTCATATATTTATTACATTGTTATGAACTCATAACAGTACTTTGGTAAGGGCAGAATAACCAACTAGGTTCACCCAGTAGTGAATATAAGTTAAGAATGCTAAAATATGAAATAAAGATATCGGAAGGGGCCAATAGCTTTACAGTAAACCCATGAAAACTGTGTAAAGGAAATTATATTGGAAGGGCCAATAGATTCATAGTCAGCCAATGAAAACTATGATTTGATATTATCAGGGGCAATAGGTTTGTAATTAGCCCATGAAAACTATATCCGGATTAAGATATTGACAGAAGTCAATAAGTTCCTTGTTAGCCTATGAAAACTAGGATAAGAGAAAAGATATTAGGGTTACCAATAGGTTCTTAGTGATCTCATTAAAACTATGAAAGTGAACTGGGAGTCCATAAACATTTCATAGGTTATTAGTAATCCCATGAAAACTAATAGGTTAATAGTGATCCTAAAAACTATAAATAAGGCAGATAGTCAGAATGAATGGGGATGGGTAAACTAGAATTAATTTACTTGTTTGCATATCATCATATTTGTTTGAATTGTTTTAACCATTGTGGATGTAGGAGCACAATATATTGTTTTATATACGTTTTAGGATACTACTGAGGGAAAACCCGTTTTGATAAGCGGCATGGCCTCACTAGATATCTAAATGGTTTGAGATGGTAGATTATTTTTCAAACCAGGATTTATATCTGACTCGAAGTTTTTGTTTTTCCCTTAAACTCTCGGGTGCATAATTTAATTTGAGTATTTAAGGGTTAAGGTCTCCAAGTTTTCTTTTAGACGAATAAGGCTTCCGTAGACGTGAAGGAGGCATGCTAGCTATTTAAAGTTCTTTTTATTCCGTCGTGTTTTGGTTGTAAAGGAAAATTTGTTTTATTGCCTTATTATATACTCTGATCATCCAAGGAAGCTTCTTCATATGTCACTCTTGGCGTATGTTGTATTTATATTTATATAAACGTGGTATGCGTACTGGGATTATGTAATGAACATGAAATGTTTTGAATGGAATGTGGAATGTGTTTTGATGTTTTAATTTTTTTTTTATTCAAGTGTTTATGTTTATCAATGTATCTAACATTCTTGTATTTGGTCGTCAAGGATTAAAAACTATGGATGACTACAACATCCATAGCCGTTTGGGCCTCCAAGTAGGGGGATGTTACACCAGTGGCATGCTCTCAATTATCACATGTAATTAGCCTCTAATATATCATTATATAACTTAATCATTCAGTTAACCTAAAATTAAATTCTTAGGTTACTATCTATTTTCAAAAATAGCCATTTAATGGTTTAAACAATTAAGAGTTAATATAATCATGTCTATAGCACAAATATAGGCCCAAATCAACTTCATAATATTCATAAAATTCTATAACCATCAATAATCAAATATATGAAGTATAACACTAAATTAGTAAGGAGAATCATCACACTCACCTTACTGACAAGAGGAAGAACAAGAATCATCAAAATCCTACTTTTGCTTCTCTTAAAATTTGGATAAATCTCTCTTCTTCGAATTGAGCTCCAATACTTTAAGAGATTGTGAGTCTTCCCCTAATTAGAATTATTGGGATTTTTCCATGAATTTAGGAATTTTCTATGAAGAGATTTAGTTGGATTTTGAGCTTAGGTTTAAGAAGAGATTAAGAAAGTAATTAGTGGAGATGTATATAATGAAACGTGAAATGAAAAGTGGAAGACTAGTTAGCTTCATATAAGCTTAATTTTGGGCAAGCTAATGGGCTTGGCCTAAATCCAACTTTCAATTCCTATCTAGAAGTCACTTTTAATCCCCAAAATCCCAAATTTCAAACTTCAAACATCTCAAACCTTATACTTATTCAAATTCTGGATGCCATTCCAGACTCAATGGAAAGGTTTCGAGACCTAATTTCGTCATATACAAAAGTTGGTATTTTGGAACGATTTACGAATCGAACACTGGCTACAAGCTAAAAATCCGTTGGTCAAAATATATCGATGCTTATACTCATTTTAATTCACAACGTCGATCCAAACTCAATAGAAGTGGTCTTACATCCTAATTCGATCGTGTGCGAAAAGTAAAAATTTAGACTTCCAATTTAATAATGACTTAATCTTTAAATTAACCATTTAAATATATTATCATTATATATGCAGATTGTTACATTCTCCCATCCTTAAAAGGATTTCGTGCTCAAAATTCTCATGAGTATGAGAAAGTAACAAGACTGAACAAACTTCTCGACTCTCATTTTCGAAAAATTCCAACAGTACCTTGCCTTATGCTATTAACATCTTGGAACTCCCCAATTAGAATGAATCACACATAAGGAAATATGCGATGGCCTACGTCATGCCTCATCCCCAAAAAATCCATGTCTCATTTAAGAAAGCTTCTCACAATTTGAATGATAATCAAAGCAAATAATCATTTAAATAGCTATAAATCAGTTCTTAAGTACCTAATTGTACTATATTAAGAGGATTGCACTAACACAGAATTTAAACATGTTTAACCTTAATGTAGTAACCGATACTACCATAGTCATATGACAATCAATTGGAGAGTAAGCTCAAGTGAGTCAGTTTCAAAATATACCATTGACTCCGAGTCCCATCAAATGGTAGTGACCTATATAGATTCTGCCTTGTTCTATAACAGGCATGGATGATATGGGATCTATTCTAGATAGTGGAATAAAAATCGATATTTGGGTGGAGTAAACAATGGGCACTTGTCACAATCCAACAATTTCGGATAAACAGGGCCATTACACTAACGTACTCAAACATCTGTCTCAATTAAATAATAGGCATAGCCTCTAACATAAGGCCTATGATCTACAAGGCCAATACAATGTATGATCACTGGTATAATATCAATACTATATACGGTCACTAATATAACACCGATACAATTTATCTAACTATACGTATCCCATGCTTGATCATTATTTATTCCAAAGCATTAAAGAAGAAATCAAGCATTCAGCAACAATAAAATCATCCAATATCAAAGACAACTAATAGCGACAACAGACAATAGCAAGCAACAAGCAAGCATACAAAATAATAGCAAACAATAAACATTAGCAGTACCAACAATAGCAAGCAACAAGCAATAACAAACAACGAGCAATAGCAAACAAAAAATCAAGAATACAAACAATGAAATATTTAAAAAGAGTCTACACTAACATGCTCGGTAACCATCAAAAGTCATACATGCATGTTGAACCATAAAGTCCAATGAGCTTGTTTGACATTCAAGAGGAATAAATACCTAAGTGGTGCAACTCTTTTCATGAATATAACACACGAACGACTACTACACCTCTCGACTACGAAGAGGAAAACCTATATGACATGCAGGATCGTCTGAATCCATTAATCAGTGCCTCAACTCCTTTTCTTTCGAACAAAACTCATTCTATAAAAGAGAAAATTATACTAATTAAATCATCATTAAATGAAGATTTTCTATTGCTTGGGTTTGCTCGAGTTCAAATCCACCTCGATCGCACAATATTAATAAGGATAATATGTTAGTGCACTAGATGCTCACCTAGGAAAGCATCATCTTGTCACTTAGAAGATTATCTAAATCGCCATAAATCTAGTTGAGAAATCCTTTACCAAAATATCCCACGCAAGATCATTCCAAATGACACAACACTCATTCTTACTCATCATTTGCTTGCAATATTTCTTTGTTAAATTAGGGTCGGCCACCTGACTCCATCTCTGTAACGACCCAGAATTTTATATAATTAAAATTTGAATATTTAATTAATTTAAAATATTAATAAGTGAATTTATTAGTCGAATAAACTTTTATTTGAATTATTGGATTTAATTGGATAATTAAATCGATAATTTAATATGTTAAATTATGGAAATAATTGAAAATTGGGTTAAATATGATCGAAAATGATTTGTAAAATTTTATTTTATCATATTGAAGTTAGAATGATATTTTAGAACTTTTAAAATCGAATTAAAAGTTAATTTGTGAAAATTGAATATTTTAATATTTAATCGACTAGTGAAATTAGTCAATTTTTGAACAGTCTCAGAATTGGACGAAACCAATTCCATTGGATCCGTAATAGTTAGTTATTATCGGATTTCAATTTTCGTGTCAATCGGAGCTATCGTTTGATCGTGGCAGCTCGAAACGCATCGAATTATTTTTAATTTTAATTTGGCGAGTAAAAATAGCCATTTTTCAAAAAGTCTCGGATTTCGACGAAACCAGTTTCATCGGATCCGTAATGTGATATTATTGTAAGGTTTCAAATTTCAAGTCAATTGGATTTACCGTTTGTCCGGTACAAATTAAAACGCCTAGAAAACCGTTTAAATCGGTTTAATTCAAATTGAGCGTTTATAGCCATAACTCGCACAGATGTCCGAATTAGCTTTCGAAACCTGTTCCATTGTGTCCGAAACGCGGGGTAAACCCTAGAAACGCTGGTTACGGCGCGTAAATCGGAGTTCGGGATTTCCGGATGAATAGTGTTCGAATTTTTCCTATAAATACACCATAAATCTCAAAAAAAAAAAAAAAGAAACCCTAGTTTCATAACTGCAGCCGCCACCCTCCCCCATGAACGGCCGAAATGCTCCCATCTTCATCTCCAAATTTCTTCAAATCCGTGCAACGATTCGACGAACTTCTAACTAGAGAATCGTAGAGCACATCTAGATCTACGAGTTCAACGGATATGATCGCGTATGGAGCTGTAAATTGATGGGAATCAGGCCGCAAAGGCCGCGCGTTCATTCTCGATTTTCGTGCTAGGATGGAGGCCGAGTTGCGTGTGCTTCTGGCCGAGGGTGGAGCCTTCAAGTGGCTTCGATTTGGGGGTCTTTGATCGTCATATAGTTTAACGAGGAGGGAGGAAGATTCAACCCTAGTTTGGGCTCCTATGGGTTCTTATGAACGGCAATGGTCTGTAGGGAGAACGGGGGAGAAGGAGAGATGAAGTCACGGCCCTGATGCAAAGGAGCATGGATCCAACGGTTGTAAATAATTAAGGTTTAAAATTATAAAAGTTATGTTGTAATTGTTTATATAAAAATTCGTAGAAACTTGTAAAATTGATAACTTTTTCATACGAGGTCGAAAACGCGCGAAACCAGTCGCGTTGGAATCGTATCGTCGAGCACTACGCGATGGAGTTGGATTGAAGTCGTTTGGAGTTAGTGAGAATTTCGGGTAAAATTAAACGCGCGTTTAATTTTATTCGAAATAAATCATTAAAACGGAATTTAAAATCAAGGTGAGAACTTCTCACTCAATCGAATCAGTTTCGATTTTATTTTAAATAGTTAGATTTAAAATATTTGAATGCATGTTTGAATGTTGATTGATATCTATTGATTGTTAAAATAGACATTATACGCCGTTAGTAAGCGGATGTTATTTATTAAAAACATATACCGCGAATATTTCATAAACAGTGAAATTGGTATTATATATAATAGCAATATATATATATATTGGCATATGTATATATTGGAGTTGTTGATTCCCCGCATTTTTTTAGCGGATGAGACCCTATTGCGCCGTCTATTAAGCGGATAATATTTAAATCCCATATACCGCGATAATTTCGTACTGGAGCGAAATTGGTATTGTGTTAATGTTTGTGGATGCAGGAAAACAGGTTGGAGGGATCCAACTAGATTCCTCAACAGTATTTATTTGATTTCAGATATTTTGATATTTGATGGATTATCATATCGATATATGATATCGTTGTAGTCGTGATTGACTATTTGGTGTGTAGCATCATTGGACCAAATTTGGAATTTTAAAATGATTTCAAAGTGATTTTGAAAGTATACGTTTATAAAATATTTTTGGAATTGATTCATTTTAAATAAATAAACGTTATAATTTTTAAAGTTATAAAAATTATGATTTTTGAGAAATATAGTTAAAAACTGATTTTTGAGAATATGATGCTATTGATTTTATAAAATGGTTTAAAATCGGGACTTTTGAAATTATTATAAAAAGTTAAATATAGGATTTATAAAATTTGATTATTTTATAAATCAAAATGATGAAGTTTTTAAAGGAATTTAAAGACGTTTTAAAGAATAATATAAATTAATTTATATTAAGAGATTTATAAATGGATATTTATAAATTGAAATATAGACATTATAAAACGAGTTTTTATAAGTGTTTGAATGAAGTGAAAATAAATTCCATAAATGAATGAAATTTATAGAATTATAAACGGTGAAGTTATAAATAGAATTTTATAAACAGTAGGTTTATAAAATTTATAAAGTCATTAAAAGAATGGTTTTGGATAAATAATTGAATCTTATAAGTTATAAGATTTATAATTATGAAGTTCAAAGGAACGATTTTTGTGAACGAATAAATTTTAAGTATTTAACTTATAATATGAACCTTTAGTTTATAATTGAGTTATAAATCGAATAGGTTAATAAAAGAATTTATAAAAGGAAGTTTTTATAAATAAATAAATAGAAATGGAATTTATAAACGTTGTTTATAAATTCACAAATGATTTATTTTGATAAGCAAAATTGTTGAAAACCTATTTATGAAGTTATATTCACATTTTTGACTGTGAATAATCCTTTGAAATAAAATGTATAAAAGGATGAAATTTGTTAACATAGTATATTCACGTTTTTAAATAGTGAATAATATGTTAAAGAAAATGTTTAGAATGTGATATTTTAAATAGAATTAAAACGGTCTAACGATGTTTTAAAATGTGTTGAGATTCGAAACCATAGATTTCAACATTTATTGTTGAAATAGACGTTTTCGAGAAATAGAAGGAAATAGTGGACTATAACACTGTTGTTATAGTAAATGATTTCCGAAAGGAAATGTTTTGTATAGTATTGGGATTTATATATCTATTTTAATTTCGAATCCCTATACTAGTGATTTTGGGTTGTCGTAACGATGTTTTACGCAACATTCGTTTTGGCCCAGATAAATATGTTAAGAGAATGATTTCCTTAAAGAATGTAATATATACTTAATTTCGATTGAAGTATATTGAATATTTTCCAAGTGTTGAAAATAAAAGATTCGTGAATTACTTATTTAATAAGTATGGAAATGTTTTCCAAAATGAAGTGAATAATTAGAATTTATCTTTTTGAAGATAAATTGAAATGAATAATTGAAATCGTATATGCATGGATATTGTGAAATATAAATTCATTATGGAATTTATAAAAGAAAGGGGAACTGGTTTAAAAACAAAAATAAATATTGATTTATTTTTGAAGTGTGAAAATTTTATATCTTGTAAAGATATTTTGGAATAAATAATTTGGAAAATTATTTGGAATCTAGTGATGTGTGCATATCAATTGATAGTTCAATAACCGACCATCAATATTTCCCTTTGAATGGGTATTTGATGTGATTTGTTTGAATTTGAATACCACACTTATTTTTGAATAAGCGCTCACTATTCGGGTTAACCGGGAAAGGACCATGGGGTCGTATAACCCATTCCGAATATGTGATACGTCGTTGTGAATCGCATTGAAGATCGGTGTTGAAGACCCGGTATTTGCGAGAGCGATAGGATGACCTGTCGATTGTCTCTGCACTGAGTTGCAACGGTATAGAGACTCCCTAAGTGATGGGAAATCTGATCAGGATTGTGAATATTCGGATTGCAAGGACTTCTTTGTAAGTGCCTTCGGTTTTGTTCGAGCCCGGAACAGACTTGTATGGATTGTGTGTCTGACATTACAAATTGAGATGTAAAGCCGATTTCATTCAAATATATTTCTGTTGGTGGCGGAGAATTTATTCTTTTAGCTTAACACCCTTCTTTGAGACGTACGAGCTCAGAGGTTATATAGTTGAAGTTATCAGCGATATATTCCCAATTTGGTAATGTGATATGCTGAGTGATGCTGAAATGATCATTGTGTTGATTATTTGTGATAGGATCGTTTATTTGATCGTCTATCCTGGTGATCATCTCTATGATCATTTGTTGACCCAAAGCATGGCTTTTGTATAAAGTATGTTTTTGTGGACGTGACTTCGTCGAGCCTCACACCCCGTGAATGGTCAAAACAGGAAAGAAGCAGCAAGGTTATGAGGGGTAGCGCCCTTTAGGATGTGTGCATTTCCTTCTGGAAAAGGGTGGTATCATGGTATGGAGCCCAGATATTTACTCATGTTGAAAACACTTTTTTATGATTGTGTGAATTGATTACGAGCGCTCGGTGAAAGGTCCCAAAGGACCGGGGGATGGCATATTCGGTCAGTTGTTACTCAGTTAGGGGTAACCCGGCCTTGTGTTGGTAGAGATCCGGTTTGGTTCTCGGGGATGTCCATCCAGAGGCATTCTCATGTGGCAATGGGAAGTTCCTTGGCCTGATCATTCGTTGGAAATCCAAAGAAACACTACGAGACTTGTACGGTTTTAGTTGTATAACCTGCTAGGGAATGTGGCGGTAACCTGCTATTGAACATAGTTAGCTATAGTAGGCATAGTTCGAAATGTCTATGTTGGCTAAGATTTATATTCTACTTTCGAAATGAATTTTTCCTACACTATACACTAATAATAATATCAAATATTATTTTAAATGCGTATCAAGCATCTTTGACTATCATAAGGAGAAATCTCCTCCGATTCTGCGTTTGCATTGTGTGTGTGTGCGGGAGGCCTTATGGTAGTCTCATTTTTAAAAGCATTGCGAATTGATTTAAAAATATTCCTCTATTTTGATTTTAAAGATAAATAAACTGTTTTGAGTTCTCACACCAGTCACATGACTGACTTGGAGTTTATTGTTTTCCTTCCTAAACTCTGGGTGCCCACCAATTTCCACACGGGCAGTCAAGAGTTAGGTTTATCAGGATATTCTGGATATTCAGGAGTTGCTGGAGGCAAGATGGATGGCATGGCGTATTACTACTATATAGCATTTCTTTTTCCGCTGCACTGTTTGTTGTTTGTTGTTGTACACTCTGATGTAATGATGATGATGTAATGAAATGTGATGTTATGTAATAACTGATATAGTTCTTTGTCTAAAGATTATTCATTTATCTATTATATGTTGTTCCGCTGCGAATTGTGAGATTCTGATATTGTTCTGTTGTTTTCTGTTCTCTGTTCTATTTTCTTTTCTATCTCTTCTCTATTTTCTATCTTCTCCTCTCTTATTCTCTATTCTCTACCTTTTCTGTTTTTATTTTCTTTTCACTCTTCTTCTTCTTCTTTTCTTTTTTTCTTAAACCATAACATTTCGGGTTTTTGGCCTTCGATTTCTCGGCAGTCGATAAAGTGAGTGTCGATGTTGAATTTTCGAAAGTCGAAAATTTCCGGGGCGTTACATTTGGTATCAGAGCATATGGTTAAGCGACAACCATGGTTCTGTTGGGTATTACTCATTAGAGATAGAGTCAGCAGTACTCTAGAATGAATTTGAGTGTAATAATAGCTATGAGAGCGTATTTGTTAGTGAATATGAAATTGTTTTATATTGTGATGATTGGTTTATGGAGTGGCATATAAACCTTCGTCAACACGGTATGCACAACTATGCCGAAGGGGTTTCTAAACACTTAAATAGAACAATTTGGCACAGTATTGTTTTAAATTGGGTAAATGAAATAATTTTACCTTGATTATATTTTTAATATATAAAGGAATAATTTTTCAGAATTATTAAGGTGTATATAAGTGGATTGTTTAGTTGTTTGAATAAACTAAATTAAAGAATAATTGTATAAGCAAATGAATTATAAGAATTGAATTATAATTAAAGTGATTTACAATTGTGAAATAAACTTATATATGAGAAGTGAAACTATATGAATATATTTATGAATATGAGTTGTAAATAAAAATGAATTTAAAGTAAAATGGAGTGTAACTTAAGTGATATGGAATTAAGTTGATATTGGGATCAAAGTAAATTAATAAAGATAAGTGATAGATGTGAACTTAGATTATGTAAATGGAATTCAACTTTTGAATTGAATTAATGGATTGAATGTGAATCAATTAAATGTAAATTTAAGTTGATATGAAATATGAATTTAAGTGTTAATTCATTAAAATCTAAAGTTATTGGAAGTTGAATAGTTGAATAAAAATCAATTTAATTAAACCAAATTGAATGAATATATGCAAAGGAATTTAGTTGTAATTGACATACATCGGTTGTTATATGATCGTTAGTTGATTGTATATAAATTCATTAAGTATTAATGAAATTGAAAGCTAAAGTAATTGGAATTCAATTAGAAGTTAAGTGAATCTTAAATGAATTGAATTTGATTTGGAAGTGAACCAACTTGGATATGAATTAGTGAATATAAACTAATTGAAATTGAATGTTAGTAAACATCCACTGTTAATGAATCAAATGTGATTAAATTGAAAACCATTTCATTTAATATTAATGAAAATATAAATGAATGAATAATTATTGGTTATGAATTTGTTGGATGATAGTTGGTTGATGGTTGAATATATTGCTTTTACTACATTTGCTATGTTGATATATATAGTTATTATGTTGCTATATGTTGCATATCGATACTATTATCCATATGCATGGTTCTCATGTTGTTTGTTGAGTGATTAGTAGGTGCGGATCGCGTTTGCTTTGCATTTGGAGCTCGCTTTCGCGCTATATTAGCCGTATATGCTTGCTAATAAAATATAAGGTACATATCTCGGATTACATACCGTACTTTTATACTTTTTTTCCCTTCGGGATGCCTCATTACTTGATGAGATGTATATTTGTGATATATATACTGTCATTTTTTTTTCGGATCGAGCCGCGCAAAGGAGACTATGGCGAATTTTTCCGAAAATTAAAGGCGTTAGAAAAAATTTGAGAAAATTGGAAAATTTTGAAAACTATAACTTTGATTTTGAATTGAAAGTTAAACAATAGTAGTTGTTTTTGAAAAGATAACTAAGTATAGATTTGAAAACTTAGTAAAGTTTTAGAAGAAGTTTAATTATGAATTTTGGAAAGTTAATAGATTCTGTAACTTTTCTTACTTGATAATTTCGAGGACGAAATTCTTTTAAGGGGGGAAGATTGTAACGACCCAGAATTTTATATAATTAAAATTTGAATATTTAATTAATTTAAAATATTAATAAGTGAATTTATTAGTCAAATAAACTTTTATTTGAATTATTGGATTTAATTGGATAATTAAATCGATAATTTAATATGTTAAATTATGGAAATAATTGAAAATTGGGTTAAATATGATCGAAAATGATTTGTAAAATTTTATTTTATCATATTGAAGTTAGAATGATATTTTAGAACTTTTAAAATCGAATTAAAAGTTAATTTGTGAAAATTGAATATTTTAATATTTAATCGACTAGTGAAATTAGTCAATTTTTGAACAGTCTCAGAATTGGACGAAACTAGTTCCATTGGATCCGTAATAGTTAGTTATTATCGGATTTCAATTTTCGTGTCAATCGGAGCTATCGTTTGATCGTGGCAGCTCGAAACGCATCGAATTATTTTTAATTTTAATTTGGCGAGTAAAAATAGCCATTTTTCAAAAAGTCTCGGATTTCGACGAAACCAGTTTCATCGGATCCGTAATGTGATATTATTGTAAGGTTTCAAATTTCAAGTCAATTGGATTTACCGTTAGTCCGGTACAAATTAAAACGCCTAGAAAATCGTTTAAATCGGTTTAATTCAAATTGAGCGTTTATAGCCATAACTCGCACAGATGTCCGAATTAGCTTTCGAAACCTATTCCATTGTGTCCGAAACGCGGGGTAAACCCTAGAAACGCTGGTTACGGCGCGTAAATCGGAGTTCGGGATTTCCGGATGAATAGTGTTCGAATTTTTCCTATAAATACACCATAAATCTCAAAAAAAAGAAAAAAAGAAACCCTAGTTTCATAACTGCAGCCGCCACCCTCCCCCATGAACGGCCGAAATGCTCCCATCTTCATCTCCAAATTTCTTCAAATCCGTGCAACGATTCGACGAACTTCTAACTAGAGAATCGTAGAGCACATCTAGATCTACGAGTTCAACGGATATGATCGCGTATGGAGCTGTAAATTGATGGGAATCAGGCCGCAAAGGCCGCGCGTTCATTCTCGATTTTCGTGCTAGGATGGAGGCCGAGTTGCGTGTGCTTCTGGCCGAGGGTGGAGCCTTCAAGTGGCTTCGATTTGGGGGTCTTTGATCGTCATATAGTTTAACGAGGAGGGAGGAAGATTCAACCCTAGTTTGGGCTCCTATGGGTTCTTATGAACGGCAATGGTCTGTAGGGAGAACGGGGGAGAAGGAGAGATGAAGTCACGGCCCTGATGCAAAGGAGCATGGATCCAACGGTTGTAAATAATTAAGGTTTAAAATTATAAAAGTTATGTTGTAATTGTTTATATAAAAATTCGTAGAAACTTGTAAAATTGATAACTTTTTCATACGAGGTCGAAAACGCGCGAAACCAGTCGCGTTGGAATCGTATCGTCGAGCACTACGCGATGGAGTTGGATTGGAGTCGTTTGGAGTTAGTGAGAATTTCGGGTAAAATTAAACGCGCGTTTAATTTTATTCGAAATAAATCGCTAAAACGGAATTTAAAATCAAGGTGAGAACTTCTCACTCAATCGAATCAGTTTCGATTTTATTTTAAATAGTTAGATTTAAAATATTTGAATGCATGTTTGAATGTTGATTGATATCTATTGATTGTTAAAATAGACATTATACGCCGTTAGTAAGCGGATGTTATTTATTAAAAACATATACCGCGAATATTTCATAAACAATGAAATTGGTATTATATATAATAGCAATATATGTATATATATATATATTGGCATATGTATATATTGGAGTTGTTGATTCCCCGCATTGTTTTAGCGGATGAGACCCTATTGCGCCGTCTATTAAGCGGATAATATTTAAATCCCATATACCGCGATAATTTCGTACTGGAGCGAAATTGGTATTGTGTTAATGTTTGTGGATGCAGGAAAACAGGTTGGAGGGATCCAACTGGATTCCTCAACAGTATTTATTTGATTTCAGATATTTTGATATTTGATGGATTATCATATCGATATATGATATCGTTGTAGTCGTGATTGACTATTTGGTGTGTAGCATCATTGGACCAAATTTGGAATTTTAAAATGATTTCAAAGTGATTTTGAAAGTATACGTTTATAAAATATTTTTGGAATTGATTCATTTTAAATAAATAAACGTTATAATTTTTAAAGTTATAAAAATTATGATTTTTGAGAAATATAGTTAAAAACTGATTTTTGAGAATATGATGCTATTGATTTTATAAAATGGTTTAAAATCGGGACTTTTGAAATTATTATAAAAAGTTAAATATAGGATTTATAAAATTTGATTATTTTATAAATCAAAATGATGAAGTTTTTAAAGGAATTTAAAGACGTTTTAAAGAATAATGTAAATTAATTTATATTAAGAGATTTATAAATGGATATTTATAAATTGAAATATAGACATTATAAAATGAGTTTTTATAAGTGTCTGAATGAAGTGAAAATAAATTCCATAAATGAATGAAATTTATAGAATTATAAACGGTGAAGTTATAAATAGAATTTTATAAACAGTAGGTTTATAAAATTTATAAAGTCATTAAAAGAATGGTTTTGGATAAATAATTGAATCTCATAAGTTATAAGATTTATAATTATGAAGTTCAAAGGAACGATTTTTGTGAACGAATAAATTTTAAGTATTTAACTTATAATATGAACCTTTAGTTTATAATTGAGTTATAAATCGAATAGGTTAATAAAAGAATTTATAAAAGGAAGTTTTTATAAATAAATAAATAGAAATGGAATTTATAAACGTTGTTTATAAATTCACAAACGACTTATTTTGATAAGCAAAATTGTTGAAAACCTATTTATGAAGTTATATTCACATTTTTGACTGTGAATAATCCTTTGAAATAAAATGTATAAAAGGATGAAATTTGTTAACATAGTATATTCACGTTTTTAAATAGTGAATAATATGTTAAAGAAAATGTTTAGAATGTGATATTTTAAATAGAATTAAAACGGTCTAACGATGTTTCAAAATGTGTTGAGATTTGAAGCCATAGATTTCAACATTTATTGTTGAAATAGACGTTTTCGAGAAATAGAAGGAAATAGTGGACTATAACACTGTTGTTATAGTAAATGATTTCCGAAAGGAAATGTTTTGTATAGTATTGGGATTTATATATCTATTTTAATTTCGAATCCCTATACTAGTGATTTTGGGTTGTCGTAACGATGTTTTACGCAACATTCGTTTTGGCCCAGATAAATATGTTAAGAGAATGATTTCCTTAAAGAATGAAATATATACTTAATTTCGATTGAAGTATATTGAATATTTTCCAAGTGTTGAAAATAAAAGATTCGTGAATTACTTATTTAATAAGTATGGAAATGTTTTCCAAAATGAAGTGAATAATTAGAATTTATCTTTTTGAAGATAAATTGAAATGAATAATTGAAATCGTATATGCATGGATATTGTGAAATATAAATTCATTATGGAATTTATAAAAGAAAGGGGAACTGGTTTAAAAACAAAAATAAATATTGATTTATTTTTGAAGTGTGAAAATTTTATATCTTGTAAAGATATTTTGGAAAATAAATAATTTGGAAAATTATTTGGAATCTAGTGATGTGTGCATATCAATTGATAGTTCAATAACCGACCATCAATATTTCCCTTTGAATGGGTATTTGATGTGATTTGTTTGAATTTGAATACCACACTTATTTTTGAATAAGCGCTCACTATTCGGGTTAACCGGGAAAGGACCATGGGGTCGTATAACCCATTCCGAATATGTGATACGTCGTTGTGAATCGCATTGAAGATCGGTGTTGAAGACCCGGTATTTGCGAGAGCGATAGGATGACCTGTCGATTGTCTCTGCACTGAGTTGCAACGGTATAGAGACTCCCTAAGTGATGGGAAATCCGATCAGGATTGTGAATATTCGGATTGCAAGGACTTCTTTGTAAGTGCCTTCGGTTTTGTTCGAGCCCGGAACAGACTTGTATGGATTGTGTGTCTGACATTACAAATTGAGATGTAAAGCCGATTTCATTCAAATATATTTCTGTTGGTGGCGGAGAATTTATTCTTTTAGCTTAACACCCTTCTCTGAGACGTACGAGCTCAAAGGTTATATAGTAGAAGTTATCAGCGATATATTCCCAATTTGGTAATGTGATATGCTGAGTGATGCTGAAATGATCATTGTGTTGATTATTTGTGATAGGATCGTTTATTTGATCGTCTATCCTGGTGATCATCTCTATGATCATTTGTTGACCCAAAGCATGGCTTTTGTATAAAGTATGTTTTTGTGGATGTGACTTCGTCGAGCCTCACACCCCGTGAATGGTCAAAACAGGAAAGAAGCAGCAAGGTTATGAGGGGTAGCGCCCTTTAGGATGTGTGCATTTCCTTCTGGAAAAGGGTGGTATCATGGTATGGAGCCCAGATATTTACTCATGTTGAAAACACTTTGTTATGATTGTGTGAATTGATTACGAGCGCTCGGTGAAAGGTCCCAAAGGACCGGGGGATGGCATATTCGGTCAGTTGTTACTCAGTTAGGGGTAACCCGGCCTTGTGTTGGTAGAGATCCGGTTTGGTTCTCGGGGATGTCCATCCAGAGGCATTCTCATGTGGCAATGGGAAGTTCCTTGGCCTGATCATTCGTTGGAAATCCAAAGAAACACTACGAGACTTGTACGGTTTTAGTTGTATAACCTGCTATGGAATGTGGCGGTAACCTGCTATTGAACATAGTTAGCTATAGTAGGCATAGTTCGAAATGTCTATGTTGGCTAAGATTTATATTCTACTTTCGAAATGAATTTTTCCTACACTATACACTAATAATAATATCAAATATTATTTTAAATGCGTATCAAGCATCTTTGACTATCATAAGGAGAAATCTCCTCCGATTCTGCGTTTGCATTGTGTGTGTGTGCGGGAGGCCTTATGGTAGTCTCATTTTTAAAAGCATTGCGAATTGATTTAAAAATATTCCTCTATTTTGATTTTAAAGATAAATAAACTGTTTTGAGTTCTCACACCAGTCACATGACTGACTTGGAGTTTATTGTTTTCCTTCCTAAACTCTGGGTGCCCACCAATTTCCACACGGGCAGTCAAGAGTTAGGTTTATCAGGATATTCTGGATATTCAGGAGTTGCTGGAGGCAAGATGGATGGCATGGCGTATTACTACTATATAGTATTTCTTTTTCCGCTGCACTGTTTGTTGTTTGTTGTTGTACACTCTGATGTAATGATGATGATGTAATGAAATGTGATGTTATGTAATAACTGATATAGTTCTTTGTCTAAAGATTATTCATTTATCTATTATATGTTGTTCCGCTGCGAATTGTGAGATTCTGATATTGTTCTGTTGTTTTCTGTTCTCTGTTCTATTTTCTTTTCTATCTCTTCTCTATTTTCTATCTTCTCCTCTCTTATTCTCTATTCTCTACCTTTTCTGTTTTTATTTTCTTTTCTCTCTTCTTCTTCTTCTTTTCTTTTTTTCTTAAACCATAACATTTCGGGTTTTTGGCCTTCGATTTCTCGGCAGTCGATAAAGTGAGTGTCGATGTTGAATTTTCGAAAGTCGAAAATTTCCGGGGCGTTACATTTGGTATCAGAGCATATGGTTAAGCGACAACCATGGTTCTGTTGGGTATTACTCATTAGAGATAGAGTCAGCAGTACTCTAGAATGAATTTGAGTGTAATAATAGCTATGAGAGCGTATTTGTTAGTGAATATGAAATTGTTTTATATTGTGATGATTGGTTTATGGAGTGGCATATAAACCTTCGTCAGCACGGTATGCACAACTATGCCGAAGGGGTTTCTAAACACTTAAATAGAACAATTTGGCACAGTATTGTTTTAAATTGGGTAAATGAAATAATTTTACCTTGATTATATTTTTAATATATAAAGGAATAATTTTTCAGAATTATTAAGGTGTATATAAGTGGATTGTTTAGTTGTTTGAATAAACTAAATTAAAGAATAATTGTATAAGCAAATGAATTATAAGAATTGAATTATAATTAAAGTGATTTACAATTGTGAAATAAACTTATATATGAGAAGTGAAACTATATGAATATATTTATGAATATGAGTTGTAAATAAAAATGAATTTAAAGTAAAATGGAGTGTAACTTAAGTGATATGGAATTAAGTTGATATTGGGATCAAAGTAAATTAATAAAGATAAGTGATAGATGTGAACTTAGATTATGTAAATGGAATTCAACTTTTGAATTGAATTAATGGATTGAATGTGAATCAATTAAATGTAAATTTAAGTTGATATGAAATATGAATTTAAGTGTTAATTCATTAAAATCTAAAGTTATTGGAAGTTGAATAGTTGAATAAAAATCAATTTAATTAAACCAAATTGAATGAATATATGCAAAGGAATTTAGTTGTAATTGACATACATCGGTTGTTATATGATCGTTAGTTGATTGTATATAAATTCATTAAGTATTAATGAAATTGAAAGCTAAAGTAATTGGAATTCAATTAGAAGTTAAGTGAATCTTAAATGAATTGAATTTGATTTGGAAGTGAACCAACTTGGATATGAATTAGTGAATATAAACTAATTGAAATTGAATGTTAGTAAACATCCACTGTTAATGAATCAAATGTGATTAAATTGAAAACCATTTCATTTAATATTAATGAAAATATAAATGAATGAATAATTATTGGTTATGAATTTGTTGGATGATAGTTGGTTGATGGTTGAATATATTGCTTTTACTACATTTGCTATGTTGATATATATAGTTATTATGTTGCTATATGTTGCATATCGATACTATTATCCATATGCATGGTTCTCATGTTGTTTGTTGAGTGATTAGTAGGTGCGGATCGCGTTTGCTTCGCATTTGGAGCTCGCTTTCGCGCTATATTAGCCGTATATGCTCGCTAATAAAATATAAGGTACATATCTCGGATTACATACCGTACTTTTATACTTTTTCCCCTTCGGGATGCCTCATTACTTGATGAGATGTATATTTGTGATATATATACTGTCATTTTTTTTTCGGATCGAGCCGCGCAAAGGAGACTATGGCGAATTTTTCCGAAAATTAAAGGCGTTAGAAAAAATTTGAGAAAATTGGAAAATTTTGAAAACTATAACTTTGATTTTGAATTGAAAGTTAAACAATAGTAGTTGTTTTTGAAAAGATAACTAAGTATAGATTTGAAAACTTAGTAAAGTTTTAGAAGAAGTTTAATTATGAATTTTGGAGTTAATAGATTCTGTAACTTTTCTTACTTGATAATTTCGAGGACGAAATTCTTTTAAGGGGGGAAGATTGTAACGACCCAGAATTTTATATAATTAAAATTTGAATATTTAATTAATTTAAAATATTAATAAGTGAATTTATTAGTCGAATAAACTTTTATTTGAATTATTGGATTTAATTGGATAATTAAATCGATAATTTAATATGTTAAATTATGGAAATAATTGAAAATTGGGTTAAATATGATCGAAAATGATTTGTAAAATTTTATTTTATCATATTGAAGTTAGAATGATATTTTAGAACTTTTAAAATCGAATTAAAAGTTAATTTGTGAAAATTGAATATTTTAATATTTAATCGACTAGTGAAATTAGTCAATTTTTGAACAGTCTCAGAATTGGACGAAACCAGTTCCATTGGATCCGTAATAGTTAGTTATTATCGGATTTCAATTTTCGTGTCAATCGGAGCTATCGTTTGATCGTGGCAGCTCGAAACGCATCGAATTATTTTTAATTTTAATTTGGCGAGTAAAAATAGCCATTTTTCAAAAAGTCTCGGATTTCGACGAAACCAGTTTCATCGGATCCGTAATGTGATATTATTGTAAGGTTTCAAATTTCAAGTCAATTGGATTTACCGTTTGTCCGGTACAAATTAAAACGCCTAGAAAATCGTTTAAATCGGTTTAATTCAAATTGAGCGTTTATAGCCATAACTCGCACAGATGTCCGAATTAGCTTTCGAAACCTGTTCCATTGTGTCCGAAACGCGGGGTAAACCTTAGAAACGCTGGTTACGGCGCGTAAATCGGAGTTCGGGATTTCCGGATGAATAGTGTTCGAATTTTTCCTATAAATACACCATAAATCTCAAAAAAAAACAAAGAAAGAAACCCTAGTTTCATAACTGCAGCCGCCACCCTCCCCCATGAATGGACGAAATGATCCCATCTTCATCTCCAAATTTCTTCAAATCCGTGCAACGATTCGACGAACTTCTAACTAGAGAATCGTAGAGCACATCTAGATCTACGAGTTCAACGGATATGATCGCGTATGGAGCTGTAAATTGATGGGAATCAGGCCGCAAAGGCCGCGCGTTCATTCTCGATTTTCGTGCTAGGATGGAGGCCGAGTTGCGTATGCTTCTGGCCGAGGGTGGAGCCTTCAAGTGGCTTCGATTTGGGGGTCTTTGATCGTCATATAGTTTAACGAGGAGGGAGGAAGATTCAACCCTAGTTTGGGCTCCTATGGGTTCTTATGAACGGCAATGGTCTGTAGGGAGAACGGGGGAGAAGGAGAGATGAAGTCACGGCCCTGATGCAAAGGAGCATGGATCCAACGGTTGTAAATAATTAAGGTTTAAAATTATAAAAGTTATGTTGTAATTGTTTATATAAAAATTCGTAGAAACTTGTAAAATTGATAACTTTTTCATACGAGGTCGAAAACGTGCGAAACCAGTCGCGTTGGAATCGTATCGTCGAGCACTACGCGATGGAGTTGGATTGGAGTCGTTTGGAGTTAGTGAGAATTTCGGGTAAAATTAAACGTGCGTTTAATTTTATTCGAAATAAATCGCTAAAACGGAATTTAAAATCAAGGTGAGAACTTCTCACTCAATCGAATCAGTTTCGATTTTATTTTAAATAGTTAGATTTAAAATATTTGAATGCATGTTTGAATGTTGATTGATATCTATTGATTGTTAAAATAGACATTATACGCCGTTAGTAAGCGGATGTTATTTATTAAAAACATATACCGCGAATATTTCATAAACAGTGAAATTGGTATTATATATAATAGCAATATATATATATTGGCATATGTATATATTGGAGTTGTTGATTCCCCGCATTGTTTTAGCGGATGAGACCCTATTGCGCCGTCTATTAAGCGGATAATATTTAAATCCCATATACCGCGATAATTTCGTACTGGAGCGAAATTGGTATTGTGTTAATGTTTGTGGATGCAGGAAAACAGGTTGGAGGGATCCAACTGGATTCCTCAACAGTATTTATTTGATTTCAGATATTTTGATATTTGATGGATTATCATATCGATATATGATATCGTTGTAGTCGTGATTGACTATTTGGTGTGTAGCATCATTGGACCAAATTTGGAATTTTAAAATGATTTCAAAGTGATTTTGAAAGTATACGTTTATAAAATATTTTTGGAATTGATTCATTTTAAATAAATAAACGTTATAATTTTTAAAGTTATAAAAATTATGATTTTTGAGAAATATAGTTAAAAACTGATTTTTGAGAATATGATGCTATTGATTTTATAAAATGGTTTAAAATCGGGACTTTTGAAATTATTATAAAAAGTTAAATATAGGATTTATAAAATTTGATTATTTTATAAATCAAAATGATGAAGTTTTTAAAGGAATTTAAAGACGTTTTAAAGAATAATGTAAATTAATTTATATTAAGAGATTTATAAATGGATATTTATAAATTGAAATATAGACATTATAAAATGAGTTTTTATAAGTGTCTGAATGAAGTGAAAATAAATTCCATAAATGAATGAAATTTATAGAATTATAAACGGTGAAGTTATAAATAGAATTTTATAAACAGTAGGTTTATAAAATTTATAAAGTCATTAAAAGAATGGTTTTGGATAAATAATTGAATCTTATAAGTTATAAGATTTATAATTATGAAGTTCAAAGGAACGATTTTTGTGAACGAATAAATTTTAAGTATTTAACTTATAATATGAACCTTTAGTTTATAATTGAGTTATAAATCGAATAGGTTAATAAAAGAATTTATAAAAGGAAGTTTTTATAAATAAATAAATAGAAATGGAATTTATAAACGTTGTTTATAAATTCACAAACAACTTATTTTGATAAGCAAAATTGTTGAAAACCTATTTATGAAGTTATATTCACATTTTTGACTGTGAATAATCCTTTGAAATAAAATGTATAAAAGGATGAAATTTGTTAACATAGTATATTCACGTTTTTAAATAGTGAATAATATGTTAAAGAAAATGTTTAGAATGTGATATTTTAAATAGAATTAAAACGGTCTGACGATGTTTTAAAATGTGTTGAGATTTGAAGCCATAGATTTCAACATTTATTGTTGAAATAGACGTTTTCGAGAAATAAAAGGAAATAGTGGACTATAACACTGTTGTTATAGTAAATGATTTCCGAAAGGAAATGTTTTGTATAGTATTGGGATTTATATATCTATTTTAATTTCGAATCCCTATACTAGTGATTTTGGGTTGTCGTAACGATGTTTTACGCAACATTCGTTTTGGCCCAGATAAATATGTTAAGAGAATGATTTCCTTAAAGAATGAAATATATACTTAATTTCGATTGAAGTATATTGAATATTTTCCAAGTGTTGAAAATAAAAGATTCGTGAATTACTTATTTAATAAGTATGGAAATGTTTTCCAAAATGAAGTGAATAATTAGAATTTATCTTTTTGAAGATAAATTGAAATAATAATTGAAATCGTATATGCATGGATATTGTGAAATATAAATTCATTATGGAATTTATAAAAGAAAGGGGAACTGGTTTAAAAACAAAAATAAATATTGATTTATTTTTGAAGTGTGAAAATTTTATATCTTGTAAAGATATTTTGGAAAATAAATAATTTGGAAAATTATTTGGAATCTAGTGATGTGTGCATATCAATTGATAGTTCAATAACCGACCATCAATATTTCCCTTCGAATGGGTATTTGATGTGATTTGTTTGAATTTGAATACCACACTTATTTTTGAATAAGCGCTCACTATTCGGGTTAACTGGGAAAGGACCATGGGGTCGTATAACCCATTCCGAATATGTGATACGTCGTTGTGAATCGCATTGAAGATCGGTGTTGAAGACCCGGTATTTGCGAGAGCGATAGGATGACCTGTCGATTGTCTCTGCACTGAGTTGCAACGGTATAGAGACTCCCTAAGTGATGGGAAATCCGATCAGGATTGTGAATATTCGGATTACAAGGACTTCTTTGTAAGTGCCTTCGGTTTTGTTCGAGCCCGGAACAGACTTGTATGGATTGTGTGTCTGACATTACAAATTGAGATGTAAAGCCGATTTCATTCAAATATATTTCTGTTGGTGGCGGAGAATTTATTCTTTTAGCTTAACACCCTTCTTTGAGACGTACGAGCTCAGAGGTTATATAGTTGAAGTTATCAGCGATATATTCCAAATTTGGTAATGTGATATGCTGAGTGATGCTGAAATGATCATTGTGTTGATTATTTGTGATAGGATCGTTTATTTGATCGTCTATCCTGGTGATCATCTCTATGATCATTTGTTGACCCAAAGCATGGCTTTTGTATAAAGTATGTTTTTGTGGACGTGACTTCGTCGAGCCTCACACCCCGTGAATGGTCAAAACAGGAAAGAAGCAGCAAGGTTATGAGGGGTAGCGCCCTTTAGGATGTGTGCATTTCCTTCTGGAAAAGGGTGGTATCATGGTATGGAGCCCAGATATTTACTCATGTTGAAAACACTTTGTTATGATTGTGTGAATTGATTACGAGCGCTCGGTGAAAGGTCCCAAAGGACCGGGGGATGGCATATTCGGTCAGTTGTTACTCAGTTAGGGGTAACCCGGCCTTGTGTTGGTAGAGATCCGGTTTGGTTCTCGGGGATGTCCATCCAGAGGCATTCTCATGTGGCAATGGGAAGTTCCTTGGCCTGATCATTCGTTGGAAATCCAAAGAAACACTACGAGACTTGTACGGTTTTAGTTGTATAACCTGCTATGGAATGTGGCGGTAACCTGCTATTGAACATAGTTAGCTATAGTAGGCATAGTTCGAAATGTCTATGTTGGCTAAGATTTATATTCTACTTTCGAAATGAATTTTTCCTACACTATACACTAATAATAATATCAAATATTATTTTAAATGCGTATCAAGCATCTTTGACTATCATAAGGAGAAATCTCCTCCGATTCTGCGTTTGCATTGTGTGTGTGTGCGGGAGGCCTTATGGTAGTCTCATTTTTAAAAGCATTGCGAATTGATTTAAAAATATTCCTCTATTTTGATTTTAAAGATAAATAAACTGTTTTGAGTTCTCACACCAGTCACATGACTGACTTGGAGTTTATTGTTTTCCTTCCTAAACTCTGGGTGCCCACCAATTTCCACACGGGCAGTCAAGAGTTAGGTTTATCAGGATATTCTGGATATTCAGGAGTTGCTGGAGGCAAGATGGATGGCATGGCGTATTACTACTATATAGTATTTCTTTTTCCACTGCACTGTTCGTTGTTTGTTGTTGTACACTCTGATGTAATGATGATGATGTAATGAAATGTGATGTTATGTAATAACTGATATAGTTCTTTGTCTAAAGATTATTCATTTATCTATTATATGTTGTTCCGCTGCGAATTGTGAGATTCTGATATTGTTCTGTTGTTTTCTGTTCTCTGTTCTATTTTCTTTTCTATCTCTTCTCTATTTTCTATCTTCTCCTCTCTTATTCTCTATTCTCTACCTTTTCTGTTTTTATTTTCTTTTCTCTCTTCTTCTTCTTCTTTTCTTTTTTTCTTAAACCATAACATTTCGGGTTTTTGGCCTTCGATTTCTCGGCAGTCGATAAAGTGAGTGTCGATGTTGAATTTTCGAAAGTCGAAAATTTCCGGGGCGTTACAATCTCTGTGAACTCTTATTCGGTTCCTTAATCCGATTATAGAAATCTCCGTACATGACTAAAGTCATGCTTCAGAAATTTCCGAGCCATTTCAAAAATTCAACTCGAATACTTTCCTATCAAAATCAAGTGAAAAACCATATCCTAACTGACGTAAATCACACAGAAAATATGCACTCGAACTACAAGTTAAGAACTAGTAAGTGACTAGACTAATCATTAGAAATCTCCCTTTCAGCATATGGGATTACTCCTATCACCTGAGGTTTACTGACACAAAGGAAAACAATTAACATGAATAACTCTAGACAAATGCCTGTAAATTATCCACTCGGTCTCTGCTCATTACTGCGCATCCACCAAACTCTACCTAGATATAAATCCAAGCCACACTTCATTGACGGAACCCACTCAACTTGAAAGTTCGTGCTTCAAGTTCGTATAGCAGCAGTTCGGTTGCTTCACCTTATCTTTGCAACTAAGGTGACACATACAAGGTTTATCTCTACCGAAAAAATTACCTACTATGAAAGGTGTTAAATTTAGCCTATCTATAAGTAACTAGCAAAAAGATAAAATATACTGCACAATTGTCGGATGGAACAGAAGCGAGTTCCCAAAAATAGAGCATACCTCGCTACATAAGCTCCTTCTGATTTTCCCGACCCGTTAGTTTGCTAGAAAATGGTAATTCCTAAGAGGCACAAGTCATCATCACTTACAAACCCTTCGAAAATATAGGACAGTCAATCTTAAGTGATCAAGTTGATCGCTATTGAAGCACTTATGCTTTTCTTTAGCTGGATGATATTTCATAGTGAAATGCACCCATTTACCACAGGAGTGACAGACTAGGTCGGCTTTTCTTTTTCAAACAAGCTCGATCTTCCTTATAACTTGGTCTTTACGCTTTGATTGGAGTTTTGGTTGCTTTCCACTTTCATTAGCTCAATGATATCTCATGCGAAATCTCACAAAGGAGAACCATCCCAACGGGATATTCAAAAGTGAACCCTAACAGGGATGAGGTTAAGCAATTAACCCCCAACGAATGCTTAAGACCCAAGCCAAATCTCTTTGCCTATAACAACGGAGTCTCGATCGCCTCAAACCTAAAAAAGGTTGAACTGATCAATACTCCTTCATAGGTAAACTGTCCTGCTAAGGATGGGTGGATACTCAAGCTACACGGTCTTCTCACTTTCAAAAATGAACCGAGAACTTAATGCGATGCCTGTAAAAAAAATTGAATCACCGACTTTCTTATCAGCCATAAAAACACTGCATCCTACCCAGTCAAAGTCTCCTTTTCCCAAATTTTAAGAAACAATCTCAGTTACGAGAACACTCCCTAGACTTATATCGATGGAAGCCTTCTCATGCATGTGTCCAAGCCCGTGTCTCAGCAACAATCTTAGGACCCAGATATGGCTCCCTCCAAGGTTAAAGAAATTATGGCACTACTTGAAGAGTCTAAAGCTAGTGGATCTAAGAATATCGATGCCCAAAGGGCCACGCCACTTCTAGCATTAACCGCAATCGGTTAAAAATGCTCATGGGCGACGGAACATCTTTGTGATAGCTTAACAATCTCTGAACTAATCAGGCATCTCAGACTGCATATCCATAGATGCTCCTGTATTTCATCTCCTCATACAGATAGCCTAACGAAAATGCCTTAGCAACTAGCGCTAGAAATTTACGTTCAGAAGACAAGCAGTGTATATTGTATTATACGCTAGAAAAACACAAGTATGCTCTCTTAACGTACCTCCTACTACTAGATTGATTAACTCAAACTGGTCAACTTGGTCCTGGTGTTCAACCTAAGCTCTGATACTAATTGTAACAATATTGCCCTCGTAATACCCAAAAATCAGCTCCTTACTTCATTGCACGTCTTTCGAATACCAAAGAAGACAGATCGTTGGGGTAAAATTAGAAAAAAAAAACACTAAACCAAGACTTCGATAAGTTCTCACAACGGAATGACAACATATAATATACTGAATATACTTGAATAGAAAAGATCGAAAATATATAAGAGACCACACTAGCGGAAGCAACTGATAAATAGATATCAATATATAAAATTAGAATACATCTACTCCCAATAGAACGAAGTTATGAATGAATATCTGATACAACAATCACATATACAAGTAACAGGTTAGTCATATACAAATAAAATAACAAGTGTGTGTGTGTGTGTGTGTATCTCAAAACATCGATGTCATGTGTGACGTCCCGTCTTCCTACGCCCAAGAAACCGTTTCGTCTTGAAGAAAAAAAGGGATGAGAAAATAGAAAAGATAGAGAAGAAAGAACAACAACATCAGAATCTCACAGCGGAACGAATAAATTATAATAGATCACATAACTATTACATAATATACAACATCAATCAGAGTTATACAGACAATAGATCATATACTAGACAGTTATAAACACCTGTCTAGTTATACAACTCAATACACAAATCAACACAGAGATATCAACACAGCGGAACTATATGTATATCTACAACGCTGAAGCCTCCTGCTCCATTTCTCCTCCAGAATTCGTCAAAGCCAACCTGAATCCCTTGACTAAATACAAAAGTAATTACCCAAATTACTTCATTAACACATCATCTTTCACTAATTACATTCAGTAATTATCCTTAATTACTTCCTTAAGTAATTAGGCTCCATTAATTACACTAAGTGATTACACATATCAATTCATCAAATGATTTCTTAAATTAATTAAACTAAATTAATTAACTTAAATAAATCATTTTATCAAACTAATTACAATAAGTAATTAATCTCTTAATTACTTTTATCAAGTAACTACGTTTAACAATTTATAATAGATTATCTAATTAATCTGATTATTATCAAAATTAATCACATATATTGATTAATTAATAATTCTTTAGTTGATTATCATTATTACATTTCTAAATTTATTTCTTAATTAATTCCTAATTATAAATTAATCTAAATTATTAATTTAAAATCAATAATTAAGTCATTTCTTAATACCCTTATGAATTAAATTCTTTTATTATCCTAATTATTTCTAAGATAATTCACCTACTCTTTCAATGACTTCATTAACACTTAAGTGTATTTAAAACATTATACTTCTATATTTAAATTCAAATTCCATTTTGAACTTAAGATTCTAAATGTTAACCATTTAACATTTATCCCAATTTAGATAAATTTATAAACCCTAAAATAAATTGAAAGGCATTCAGTACTTATATAAGCTACTTATATAAGCAAGGGTTTAAACTAAATTACTAAATTTATTAAGCAAATCAAGCTTTAAAATAAATTGGTTATTTAACTTCCATATTTAAGTTAATCACTTCATAACTTTTCATTCAAATATTAAAGGAAACTTTTTATAAAGAACTTTATTAAGTTTAAACACTTATTTCAAAACAAGTTCACCATCTAATCCAATTTAAAAACATTTAAACTTGTTCATAAATTCAAGTTTGGATTATGGTAAATTTTGATTTAAATTTTGCTTTAAATTTTAAATTTTCATTTTTTTTAAAACTTAGGATTCAAAAGCTCATTTGAATCTAAAGTTAGACTTAAACTTTGAAATTTAATCCCTGTTTAAAATTGAAATTGCATTTTGAATTTAACCCCAGCATTGTCAGGTTACAAAAAAAACTGAAACCATTCCTAACCCGAGACCAAAGCAAGAATGCTTCGGGTCAATTGTTCCTCCGCTTCGAGTCACGTGCACGAATAACCCGAGTACGCCCGAGGCCAAAAACCCTGCACCACCCTCAAATGCTTCAGCACTTCACTGGGCACGGTGCACGTGCACCGTGGCCCCAGTCACCTCCGGCCACCCACACGAGCTTCACCACGACGCTGGCTACCACCAGACTCCACCACGACCACCAAAATCCATCGCCACGACTCAAATCAAAATGAGCAATAAAACAGAACCTGGAAAAAAACACAACATCCCCCTACCCAAACCTGTCATCACCTAATTCTGCCAACCCCGACCACCTGATGGTCAACAATTTCGGCCATGGACTCGCCTTCGACCAACCTACCACCTCTCGCGACCTCGTGCAACTCGATGCACAGTAGAAATCACGGTGTTCAAAAGTTCGATCACCATACAAACTAGGGTTGCAAACTACAAACCACCGCCACCATCGCCACCGTGCTCTGACCAATCACCAGGCCTTTTTTTTTCCCGCACCCTGGTAAGCTCCTCCACCTCCTCACACAACCCGACCACCTCCAGTCGCATAGAACACCATAAGTTACCCAAAAACCAACACTTGAACAGAGGCAAACTGCACCTAAATCACTTGACTAGAAAACATAATATTTATTTTAAAAATCATATTATGGTATGTGTACTTGATTCATAACCCTGAATTCATGAATTAAATTCATTGAGGTTTAACTTAATTTAGTTTCTTCTGTAGTATTATATTTTATAGAACTAATACCATTGTTTTACCCTTAAACAATATTTAAATTCGAGTCTCTATTTATACCAGCATCTTATGTCAAACTTATGTCTTGTCTAAGCTTGAATTAAGAACAAAAAATGAAATTTTGTTGAGGATTTTAAACCTGGAACTAGAGGCAGATAGAACCCAGAGATACTCAATACAGTACTCATACTTAACACAGAGCAATACAACTGAATTTCAGAGAAGAATTTGCAACAGAACAAATCTATATTTAAACCATTCAATTTTGATGTTACTACCCTTTAAAACAGAGGTGATTACAGGATGTCAAACACATATACATGCAGTAACACATACACACAGGAATTCATTATGATATATGCACATATCAGATCATAATTAAGCAACTTATATACTAAAGTATTTAAAAATTTAAGTTACTCACAGAGAATACAGGATGCAGTATTTCATTTTGCAAATGGCCAGAGAAAGGGTTATATAAAGATTCACGCAAATATATTAAGCATTCAATTATTAGCATGCAACATATTAAAAACTTAAGAAATTTGAAAGGTGTTACTCACCTGAAGATAAACAGAGAACACTTTGAAACTGGAGTATTTGCATGCTCTTAGTTTGACTCCAGAAAACATGAAACTCAGTCTTGCCTTTGTTGAGTTGAAGTTGTTTAAGTTTTGTTGATGTATAAAACTTCAGTTGTAAAAAAAAAAAAGCTTGCTATCTTTAACAAATGAACTGAGAAGATATGTGTATATATAGAAGGAAAATATTACAGGGGAAGGTGGCATCTGAGACAAGCAACTTTTGCAGGTACACTTATGTGTTTTGTTTTATCAGGCCATATCTTTGTATTAGGAGGCTGAAAGGATTTTTTAACAATTTCGAATAGACATAAGTTTGTGCTGAGAAAATGTAAGCATTAATTGTTAATGTACTATATGTTTCCTACTTAGCTAATTTAATCATTTCTTATGTATAGATATTTTACTTAGCTTTCCACTTCTCTTCTCTAACCTGCATACCATATTTGTTTTATACTTGATGTTTATACTTGTCTGACTCTTAATCTACAAGCTACAGACCTATTTGATATTTAGATATTTTGCTTTTTCTTACTTTATTTAAAGATTTTTCCTTGCCTACGGCTTAAGTACACATGTTTGTTTCATATCAATCACTTTGTTTTATTTGTCTGGTTGTACAAAGAATTTTTTTTTATTATTTTACTTTGTTTATAAATGCTTCCTTTGCCTTTACTTACCTGCATATTAAACTTTACATCATATAAAATTTACTTGCCTAGCTTGCTTTTATACCTATGTACATATACATTTTCTTTCCTTTTCACTTGTTCTTACCTTTACATTTATTTTACAGGCATATTACAAACAAAGCCTGATTTGCATTATTTATTTTTTTTATATGAAGTTGTTTCAGTCCTTGTTATAAATTTTAACTTATATATATATTTACTTACGGGTTACTTTTTATTTTAAACTTTAACAATTAAATACTTATGTTAAGATTTATAAAGTATTATTTTATTTTAACATTTTTGAAAGACTTAATTTTAAATTTACAAATCATAGTTTCTTTCAAAAATATACATTTATTAAAATAACAACTTCTATTTATATTAAAAACCCATGTTCAAAGATATTACAATATTGATATAGTTTAAATATAACTTATTATTAAATTAAAATAATTTATAAAAGAACTATTCTTTATCATATAAGTCACTTATTTTATCAAGCTATAAAACAAAACAATTTTTGTTCAAATTTAAACTTAAGATATAATCAATTTTATATAATTAAATTAAATCTTTTTTTTTTTGTTTTATCTTGTGTATTTTAAAGTCATATGATTATTATTTATTCAATATTAGATTTCCAAATTATCAAAAATAGTAGAACTAGAAAACATAACTTTATTTATTAATTTAAAACAGAGCTTATCTATTTATAATATATACAATTATATACATATATACATTATAAATAGAAACAATTTAAATTAGCTTTTAAAAGATAAATCATCAGTTAATTATTTATTTAAAAGAATATTATTAAATCAATTTAAATCTTATAAATAATTATTATCAAATTAATTTAATTTTTAATGTAGATTATTAAATTGATATTGCCCAAAATTTCCGGGATGTCACATCATGCGTCCAAAATGCTCCAGCTGTGCTCTCTGCTTGCGTATCCCTAAAAGGACCCGACTTTCGAACTACTCAATCGAATACTCAAGAGTTGTCAAACAGATAAAGACAAAATGTGGGCCAGACATAAAGTCTCATGTGAGGGAAACTAACTCAAAATACTATATATTAAAACTATATACAAACAAATAGGAACTACTAAATCACAACCGGCTCTCTCCACAAATGTGGCTAAGAGGTAATCTGGACTGCCTACAAACAAGTATAGTAAATCAATCTCAAAAGTAGAGGATCATACCGTAACCTACTCTTCTCCTGTAACAACAAGTTAGCACAACAACTTTCATTCCACTACACTAGGCCAAAACTACTAATAATATAATACAAATATACCATGATCAAACCATTATCCAAAAACAACGATCACTATTGCTAAGATCGATAAGATACGCTTCAACATGTATGTTCACTACTGCTAAGCCTGAATAGAAATGCCACAGCATGTATGGTCACTAATGCCAAAACCAAAAATTTGTAATATTACAAACGTAGGACCGAAAAAATTCCAAGCGACCACAACAAGATAAAGCTATTCACGGTCTCAAAGGACCATGTCGATTATGTCATGGCCATTAACAATAGTCTAGGTACACCAAAACAAGGTCAATACCTAGGTAGATCACATAAGCCCATACCCTTGGTGTGTGACAATAAATCAACACCAAACAAACCGTATATTACTCTAAGATCGAAATCTTAAAATACGGACCCACCCCGTATATAACTTATGGAATCGCCATGAACGACAACAGTTGCCAAGGCCTAAAAACCCACCGGTAGACTCGAACAAAACCCTAAACTAACCCAAATCACCTTTCAAATGGAATACATGACCTCATTGTCATAATACTCTTCCACTGTACCCTACCGTTCTACCTTAAAATATATGGTTTTGGAGTACAACCAAGGAGGGTCCCACGTGGGCTCCAAAATCAAGGTACTCCAAATCGTACCAAAATTCCACAGCTTGTATGCCCTCAAAAAATGGCGAACAATGGTCTAAACCTCACTACAATCTGACTTTATATGCGAAGGTTATCGCGTTTTGAAGTTGCATATTATGTAGTAGGTCAGCTGACTGAAGGGCCGTTCAGTCGACCGATCTAGGGCCGAGATGTACTTTTTCCTCTTAACCAGTCGACTGAATGGACCAGGTCAGTTGATTGAACTAATAGATTCTAGAAGTGGGCTTGGGCGGGGAGTAGATACCCCCAACGAATGTGGATTCAAGTACTGTTTCCTTTGATGCTTCGCTCGATGAGTCACCTTTGCTACTAGAGCTGCCTCCATCCCATTTGACATCTACCGAGGTTCATATTTTGAAATTTTGGAATTGAATTCTATAAATAATCAAAAAATGATTTTGATAGAAAAATCCACACTTTGCATCATAGAGTTCTATGGGTGGTTATAGCAACCAGTTTCCTCTAACATGCCAAAACGACATACTCGATGTCCTCGCCATATGCATAGCCTATACGTATATCGATACACTCATTCATGCATGCTTAGGAACATATTCTCACGCAATGCACAATAAAACACAGGTCACATTTTGGACTTCACCGGTAATGTTGCTCATCCCGGTATACTCTCATGCAACTTAGCGCACGCAATAGTCCTTATGCCTACATGAAATGCCAGCAACGGACTTGTAATCAATTATATTTCTATATAATCGTACAAATGAATATCCATAAAAAAAATCACACAAAACTTCTAACTACAACACTATCTTTTTTTTAGTTGTCACTTAGCTCTAAATACACGTATATGTATACCCACTCGTGCACGTATATGAAAGTGACTGAGGATCGTGTAATATGAAATATTAACTAAATTGTTCACTTATGTAGAATATAAATATAAAAGTAAAAGTAATAAAGTGAATGAAACCAGATATATTTATTTTGGTTCAAACTTCCTGTTTTACGTCCAATCCTAGACTTCTTTTGGATTTAATCGGTACCCTCACTTAAATTGGAGGAACAGGTATTACACTGCCTGAGCAACTAAATAGGACTTCAACTGCCTAGACAACCGAATAGGACTTCAACTACCCGAGGATACTACAATATGACTTCAACTATAAATAGAAAAAATGTATTTGACTGAGTATGCTCTTGAATAGCATTGATAAATCAATAACGTACACCCTTCCTATAATCTTTTTCTTTTTGGTATATCATGTAGTTTATGAAGAAAGGAAGTAATTTTGATCACAAGAAAATATTCTTGAATGATCGTGTGATAACAAATATAAAGCAGTTTTGAATTGAACGCTTGAAAGTTCAATAGTAAAGATAGAGAGTATTGCAAGTAGAATTGATTATAAAAACAATGAAATAATATTTTTTATATAGAGTTTAATAGTTGCAATCATTCGTATGGTGAAAAGTTAGGATTGAAACTCTTGATTTAAGAGATGTTACCCTTCATGAAGAAGAGGTACCCTTTTGAAAACTAATCGTTATATAGGTTCAGCAATTTGAATAAAGTGTGCTAGCTAGCTCAATCGAATGTTTTAAAATTAGCAAGGATATAGTTCATTTTAGTTAGTTTTCGACCGAGTCGGCTGAAAATTCAAAGTATTCATGTGTATATGTATAGATTCAGTCAGTTGGCCTGGGTGGTTCAACAGGCTGAATTTCAAGTTTGTTGTGATGCTTTTGAAAATTTAATTTCTGCTTGTATGTATATATACCACATAGAAGAGATTTAAACAACTTTACACCTCTAGACATATACATTATAATTGATAGTATTTTATAGCGTCAATTTGGTCTTCATTTTAATATAGTTGTAAAGTTGATATCATGTCCTGCAAAAGTTATATAAAATATATGCTTGTATAGTTGTCATTATAAAAACATCAAAATATAAGGTTCTATAATTCTTCCCCTTTTTGATGATGAAAAATATATAGGTTCAGTTTTAAATTGAGTTATTCTCCCCCTAACTTGATGCTCCCCTATCGATATGGCCTTACATTATTCTCCCCCTTTGTCATCGATAAAAAGGAGACAAATGTCAATATGAGAAATAAAAATTTCATAAAAATAAATAATTTACGAGAAGTAACATTAGACTCAAAACTTCAAAGAATATACAATCATCGCATCACGTAAATCATCATAGATCAGAGGACACAAAACATCATAGATATGTCATGGAAATACCATGCATAATAACATGATGAATAAATATTCAACATAACATCATAGAAACATAACAATCAAGTCATCAAATATAATAAAAATCAAGTCCTCACAAATATTAAAACACAAATATTTGTTTTAATGGGTTAAACATAGAACATAAATAAGAGTCATAATAAGCTGATAATAGAAACAGGGTGATATAGAAAACAATCAAAACTCCTGGGTTTACCTCCTTCGTCTTCGTCTTCCTCTTCAGAAGTTTTCCAAGTGAATGGAGCTGGATTTTTGGTAACTCATGTTGATAAAGTAGGAGGAATAGCTGGTGTGGATAAAGAGCAAGAAGGCTTACCCCAAATCTTGTTCAAGAAGCAGTCGTTGCTCATATTGCCTTTGCCGATGATATATCCTTTTGAGTAATCTTCAAACGTGACGTATCCTCCATCTGAGTAGATAATGTTTATCAACATTTCTTTATTTTCCATCATATATTTTGAGTAACCACTATCAAGTATTCATTTTCCTCTTTTCTTATGTGGTACCTGAAAAATTATAAAAATGATGTTGGTACCCACTTCCTTTATTAGCGTCCTAAGAGTTAGATCTTAGGAAACCAAACCCATGAGGGTTTAGAATTCGCTTTGTAAAAAAATGATCATTCATATGAATAGAAGTTATAAAAGATTTTATATACTTATTTCTAATCAATTTATCTTTAGTTTTTGGAACCTAAATCTTAATATATTTTGAATGGGTTGTAGTTTTCTATTGACTAATAGTTTTAAAACAGGCTTTTCACGGCTCTTATTTTTTCTTGAAATTTGTATATAGAAAGTTATTCTATTTAGGACTAGTTTTTACATTATAATTTTTTTATATGCTAATCCTTTTTTATTAGAAGGAGATTGTGAATTTTTTATAAGCTTAAAGAAATTTTCTATGTCCCTATTAAAGTTAGAAACATTTTTGGTGATATTATCTAACTTTGTTTTAAGACTAGTAATATCTAATTCTAGTATTTTTACAGTTGATCTCAACTCATGATTTTCTATTGATAATATGTCATTCTTTTCTTTTTGAGTCTTGATTTCACCATTTAACATAGTAAGTTAAGAAGAAATATTAGAACAAGATTCTAGTGTAATAACAAGTTCTTGTTCTAAAGTTTCTTTTCATCTCTTAACATATCAACTTCGATTTCATTTCTGTTTATCCTTTCTAGTAAAACTTTAAATTTTTTCATAAGATTTCTTAGTTTATCTAATAATTTGGAATTTATATCAACTAAATCATCAACTGTAAGGTCACTTACATCATCGTTTATGGCCGTAAAGAATACGTTGGCTTCTTCTGAATCACTGTCACTGTTGCTGTCTAATGAGGAGTCGAATCATCCCATGTAACAGAAAAGGCTTGTTTCTTCTTATATCTATCGTTCTTTTTCTTATAGTTACTCCTATGGTCGTCTTTCTTTATATACCCCTTTTTATGGCATTCATAGCATTCAAGAGTTAAGGAATTGTTTGTGGCTTCTGTTATTCCCAAACTTTCCGTTCTTTTTAAATTCCAGAAACTTTTTGAAATTCTTAGCTAGAAACGCCATATCATGTTCATCTTCATCAAATTCTTCTTTTTCGGCCTGAAATGCTATTGTTTTTCTATCTTGAGCTTGAACTCATTTTGCCTGCAAATTAACTTTATATCACATGAGATTTCCTATTAACTCTTCTGGTTTTATGGTACAAATGTCGTTAGTTTCTTCAATTGCTAAGACTTTTCATTCCCACTCATCCATTAAATATTTTAGGATTTTTGAAACAATATCAAAATCAGTATATTTTTCTCCTAATGCCAGAATTAAGTGAAATATATCTTGAAACCAAGAATACATCTCATTTATAGTTTCATCTTGCTTCATTCTAAAATTCTAAATTTGATTCTTAAGCATAAATATCTTGCTTTGTTTAACCTTATTAGTATGTTCATGAGTAACTTTAAATTGCACCGAATATCGTATGCTAAAGTAGACATACTAACTCTATTAACTCATTTTTATCTAAGGAACAAAACAACATATTCATAGCTTTAGAATTTGTAGTAGCATCTAATTTCTATGTATTTGACCATTGTGCATAAGGAGTGGTAAGTACAAATATTCTTATTGAGTAATATTCTAGGTATCATATCCATTTACTTGCATGTAAATTCTCATCCTAGTTGACCAATAATTATAGTTTAATCCATTAAATAGTGGTGGTCATGCAGCAGATTGACCTTCAACAAAACTTGTGCTATGTTATTTTCCATATTACTTGGATATCAAAAAAATTGTTATGGTTATATGATAACCTTACTCTGATACCAAATGAAAGTGATCGAGGATCATGTAATATGAAATATTAACTAAACTATTTACTTTTGCGGAATATAAATATAAAAGAAAAGGTAATAAAGTAACTAACACAAGAGATTTTCATGCTGGTTTGAACTTCTCATTCTATATCCAGTCCAAGACTCCTTCTGGATTTAATCGATACCCTAATTTTACCTGAAGTAACAGCTATTACACCGCCTAAGCAACTGAATATGACTTTAATAGCGTTGACAACCAAATATGATGTAATGACTCAGAATTTTACCACTTTAAAATATAATATATAAAGTGATTTTAGATGTAAAACAGTAAGGTTTTATTATTCAAACAATATTAGATAGGATTTGGAAAGAGAAGTATACACAAAAATAGTGACATTTTGCTATAACGACAAAAGTGACGAAATGCTGATTTCAGAAAAGTATGTTTCAATGGTTAAATAAATTATCTTAATTAATTTATGAGTGTTTATATTTTTAAATAGAATTATACAAATTTATTTTTAAATTTGGTTTACAAAAATAAATAGTTTAACTAAAAAGTCCAAATGTGACCGTAAAACATTTTGTCGAAAAATGACGTTTTGTCGACTAAAAGTTGCCGCAACGTCGCCGCACCATTATTTTCTTATATAGGAACATATGTTCAAATAGTGCAAGTATTAATTAATTCACCAAACATGTTTACTTTTTCTAGATAAAATTAGAAAACTTTTAGAAGCCAATAAGAAAAGTAAGTAAGAATTAACAAAAGTGAGAAAAAGTAGACATCAAATCAAATCAAATCAAAGCCAACTTAATTATGACATTCTTTACTTAATCTTTAAGTGACTGAAAGGATGATATTAAGTTTTGAAAAAGTGTAGATTGCTTTAGGTTGAAGTAAGGTTAGTCTGGTAATTTTGGTAAGAGGTTATTTTAGTAAATTACCACTTCTTTCTTTTTCTATAAATATCCACCTACTTCTCCACTTTCATTCACATTTTCTTCTTCTTTTTTTCTCAAGCTTCTTCATCTTATTCCTCTTCTCTTTAATGGCTTCCAAGCCATAGAAAAAATTGTAAATAAATAATGTCAAAATATTTACAAAATATTCAAAAGAAATCAATGTTCATTCTCTTCAAATCAAATTCATTTTTTTTCCACATTTTACCTCTTCTTCTCTCGATAATAAGTTCTTCAAAGCAGAACCAAAATGTAATATACTTTTTTTAATCGTGTATTTTTCCAGTGGCTACAACTTTCATGTTGACCACTTTGTTAAATTCTGAAGCTAACTATGTCAAAAATACATTTCTTTCCAGTGCATTTTTTGGCCCAGTTTTTAAGCCAGAGAATAGGCCATTCTTTTTTGATCATAACTGATCCAAATTGAGAAATTATTTTTTTGAAACCTTATAAAATCCCAGTGGATACAACTTTTATGTTGATCACATTTTCCAGTTTTGACGTTTGCTATACCTGAAACTCAATTCTTTCAAGTGCATTTTCGAGCTTCATTTTTGTCAATCCGACAGTACCTCTTCTTCATTCTATCATATCTTCCTGAAAACTACTTGGATTCAAATGATACTTTTTTTCAAATTCAATAGAAAATAATTTACAACAACTTTTCAGTTTACAAGTTTTTCAAAATTTCTTAGTAAGAGAGTCAAAAACAAGAGAGAAGATGATTTATTTTTCGGATCTAAACCTTGGGAATTCAAGTTCAAAGCTCTATCGCTTCTTCTCTATATTTTCGGCCAACCTCCATCTTAAGCCTCGGCCAAGCTATTGGAAAGTAGAGGGTGTTGTTTTCTAGTGTTAAATGGAGTAGGAATTAATTAGTGAAGTGTTGGTTGATTAGAATGTTGGTAGGAAGTTAATCGCTTTGGTCTATGGTGAGAAACTCTATTTAGCATCCCTATATATATATATATATATATATATATATATATATATATATATATATGTTTGATGTTGTGTTATGATTGCTATGGATGCTTATATATGCTTTGATCATCAAGAATTGATTGGTTGATATGTTTGTTAAGATTGTTTTACCAAGTCACGTTAATACACGTCGATAAGCACAATGGAAATTACTTTCCTTTTGAAAATGAAATGGTGTATACGGAATGCGTAAACCTTTTGGAAATAGTTTTAAAATGAGTTAGAAATGTTTTACAAACATTTAAATATGTTTAAAGAAATAAAGGAATAAAATCAAGATTTTATCTTGTATATTTGAAATATGTCCAAAACAATTTTCTAAAAACATCGCGGCTTTGCAGTTCGGAATCCAAAATGGGATTTCTTTATAAATTATATTTTTAAATGATTAAAAATATGAAATAAATTTGGTAAATCTATTAAAATAGTTTATAAGAGATTTGGAATGTAAAATATGAATTTTCAAATATTAAAAAGTTGTTTTTAATCAAATAAGCTTATAAAGTACTTTCCGCGGCACTTTTCTGCTGCCGTTGCTACGACTTTTTAAAAGAAGATTTAAACTTAATGGTTTTTCCTAGAATCTTTTATGAATGATTTTAAAGGAATAATTAAGTAATGTAAAGATGATTTGGAAGATTTAATAAGAGTTTGAATAAATTGTTAAGACGAATTGTTTATACCACTTAAACAAAAAAGTGAAGAATATTGAATGTAATAATAAATTGAGTATGCGAAAACGACTAGTAAATTTGTCCCACCTGTGAGATCTGGAAAGATAAAACAAGGTATTTAACTAAGGTTAGGGATAGAGCAATCAGTGCCCTGAACTTACCTGACCTATGTTTTCTCATTTTAGGCGAGGGGTGGAACAGATCGAAAGGAAAGCCCGGATGCTCTAAAAAGATCATACTTAAGTTTTTCTAAAATAAAAGAAAAGAAAAAAAATTCTTTGAATGTTAAATAACCATTTAACATCTTTTATTCGGTGGTTTGTACAAAAGAACCGAGATCGGATTTGGATTATTTCTATCCGAAAACCCCTTCAAACTAATTTTCGAAATAAAACATATTGAAGACAAAGATCGTTAAAGGACAAAGATATTCATGATGTAGGATTACTTGCCATTAGTCCCTAGAGGTGAAAATTGCCATTAGTCCCTAGAGGTGAAACTTTCCATTAGTCCCTAGAGGTGAAACTTGTCATTAGTCCCTGGAGGTGAAACTTGTCATTAGTCTCTAGAGGTGAAATTTACCATATCTAAGATGGCAGTAGTGCTCTATTATGAAAATCTTCAATTTGCAAGAATATGATTTGAAGTTATGAAAGAAATCTTTGACTAAGGTTTAATTAATGATTTGGGAACATTTTCCCTAAGTTAAAAGTATAAATTTAATATAAGAAATCTTTGATTAAGATTAAAAGAATGATTGGAAAAGGTTTTCCTAAGTAAAAGAGAAAATGATTTGGAATTATTTCATGATTTAAGAAAGGTTTAAATAAATCATATGATTTGATAAATGAGGCTTAATGATTCCATATACATTTGAAAAGAGAATGGAATATCTTGAAAAGATTATATCTAAGAAAGATATTTGGTTAAAAAGATGAAGTAATTGATTGATGATTGATATACATGTATGAACTTAACATACTTTTAAAGCGATGATTGGCTTCGAAGGAATCGGAGTTGGATTTGGATGATTCCTATTCGAAAACCACTTCGAACCAATGTATACATTCGAAAGTGAAGACATGTTGAAGATGACGATAATTGAAGACCGTGGATCTTCATTGCGTGAAGACTGCTTGTTGAAAATGCTCTGGTTGGCCCCCATTATAGAGTTATTTATAGCAGTGGTCTCCTCGTGATGGACATTTTTTCAGGCTGCGAGGGCTTCTCGCCTGGTAATGGCCGAGGAAAGTGCCTTCGGCTTTGTTCAGTCCCAGAATGAACTTGTATGGATGTTTGTCTGACATTGTATTCTAAATTACATTTGAGTGGTTTCTATAAACGTATACCAGTTGGTGTGGCGGAGAAGGCAACTTCTTTTTGCTTAACACCCTTTCCCGAGACATATGAGCTCAGGAAGTTATACTTTTCTAGAAATTAGTCGTGTGATATGGAATGATAATGTGGCATTCAAAGTGGAACCTGTTATGATCAAAGCGTGGTTTTGTATGAAAAATGTGGCTTTGAAGAAATTGAGTGTAGCCTCGTGAGCCTCACACCGCGGTTATGATGGGATTCTATGTGGTCAGATGTATGCTCGCATTTCGGATAGTAGTGGTTTGGGTTATCAGATGTTCTAAGCCCCAGGTACCAGATACGTCTGGGCCTCATGGCAGGGATGCACGAAGTCCGAGTCCTTGGATATTATTCGCAGATTTCATCCACTTTTAGCCATTTGTGTTGTTGTATAACAGCGTCTGAGTCGTGGACGTAAGCCGTGGATACATATTGATCTTTCCACTAATTCCATATCATGTTGGATATCCAATCCCAATACGAGATTTACAGTTCTGATTGTATTCCCAAAATAGTTGTAATGACTTACAAACATTTCAGCTACCCCTTTCTGGTATCATATATTCCGTTCGGTATATTCTGTTGACCCAGTCCGGATATATTCTCTTAGACTTAGTCCAGATATTGATACCTTATTTGAATAAGTTTATTTGGAAAGTTTTTTCAAAAGAATGTCATCAAAAATAATATCAACCATTTTGATATATAAAAGTATTTTAGTTATCATAAGGTAAAAACCCATCTGTGTTTATGTGTGGGCATGGTCTTATGAGATACCCTTCTTTTCAAAGGTTTTTATGACATAGTCATTTTAAAGTTCGAGTATCTCACGCTGGTTTATCAAGCCTGATCCGGGTATTTTCAATACTCGGGTCAGATCCGAGTAGTTTCAGGTTGAACTGAAGACGGTTGGAGCTTCCAGAGGAGAGCTGGAGATCTTCATCATCGTATGGACGTATTCTACTATCTGTTATGGTTTGTTAGTTTTGTTTGATGTTTGTCCGCATTTGTAAGGGTAGGTGTTATAAGTGTCCAGGCTGAATCTAGGTTAGACTCTGATATTGTATTTAAAAGTTTTCCGCTGTAAAGATAATTTTTTAATATTATATCTTATTCCATTCGTGTGAGATTCTGTTCTGTCTTTATTTTCTTGTTACCCTTAATGATCCACTTATTCGTGCAATTTGAGTTGGATATGTGTGGTTTATTGTCGATTCAAATGGTACGGAAAAACGGGACAATACATTTGGTATCAAAGCTAAAGGTTAAGCAAGAACCTTGGCTTTAGTTGGGTAAAGGCTCATCAGAGATAGGGTAAGTAAGACCCTAGGATGAGTAACTCATTAGAGATATGGTTAGTAACACCCTAGAATGAGTTTGAGTGTAGTATATATGAGTGCGTATTTGTTAGTGACTAGTAAAAATGTTTTGTGTTGATTTATCTATTGAGTGATTTATGGATTCTGATCGATGCGCCTAATCACCGTTATCGATAAGGGTTCCTAAACATTTAAACAAGACGAACCGACACACTGATTTTGAAAAAAATTGGTAAATGAAATAATTTTACCTAGGATTATATTTTGAATATAAAGTATATATTTGAAAAGTTGTATATTTAGAAATCAAGATTAATGAAATTTAAATATGAATATCTTGTGATTAGAATTTCATAGTTTGACTATAAGGTGTTTCATAAAGATAATCGATAAGTAAGAAATCTGATAAGGTAACTAAGATCTTTAATACTTATTCCAAAATAATAAATTAAGAAATAATAATGTTGAGTTACTATCATAAATTGATCAATTGTTTGATTTAAAAGTTTAAGCACAAATACCTTGTGAATTAAGTTTCACGATTTGACTACAAGGTATTTAATAATAAGATTTATTTAAGGAATAAACATATAAGATGAAAATGTATTTAAATAATAGAAAATGATTTTGTAAAAGTTATATATAAAAGGAATGAGGATTTAAATTCAAGTAAAAGAATTATGGAAATATAAATGAAGTTAATTAATATAAGATAGGTTTTTTAAAGCAATCTCTAAAGGATTTTGAAAATGGTATTATTTCAATTATAAAAAGGTATTTTATGATAACTAATTCGAATGGCTCGAAAATAAACTAAAAATGGGCAAGTGATGTGTTTAGGTGGTAAGCACTTCTCTTAAGTATTACTCTTCTTGTTAAGAGGATATATGATACTATTGGAAATACCCAGTTCCTTAGATTGTTTTGGAGTTACTCGATCTATATAATTTTCTTAAGTTAAAGAAATAACGTGAACATTGATTATTAATCTTTATAAAAGTGTTTAAACCAAAGATAAATTGAGATTGCTAATTGATAAGATAAAGCGGGATTTTCGACGATTTTGGACAGTCGAAAATTTCTAATCATACATAACTGAGAGCTAAGAAATTTAGGAAAACTTTTGGTAAAAGATTGTGAAACATTCTGAGTATATGAAATTGGATAAGTATAATTTATAAATGTGATTATAAACAAAAAAGGAAATTATAACCTAGAAAATGTTTTGTTAATGAATTCCAGAATTAATTAAGGATTTGGACTTAAGTCTTTAAAATATGATTGATTTGCATAAGTTATAAGATGTAATAACCTTAAGTAATAGTTTTACGAAATGATTCATAAATAATATTAGTGCTTAAGGAAATATTCTGAATTAAATATTGTGGGGAACTTTTTTAATAAAGATAAATTATCTTTTGAGTGAAAAATGTTTTCTTTAGAATATTTTTCTTTAATAAAAATATTTGAAAATAAATAATAAAAGGGGATTATATAAAGAAGCACCTTTATAAAGCGATTGATCTTAAGATAAAGTTTTTATGAAAGTTTTTGCGGGTTAATAAATACATATGTTATATTTAAATCATTTCATCACACAAATTTTGATCTAAGATTTGAGTACGGAACTTTGAGGTGTTTACACCGACCCAAAAAAGGATTTATCACTCGATTTCTCGACGACGAACAATGATGAGGATGTTGGTTAGGTACTTTAGTTTTCTATCATTGTTGAGCACTATGCAAGGAAAGCAAAGGTTTCTGAACAAAGAGCCTGATTAAAGTCTGCATTAGAGGATCGGGGGATAGATACTAGTTCGAAAATAAAGTTGTGTATTTGAATAGGAGATCAAATAAGATATTTCATATGGATGATCTGTGTATATTATATGGAATTAAATTAAAAGATAAATGTTTTAGGTAAACTTTTGTTTGGGTAATTTCGAGGACGAAATTCTTTTAAGTAAGGGAGAATGTAACGACCCAGAATTTGACCACTTTAAAATATAATATATAAAGTGATTTTAAATGTAAAATAGTAAGGTTTTATTATTCAAACAATATTAGATAGGATTTGAAAAGAGAAGTATACACAAAAATAGTGATATTTGCCTATAACAACAAAAGTGACAAAATGATGATTTCAGAAAAGTATGTTTCAATGGTTAAATAAATTATCTTAATTGAATTATGAGTATTTATATTTTTAAATATCATTATAAAAATTTATTTTTAAATTTGGTTTACATACATAAATAGTTTAACTAAAACGTCAAAATGTGACCGTAAAACATTTTGTCGAAAAACGACGTGTTGTCGATTAAAAGTTGCCACAACGTCGCCGCACCTTTATTTTCTTATATAGGAACATATATTCAAATAGTGCAAGTATTAATTAATTCACTAAACATGTTTAATTTTACTAAATTAAATTAGAAAACTTCTAGAAGTCATTAAGAAAAGTAAGTAAGAATTAACAAAAGTGAGCAAAAGTAAACATCAAAACACATCAAATCAAAGCCAACATAATTATGATATTCTTTACTTAATCTTTAGGTGACTAAGACATAAAACAAGAAGTGAAAGGATGATGTTAATTTTTTAAAAGGTGAATATTGCTTTAGGTTGAAGTAAGGTTAGCTTGGTAATTTGGTAAGAGGTTATTTTGGTAAAATTGCCACTTCTTTCTTTTTCTATAAATATCCACCTAAGTCTTCACTTTCGTTCACATTTTTTTCTTTTTCTTTTCTCAAGCTTCTTCATATTCTTCCTCTTCTCTTTAATGGATTCCAAGCCATACAAAAAATTGTAAAGAAATAATGTCAAAATATTCAAAAGAAATCAATGTTCATTCTCTTCAAATAAAAATCATTTTTTCTCCACATTTTACCTCTTCTTCTTTCGATCATAACTTCTTCAAAACAGAAGCATAATGTAAAATACTTTTTTTAAATCATGTACTTTTCTAGTGGCTATAACTTTCATGCTTACCATTTTGTTAAATTCTAAATCATACCATGTCAAAAATATATTTCTTTCCAGTGCATTTTCTGACGCAGTTTTTAAGCCACTGAATATGCCATTTTGTTTTGATCATAACTTGATCATAACAGAACCAATTTAAGAAATTTAATTTTTGAAACCATATAAAATTCTAGCGGCTACAACTTTTATGTTGGTCACTTTCTCCAGTTTTGAAGTTTGCTATACCTGAAACTCAATTCTTTGAAGTGCATTTTCGGGCTTCATTTTTGTCAATCCGCGGTACCTCTTCTTCATTCTTTCATATCTCCCTTAAAACTACTTCGATCCAAATGATTTTTTCTTTCAAATTTAATAGAAAAGAATTTGCAAAAACTTTTCGGTTAACAAGTTTTTCAATTTTTGTGAGTAAGAGAGCAAAAATAAGAGAGAAGATGATCTGTTTTTCAGATCTAAATCTTGGGAATTCAAGTTCAAAGCTCTATCTCTTCTTCTTTATATTTTAGGCCAACCTCCATCTTAATCCTCGGCCAAGCTATTGGAAGGGAGAGGGTGTTGTTTTCTAGTGTTTAATGGAGTAGGAATTAATTAGTGAAGTGTTGGTTGATTAGAATGTTGGTAGGAAGTTAATCGCTTTGGTTTATGGTGAGAAACTATATTTAGCATCTCTATTTATATATATACAAGTTTGATGTTGTGTTATGATTTCTATGGATGCTTATATATGCTTTGATCATCAAGTATTGATTGGTCGATATGTTTGTTAAATTTTTTTTACCAAGTCACGCTAATACACGTCCATAAGCACTAAGGAAATTACTTTCCTTTTGAAAATGAATTGGTGTATATGGGATGCTTAAACCTTTTGGAAATAGTTTTAAAATGAGTTAGAAATGTTTTATAAACATTTAAATATGTTTAAAGAAATAAAGGAATAAAATTAAGATTTTATCTTGTATATTTGAAATATGTCCAAAACAATTTTCTAAAAACATCGCGGTTTTGCAGTTCGGAATCCAAAACGGGACTTCTTTATAAATGATATTTTTAAATGATTAAAAATATGAAATAAATTTGATAAATCTATTAAAACGGTTTATCAGAGTTTTGGAATGGAAAATATGAATTTTCAAATATTAAAAAGTTGTTTTAATCAAATAAGCTTATAAAGTACTTTCCGTGGCACTTTTCTGCTGCCGTTGCTATGACTTTTTAAAAGAAGATTTAAACTTATCGGTTTTTCCTAGAACCTTTTGTGAGTTATTTTAAACGAATAATTAAGTAATGTAAAGATGATTTGGAAGACTTAATAAGAGTTTGAATAAATTATTAAGATGAATTGTTTATTCCGCTTAAACAAAAATGAGGAATATTGAATGTAATAACAAATTGAGTATGCGGAAATGACTGGTAAATTTGTCCCACCTGTGAGATCTGGGAAGATAAAACAAGGTGTTTAACTAAGGTTAGAGATGGAGCAACCAGTGCCCTGAACTTACATGGCCTATGTTTTCTCTTTTTAGGCGAGAGGTGGAACAGATCGAAAGAAAAGCCCGGAGGCTCTGAATTTCCCTCCATAGCTTCCTAGTATACTTTGAAATAATGGATAGGTGTCACAATGCAAATTTGAGAAAAATATTCCTCCCACCATATGGTTCGCTAGCGATCCATAGATTATGGATCTTTAGCGACCTGATTGCTAAATAGTTTTTAGTGAGCATTTTTCCTTCATAGACATGGATCGCCAACGATCCATAAATGATGGATCATTAGCAACATAATTACTTAGAGTGATTTTTTCCTTTCTATTTTTCATTCACCTTTATATATGCTTCTTCGACCCAATCCATTCACCCATTTGAGCCGAGCCAACTTCTTGTTCGTGCGACCTAAAATCTAGGTGATTCATCCTTCCAGCGATTCGATCCTTCACTTCAATGATTCGAGCCTTCTTAGTGATTTTATCCATCAATTTCCAACAATCTAACCTTGTCATCTACCATGATTCTACGCCGTCGCCACCGAAGCCTTGCCACAGCCTTTTCAGACCATATATGATCAAAACCCTAAATCGCTATCGCCTTAGATCGTCGTGATCCATCCCTTAGCTCTCCACCGACCTTAAATCGTCTTGCTGATTCTAAGTCATCGACGACTCCTATGTTTTAGAGTTCACGGAGGTGGGTTTTTAATCATAGTGTTTGTTTAATGATTTGATGGCGAGATCGTGCTTGTGACGTTGGTCGTGAGAAGTTTGAATTGATTGTGGCTTAATGGAGGAAGATAGTAAATCGAGTCTTGAGTTTCTCCTAGAACGACATTCGGGCCTTGGCTCGGTGCTTGACACATTTTGCTACCTTTGTCCATTAATTCGGAATTGACTTATGCCAAGTTCCATAGCTGATACTACATGACATATCGCCAGCTAGTTTCGACTCTTTTGGAGGATTTGGACTTATCTTGCTTGCTTTTTGCATGCTCGGCGTCCTTGCAATGAGAAGAATTTTCTACATCGCTTCGGACAACGGATGATCGATAATAGGTAAGTGTGGAAGAAGTAAAAACAAACAGAAATGATACGGGAGATCCTTTTCATTTTCTACTATGAGCGAACTATATACACGGGATAGAGCGTTTGTAGTATTTCAGACATCGAGCTCACCCCTATAGACAGCACACTGCACTTGCCCCGGTACATGAACTTCGTTGCGTTGGCATGAAGCAATATCTCTTCGGAATTCAAGTGCTGTAGGGAAAACTATTAGTTTAGATTAGAATCACCTAACCATTTTGAATGCGAGTTACGTTGTTTTAGAATGAAGCATCTACCACGTCATAAATCAAGAGGAGGAAGTCTAGCACTTTCGACATCCAAGTCATTGTTTGTAGCACTCTGATTTTGTTAAAGTCATGCCTATTACTTCCGACAATGGGAGTAGATTGAATCTTGTTATTTTTGTTAGATAAGTTTCCCAATGCTGCTTGGGCAATTTTGAGACTTAAAAGTGTATGTGATTTTTGGGGTGCATGGATTTTAGGATCGGCATGTGTCGTTGATTTGGAACGTTTCTGGCGCTCCTCGGTATTGCCTATCTTCAGGCAACATGGGGAGTTTATGTTTTAAGACCATGATCTCACAGCTTTGGGAGTTAACGTGTGGATTTTGAAATTCGCAGCTTTTGGGACTGATATGACCCATCGTCCAGAATGGTTCAAGTGCTCCTCGATGTTGCGTATCTTAGAGCAACATGAGGAGTTGAGTTTTAAGAATTAATGCGCGACTTACGAAGTGTGTAGCTTTTCATACTCCTCGGTGTTTCCTATCTTCGGGCAATGTAAGGAGTTGGTATTTTGAAATTTAGTGCATGGCTTATGAAGTGCGTGGCTTTTTGTACTTCTCGATGTTGCCTATCTTCGGGCAAAGTGAGGAGTGTAATTTTTAAGAGTTAATGTGCGGCTTATGTAATGCACGGCTTTTTGGATTCCTCTATGTTGCCTATCTTTCGACAACGTGAGGAGTTTTTTTAGCCTTCCCGATATTGCCGGAGCAACACCGGTTCTTGGAAGGCAAAGATCGGGTTCGGCCGATCTAACGGTTTGAGTCGATTTTCTTCCATCAACTCGGCGGGTAGTTATTATGAACATAGTTTTGTTGGTTCAAAAGGCGAGTCATATTTTATTAAGGAAAATAGGGCAGGTATTTGCCTATTTACATTACCTTTGGTATTCCGGGATGGCTTATTTGCTGAAAAATAGAGAATACATAAGGTAGTTTTCAAATGAAGTAACGGCGGAGTGATTTATTGTTCCATGCCCTGGGAATTTGGATTCTGTCGAAGGTTACTAGCTTGAAAGTTCCATCCTTTAGTTTTAGATTGAAGACATATGGTCCTTCTCGGCTTGGTCCAACGTCCCCTGGAATGGGGTAGACTCGCTTAAGCACAAGATCTCCTACTTTGAAGGTTTGGTTATGAACTTTGGAGTTGAAGTACCATGCGACCCTCTTTTGATGGACGGCGATTCTCATCTCAGCTTCTTCCCTTCTTTCTTCGATCATATTTAGCGATTCGAGTAGGAGTTGCTCGTTTTACTTTTGATTGAAATTTTACCTTCGGTGTGAAGGAACTTCCAATTCAACAGGGATCATTTCTTTTGAGCCATACGCCAAAGCAAATGGAGTGTGGTCGATTGCCACTTTATGGGTAGTTATGTAAGCCTATAGTGCGAGTGAAAGTTCATCAACCTAGTTTCCTTTAGCTTTAGTTAGTCACTTTTTGATGGTAGATTTAATAATCTTGTTTCCACTTGCCCATTTGCGTACGGATGAGCTACTTTGGAGAAGCTCTTTTCAATTTGGAAGCATTTGCAGAAGTCTTTGAATTTGGTGCTTTCGAATTGAGTTCCATTTCTATGATGATTTTATATGGTACACCAAACCTGCAAATAATGTTTTTAGTAACAATGTTATTGACATTCTTTGTGCTTGTGGTAGCCAGCAGTTCTGCTTCGGTCCATTTCATGAAATAATCATCAACTACTATAGCATATTTGACCCCTCCTTCTGCTATTGGCAAGACACTAATCAAGTCGATTCCTCATATTGCGAATTGACACAGACTGACCATATGTGTTAGCTGTATTGAAGGAGTTATTTTAATTTTGCTGAATCTTTAGCAGTGATCACATTTTCTAGCGTAGTCTGCAGCGTTGCGGTTTATTGTTGGCCATAAGTATCCACACCAGAAGACTTTCTTAGCAAGGGTTTGCCCCCTAATGTGGTCTCCATATTCGCCTTCATACACTTTCTTTAGGATTTGTCGGGCTTCGTCATTGGACACATATCTAAGAAGGGTGGTTGAGAATCCCCTTCGATAGAGTACTCTATCTTGTATCATGAACCACGGTGCCTTTCAAAGAAGCTTTTTCCGTTTATTCCGGTATGTCAAAAGAGTCCCTGTAAGTAAATATTATTTTATCGGTGTCATCCACATATCTGGTTTGATAGTGATCTCGAGGATCCAGTCGACGTCCACTTCGTCTATGTTTGGATTGGCTAGAATTTCAACTGGGACTAGCCTCAATGACTGAGCTTCTCCGGAGCTCCCCAGTTTAGCCAAATAATCCGCCTTGGCATTTTGCTCCAGTGGAATGTGAGTTATGGTGTAGTGTTCGATGTCTCTTAGCAGTTCTTGCACTTTGGATAGGTACGAGAAAGATTCTCCCCACGAGCCTAGTATTCCCCTTTTACTTGACAGATGACCAGCTGGGAGTTGTGGTATATGTGAATAGAATTTATCTTGAGTTCTTTCAAAACTTTTAGTCCTGCAATCAGTGCTTCATGTTCTTCCTCGTTGTTTGTAGAAGGGAATTCCAAGCATAGAGCACAGCCAATGACCCATCATTCGGGGGTCTAAAGCACTACTCCTGCCCCCGAACAGAGGTTGTTAGATGCACCATCGACAAAGAGCTTCCATTGCATGTCTACCTCCAACCGTTCTTCTTCCTCGCCATCCTGTACAGTAAATTCGACGAGGAATTCTGCTAATGCTTGCCCATTGGTGGCTTTCCTTGGGTGCTATATGACATCATATTGACTTGGGTCTATATTCCAGTTGAGAAGTCATCCGAAAATTTCAGGTCGATGTAAAACTTGCTTCAGGAGCTGGTCAGTCAACACTTTAATTAGATGAAACTGAAAGTATGGTAGTAACTTCCTAGATGCGATCAAGAGGCAATACGCTAGTCTTTCCCAGTTTCGGGTAGTTTTTCTCTGCTCCAGTGAACCACTTGTTAATGTAATACACGGGTCGCTGGATTTTGCTTCTTCGCGCACTAGAGCGGTGCTCAATGCATGGGGTGAGATCGCTAAGTAAATGAATAGGTCTTCTCCATCCGCGGGCTTTGATAGGATTGGTGGAGCCTCGTTGTGCCGCGGCAATTCTCCGAATGATGTTTGACGAGCTTCACTCCATTTGAAGTTTTTCTTTCCCTTCTTTAGCGCATCAAAGAACGGTATACACTTTTTGGTAGCTTTCGAGATAAATTGACTTAATGCTGCGACTTTTTCGTTCAAACTTTGTAGTTCCTTCTTATTCTTCAGAGGTTGGACTTCTCGTAGTGCCATTTTTTCTTCAGGATTTGCTTCGATGCCTCTAGTAGTCACGGTGAATCCTAGGAATTTTCCGAAGGCTACTCCAAAGTGACACTTGAGTGGATTGAGTTTCATTCTGTACTTTCGGAGTATTTCAAACATTTCAACGAGGTTATCCAAGTGATTAATAGCTGCTCGTGTATTGACCAACATGTTATCCACATAAACCTTCATCGTTTTCCCGATTTGATGCTTGATCATGGTGTTTACCAACCTTTGATAAGTTTCCCCTGCGTTTTTTATACCAAATGGTATTACTTTGTAGAATTATAGGACCAGGTTGGTGATGAAGCTGGTGTTTTCTTGATCAGATTCATGCATCAGGATTTGGTTGTACCAAGAGTATGCGTCCATAAATGATAGTAGCTTATGTCCTGTCGTTCCATCCAAAAGCTGGTCTATTCTGGTGAGAGGGAAGCTGTCTTTCGTGCAAGCTTTATTTAAGTTCGAATAATCAATATAGGTTCGCCACTTTCCATTGGACTTTTTGACTAAGACTGGGTTAGATACCCACTCTGGCTTAGTTGCATCATGGGGGAAACCGTTGGCCAGTAACTTGTCGACCTCATCTCTTAGCACCTTAGACCATTCGGGACCCTGGTTGCGCCTTTTTTTCTTTTTTGGTATGAATTTGGGGTCAATATTGAGTGCGTGACATGTGATTTCTGGAGACACCCCACACATATCGGAAAGCGTCCATGTGAACACATCTAAGTTGGCACGAAGAAATTTAGTAAGCTCTAAACGTATCTTGTTTCCAAGGTGCAATCTGATTTTCAAGGCTTTAGTTGGGTCATCCATGTCGACCTGGACGGACACCACCAATTCTGCCGGTGTCGCCTGCTCCTCCCCTGAACTCTTCATTCTAGCGTCCAAAGCCTTATTGAATCGGCTATGGTCCCCAAGCCAAAGGCGGCTCTGTAGTTGCTATTCTGAAGGTTCATGGATGTGGAGAGTTCTCCCCACATCTTTTGCTTTTCTCTTCTTCAGGACTCACGTAGTTCCGCAATGTAACATTCTCTAGCAGCACATTGATCTCCTTTCACCACTCCAATTCCATTTACAATAAGGAACTTCATAGTCATATACCATTGGGCTAGAGCTATTCTGAAATCTACTAGAGCAAACCGTCCCAAGAAGGCATTATATGCAGACATTTCGTCCACAATTACAAAAGTCTAAATGAGGGTGACTCTTCGATCACCTTTTCCAAGTTCCACTGGCAGATCGATTGTTCCTACAGGTTGGTTGGGTTCGCCAGTGAACCTTTGGATCTTCGTTATGCATGCAGACATGCTTTTCATGTCGATTTTCATTTAATCAAAAGTACATTTGAAAAGAATATTAACAAAGCTACCTCTATCAACCAATACTCGCTGAACAACAGCAGGACCGATTCCCACTGTTACCACTATTGGATCGAGAGTTGGGGCTTCGATCCCTAGATCGAAGCGCCGATTCTGAAACACTATGCCATCGCTCAATAGTTTCTGCAGCTTGGCTAGGGTTCCATCTTCTACTGCGAGACATGATTCCTTTGGAGCATGCTTCAATGAACTTGCTTATCGCTCCATCTCTCCCCAACTTCTTTGCATGGAGTGTGGTCCCCCAGATATTGTTCCAATAATAAGTCTTTGGTCAATTCACTTGGACCCTTCCTCACTAGTTCTGACTTGATTCCTTCGTTCCCTTAGGGGTTGAGTAACCCTGGATTGATCAAGGTTCTGTGGCTTTCTCATGTACCGTTGAAGCTTGTTTTCCCGGATCAACTCTTCGATGAGATTCTTTAGATGGTGGCGTTTTTTTGTGTTATGATCATGAGTCTCGTAGAAGCGACAAAACTTTCCCGAGCATTTTTGTCGCTCAATTGCTTCCCTCGTAGGGGTTTTCTTGTATTCCTCAGTCCTCTATATTGCGAGATAAATATTCTCCGGGGTGTCGTTTAGTGGGGTATAATCTTCCTGCCTGAAATCTTTAAGCCTTTTATTTCTGACATTACCATTTTTTATTGGAGTTCTGGTTTTTCCTCTTTTGACTCCCATCTTTCCCTACGGCTCCATGACAGTTCTAGAATCATGCGCATTTTGATTCATTGCTACATCGCTTCGTCTGATGTTCATTGGTTACACACTAGTAGACTTTCTTTCCAGCTCCTACGCTTCCTCCAATCTTAAGTAGTGACTCACTTTACGATTAAAGCCTTTCCTTGTGGGAGGCTGCTTAATTTTAATCCATTTCCCAAATTCAGTTTCCGAGGAATGGCACGAACTAATACCATGAAAACCATGTCTTCATTGGGGTTGCTTACTTCCATCACCACGGTATTGACCGGTTCATGAAAGACTTCAACAATTCATTGCATCCCTAGAACAATCTAGATAAGACATGACATCTTTGGTTGTGCAGTATGGAGCTTGAATTGGTCAAGGAATCTTGTTGCTAATTGGTTAAAAGTAGAGATGGATCTTGGTGGAATCCTAGTGAATCACATTGATGCAACTCCTTCTAGAAAGACGAGGAAGCACCTGCAGTGAACAGCCTCTGAAGTGTTGGTTCCGTCCATATACCAACTATACTTGTATAAGTGGGGTTTTGGGTCCTTCGTCCCATCGCAAGATGGGATAGTTGGCACTGTGAATTTATTTGGGTATTTCTCACTCAAGATTTCATCGGTAAAAGGAGTACGACTTAGAGCAGATCCTCATTCATCATCTCATCAATTTTTACTTTCGTCCATTAACCATTTGACCATGTTCGCTATGTATGCCTCTAATGTTCGGTAATATTAGAGATGGAAGTTAGTCCCTACACCAAGTGTTTGGCTTTGCAAACGGTCTTAGCATGTGGGTTGAGGCCTAAGCTCTCCTGTCTTTGGGAGAGCCACTCTTGCGAGACCCCGTTGGCTTGCAATTTGCCCAATTGCGGTAGTCTGAACGTTTCTAGCATCATCGAACACGTTGACATTCTCTTCCAATTGGTTATCTTGCTCTCTATCTTCTGAATCAAAGAGACCCATAGCTATATCTTCTTGCAGGGTCTCGGCCCCCTGATTTAAGTTCAGACTTGGTTGCCTTGCGGCGGGTGGAGTATTCACATTTCCTACCACATTATGTCCCATGGTTTATGTTATTACCCTTTTTTGTGGATGTTTTCCGTTTCTTTTGTTTAGAACAGAAACAAAAGAATTTTCTTGTTCTATAGCAGCTGCAGGTTTAGGCATAGTTTATGGAGCATGATTTAACTGTAGGATTAGAAGAGCGTTAAGCTTCTCCATCAGAGCCTTCTTGCTATTTTCCATTCTTTGGTTGATTTTGTCAACCATATTATTCAACTCATCCCTAGTAACTACTTCGTGTTGACTGGAAGATGTTGGCCTCTGATTTTCGAAGTTAGCACCATTTACTTCAGTATGTTGAGGACTAACATCTTCTCCCACTATCACCGCCACTATGGATCTTCCATAGGCAGTTCTTCTCCTTCCATAAGCCATGGATTCCAAATGGTAGATTTATTAGGCAAAGATTGATGATCTAACTTTTGGACCTATAGGATCTACAGTAGATAGTTAGATCTGAATCCTGAGTTGGATTTCTCAAAGAAAGCACCAAAATGTTAACCCAAAAAATGGATCAACACCCTAGTTTGATTGTGAAAGAACCAGCCCTGTTCTTATAGAGCAATAATAAAGATAGTAGGTATAGAAAAGAACAGTAAAAAAAGAAGACAAGAAGACTTTTATAGTGGTTCAGCTGATAACGAAGCCTATGTCCACTTTATAGTTTTTATTATGATTGATTGCTACTAGAAGTAATGTTTGATTATAAGGCTTTTGATTATCCTTAGCTAGATTGAATCCCTAGAGTTGGAATCCACTGGATAATCACAGTGAATCCCTTTGGAAATTGTTGTGAGTGAGATGAAGAGTGAGTAAAGTTTCCAACATAGCTTCAGCAATCAATCCGGAGAAGATCCAGTTTTTGTTGCAGGTAGGATGGTATTTATAGAGATCGGAGAACTTTAGGGCCAAGTCCACTTGTCAATCGCTTGCAGATGATCATAGGACGATCTAGTAGACTTTAGCTCGCAGCCCGAGCCAAAAGCATGGATCGCTAGCGATCCATGATGTACGGATTGCTGGCAATCTATGGGCTTAGCTTGCGTGCGAGCTAACCACTTAGCTCCTCGCCACATTGTTCTGCTATGTGAGGTTGCAAGAATTCCATGGCTTTGTATGGATCGCTAGCGATCCATACGCTTAGCATGTTTTTGCATTTTGTCTTCTAGGCTCCTTTGCTCCCTATGTGCCATAGCGGTTCAGCGACCTAATGATGAAATTCATGGATCATTGGCAATCCATGGTGTATGGATCCCTAGCGATCCATACACTTAGTCTTTCTCAGAACTTTGCTGTTTGGCATTCCCATTATCTTGTATCAATTTTTCTCACGTTATCCCATTGCACGTCATTGTTTTGATAATGATTTACTTGTTAGTTGCATTTGGCTGCTGATTGGACTGAACGGACTTTGGTCTCATAGTTTAGTCAAATTGAGTCGTTGCTTTAGCGATATGGCTTGGTTCTCTTTAACTTGTTGCTTTATTCCTTCTGGTTGAGTTCCGAGCCATTCTGACTTCATCAACTTATTCCACCTTTTATTAGATCCTGCTGGGTTAGAAATCCGGGTAATAGCTAGTTAAACCAATTAACGAAGTGATAAGTTTATGCTGATTGCTATCTGAAAATTTAATTGGCTAAAAATTTAATTTATTGAATTTAATTGACTGAATTTAGATCGACATTTAAATGTGACCATTAAATTGATAATTAAATTTCTCAATAAAATTTGACCGTAAAATTGATAATAAGAATTGATAGTAAATCTGATTGTGAAATTTGTGACATTAGATGCGACAATTAAACTGATAGTTGAATTGACATTAGCTTGGTATTTAATTCGATGTTGATAATTGAAATTTCATATCACTTTTAAACACCCAACATTGATAGCGAGATACTATTGTGGCATGAATGAATTATTTGTTTCGGATATTGGTTGATATTGCGATGGTTGATATTTGTGATTGGCTATTATGTGTTTGTGATCTCGACATTCCTATATTATCACCCTGTTATTGTCACTACTGATATGATCGACATCTATACATTTGATTTTAATATGGACTTGGGACATTTTATTTGACTTGTGATTTATTGGATGCATTGTTGACTACTTTGGTTGGATGGTGATTGTTGTGATTATATCACCGTTTGGTTAAATTTAAAGATTTTAGATAAAATGGAATTTAGTTTTTGAAAATAACTTGAAACTCATATATAAATTTAAATTCTAATTTAATAACAATATATATTTTTCCTAAAGAGCAATAAAAAGGGTTATAAATTTTTCTATAACCATAAAGAATAAAAGGAAGTGTTTGTAAAAAGGCCATGTTTGAAACCAACCATTAAATGATTTCGATACGTGATACGTTTGAATGGGATTGTCGCATTTTTGAAAATATGTAAAGTGTTATAAAATCTTCTAAAACTGCACTAAATTATTTGAATAATATTTGATGTAGGAAATTTGAATTTATTTTGATGATTTAAAATAATTTGGAATATTAATGTAACGACCCACCTATCAGACGGTTTAAATCGACAATAAATCACACATGTCTAATTCAAACCATTCAAAGGGAGGATTGTTAAAAGGGTAAATAAGAAAATAATAGAAAAGAAGAAACACAAAAACACAGAATCTCGCAGTGGAATGACAAAATATAATAATTAAATAAAAAGTTCATGAAGTTGTTTTACAAATAACATTTGATTACACTTGCAGTTCAAATCAGAGTTATACGTACATCAAAAATAAACAAATAATGCAGAGGAACACAGGAAGCAGTGGAATAATTATAATAAATAGTAATAATGTACTTTCTCTTTGTCTTCATCCTCCAGAAAATGGTCTTCAATACACTGAAAAGCTCAGACTGACCCGGGCATAATGAAAACAAAACACTCGAGTCGGAACTAAAAGATCTTATGTAAGTCAAATTAATCTAAATAAAATATGAATACAATGGCTTCAGAGATGTTACAAGATTTTTCATCTTCTATCAACTGTACAATTATGAATATATTTATTCAATAGGTATCAAATAATTCGAAATATCAATCTTAATCATCTAACTAAAAGAAATCCGAAGTTTAACTTAAACCCTTTAAACAATTCAATTTCAAATGCATAATCCAAATTCAAGAATTTATATGGATATATATATATATATATATCATTTCAACCAGTATTAAAAATTAAAATTTTCAAGTCAATGAAAACCGCTCGAGTTTATTAGTTCAATCCATAACGATTTCCCGTAATCTATAAGATCGTTCGGGTATGTATCATTTCAACCCATAGTGAACTTACAGTATTATAACGATATAAAATACAACATCCATTCATCCAATATCAACAATCAATCATCCATCACAATCATCATCCAAATCAATCAATAAATATCAATATAGAGCTGATAATCAATAACAGGTATTTAACTGGCAATTTATATTCAACACTAAATTAAATAACTATTTAAATTAAATAAATTCAAATTAACTGAGATTATGATTTAAAATATACCATACAGTCATAAATAAATTTTCAATCACATCATAAATTTAGTTTAATAAACATAAGAAATTTTAGAAGTTGTGAGTGGGTTAAAACACTCACCTTTGAATTTAAATTGAATTTATATCCAATTTAAGCTCAAAATTCAAACCACGCGTGAATCGGACCTCGTATGTGAAAGTTATAGTAGTTAGAAGTTAAACGATTTCAAATTTAAATTAAATTAAATAAATAAAAGTCAAACCCCTTAACAAGTCACTCTAAAGCATTCTTCCATCTCACGAGACACGTTCGAACCCGAGAAAAACACAGCTGCTTGCCCCCCTTTGACCGACCTTTGACCACGATAAACGACCACCTCCGACCGCCATTGGCCACGTCGACCATCGCCATTACACTCGCCTCGCCGCCCACCTTCAAACCGCCTAGGTCTGATCACCCCTAACGTAGCCGGCCGTCGTACCCCTTCGAACCCTAATCGAATTAATTGCCTCGATCTGACCATCATCAGACCCAACGAATGCCATCGATACGATACCTCGACTATTCTCCACAAAACCGTACCAGCGAATTGATGATCAGTCGACGTTCAACACAACGCGATGAATGGCCAAGATAAATTTGTCCAATTCCGACCACACAGGAACCTAGATCGAAAAAAATATATTAGATTTGTGTTGTGCTCATCTAGAGCTTCAAATCGATATATAATATGATATAGTTTGAGGAGTTTTGATTTTGAAGTTGAATTTTTGAATTGAAATTGAATTGGATAATTTAGGGTTTTCAACCATTAAGAAAGAGGCGCAACAGAACTTGTGTATGTACTGTAATGAGGAACGAGAAATAGTTTGGGTTTATAACATGGTATTTATAGGCAGATCATAAAAATAGAATGAATGAGCCAGATTGATTTGGAAGTTGAACGATAAAAGATCAAAATGCCCGTTTCTTTCCCGAAACGGAGATGGGTCATCCCATATATCAAAATAGATGTTTTTAATATTTTTAAACTCAATGGAACATGTTTCAAGTCCAAGTTCCATCGTATGCAGAAGTTATGTTAAAATTAGATTATTTCAAATTGATTTCAATTAAATTAAATTCTAGGCGTTTCAAGTCCATACGATCAAGCGACAAGTCCGATCGCTACAAAACTTGATATCCCACAATAACTCATCGTTACGAATCCGATGCAACTGGTTTCATCGAAATTCGAGATAGTTTCCAAAATGGCTATTTTCACGTTAACTAAATAAATTAATATTAAATTAATTAAATCACATTTTTATTTCAAATTTAATAGCTAACAAAATTTCACCATTTTTGATTACTAGGACATTTATAATAATTCAAGACAAGTTTACACATCAATTCAGTGTTAATTATTTCAATAATTACAGTGTTCAATTTCTATTGTAACCAAATCCAAATAATTATAATTAATTTCAATAAATTGATTTTTACTCAATTCCAATCTTTTTGTTAAATCCATTATTACCCTATAGCATAGTTAACATTTATTTTACATTTCCTTACATAATATCCCCAATTTCCATCTTCTATTTGTGTTAATTATTATATTCCATTTTATTGTCATTTTGCCAATTTTAGCCATTAATTAAAACTGAAATCCCAATTAAATTTATTTAACTTGATTCCTATCTTTTATTAAATCAATCGTTTCCTTATGAAAAAAATTCATATATATATATATATACACACACACATATACATACATATATATATATATATATAATTACATTATAGGTTGTAGTTATTGCCTGAATTCTCATTAATGTAATGTTTAATTACATTTAATTGCAATAAATCTATTTATTATAGCTTAAATTCTAATAAATAAATCAACCTTTCAATTTTTCTTATTCACTCAATTTTCATATTATGAATAGAATTTACATTGGTCAAATCTTATTGAATTGACATTCTACAATTTCAGTCCAGTCTACTAATTGCACTAATTAAGCCAATTTACTGCAATTGATTTCAAATTACATTTTGCAATTGATTTCAAATTACATTTTATGAACTAAACAAATGGATAACTTATAACAATTGTTACCATTAACTTTTAATTACATTTACAAGTTCATTATTTGCAATAAATGTTATAATAACTCTAATCTTATTCAATTACCATTTATTATACAATTTCATTACATAATTAAACATTTACATTGATTTTCTTATATTAAGCTTATAACCAAGTTATAACATTTAAATAAATTCAATTGGTTGGAATTACATTCAAGTTATTAATAATTAACTTTAATTGACATTATTACCTTTCATTTTATTATTATTTCATTAATATATTACAAATTTATATTTCTCTCAATATTAAATTACTAAAATATATCGAATTAGCAAATTTAATTATCAAAAATTTACGGGTTGTTACACTCTCCCCCACTCAAAACTTTTCGTTCCCGAAGAGGAAAAAAGGGAAACGAAGAAATTAAATAGTCAATATATCTTATTCAAAATATTAAATCTACAAATAATTTATTTACATAATAAATAATTTAAATTAGATACATTAATTTATAAACAATTAAGTCCTTTTATTCAAGGTAATAAAAATTTGAAAATGTTTTTTCTAAGTCCAATATTCACTGAAAATTTCGGCAGAGTCTCCTTTGTACGAAGAGGTCTAATATCAAAATATAATAATATATACCAAAATTTTCAAAATAATATATCCCTACAGCGGGAAAACAATATAATATCGCTAAAAAACCATAACCTAAGAAGTACATATTTGTCGGGCAAATAATACTTATTTTTCGAAACCAAAAGCAGTAGTAATGGCTTCCATACCTATATTTCACTTATATAATCCAAAGAGGTTAATAATTATATAGAAGTGAAATGATTATATTGTTTTAAATTAATAACAAACAATCAACATAACAAAACAATAATGACATTCAACAAAAAACATACAATCTTCATAAGGGATCAAAGTGATCAACCATTTCTGAAGTTACAATCATCAAATTTAATGTTGTATTCATTTTATTATTTACTTTAATTATCAATAGCTTCAAACATTAACTTAAGTTCGTAATTCTTTGCTTACAATATTCACTTTCTATTTCATTTTATTTAGTAGCATTACAATTACAACTAAGGTTTATAACTATTTTCATATCAAATTTCTTATTTATAAAAGTAAATTTCATTGAACACTTTCATTAATTAAGTTGTCTTGTATAATATTACATTCATATCCTTATTTAACATTACATCTTTTAATATTCTGGTAAGTTATATATATGTTTCTAAGAATGTAATTGAAAGTTACACAAGTTTATCTTATTTTATTTTAGTAAATAAATGTTCAATAGTTATCATTTCTTATTTTCATATCCTTTTTGTTTACAAGTTACAAATTTCAAATTCCTTGTATATTTCACTTATAACTTAGCATTTAATTTCTTACTTCCAACTTTAAGAGTTTCAATTATTAAATAGTTAAAATTTTATTCCATTACAATAATTGAAATTCTAATTTAAATTTACTTTAGTTTTTTCTACAGGTTTTTTTCTCATTATTTACCTTTCCATCCATTTATTTATATAAAGATCAATCACTTACATAATTTTTTTACATTAAAGATTTAAGTCATTAATGAATCATTTCATAAAATATTACTTAAGCTTTTACCGCCCTTCTTAAGTTTACAACCCAATTCAGTTATTGAATAAAATTTAAGTTTATGGCATTAGCCCTTGAAGAGAAAAGAAATATTCCAATATATCTATAAATTCGATTAAAACATTTAACCTCATTCGCTTAGTAAAAATATAAGATGTATTTAAAACATCCTTATAGCATTATATAAAGATTTTTCATAAGTCTAAAATAGTGTTAGAAATTTATATCAAAGCATTATAATAAGCTTTAAAATAAAGTTCCTTAAATCCAATAATTTATTGGACTCATTATTTTTAAAATAAGTATAAATTCAAGATTATTAAACTGAAACTAATAGTATACTCAAATCTTACATTAAATTTCTAAATCAAAGTATAAAATTTTATATCTTCATAATAAATTTTAAACACTTGTTAAAATGAATATTCAAATCATGGAAAAACATTTATTATGGTTTAATTCAAAATTCAAATAGTAAATAAACTTATAAATTTACTGTTAGTACTTCGAAATCAAGTAAGTATTTCAAATTATACTTCCAAAATAGGGATTCAAATTTATTTGTCAAGTATATTACTATAAATAAACTTCGCAAATCAATTTTTTTAATTCATTTATATAATATCTTTAAATTATACATTCAAAGAAGCTTACATAAATTTTACTTGAAATATTCATTTTTAAGCTTTATTTGCAAATCAATCATCTTTAATACTTTTCAAAAATTCATTTGTAAAGTTTCTTGCTTCATTTAAATACCATTTAAATATTTTAAATAACATTTTATAAATATATGTAAACTATTTGAAAATAATTATTTACATCATTACTTATATTTACAAAGAAGCTATTAAAACATTAAATCCATTATGTATAAATTTATTAAATTTTATCTCAAGATACCTTTCAAACATTATTAATAAATCAATAATTATTTATTTTAAATATGTTTTATTTAATTAATCACTTCTAAAATATTTACAACACTAATAATTTACTATTAAACCATGTTGTATATAAATAAACAATAATTTAAACATTTTAAAGTATTTAGAAATGATAAAATGACCAAAATATCTTTTATATAATACTTTATCAAAATACATTTATAACTCGATGTCTTAACAGGTTTTTCCTCGTTCTTGTAGACTCTGGCCATGCGTTAATCAGGCGCAAGGCTAGAATTCTCCAAGTATTTAAGAGACCTGTTTCAACACCCAGTGAAAAATACTTAAAAATAGGTATAAGAAGTATCGCTCAAAATCCAATGTCAATTGATGATAATACGATAGCAGTGGCCCATTGCTGATCCAGTATTTACATAATAGACACAAAACTTTCTAGAAGATCCTTCTACCTTTCGGATTCTAGAAAAATATCATAGCCAGTTCGCAAATAAGGGACCATCGACCCCTACTGCAATGGTACGCCACTGATTCAATGATTTACGCAATGGATTCACTTTCTTGCCGTAAGATCCATAAACAACAGATCCCAGGATCGAAAGCGCCTCCATTGGGTAAAATAAAGAACCATCTACCCTGGAGAAAAAAATCGAGGAACTCATGAGTTTAAGTTCGGCTAACCATATCAGTTCGAATCCATTTCTGAATTCACCCAAGTCAATTAGGGTTTATCGCTCGAATCCATTCCTGGACTCCCCAAGTCCATCTGGGTCGAAGCATATCATACTATACTTCTTCACGGAGGGTACTTCCCCATACCTCTTACTTCAAACATAACATATCATATATAGTACCCTTTCAAAATCATGGCTTCAAATATCACACTTATATAAATTCCATTGTATATAAGATTTCATTTTCAAATAAAGTACTTTCCAACATCAATAATCTCGAATATATCAAATCATTCTTATATAAATTTTGTAATATATAAGATTTATCTCTTCAGATCGAATACCTTCCAAAGTCAACAGTTTGAAAATCACTTGTATTTATATAAAATCCATCATATACAAGAATCAAAAAATTTCCCAAAATCAATTTAGCTGTATGAAAAGTCATATGGGATTGGACATCTTTGGTTTATAAAAGGTTTTGAATTTAGAATAGTTTTGTATTTTGTATATAAAATGGTTATGTAAAATAGTTTGTAAATAAAATAGTTTGTAAAATAGTTTGTAAATAAAATAGTTTTGTATATAGATAGTTTGAAAAATAGTTTTGTAAATAAAATATAATAAATAGTTTATATAACAAAATAAAAGAAAATAGTTTGAAAAATGGTTTTAAATTAACAGTAGTTTGCGTAGAAGAAAATTCTAATTTAAATTACAAAGATACCCACCCCAACAACTTTTAGTTTCAACGTCAAAGCATATCAGTAATATTAGAACATAAGATGTACATATGTCATCATTTCGCAAAATCACATTCGATCGCTCGCTCGATCACACAAGTTCGCTTTCGAACTAGTATTGTCCATTCAACTTCCCTTATGCGGACTTCGATATGATTTCTTGACTAGAAACCATCATTCCCCTTCCATAGCCATGTACTATCACAGAGAATTCTAGAACCAAACCAAAAATCCATATCAAATTTTCGCCATCAAGAATCGAATGAAAAATCCTAACACAAAGTAGTGAAATTCACATAGAACTTGTGTACTCAAATCCGGATCAAATTAATTTTGCGAATAAAATAATATACATACAACTTATGTAATTATTCCAATTTGATTCATCACAATTTCATTTCAATTAAATTCATTTTTAATCTCATTGATTAACACAAATATCACTTCATAATTTAATATTTGTTTCATAGAATTTCTCCAATTAATATAAAACATTAATATATTCATTCTCATAATATTGCCTATATTTCTCTTCAATTTAAATTACATTCATTTCACACGTAATATTTCTCTTTTAGCACAACATTTATTTGCAAAACGTTTCATAAGGGATTTTATTAAGTTCATAACCAATTTATAAAAGCTTAAATTCTTTTATAAACATTATTCAACTTAAAATTATCACAACTTTAATTATAACTATTTATTACAACTTCCATTTAATTCATAAACAGTTTTACAAGGCATGACTTTATTTGAATTCATTTCATTTTTAGTTCACCTTTACCTTTCAATTTATTTATAACACATTTCAAAAATGCTAACTATGTTCACAATTTCAATTCTAAATATTATTACCTTACATGCTAATAATGTATACAATAATTCTACTCAACTATAACAAACTAACCTTGTTTCACTTGCTTTCAAGTTAAGGTAATCAAATTCAACTGCATAATTCAACATAATTATTAAGTTTCAACTCATATATTAATTAAGTTATCGAGTGTCCAAAATATCCAAATATTCCATTTTTTCCAATAGTTGAAACTTCAAATAGACAAACAATAAGTTTCACAACAACACATTTCAATTTCGTAAACAAATATCCAAATTATTCGTTTTATTCTCTTTAATACACCATCACTAAACTAATGTTTAGTCCATAAATTAAATCAATAATAATTAGCCCATGCTTATAAACTAACAAAACTCAACTAATCACTAACAAATGGTAATAACTAAATATTACCATTTCATAAATCATACACATTACAGATAACTATATTAGTTATAAAATTTATTCCTTTATATATATCATATAATATTAGGAAAAATAATTTCATTTCAAAATTTATATAAAACATTTTTTATAACACTAGCAAATACGTGCTCTCGTATATATATACACTCTGACAAACTCATTCTAGGATATTACTACCCTATCTCTAATGAGTTAACCCCAATAGGCTAAGGTATGTCAAAACCAAAGCTTTGATACCAACTGTAACGATACACCTATCGGACGGTTTAAATCAACAGTACACCACACATGTCTAATTCAAACCATTCAAAGGGAGGATTGTTAATGGGGTAAATAAGAAAATAATAAGAAAGAAGAAAAACAAGAACATAGAATATCGCAGCGGAACGACAAAATAAAATAATCAAATAAACAGCTCATGAAGCTATTTTACAAATAACATTTGATAACGCTTTTACAATTCAAATCAGAGTTGTACATACATTAGAAATAAACAAATAATGCAGCGGAACATAGGAAGCAGTGGAATAATTGTAATAAATAGTAATAATATACTTTCTCTTTGTCTTCGTCCTCTAGAAAATAGTCTTCAATACACTGAAAAGCTCAGACTGACCCGAGCTAATGAAAACAAAACACTCGAGTCAGAACTAAAAGATCACATGTAAGTCAAATTAATCTAAATAAAATATGAATACAATGGCTTTAGAGATGTTACGGGATTTTTCATCTCCTATCAAGTGTACAATTGTGAATATATTTATTCAACAGGTTTTCGAAATATCAATCTTAATCATCTAACTAAAAGAAATTCGAAGTTTAAGTTAAACATTTTCGATTTCAAATGCATAATCCAAATTCAAGAATATATATATATATATATATATATATATATCATTTCAACCAGTATCAAAAATTAAAATTTTCAAATCAATGAAAACCGCTCAGGTTTATCATTTGAACCCATAACAATTTTCCCCTAATCTATAAGATCGTTCGGGTATATATCATTTCAACCCATAATGAACTTGCAGTATTATAACGATATAAAATACAACATCCATTCATTCAATATCAATAATCAATCGTCCATCACAACCATCATCCAAATCAATCAATAAATATCAAAATAGAACTGATAATCAATAACAGGTATTTAACAGGAAATTTATATTCGACACTAAGTTAAATAACGAATTAATTCAAATAAATTCAAATTAACTGAGATTATGATTTAAAATACACCAAACAGTCATTAATAAATTTTCAATACATCATAAATTTAATTTAACAAACATAAGAAATTTTAGAAGTTGTGAGTGGGTTAAAACACTCACCTTTGAATTTTCATTGAATTTAAATCCAATTTAAGCCCAAAATTCAAACAGTCTTCAAATTCATCTAAACAAGCGGCATAATATCCGGAATTTCGATATGATCCCAGCAGAACAAACCGTGCATGAATCAGACCTCGTATGTGAAAGTTATAGTAGTTAGAAGTTAAACGATTTCAAATCTAAATAAAATAAAATAAATAAATAAAAGTCAAACCCCTTAACACATCACTCTGAAGCGTTCTTCTTCCATCTCATGAGACACGTTCAAACCCAAGAAAAACACAGCAGCTTCCCCCCTTTGACCATGATAACCGACCACCTCTGACCGTCATTGGCCACGCCGACCACCACCGTTATACTCGCCTCGCCGCCCCTTTCGAACCGCCTAGGTCCGATCACCCCTAACGTCACCGGCCGCCGCACCCCTTCGAACCCTAATCGAATTAATCGCCTCGATCTGACCATCATTAGACCTAACGAATGCCACCGATGCGATCCTCTTTTATTCTCCACAAAATTGTACCAGCGAATTGATGATTGGTCGACGTTCATCACAATGCGATGAACGACCGAGATAAATTCGTCCAATTCCGGCCACATAGAAACCCAGATAAAAAAATCAAGATTTGGTTGCACTCATCGAGAACTTCAAATCGATATATAATATGATATAGTTTGAGGAGTTTTGATTCTGAAGTTAAATTTTTGAATTGAAATTGAATTGGATAATTTAGGGTTTTCAACCATTGGGAAAGAGGAGCAACAGAACTAATGTACGTACTATAATGAGGAATAAAAAACAATTAGGGTTTATAACTTAGTATTTATGGGCATATCAGAAAAATAGAATGAATGAGCCAGGTTGGTTTGGAAGTTGAACGATAAACGACCAAAACGCTAGTTTCGTTCCCGAAACGGAAATAAGTCATCCCATATATCAAAATAGATGTTTTCAATACTTTTAAACTCAATGGAATAGGTTTCAAGTCTAACTTTGATCTTATGCAGAAGTTATGTTAAAATTAGCTTATTTCAAATAGATTTCAATTAAATTAACTTCTAGGCATTTCGAGTCCGTACGATCAAACGGCAAGTCTGATCGCTACGAAACTTGAAATCCCACAATAATTCATCGTTACGGATCCGATGAAACTAGTTTCAATGAAATCCGAGATAGTTGCCAAAATGGCTATTTTCAGTTAATTAAATTAAATAATATTAAATTAATTAATCACATTTTTATTTCAAATTTAATAACTAACAAATTTCATCATTTTTGATTACTTGGACATTTATAATAATTCAAGACAAGTTTACACATCAATTCAGTGTTAATTATTTCAATAATTACAGTGTTCAATTTCTATTGTAACCAAATCCAATTAATTATAATTAATTTCAATAAATTGATTTTGAATCAATTCCAATCTTTCTGTTAAATCCATTATTAGCCTATAACATAGTTAGCATTTGGTTTACATTTCCTTACATTAATATTTCTAATTTCCATCTTCTATTTGTATTAACTAAAATATTTTATTTTATTGTCATTTTACCAATTTTACACATGAATTAAAATTGAAATCCCAATTAAATTTATTTGTCTTGATTCCTATCTTTTATTAAATCAATCGTTTCCTTATGAATAAAAATTTTCATAATATATGTGTGTTTGTATGTATATATTTAATTACATTACAGGTTGCAGTTATTGTCTAAATTCTCATTAATGTAATGCTTAATTACATTTAATTGCAATAAATCTCTTTATTATAGCTTAAATTCTAATAAATAAAACAACCTTGATTTCAATTCTTCTTAGTCACTCAATTTTTACATTATGAATAGAATTTATATTGGTCACATCTTATTGAATTGACATTCTTCAATTTCAATCCAATCTACACTAACTGCACTAATTAAGCCAATTAACTGCAATTGATTTCAAATTACATTTTATGAACTAAACAAATGGGTAGCTTATAACAATTATTACCATTAACTTTTAATTACATTTATAAGTTCATTATTTACAATAAATGTTACAATAACTCTAACCTTATTCAATTACCATTTATTATACCATTTCATTACATAATTAAACATTTATGTTGGTTTTCTTATATTAAGCTTATAACCAAGTTATAACATTTACATAAATTTAATTGGTTGGAATTTCATTCAAGTTATTAATAATTAATTTTAATTGGCATTGTTACCTCTCATTTTAGTTATTATTTCATTAATACATCAAAAAATTATATTTCTCTCAATATTAAATTACTAAAATCTATCAAATTAACAAATTTAATTATCAAAAAATAACGGGTCGTTACAATTAAACATTGAAGTTTTGTTTAAACTGTGAAATATATTGAATTGATTTGTAGTTGATTAACTTATTAAAAACTCTGTAGTGAAGATTTAAAATGGTGAAACCTTTATGGAAATTTGAAACAAATGATGTTATTACAAATATGTTTCACCTGATTTAGATTTGACTTACACGAGGATTTTTAGTCCTGACTCGAGTGTTTTGTCTTTTCATTACACTCAGGTCAGGCCGAGTTTTCAGTTAACGAAGACAGTTATTCTAGAGGACGAAGATGAAGATTTGGTATACCATATTTTCTAGTATTTATTCCACTGCACCTTTTCATTCTGTCTATTAAAATTGCATAACTCTGATAATATTGTATAACTCTGATTTATGTTGTAAATTAAACTAAGTATATATTGTTAAACAGCTTCATGAACAGTTTATATGATTATTGTACTTTATTTTCTGCTACGAGATTCTGTTGTTATTTTCTTCTTTTCTTTTTATTTCTTTAAAATAAACCCATTGATAATCTATCATTTAAACGGTTTGAGTTAGACATGTGTGGTTTATTATCGACTTGAACTGTCCAAAAAGGTGTGTCGTCACAGAAACCATACATAGATTAGTAGGGCCTCCAATAGAGTTCGTTGCTATTAAAGGTCTGATGTAGCCCAGGCTAGAAGGATAAGTCGTATACGAGATAACGGCAAGTATTTAAGTCGTTCACGACTTAAGAGGGTAGAATTAAGTCGTTTTCGACTTATGGAAGCACGTGGGAAAGGAACACGAGTTAATGAAGAAGGTTTGAGTCGTCGCCGAGCTAACTGGAGGCCAGAAGGAGAATGGTGCCGAGTTAACAACCTAACTCTAATGGGTCACGACCTAAGGAAAGGTTTTAAGTCGTTCACGAGTCAACGACCTAAGAAAGCGGTCTTGAGTCGGCCACGACCTAACTGGTCTGAAGACAAGGGGCTACGACCTATGGATTTCGCGACTTAATGTAGAACGAGTCAACTTGCTAAGCCGGTGAAGTCTTGAGTCGTTGTATGTTAAGTCATAACGTGTTGTATTTTAAGTCGTGAATAATAGGTCGTATACGACCTAAGTGTTGTGATGAGTCTGTGTCTCTTGAGCTGTGTGTTTAAGTCGCATACGACTTAAATGTGTTGAGAGTCGTGGGTCGCGCGTCTTAAGTCGTTTTTTGATGTTGTGATGTAACTCATGAGTCGGGTGTGTTAAGTCGCTCACGACTTAAGTAAGGTCGTGAGTCGGGGTGTGTTAAGCCGTGTACGACTTAAGGGGCTGGGTCAAATACTATAAATACGTGTGAGTTGTACGTTTGCAAGGTAGTCGATTTTTGAATAAAAATTCTTGTTGATTGCTGTGTGCGTTCTTCTTAAATTGGTAGTTGAGTGTAATCTCCTATCTCCACCTTCGGTTATTCGAGTGCGCTCGAATCAGCGATTGTTGAAGTCGATTCGCGGAATCAAGCGCGCTTGATCAACGCTTGAAGAATTGAAGATCTTTTTTCACGGTATCGTGCGCGATCAACGTGTTAGAGATAGCTAGAATTCGGTATCTTCGGATCAACGAATTTGGGCATTTTGGTATTCATCAATCCACCGATTGCTACTTTCATCGATTCATATCGCTTTGTTAATAATCCGCTGCGTCAGTTTTGGTATCAGAGCTAGACTTAGCCAATCATAGCTAAGCCGAGACTTGGAGCCAATTTTTGAAGTTGAAATTTGAAGTTGTTGTTCATCGTGTTCATCTTGAAGTTGCAACGAGTTTGAAGATTTTGATTCATTTCATTTTGGATCTACAGTTGGAAAAGTGTTTGTATTTTGGCCGTGAGATTTTGCGCGCCAAAGTTGAAGGTGAAGTGTTGAGGCCGAGCTAGTAGTTAGAGCCGTGCCTTGTTATTCGAATTGAAGGGTTGGAGTAGGTGGCCGAACCAAGTGGAGTGTTAAGCCGACCTATCCTTGAGTCATTGCTTATTGCCGAGCCGAGTCAAGTGATAGTTGAGCCGAGTCAAGGTTGAGGCCGTGACTTGTTGTTGTGTTGAAGCTTTGTTGAAGAATTTTGAAGTATTTGTTGAAGTATTTGAGAAGTGTTGAAGAGTTTGTGAAGATTTGAGTCATGCCACCAAGGAGAGCTAATCGACATCAAAACGTTGAAGCTTCGTATAGAAGAGAAGAAGCTGAGCTTATGGAACAACGTATTAATGAGAAATTTGATGAAGGCATTGGAAAATTAGAGAAGTTGATGAATGACTTGAATCAAACTCAAAGGAGGAGATCACCAAACTTGAACCATGGAGGAAACCGAGTTTCGCCATCGGTTACGGAAGCGAGGAGGGTATCACCGCAATCTTTTAGAGAGAGAAGAGAAACATCAATTTCATCACGGAGAGATCATCATGACTATGGACATGAAGAGAGAAGAAGTCAACGTGAATTTGAAAATGAGGCATATAGAGATGAAGAGAGACGTAGTCGAAGAAGCATGCATGAACGAAGGGATGATAATGGTCGAGATCGATGTAGGCGTACTTTTGATTTTGATGAAGAGGGTGATAGAGCTAGCATTCATTATCGAGATCGAGGCCAAGTTCGAAATTCTTATCGGGATGTTGAAGATGATCGTCGATGGGAGTCGGGAATGAAGATGGAAATTCCAGAGTTTAAGGGTGGAATGGTAGCAGAAGAATTTCTTGATTGGTTATCTAATGTTGGCGAGATCTTTGATTTCGAGGAGGTTCCGGAGAATCGTCGAGTAAAGTTTGTTGCTACTAGGTTGAGGGGGAGAGCTTTGGCATGGTGGCAGCAAACTAAACTTACAAGGGAGAGAATGGGAAAGTCAAAGATTGAATCATGGGAGAAGATGAAGAAGTTGATGCGAGCTACATTTTTGCCTTACAACTACCAATCACTTATGTACCAGAGGTTGTAGAATCTGAGGCAAGGGACGAAGTCTGTTAGTGATTATGCTGATGAATTTTACCAACTCATTGCCAGGAATGATATTATGGAAACGGAAGAACAGCTAACTGCTAGATTCATTGGGGGATTGAGAATGCAGATCCAGGATATGGTTAATATGTTTGATCCTAGATCAGTTGCAGAAGCACATCAGAAAGCGTTGGCTTGGGAGAAGCAAGGAAGGCGTGGGGGTGGTGTGTTTACTAATTCCAATAATCAAGCAAAGGGTGTTAGTGGAAGTTCTAATGCTCCTAAACCTGTTACAAAACCAGTGGTGAAGGAGGCTGAGAAGGCAAAGGTTAGCAGTGGTTTCAAATGTTATAATTGTCAGGAGTTGGGTCACAAAAGCAATGAATGTCCGAAGCCGAAGAAGAGAGCAATGGTTGCTGAGATTGAGGATGATGGTGAGGAGGCAGAATGATTAAATGCACCTTATGTTGAGGGGGAAGAAGAATTGTCTAGAGATGAAGGTTGTAATCTTATGATGAGGAGGTCATGTCTTACACCAAAGCGAGAAGAGGATTCTAGTTGGTTGAGAAGCAATATTTTTCAGTCGACATGCACTATTCTAGGGAAAGTTTGCAAGTTCGTTATTGATGCTGGAAGCTGTGATAATATTATCTCGACAGAAGCGGTAAGAAAGTTGAACTTGAAAACTGAGAAGCATCCTAAACCATACAAGCTAGCGTGGTTAAGGAAGGGAGGTGAAGTGAAGGTGTGTCGAAGGGCTTGTGTGAATTTTTCTATTGGGAAGAAGTACAAAGACGAAATTTGGTGTGACGTTGTAGACATGGATGTGTGTCATCTGTTGTTGGGCAGACCATGGCAGTTTGATAGAGCAGTGCAACATGATGGTCGTGCTAATAGTTACAGTTTTATGTTCGAAGGTACTAAGATCACTTTAGTTCCCAAGAAGCAACAACAGAAGGAGAGCAAGCTAGAGGAGATCGAAGAGCTGAAAACTTTATTATCTTTGAAGGAGTTTGTTAAAGAAGTTGAAGAGGATCCTGAAGTCTATTTGTTGATTGGGCGAGAGTGTAATGAAGTTGTTGAAGTTCCTGAAGAAGCGAAGCCCGTTTTGAAAGAATTTGAAGACGTATTTCCAGAGGAGTTGCCTAAAGAGTTACCGCCACTGAGAGACATCCAACATCAAATCGATCTTGTTCCGAGAGCAGTATTACCACATCGACCACATTACCGAATGAGTCCGAAGGAACATGAGGAGTTGCGAAGGCAAGTGGAAGAATTGTTAGAGCAGGGACGTGTTCAGGAAAGCTTGAGTCCTTGTGCAGTACCAGCTTTGTTGGTGCCGAAGAAGGATGGAACATGGAGAATGTGTACCGATAGTAGAGCTTTGAACAAGATTACTGTTCGCTATAGATTTCCTATGCCAAGGTTGGATGACTTGTTAGATCAGTTAAGTGGGGCTACTATATTTTCGAAGATTAATTTGAAGAGTGGATATCATCAGATTCGAATTAGACCGGGAGACGAATGGAAGACCGCGTTCAAGACAAGGGATGGATTGTATGAATGGTTGGTTATGTCGTTTGGTCTATCGTATGCACCTAGTACATTTATGCGAGTGATGAATCAAATCTTTAGACCATTCATTGGGAAGTTCGTGGTGGTATATTTCGATGATATTCTGATATACAGCAGGAGTATGGAGAAGCATGTAAAGCATTTGCGGAAGGTGTTGATTATTCTTCGTGAGGAACAATTTTATGCAGCTACGAAGAAATGTGTGTTCATGACGAGAAGTATATTATTTTTGGGATATGTTGTATCTGAGAAGGGAATCCAGGTGGATCAGAGTAAAGTCGAAGCTATTAGAAATTGGCCACAACCGAGAACTATCACTGAATTTAGAAGTTTTCATGGATTGGCATCATTCTACCGAAGATTCATTCCACACTTCAGTAGCGTGATGGCACCAGTTACTGATTTCATGAAAGGAAAACAGTTTGTATGGTCAGAGGAAGCGGGGGTTGCTTTTGAACGAATCAAAGAACTTTTGACGACAGCACCAATTCTTGTATTACCGGATTTTCAGTCGTTGTTTGAACTACACACTGATGCATCAAAGGTTGGGATTGGAGGAGTGTTGAGTCAGAGTGGAAGACCTATTGCATATTTCAGTGAGAAATTATCAGGAGAAAAGATGAGATATAGTACATACGATGTTGAGTTTTATGCTGTTGTGCAAGCTGTTAAACATTGGAGGCATTATCTATTCCAGAAAGAGTTTGTTCTTTACACTGATCATGAAGCCTTGAAGCATTTGCAGGGGCAGGATAAGATTTCAGTGAGACATGCATCGTGGGTTGCCTATTTACAACAGTTTACTTTTGTCGTGAAACATAAATCTGGGGTAACGAATCGTGTGGCTGATGCTTTGAGTAGGAGGACTCATTTGTTGACGACAATGAAAGTTGAAGTGACAGGTTTCGAATTATTGCCAGAGCTGATTGAAGAAGATCCTTACTTTAAGAAATTCGTTGAGAAAGTTAAGGAGGGAAATGCTGATGAATTTATATTGGTTGATGGTTTTCTGTTTAAAGGAAATCGATTATGTATTCCGGAGAGCAGTTTGAGATCGAAGATTATCAAAGAGTTGCACGAGGAAGGACATGTGGGCCGTGATCGTACATTGCATTTGGTTTCTCAATCTTACTTTTGGCCTCAATGAGGAGAGAGGTTGAAAGGTTTGTGGCGAGATGCCATATATGTCGGGTTTCGAAGGGAACAGCGACAAATGCAGGGTTATATATGCCATTACCCGTGCCTATTAAACCATGGGTTGATATTAGCATGGATTTTGTGTTGGGTTTCCCTAGAACTCAAAGGGGAAATGATTCTATATTTGTTGTGGTGGATAGATTTTCGAAAATGGCACATTTTATTGCTTGTAAGAAGACGGCGGATGCTGTTCGTGTTGCTCAGTTGTTCTTTAAAGAAATCTATCGTTTACATGGGTTGCCAGAGTCTATTGTTTCGGACAGGGATACCAGATTTTTGAGTCACTTTTGGATAAGTTTGTGGAAGATGGTGGGAACGAAGCTGAAATTTAGTAGTGCTTATCATCCGCAAACAGATGGACAGACAGAAGTTGTTAACAGATCGTTGGGAAATTTGTTACGATGTCTTGTACAGGACAATCTGAAGAGTTGGGACATGAAGTTATGCCAGGCAGAGTTTGATCATAATCATGCAGTGAATCGTAGTACGGGATTCAGTCCATTTCAGATTGTATATTCAAATTTACCAAGGGGACCGTTGGACCTAACGGTAGTGCCACAACCGAAGGGAACGGTTAAACGGGCTGTTGATTTTGTTGATGAATTAACTGAATGTCATAGAATCATTGGGGAACGATTGGAGAGAGCAAATGAGAAATATAAGCAGATTGCAGACTTGAAGCGATGAAATGTTGAATTTAACGAAGGAGATTTGGTGTATGCTGTGTTAACGAAGGATCGTTTTCCAGTAGGCGCTTATAACAAGTTGAAAGCCAGAAAAATTGGTCCAGTAGAAGTTGTGAAACGGATCAATGAGAATGCTTATAAGTTGAAGCTGCCGGAGGATGTATACACTTCTGACGTATTCAATGTTAAGCATCTTGTGCCGTATTATGGAGATGGACAATCTGTTGTGGGAGAATTTACAAATTCGAGGACGAATTTTTCTCAACCAGGGGAGGATGATGTAGCCCAGGCTAGAAGGATAAGTCGTATACGAGATAAGGGCAAGTATTTAAGTCGTTCACGACTTAGGAGGGTAGAACTAAGTCGTTTTCGACTTATGGAAGCACGTGGGAAAGGAATACGAGTTAATGAAGAAGGTTTGAGTCGTCGCCGAGCTAACTGGAGGCCAAAAGGTGAATGGTGCCGAGTTAACGACCTAACTCTAATGGGTCACGACCTAAGGAAAGGTTTTAAGTCGTTCACGAGTCAACGACCTAAGAAAGCGGTCTTGAGTCGGCCACGACCTAACTGGTCTGAAGACAAGGGGCTACGACCTATGGATTCCGCGACTTAATGTAGAACGAGTCAACTTGCTAAGCCGGTGAAGTCTTGAGTCGTTGTATGTTAAGTCATAACGTGTTGTATTTTAAGTCGTGAATAATAGGTCGTATACGACCTAAGTGTTGTGATGAGTCTGTGTCTCTTGAGCTGTGTGTTTAAGTCGCATACGACTTAAGTGTGTTGAGAGTCGTGGGTCGCGCGTATTAAGTCATTTATTGATGTTGTGATGTAACTCATGAGTCGGGTGTGTTAAGTCGCGCACGACTTAAGTAAGGTCGTGAGTCGGGGTGTGTTAAGCCGTGTACGACTTAAGGGGCTGGGTCAAATACTATAAATACGCGTGAGTTGTACGTTTGCAAGGTAGTCGATTTTTGAATAAAAATTCTTGTTGATTGCTGTGTGCTTTCTTCTTAAATTGGTAGTTGAGTGTAATCTCCTATCTCCACCTTCGGTTATTCGAGTGCGCTCGAATCAACGATTGTTGAAGCCGATTCGCGGAATCAAGTGCGCTTGATCAACGCTTGAAGAATTGAAGATCTTCTTTCACGGTATCGTGCGCGATCAACATGTTAGAGATAGCTAGAATTCGGTATCTTCGGATCAATGAATTTGGGCATTTTGGTATTCATCAATCCACCGATTGCTACTTTCATCGATTCATATTGCTTTGTTAATAATCCGCTGCGTCAAGGTCGATCAACTATTTTGGGTCTCAATCCCAGTCTATCTACCCGGTCACCAAATATAAAGAAATGTGAAGGCCCAGTATCGAAAAAAACATGTATAGAAATGCCATAATGGAAAGCATACCTAGAATAGTGATACTCTTCCCCTTCTCCTTTGTCGAAGGAGTACTCAATGAACTCAGAACAACATCCAAAGCATATGCCTTCACTAGTTGTTTTAGCTGCACTGGTTCTGGCAAATTGTTCTGCATATGTCCAAACTTACCACAATTATAGCACTTCTTCTTTCCATCTGACTTAGAATCTCTAGTAAAGTGGCCCTTATCTCCATAACCATATTAGACATGATCCTACTTTCTTCTTTTGAGCATTCTTTCCTTAAAACTACTTCCTCTTACCATTCCTTTTCTTCTTGCCTCCACCACCTTGTTGCGGCTTTGGCTCTTCCGTAACAACATTAGTCTTGGGTTTGGAATACAAGATCTCAATTTAAAGGGACTTCTCAACTACCTTTTTAAACTACTCATCGATAAGCCCCCACAAGCTTCTCACTTAACTAGTCATCCAATCCCATAATCAGCTTCTCATTCTTCTTCAAGCAGTGTCAATGAAAGACACCCCATAGTTTGATAGAGCATTGAACTCAGCCTTGTACTCAGAGACAAGCATGTCTGCATGCTTCAAGTCTGCAAACTTTCTAAATAATATTGACTTCTGAGCAGCCGGAATAAACTTCTTCATAAATTTAGTTTTGAACTGTTCCTAACTAAACTGATCGTCATGTCCAGCAACTCTAATAGCATTCTACCAGTTCATGGCTCCCCCTTGAAGCTATGGTTAGCCAATCTCCTCCTTATTGCATCATCCAATTCTGGATTTTCAAAAATCCTCTCACAATTGTCCAACTAATCCTACATTTCCATAGCTAATTTCATTTCATGGAATGATTTGTTACCAAGACGCGAGACTGGCAAAATTGACCCTGGGTGCCTATACTTAAGCAACACAACCAATAACAACATTAGGAGCAGGCGCTTGGGCATTTTACAGCATGTTCGCCACAGTCATATTGAACATCATTTACATGTCCAGGTTAGCAGCCCTATGCCTGCTTCTTCTTCTACATAGAAATAGAGTTCCTCGTATCATTTTCTGTATGTGGACTTAATCTTGATCTGGAACAAGAATGATTAGTCTCTCATAAAGAAAACTACATCAATGATACTCATGCGTGCATGCAACTTATATACAACATATACGGCCAATTAGTTTTGAAAACCAAAATTTATAACCAGTACACTCTTTCTTATATATAAATAATCCTGATCCGATCTCCATTGATAACTCCTTCCCTGTCTCCATTTGACCATAGTATTAACTCAAGTTAATCATGCCTAGCTCTAGTACCAAATGTGACAACCATCCTACACCTCTGACACCTAATGTAACTAAGTAGTGCACTATTGTGGTGCCCGATCAATGATTGACGATTATCAAAGGAGAAAGGAAGAGAAATAATCACAGAACATGTCGTATATCTCACAGCGCATTGAATAATATATAATAATGAGCATCATAGATATAAATCAGGTGAGACGGTAATTATTTCAATAAACCATAATATCATAGTACACATGTTCACAAAGTTATACAATATAATAATAGAGTTTTTACAAGTGATAACAAACTTAAACTATCTCTAAATATGATAAACGAACATTGTCTAGGCTTCATGGTGTTATCCAAATAAAATAGAGAAAGCTCCATTATGCTTGTCCTCTGCACTACGACTGCATACCACAAAACTTGATATCCAGTCTACTCATTTAGGAGTATCTAAGATAATGAGAAGCAAAGCATAAAACCTTGAGTCGGAAAATAGTCTGGTATAAATGGTAAGAAATGTCAAAATATTATACAAGTCGATATAGTAAGGAATAAGTGTATACGAACCATATTTGATATGTCCCTACAACCAAAGAGTTAGCATATAATAAGCATAAGCTACTCTACTATCTTTATAAAAGTGTACAACATCCTAAGTACAATTTCGAGCGCATAGGTATCAATATCCACAATACCTACATCATGTGACAACCTAGAGTTACAAATTATAAGAGAAACAACTAAACTCGAACGTAGGATCAATCAAACAATCCTTATTGTCACTCGATGTGCCCTAGATATATGATAATTAGTATTACCATTCCTCTACCAAGGATTAATTGAAACATCCTGTTTTCAACATACTCACCAACAGTCTATAGCTAACACTAGATCCATTACACAAATCGAGGGTATAAGGATCCATTTCGCCGATGTAGGGTAGCCATTCCAAGTACCCAATGAGCATCCTCACAATACCCCTTCTTAGGAGTACATAAAAAACACTCTGAGTATTAACGATCCCTTAACATGCATATTCAAGCCTTTTCCTTGCTCCACCTAGTTTCCATTCATCCTCAAGAAACAATTCCACATTCCTTTCTTTTCGCGATAGAACCATTTAACATTCTATCCATAAGTCACATTTCCTATAACTTGCCTTTATGGATAACCATCCTCACTACTCCATTCAACATCAAGCCATCATTATCAGAATATAACTCCTCCATCGTCGAGTTACCTCACCAAATTCTCAAAGTTATTATCTTTAATCGTGCAATCACATCGCAGTTGAACATCAAACGAACAAACAAATAGCTTCAACACGACCTATGGGGCATGTACTTATCCCCCTTGAAGTTTGACAATAATTGGGCTCACCAATTCATGTTGGTATCAACAAGTAAAGCTTGGTATGGATATGAATTACCTAATCAATGCATCGCTACGTACTTCTCTCCTCGATCACTTCCCTTCTTGCTTGCTTAGAAGCCCCTTGCTTCATTCCTTGAACCCCCAAGCCCCCAGGCACCATCCTTGGCTTGAAAAAGAGATCAGTACCAACTTGAAGTGGTCGGTGCCAGCTTATATACTAAACCAATTTTTGTTTCTTGTCTACTGAAGTTCCTTACATCATCTTGAAGCATGCCTTGAAGTTCCATGGCCTCTAAGCCAAAGTACTTATTTCACTAAACTGAAATGACACTTCTACCAAACTGATTTCTTCCTGGTACCGACCTTGGGCATCCAGACCAACTCCAAAAACTTGAGACCAGAAGTTTAGGCTCCTCCCCTCCTTTAGAGCCCCTCTCCCAAGTCTCATCCTATTTGAACTATTTTGACTTCATTTTTCCTAAATCGGAAACCACTTGCTAAGTAATCTAAAAGCACTAACAAACCATATCAAAGCAATACATGCAAACATACATATCATTCATAAGCCTTCATTTAACACACATAATTTATCCAAATATGATTAGTATACAAGATTTAGTCTAGATCTATTTTGCACTAAAATTACAATATGGTCCAAAAGGAGTTACAAAATCTTATAAAATCTATTTTAATTTTTTTTAATTCATCCATAAAAACATTTAAGCTTTAAATTAAAGTTCAAAATTATTTTAGCATCAAAATCATGTTAAAAACACTAACTTTACTATGTGAACACATATAGGACAATGAGAGGTCAATATTCACTCACCTTATGCTCTAATTACCACTTTAAATGCCAAAATTCAAATGGACAGAAAAAAAGTACCAAGATGATAGATCTGCAATCCCTTTCAATAATTTTCCTTCTAATAATGGGTTAGGTTAAGATTAGTAAGGAAAATGTGAGCTTTTTAATGAAATTAGGGTAAATGGAGGTTTGGAATTGTTTTTGGAAAGCGGGAAATGATCTAAATCTATCCCATCTTCCCTAATTAGGCACAATTCTCGAAATTAGTTAAGGGAACTAAGTACGGACTTGGTTTAATTGTCCATTAATCTGTCCAATAGCAAACATAACTGAAAATGGCCTTATGTCCTAAACGGTAAGTTCTTTTTCCTATTATAACCACTCTACAAAAGAGAAATCATAAGCCTGAAAGTGTTGTGGATAATAATTGAATTACTATCAAATATTATAGGCCTTATAGGAATTTTTGAGTCCAAACCATCTGATAAATATTCTAAAGGCGGAAAATCACTTTTGAAAGTTTCAGATTCATATAACCTCGTATAATTTAAATAACAATATTTTACGATCTTCCGATACGTAAAATACAGGTCATAACACCAAAAGGACAGTTTATCAAAATGTCTAATAGGAAATCTCACATCGAAAAGAAAATATGAGTTCCTTAATGATATTGAGAAAATGGATTGTTCGTAATGATAATCTCCTCGGCTGTAGACAAACCATGGAGAATATAGACTCTATCACATGATACGATGCTTTAAATCTGAAATGGTTTCCAAGTACAGGATCAAAATTTAACTTTAGAATTTGTATAGAGAATTATACGATCCATCATTCATAAGTTAGTCTTCGAGAAGAAGATCAATGTAGTTCAAATTGTATAATGAAAAGTTAATGAAAAATGATCTCATCGATTCAAGGTTGAAATTATGAAGCAATTTCACTAGTTAGCATGTTTTAGTCCATTCAAATTCTACTTGAAAATTATCACATAGTATGAATATGATTTTTTCCACAATGACGTTAAAACAAAACTTCTTAATAATGATTTATAAGAGACTATTTGCGCACTATTGTAGAAGTATCTAGAAGTCAGTGGGAGCAATAAAAAGCTTATGGATCTTTAAGATATGATCTTAAACAAGCTCTAGAGGTTGAGAAAGTATTTTGATAAAGAAATGAAATAGTTTGATTTTAATAAAATGCAAAGTAAACATGTGTATATAAGAAAGAAAAAGGTACTAAGACATTTCTATTACTATAAGTAAATAATATGCTATTGATTGGTAATAATGTATCGGTATTATAATCAGCTAAAGCTTGGTTATTTAATTATCATTGAAGCTTTTGAAAGAGGCATCCTTTATACTTAGTATAAAAGGTTGTAAGGATTGTCCCAATCGAAATACATACACAACATGTTAAATGTTTAATATGGCGCATATGAGATAGATTCCCCATGCTTCAGCAAAACAAATCATCATTTATGCTATATTATGGACTATATCGGAATTCTCTTATGCAATTGGTACAATGAGAAAATATCATATCCTAGTTAAAATCATCGAATGGTAGTTACTTGAGTATATACGGTACAATAGAGAATTGTCTATGGAAATAATGAAGTCCTTATAAAGGAGTGTTCATACTCGATCCTCATAAATGCCATCTAATATAGTAAGTCAATTTAAATTCATGTTCACCCTTAATATTGAGGCTTTAGTTTGAAAAGTTCCAACAAGAGGTTGTGGCAGATTCAACTATAAAGGAAGAGTACATCGCCTTGAATAGTTTCATAATGAAAGCAGTACATGTGTGCAAATTTACAAGAAAGATAAGGATGGTTCCCACTGTTGAGAATCCGATAATGTATTATGGAAGCAATGATGCAATATAACTTGCAACAGGAACCATTTTTTGATAAGAGCCAAGATATGTTCTCCATAATTGACATGTGATAAAAGAATTTATCGGTGATGGAGAAGTGTAATCGAAAAGTAGATACAAAATAATAATACTACTTATCCACTCATTATGGCCTTTTCTCAGTTTTTCAAGGAACACTGATTGAGTGTATGGTTACAAGTCACCATAATTGGCCATAAGTGCAAGTGTGATATTTATAGAGTTATGGGTGTGACCTAGGGACAATTTCATAATTATATTATATAATTTAACTTTATAGCAAATCTTATTCAAAATGTAAGCTTTTGATTTTATATGTTTTCATATTGGAATATAGATAATGTCGTAAATAAATTAAATATACGCAAGCAGATAATCCTTTGGAAAAATATTTAATTGATTGTAGTTACGAATGTGTTTGTAAATATGTGTATTGAATCGAATAAATAAATACTTATCCTTAAATGTTCCTGGTCAAGATGTACCGGTAACATGATATCGATCTATTTTTTGAGACTAGCTCATGTAATACTCTCCATATGATGGACAATGAATTACTCATGATCGTTGAGGGGCGCCAAGGGGTTATATATGTGTAGTTGTCTGAAACAATTACAAATTGACTCACCGAGAGTATTCTATAGGTTAAAAGTCAAATAGAATATTTTATGTGACAAATGCACTAGTATTATGACTTAAAAATTTTTAACACCCCATAAATTAATACATAAATAATTATGATAGTAAATAATTAAGTGATTTAATCATGAACCAAATTAGAAAACATGGGAAGTAAAATAGCAAATAACAATATAAATATTCGGAGAACGTTTATTTTCTTGTTGCTAAATTAAAATGATAAATAATTTAGTATGATAAGTAAGTGGTTGTTCATTCACTTGTTATATTACAATTTAATTTAAGTAAATGAATTAAATAAAAAAGGGGCAAAGGGCTGGCAGCCTAACTCATTTAGGATAATGAAAATAACACGACTATCGCTCATGTCATTCATTACTCTCAAAACAAATAAAAGCCTTGGAAACTGTTAATGGTGGTAGCGGCCGAGGCAGGAGAAGAATAAGAAAAAGGTAAAATCTAAGGGAACTTAAAGATTCACAAAGATCAAACTAATCAAAGGTTTGGGTGAGTAGTATCACTCTCCATTTTCATTTTCATATATATATACACACACACGTATGTATGTATGTGTGTGTGTATTTATATATATGTATTTAGCAAGGCTAGCTGGCTTTAAAGTGTGGTTATACACTTTTATTGAAAACAAGTGTTCGGCATGCGCTAGAACAACTATAAAATAAAAGTATAGAAGCTAGGCAGAAGGAACAAATCTGCTAATACAAAAGTCAAAAAGCGACTTATCCTCCTCCAAAGTGGAGGTTCACTACCATCATCCCCAGAATCTGCCCAATAACATGAAATACCCTAAAAGTAGAGTGGCCAAGTTAGGAGCATAATCAATAGAACCACTGGAGTATAAATACTTCAAGTGTTTATAAATGATAGAAAATGATTTTAATGAATGTTTTGGGATAAAGTAATTTTAGTAGATAATGTTGAGCTATGATTCCCTATTCTAATGATTATTAAATGATGTTAAAATTTAATATAATATTCTAAGTAAATTTTGGTAAATGGGCTCTAAGTTTTAGAATTTTTCCCACTTTGAATTAATTAGTTATGGATTTTGAATGAATCGTATATGATGTGCATAAGAGAAAATGGCTTAAATATAGGAGTTTTGATATAAATAAGCACAAAAATATATTGATAAATTCTTTAGGAATTTAGTTAATTTTATAAATAAACTCCTAAGTTAAAATAAGTGTCTGCAAAGTTATTATATGCTTAAAGAACCTAAAATAACTTAAAGCTGAAGGGAATTTTTAGGATATAAAGTTTTTAATAAAAGTTAAAGGACAAGGGCCAAAAAAGGTGCTACAAAGTAGGTAATAGTACAATAGCCAATTGAAAAGGTGTGAGGCATGATGAATAGGGAGGTAATACGTGAAAAATATTGCAGGATGTACAAATTTGCAGGTGTAGACAAATATGAAGGCTTTATTACATGTACCAAAATGGGTTATACCGAGGATGTAACTCCTAAAACTTTAACTAAAAATTACTAAGTGAACATTCTAAGTAAATGAGATAAGTTAATGCAAAGCCGAGGTTGATGGTCGATGGTTCCATATGAGGGTTCTAGAAAAAGGTGATCATAGAAGGAGATTACCGAAGGTGTTCCTAAGGAGAGTGCGTAAACAAGGATTTCCCAATAAGAAACTAAAAGGCATTGATTTGTTTACTAAGACCTATTGACATTTGGGGAGAGTCAATCCCGAGACTTATTAACCTATGGTAGAGAGTTAATACTAAAATCTATTGACTTTGGGAAAGCCAATACCAAGACTTATTAGCTTTTGAAAGAAAGCTAGTACCAAAATTCAAGGTTTAAAATGGCCAGAGGTATTGCTAAGATTTTTTTAAAGTACGATGCATTACAAAAGTAGTTTTGGGGCTTAAGATAGCCAAAAGTAGGCTGAGAGCTTAACAAAATAAATGAATAGTTAAAGCAAAACCTAATAAATGGATAACTAGGCGAAGAGTAAAAAATTAACTTAAAAGTTAAAGTACTCACTATATAATGCGGGTATGGAAGGGCTGTTGACACTGAGTGAGGAACTCATTTGACTTTACTTACTTTAAGGGGTAGGGTTTGATGCTCGACTTTCAAAGGGATGTGGGACATCCAAGCGGGATGTACGCATTTGCGAGAATAGATGTAACTCTCTTATAAGGTTCAAGTTTAAGTAAATACGATTTAGCGAGACTAGTTAGGACGATGTTATACCGCCTTTGACTAGGCAGTATATCATAAAAGTTGGCTACATGCCTTCTTTGATCATTAAGGCAGATAGCCACAAAGAGACAGTCATCAGGCTCGGAAATTGATTATATTAAGAACTGTGGGCAATATTTTGGCGGATTCGGACCTTGTCCCAATCAAGGTGCAATCAATATGAAGTGAAAATGAAGGCCCCGTGAGGCCACATTTCAAATTTCAAGTCAATCGGAGTTCCTATGCGTTACGAACGAAGGAAGAATTTATACGGATCGATCGGGAACGATCAATAAAACAGTTCAAGTCATCAGAGAATGCTCAATATTTTGAGATCCATAAGGCTATTTCATTTAAAACTTCCAGGACATCAACAAAATGAAGATTGAGGCTTACAAAAATGATCACAAGTCCTAAAGTTGCATATAGGATTTAGTTGAACGTTATTAGCCGATCGTTTTGGCCAAGTTCTAAAAACAATCGGTATCTTCCAGTGCGTAATCCAATTTTAACCTAGGTCAATCCGTATCTCCTAAGTTATAAGTCAGAATGATTCCATATTTCAGAAGCAATATCAAGAGATATGTGGGACCTTTCAAAAACAGTTGCACTAAAATTGGAGATAACAAAAAGGAACGTTGAAGCTTAGGCCGATCATTCGTGATGGAAAGTTAGGTACGTCAATCATTATGGTAGGCCCCAATGGACCTAGAGAGCCTTCTGCCAAAATCTTAGCGAAATATCTCATCATCTCTCTTTATAAATATAGGCATCATGGTTCACTTTGGGAGATTTGGAAGGCTGCTGGTTACCTATTCATTATTGTAATCAAGTTTTTCCTATTCCTTGCTGTTGTAATCAGATTATTAGTTGATTAATAAAGATAAACTTCAAAGTGGACATAGGCATACTACGTCGAACAGCTATAAATTTGTGTTCTTGATTATTATTTTTTATTTGCTATTAGTTTATTCTGCTCCTCAGTTTCAATTTTACTTTCTTCATTTACTTCTGTACATAAATCTATTCTTGGGTGTTTGTGACCATATTGGTTGAGATCAATTTGGTGCTTTCATTGAGAGGGACTTGTTGGATTTGGAAACTTGGATACATGGATCTAGGAAGTAATGGCTAGACAATCAATAAGGGGACCGTTAGCGGATATGAGCCATCATGGAGGAGTCAAGAGGCTTCTTCTGGAGATGGAGCTAATCAAACATCTATTTACGTCACCAAAGATGAAACGGGAATAATGATAGATGTTATGTAGGAGAGGATGCTAAAGAGACAAAATGAGATGATGTAGAATCTACTCCGATGGATCGTATAAGCTAGAGTGCAAAGCAAAGGAAATGGAGTAGCAGGAAACGCTGTAAATATGGATCACGGAGTTAGAGTACCAGGAGCTGAGGAAAACCAGAATCAAGACCAAGGAAACGAAGCTAATAGGATGCAAGATGGAGTGGAACAGCTGGGAGCGGCCGTTGACCAACTAAGAACGATCGGAGTTGATCGTCCTAGAAGGATCGATGGCGATCGATCCATATTTGGTGGCATGTCCCTTTGTCACATTGAATCGATCCCAGGCGGGATACCGAGCGGTGCTGTGCAGCGTGACGACCCAAAATTTTCAAGCATTTAAAATCGGAATATTTAATTGATTTTAATTATTTAAAGGGTTAATTATCAACTTAAATTACGAATATCATAATTTATTTGACAATTAAATCGTTGAATTAAATAATTTGAATTGAATAAGATATGAAACCTGAGATTTTAAGCATGTTAAAAATAATTTGAAGGCTTATAAAATTTATATTGACAACACTGAATATAATAGGAGTGTTAAAATTGAATCTAGCGCTGAATTAGTCAGGTTTGAAATTTAATCGTTTAAATTAAGTTTAAAAATAGCCTTCCGAGGCACAGTCTCGGAATCTGACAAAACCAGTTCCATTGGATCCGTAATATTGTACTATTATCGGATTTCAAATTTTGTATTTATTTGAGTTGTTGTGTGAGCGTACGATATATAAACGCGCTAGAATTAATATCGAAAATTTAAATAATTTATGCGTAGTTGACTGGTTAAACGATTCACATCAGAATTTTCTTTTGCACTTCGAATCACCGTACACAAAACCTTATCCAACACGCTAGGAAGCTTGTACACGCAAGGCGTCTCCATCACGCAACGTTCCTTCATTTTTAAACCATATCTCCTCTTTTCCCCTACCCTATGTTCAAACTCACGAATTTTTTTTTACAAAACTTAAAAAAAAAAAGGAAATGGCTGTTGTTCGTTCGAACAAAAATTCATTAACAAATCAATTCAATCAAGCATCAAGGGGGACGAAACCCTTTCGTTTCAAAATGGATTTCTCATCGAAAAAAAAAATGGCCGCACCCCTTTTATTTTAAAGTAATCGAACGAGTCGAATGACTCTCCTCCTCCCGCCCAACCGAATCGGCAACTCGAAGCCAATCGAGGCGCGTGGCGCGTGTAAGGGTGCAGCGACATTTTGGGGGATAGGTTGTTGAGTGGCGCTGAGGAGGCGACGCAGAATTTGAAGTGGGGGTACGGCAAGGGTCGCGCGCTCGTGCTCGCGTAGAAGGCAGAATAGTCGGGGTTTGGGAGCTTGGGAACGAGCGATGGCGTTATCGTTGGCTAGGGCAAGGTGCATCTCGAGTTTGAGTTTTGTGGTGCAGTGAGGTAATAATAGCCTCTTAATTTTTATATATGTGAATTATTTTTTATGCAGAAAAAAAAATCATTCCAGCAAGGTTTATGTACATGTACAGATTCTTCAGTTTAAACTTATACTTACAAGAGGGAAATGATATATATATATATATATATATATATATATATATATATATATATGTACATATATTAGGTAGGTTTACATAGTAGATAGATGTTTTTAGATAAACAGCTAAAAATAAAATAAAAATAAGAAGCAAATTCTGTTTCCATTTAATGTACGAATATGGATTTGAAACGAATTTTTATTTAATTTATTTTAATTGCTAGGAATAATTTATTAAAAAGAAAATTTGTTCAATATCAAATTTACGAGTGGAAACCCAAAATTTTTAGTTACATGAAAGTCTATAACAGGGAATTTAGTTGTTCGAGTAGTTCAACTATTTATAAATGGTATAAATATTTATACAAGGTTTAAATTAAAGAAAAAAATAATAATAGAGTTGTTCGATAAATTCAAATATTAATAAATCATATAATATTTTATGCAAGGTCAAAAAAATCGAGAAAACCAAGGGAATATTGGAGTGAATGGCAAATGCAAAAATCGAAGGTGGGTTAATCTCACTCAGTATAAATTTAAATTTAAATGATTAAATTTAAATAATTGTTGAATGGTTGATTTGATTGATATGATATAGTATGATATATTTTGAAATTGGTGTACTATTGTGCTAACATCTTTGGATGCAGGGAAAACAGGTTGGAGGGATCCAACTGGATCCCTCAACATTTATTTAAATTATTTAATACCCACTGTTGTGATATATTTGATATCCTATGATGATCTTTATTGGAATACTAAATGCTATGGTTCGACTGGATATAATTGGCTATGATGAATTAACAAATATATATCTATTGGATTTTGGTAAGATAATAAAAGAAGTGAAACTGTAAGTAAAGTAATTATAGAAATTTAAATAAATTTTTAAATGAATTGAAAAGAAATAAAGTGACTTTAAAATTCTAATAATAAATAAATCTTAGGTATGGGAAGGGAAATTTGAATAAACAGAAAGTTAATGAATTTTAAGATCTTCAGTGATATTAATTAAAACAACAAACATTTATTTAAAATTTAAGATTTAAATTATTGAAAGGAATAAAGAAGATTTGGGAAAGACCTGAATTTGTATGTTTCAGGTAAGAGATTTAAAAATAAATGGAAAATAATAACAATAATAATAAGTCCATAATTAATGAATTTTGAAATGGATTGGGTAAGTAATGAAATTTATTTCAAATGGAATAAATTGGAATCAGTTTGGAAAAAAATTGATTTAAGTAATTGAAGTTGGAATCTTCTCTGGATAGCCAAGTACATTTTTTTTAAAAGTAAATATTTAAATATAAATTAAATGTTTAAAGTGTTTTTTTAAAGAAAAGAAGTTTTGTAAAATTTATTATTTCTATTTTTTTTACTTTTAATCTATTCTAGCAGCAATTATTAAGAAGTAACTTAGTATTTTGTTTTTTTGAAATAGAAATTTAGTTTTATATTTTATTTAGTAACCTTATTTTCAAATATCCATATAGTATGTATTTTTAACAAATTATTAAAGTAATTTTAACTTGAATGTTTTAAAGTATATTTTTAAAAGTAAAGTGTTTTAAATTAATTTAGAAAAATCTAGTTTTGTGCTTGGTGATTCCAGTGGAAATGAAAATACTCAGAATTTATTCTGAGAAAAGGAAGATAGTTTGAAAAACTATTCTCAAAAGGGTTTGAAAGTAAAAATATATCTTGTGAAGATATTTTTGAGATAAATAAATAATTTGGGAAATTATTTATTGGTTGGATGGTTGTTTGTGAATATTAATTGATAGTTAAATCACCGACTATCAATATTGGACAAATGCGTTGATCGTTTCGAAGAGACCGGGATCGAGATTTATTTCTCGAAAACCACTTCAATTCGGTTTGTACGTTTTTGTGAAAAACGATTTTGGATTCGAAGATGCAGCAGTGAAGTGCGAGGGCTAGTCGCTACTAATCCTGAGGATATTTCCAAATGGATGTAGTAGGAATAGTGCCTTCGGTTCCGTTAGAACCCGGGACGGACCTGTATGGATGAATGCTTGCGAAACATCGTTAGGTGGACGATGAGCATTCTAAAGGATATGTTCCAAAAAGGTAACGCTTAGCCTCAAGCCTCATCAAATGGGAATGACTGAAAATCAGGGGATATGCAACAAGGCTAGGTGGGTAGCACCCATGCAGGGTGAGGTCATTCCAGTATAGATGTCCCTTTTTATTTCGGCTTAGTGGGCAGTTGCTGATCCCAACCGCTGGGTGATCTCACTCGGGATTATCCAGTAAGGGGTAGTCCCGGCCTTGTGTTGCAGGGGAGTGGGCGTACTCCTCGGTACGGTGATCTAGGCCCCATACCGTGACAGGTGGTACCCCAGTGCCTAGTCATTAGTTGGAAATCCATTCTCCCTACGAGCCTTGTACGAGTTTTGTTTGTATTACCCACTCTGTGGCTAGTAGCTGGAATTTAATAGATGTAACAATTTCGGCTATTTTATAAGTATTTGTATATAGACCCTATTATAATATCAGAGAATTTCTATAAAATTTGTTTTAGCTATCGTAAGGTAAAAACCCGACATGTTTATTTGTGGTGTGGTCTTACGAGATGCTTTTGTTTTCAAAGGATTTTTGAAACTTAAATAATCAATTGGGTGTGATTTTCTCACGTCGGTATTCCAGACTGACTCGGGTGTTATTTAACTATAATGCTCGGGTCAGACCGAGTATTATAGAATACAGGATGTGATGCCGTGGAACTCAGGAGACGAGCAGGATGGCGATTCGTACTCCCGTACTTGTATATATATATTTTCCGCTGTGTTAAGTTGCTTTGTATCTATTTGTATGGTATTGGTGTTGAGCTGTGATTGTTGTACGCTGATGATGTAATATATAAACAAAGACATTTGATGTTTGAGTAAAGATTACTTATTATCTATTATATTTTATTCTGCTGCGATGGTTAGATTCTGTTGTTGTTTTCTATTTTCTTTTTCTACCTCTTCTTCTTTAACCCAAATGGTTCGTATTTCTGTACAACTTGAGTTGATTGTTGTAGAATAGTGTTGACTCAAGGGGTACGGATTTGCGGGTCGTTTCACTTGGTATTAGAGCTTAGGTAGGAAATAACCTTGGCTCTGGTGGGAATTACTCATTTAAAATATAGTCTATGGTACTCTAAAATGAGTTTGAGCGTATTAATAGATATGAGCGTGTATTTGTTAGTGAATATAAATTGTTTAATATTGTGTTGATTGATTTATTGAGTGGCATATGAACCTTCGTCGACACAGTCTGCGCAACTGCATCGAAGGGGTTTCTAAACACTTGAATAGAACAATTGACACGGTATTGTTTTAAATGTGGGTGAATGAAATAATTTTACCCAAAAACATATTTTGATATAAAGGAAAGTTTTTGAAAACTATGTAGCTAAAATATGGTTGCTTGATGTTAATTGGATGTTAGGATTGATGTATTAAAGTATTATCATTGTTAAGTGAAAATTTAACTAGAAATTGAAATATAACTAAAGTTTAAGGGAATAAATTCATTATAAAATGAAATTTATAAATATGAATTATAAATGTAATTTATGAAATGAAATACAATCAAATGGAAATCTGTATAAGTAGAAACTGTACAAATGAATTATAGTAAAATTAATTAAAACAGAATTTGAAACTTTAAAACCCCGGAGATTTTGGAAGTTTTTGAAGATGAATAGTAGCATTGATGTTTTTGGGTATTTCTGAAAGGAAATTGTTTCAAATAAATTTAGGGAAGGGATATAGCATTGAATTCACTTCAGGTGCTGGAAAATAACTTCGGTGATGACTGCAGCATCATCGATGTTCATTTTCGAGGTTCTGAGTGATAGATTGCTGCCAAATTTGATTTATCCTGGAAAACCTGTTTGTTTTTGAAATTTCAAAGGAAATTTGTTGGACATAAAAACCAGGATTGGTTTAATTTTTGAGAAGTATGATTTGAGATGTTGGAGATTTCAAAATGCTTTGAAACCAAAGTCAGGTATTTAAAAATCCTGATGAGATAGGTTGTAAGCTTATAAATTGAGATGTTTTTTAAATCAGGAATGGAATATAAGCTTTGAAGGTTGGAATTTAAATTTAAAGAGAAAAGTTGAAAATGAAATTAACTTGGATTTGGAAATAAAAATTTGACTGGACTGAAATTAATTAAATAAGCTGAAAATAATATCCAGTTGTATTCGAATTAAGTTGAAATCGAATTGGGTTAAATAAATCTGAGTTAAAATTAAATTGAATTGGAATAAGAATTCAATTGAATTAATGAATGGAATGAAATTCTTACCTAAATAAATGGAAAATAAATTGGATAAGGATTGGAATTGGAATAAATAAATCAGAATAACTTATAAAAGAATTTAAAATGCATGAAATAAAAATATGCTTGGGTTATTGCTCTCAAGCATATTTGTTAACAATAACCTTTTGGGTGTTATTGGTAACGACATTTCTAGTCTTAGTCTTTCTGTTCTTCAATTTGCTGATGATACTTTGCTTTTTTCCTCTCATCTTCCTTGTCACATTATTGCTCTCAAGTTTATTCTTTATAGTTTTGAACTTTTATCTGGTTTAAAAATTAACTTTGACAAAAGTTCTGTTTTAATTTTAAATGATTTTGATAATGTAGAAAATTTAGTTGCTAAAACTTTAAATTGTAAAACAATGAGTTTTCCATTTGACTATCTTGGTTTTGTAATCAGACCTTCGAAACTTAAGCATGATGATTGGTTAATTATTATTGATAAAATTAAAAATAGGTTTAATAATTGGAATGTGAGATTATTATCTAGAGCTGGTAGACTGGTTTTTATCAATTCTGTCTTATCAGCTCTCCCTATCTATTGGATGTCTATGCACCTTTTCCCTGATTGGGTGATAGATAAAATAGATAAAATTAGAAGGGATTTCCTTTGGAGTGGTGTTAATCCTAATAGTAACATTAAATGCTTAGTTAATTGGGATACGGTCTGTAAATCTAAAAAAGAGGGTGGTCTTGGAGTCATTAATTTACATAATATGAATTTGTCACTTCTTGGTAAATGGTTATGGAAATTTAGAAATTCTAGTGATAATGCCATTTGGAAGGAGATTATATCTAAATATTATTACAATGGTAGTTATAATCTCTATCATATTAGGCCTTCTATTGTTAGTAATCTTTCTTATTTTTGGAAATCAATCTTAAAATATAGTGATATTTTCAAATTAGGTATTAATATTATTGTTCATTCTGGTAATAATACTTCTTTTTGGCATGATTGTTGGATTTCTTCTACTCCTCTTAAGTATGAGTTCAAAGATTTATATGATATTTGTAACTTTAAATTTGCATTAATTTCTGATGTTTTCAACCCTGAGAGTGACCCTCCTTGGATTTTCAATTTTAATTGTATTTTAGTTGGCCCTACCCTTAGACAGCTTTTCTTGCTTTATGCTAAACTTAATCTTTATAATTTTGACAATGATAATGACATCATCAGTTGGGAGTGGGATAAGAGAAAGAAATATTCTTCTAATTCCTTTTACAAATTTATCAACTTCTCGGGGTTTTCTGTTAATTGTTTTAAATTTATTTGGAAGTCTAATGCCCCTCCTAAATCTAAGATTCATATGTGGCTCATCATTCATGGTAAGTTAAACACTATTGAATTTTTAAAAAAGAAAATTTTTAATATTGATAATAAATGTCTTTTTTGCAACTCATTCTCTAAAGATATTAATCATATTTATTTCGAATGCATGGTTACTCATTTTATTCTTATTAAGACCCTTAATATTTTTGAGTTTTACATTAGTTCTAGAGTTACTGATTGTTTCTTCTATTGGAACTCTTTTAGATTTATGTTCAATAAGGATTTTAGATTCTTGCTTGATTCTTTATTCACTATTTCTTGTTGGTACATTTGGTTTGAAAGAAATCAAAGAATTTTTAATAATAAATATCATCATAATAATAATTTGATTATTTTAATTTCAAAGTTTTGCTTAAATTGGATATCTAATCCCAAATATAAATTAGCCAAAAATAAGTGCTTTAAGGATTATCTTAACAAGGTTAGAAATAATATTTTCATTTTCACTCGTGGTATCAATATTTCTGTTTCTAATAATTCTTTTATTATTCCATATTCTGATTTTAATCATGTTCATATGATGAATCATAATTCTCTTTCTACATTAGATTCATAATTTTGTTGCTTGTTTATTTTCTCTCTCACATATATGTATATAAATTCTATTTATATACATATATGTGATTCATTCTAACTTGACTTCCTAGTTTTGTTCCAGGTTTGGTTTAGGTTGGTTGCTAGTTTTTCTCTTATCTGGTTTGCAGGAGAGCATTCAGGTTTATTCAGCTTTTCAGGATAGCTCTTCTCTGAGATTTGGATTGCATTTGGCTTTTCTCTAGATCTTCTTTGTGGAGCTCTTCATTTTGGTCCTCCTGATGGAGTTCCTCTCTATGGATTTTTTCTCATGATACCTCTAACACTCTAGTATTGGGCGGTGGCCTTGCCGGAGCTCGGTATTAGGGTGTAATGGGCGGTGGCTTTGCCGGAGCTCATTTGAGGGGTGTCTTTTCATTTTCTTATTTTCTATATAGTCAGGCCACCTGTCAGGCATGTTGGCAGCTCCTTATTTTTTGTTATATATATAGTGTTCCATGTGTGCTCTCCTCTTCAGTTAGAGGATCACACATTTCTCTCAAAAAAAATATGCTTGGGTTATAAATAAGCATAAGGCTTGAGTTAAAAATAAAAGAATAATATATTTAAGCCTATGAGGAATGGAATTGTGTAAATAATAAGTTGTGACTTATTAAATTTGAAAAGTGAGATACAAAACTCCAAAATAAATATTATTGATGAATTGGAGAATAAAATAAAAATCAAAACTTGAATTATAAACTAAATTGAACTAAGGAAATTAAATGCAGTGATATTTGGAATTAAAATGCAAGAGTTGGATTATAGATAAGTGAAGAGCTAATTGATAATAAATAGTGAATGAAATGTGTAAATGGAGTTCGATGTAGTTAAATAGAAGCTGAATTGTAAGCTAATAATGAAGATTGGAAATAAAACTCAAGTTATAAATCAAATTCGACTTGGATCGATAGTGAAGAAAATGTAATTAAATTGTGATTAATAAATTGGATGGTAAATTGAAAATGAATAGTGGATTCAAAACTTGAGTTATAAATTTAAAATTTAATTTGAAGTGTTAACAAATGAAATATAATTGGAAATGTCCCAAATAAAAATGTAAATGGATTAAAATAGCAATGGTTTGAATGTGCAAATAAAATCCAAATAAGTGAAGATAACATGGAAAATAGCCAGGTAATAAGTTGAATGAGCTGGATCTAGAAAGTTAAAACATATAATAATTTATCAAATAAATTTGTAGTTTGAAATGGGATTGTATTAAAATAGAATCAAGTTAAATTGAAAAGAGAACTTCGATTGCAAAATGAGAATGAGCTTAAGTGTAAAATTTGAATAAATTGAAGAAAATTGACTTAAGCTAAATGAATGAAGGAGAGTTGAATTGAATTCAACTTAAACAAAGTTTAATAATATTGGATTGGTTTTAAATCAAGTGAAAATAAATTTTTAATCGAAATAAAAATTCGGTAAGTTGTCGATAATATTTAATGGAAAGAAAATTCTTAAATAAATAATTGTAAACCATTTAAATTGTTACGGAATCGAAATAATTAGGGACAATAAGGAAATGGAATGTTTTTAAGTTAATAGAATGAATGAATGCGGATAAGGAATGAAACGCTATTGAATAGATCGTGAATAAAATTGAAATAGTTATTGGATGAAATAGCTTGGATTGTCTTTGAGCTAAATAAAATAGTTTGGAATAAACAAATATGGAATGAAAGGTAAATAAATGAATTGTAAATGAAATTTAAATGGAATGTGTCGAGCTAAATAAATGATTGTGAATGGATTAAAATAAAAGGGAAGTTTAATTGGTAATGAAGACGAACCTAAATTGTTAATGGTTTTGAATGAACTGGTTTGGTTAATAAAATGAAGTGCAGGTGAATATATTCAAATCTAAAATACAATGAAAACGAGAATATATGAAGTGTGAATAAATAAATAAAAAATGGAATAGAATTAAGTATAAATTGAGTTGAAATCCTTTTAAATTGGTTATAAAGCATAAATACTTATTTATTCACATAGATCTCGTCAAATTGCATAGAATAAATTGTCATTTGATGTAAATGGAAGTAATTAAGATGCTATGAATTGATAAAAGTGAAATAGAATTGATTTTAAAATCGATTGAATTGAATATGAGCTTGTTTGGAGTTCAAATAAATTGAAGGTAAGAAATGGTATTGTAAACCATTAAAATTAAATGAAATGACGTGTAGAATGCTTGAATAGTGTGCGTAAGTGTTAAAAACTATATAAGTTGCTTATAACATTGTCTAGTTACATTGTTTTTAAATATTCATGTGTTGTAGTTGTTTAAATAGAGTGAAATGTTAATAAACTTTATATATTTGACACCTACATGTTTAAATTAAGTAAGTACAGGTACCTGGGAGCCGTGTGGCTGGATTTGGTTGCGCTAGTTGCTAAAAATTATAAGCCGCTTGCTTAAAATGCTAAATAAGGTACGCTTACGCAATAAAAATAGGACATATTAACTGTTTTTGGTTTTTCCGACCGTGTGGGTCGATGTATATATATTTATCTATTTTGTCAAATTGCAAAAGCTCCTCCGTACAAAGGAGACTCGGCCAAAAATTTCTCGAAATTTTGGGCGTTAGAAAAATTTTGAAAATTTTGGAAAATTTTGTTAACGACATAACGGTTTAAAATTGGAAATTGAAATAAGTTAGTAAATGAAACTAATTTAAAATAATGACATGAATCAATATAAACGAAAAATAAAATTTAAAATTTAGAGTTAATGATAAATTAAATTCATATAGAAATGGATAAATCAATTTGAATAAAAATAGATATAAACTAAAATGGAAGATGAAATAAATATAAGAAGCATATAAAATGCTTATACTAAACTTAAGAGGGAATGATGAATTCTTACATGAAAATTGATACTACTAATATAATTTATGTCAATATTGGAATGAATAGATGTTGATGTTTTGTGAGAAAGTCGATAAAATATTTTGGAATATTGTGTTTGGATATTAGTGCTAAGCAGGATTTGTAGGTAATATAAAGGAAAGTGAATTGGTTCTGACTTCATAAGGATAAAAAATTGAGTTGCCTGACCAAAAAGGTATGTGTTTAAATTTCTGTGAAATTTGATTGGGATTTTGGATTGAGCCACTTGGCTTTTTGTTTTCTTTTTGGATTTAGGAGGCCGTGGAGCCATTTTGTAGTTGTACCGAGCTAGCCGCGCAAAGGACACGCTGGCAAAAAATTTAAGGAATTTAGGGAGTTAGAAAATTTTGAGAAAATTTTGATAATTCAAGATTTGGTTTTAAATTTAAACTTAAATGGTTAATCAAATAGTATAGTTTGAAAACTATGGGCGAGTAGAGAAGTTAATAAGAATGATAATGGTCTTTTATAAAAGGATAGTTGGTAGAATGTTGAACTGTTTGGTTTTAGGGAAAATAGTAAACGGATATTGGACCATTCTTCCTAACTAGTAATTTCGGGGACGAAATTCTTTTAAGGGGGGAGGAATGTGACGACCCGAAATTTTCAAGTATTTAAAATCGGAATATTTAATTGATTTTAATTATTTAAAGGGTTGATTATCAACTTAAATTACGAATACCATAATTTATTTGACAATTAAATCGTTGAATTAAATAATTTGAATTGAATAAGATATGAAACCTGAGATTTTAAGCATGTTAAAAATAATTTGAAGGCTTATAAAATTTATATTGACAACACTGAATATAATAGGAGTGTTAAAATTGAATCTAGCGCTGAATTGGTCAGTTTTGAAATTTAATCGTTTAAATTAAGTTTAAAAATAGCCTTCCGAGGCACAGTCTCGGAATCCGACGAAACCAGTTCCATTGGATCCGTAATATTGTACTATTATCGGATTTCAAGTTTTGTATTTATTGGAGTTGTTGTGTGAGCGTACGATATATAAAGGCGCTAGAATTTATATCGAAAATTTAAATAATTTATGCGTAGTTGACTGGTTAGACGATTCACATCATAATTGTCTTTTGCACTTCGAATCACCGTACACAAAACCTTATCCAACATGCTAGGAAGCTTGTACACGCAAGGCGTCTCCATCACGCAACGTTCCTTAATTTTTAAACCATATCTCCTCTTTTCCCTTACCCTATGTTCAAACTCACGAAATTTTTTTTTATAGAACATAAAAAAAACAAAAGAAAAAAAGGGGAAATGGCCGATGTTCGTTCGAACAAAAATTCATTAACAAATCAATTCAATCAAACATTAAGGGGGCCGAAACCCTTTCGTTTCAAAATGGATTTCTCATCAAAAAAATGGCCGCACCCCTTTTATTTAAAAGTAATCGAACGAGTCGAATGACTCTCCTCCTCCTGCCCAACCGAATCGGCAACTCGAAGCCAATCGGGGCGCGTGGCGCGTGTACGGGTGCAGCGACATTTTGGGGGTTAGGTTGTTGAGTGGCGCTGAGGAGGCGACGCAGAATTTGAAGTGGGGATACGGCAAGGGGTCGCACGCTCGTGCTCGTGTAGAAGGCAGAGTAGTTGGGGTTTGGGAGCTTAGGAACGAGCGATGGCGTTATCGTTGGCTAGGGAAAGGTGCATCTCGAGTTTGAGTTTTGCGGTGTAGTGAGGTAATAATAGCCTCTTAATTTTTATATGTGTGAATTATTTTTTATGCAGAAAAAAAAATCATTTCAGCAAGGTTTATGTACATGTACAGATTCTTCGGTTTAAACTTATACTTACAAGAGGGAAATGATATATATGTATGTACATATATTAGGTAGGTTTACATAGTAGATAGATGTTTTTAGATAAACAGCTAAAAATAAAATAAAAATAAGAAGCAAATTCTGTTTCCATTTAATGTACGAATATGGGTTTGAAAAGAATTTTTATTTAATTTATTTTAATTGCTAGGAATAATTTATTAAAAAGAAAATTTGTTCAATATCAAATTTACGAGTTGAAACCCAAAATTTTTAGTTAAATGAAAGTCTATAACAGGGAATTTAGTTGTTCGAGTAGTTCAACTATTTATAAATGGTATAAATATTTATACAAGGTTTAAATTAAAGGAACAAATAATAATAGAGTTGTTCGATAAATTCAAATATTAGTAAATCATATAATATTTTATGCAAGGTCAAAAAAATCGAGAAAACCAAGGGAATATTGGAGTGAATGGCAAATGCAAAAAACGAAGGTGAGTTAATCTCACTCGGTATAAATTTAAATTTAAATGATTAAATTTAAATAATTGTTGAATGGTTGAGTTGATTGATATGCTATAGTATGATATATTTTGAAATTGATGTATTATTGTGCTAACATCTGTGGATGCAGGGAAAACAGGTTGGAGGGATCCAACTGGATCCCTCAACATTTATTTAAATTATTTAATACCCTCTGTTGTGATTTATTTGATATCCTATGATGATCTTTATTGGAATATTAAATGCTATGGTTCGACTGGATATAATTGGGTATGATGAATTACCAAATATATATCGATTGGATTTTGGTAAGATAATAAAAGAAGTGAAACTGTAAGTAAAGTAATTATAGAAATTTAAATAAATTTTTAAATGAATTGTAAAGAAATAAAGTGACTTTAAAATTCTAATAATAAATAAATCTTGGGTATTTGGAAGGGAAATTTAAATAAACAGAAAGTTAATGAATTTTAAGATCTTCAGTGATATTAATTAAAAGAACAAACATTTATTTAAAATTTAAGATTTAAATTATTTAAAGGAACAAAGAAGATTTGGGAAAGACCTGAATTTGTATGTTTCAGGTAAGAGATTTAAAAGTAAACGGAAAATAATAACAATAATAATAAGTCCATAATTAATGAATTTTGAAATGAATTGGGTAAGTAATGAAATTTATTTCAAATGGAATAAATTGGAATCAATTTGGAAAAAAATTGATTTAAGTAATTGAAGTTGGAATCTTCTCTGGATAGCCAAGTACATTTTTTTTAAAAGTAAATTTTTAAATATAAATTAAATGTTTAAAGTGTTTTTTTTAAAGAAAACAAGTTTTGTAAAATTTATTATTTCTATTTTTTTACTTTTAATCTATTCTAGCAGTAATTATTAAGAAGTAACTTAGTATTTTGTTTTTTTGAAATATAAATCTAGTTTTATATTTTATTTAGTAACCTTATTTTCAAATATCCATATAGTATGTATTTTTAACAAATTATTAAAGTAATTTTAACTTGAATGTTCTAAAGTATATTTTTAAAAGTAAAGTGTTTTAAATTAATTTAGAAAAATCTAGTTTTATGCTTGGTGATTCCAGTGGAAATGAAAATACTCGTAATTTATTCTGAGAAAAGGAAGATAATTTGAAAATCTATTCTCAAAAGGGTTTGAAAGTAAAAATATATCTTGTGAAGATATTTTTGAGATAAATAAATAATTTGGAAAATTATTTATTGGTTGGATGGTTGTTTGTGAATATTAATTGATAGTTAAATCACCGACTATCAATATTGGACAAATGTGCTGATCGTTTCGAAGAGACCGGGATCGAGATTTATTTCTCGAAAACCACTTCGATTCGGTTTGTACGTTTTCGTGAAAAACGATTTTGAATTCGAAGATGGAGCAGTGAAGTGCAAGGGCTAGTTGCTACTAATCCTGAGGATATTTCCAAATGGATGTAGTAGGAATAGTGCCTTCGGTTCCGTTCGAACCCAGGACGGACTTATATGGATGAATGCTTGCGAAACATCGTCAGGTGGACGATGAGCATTCTAAGGGATATGTTCTAAAAAGGTAACGCTTAGCCTCAAGCCTCATCAAATGGGAATGACTGAAAATCAGGGGATATGCAGCAAGGCTAGGTGGGTAGCACCCAAGCAGGGTGAGGTCATTCCAGTCTAGATGTCCCTTTTTATTTCGGCTTAGTGGGCGGTTGCTGATCCCAACCGCGGGGTGATCTCACTCGGGATTATCTAGTAAGTGGTGGTCCCGGCCTTGTGTTGCAGGGGAGCGGGCGTACTCCTCGGTACGGTGATCTAGGCCCCGTACTGTGACAGGTGGTACCCCAGTGCCTAGTCATTAGTTGGAAATCCATTCTCCCTACGAGCCTTGTACGAGTTTTGTTTGTATTACCCACTCTGTGGCTAGTAGCTGGAATTTAATAGATGTAACAATTTCGGCTATTTTATAAGTATTTGTATATAGACCCTATTATAATATCAGAGGATTTCTATAAAAATTGTTTTAGCTATCGTAAGGTAAAAACCCGACATGTTTATTTATGGCGTGGTCTTACGAGATGCTTTTGTTTTCAAAGGATTTTTGAAACTTAAATAATCAATTGGGTGTGATTTTCTCACGCTGGTATTCCAGACTGACTCAGGTGTTATTTAACTATAATACTCGGGTCAGACCGAGCATTATAGAATACAGGATGTGATGCCGTGGAACTCAGGAGACGGGCAGGATGGCGATTCGTCTCCCGTACTTGTATATATATATATATATATTTTCCGCTGTGTTAAGTTGCTGTGTATCTATTTGTATGGTATTGATGTTGAGATGTGATTGTTGAATATGCGCTTATATGATTTTTGTTTGATGATATAAACATGTATACATTCGTTTAAATGTATTTGTTAATGTACTATTTTATTTTTCACAGATTAAATAAATATTTGCTAAATAAAATAAATAACACGGAATTTGAATTCAAACGAATATTTTATTCAAACAATATTTATTACAATTTTGATAGTACAATTTCAAGCTCTCACTATAACTATACATTTTAAATTACAAAACAATTTCTGATTACATCACTTTTTTTCTACATTCAGAACCTCACTACATATCACTCACACTCGTATTTTTATCTTCAACTTCTTTCCAGTTTGAATCCAGCATCTGAGCAATCTGCAAAAATATTCACTAACGCAGTAAAATTGAAAAAGAAATATTTTTGCAATATAAAATAAAATATGATTTTTGAAAATATTATTTGCCTCAGTTATTTGGGTTGTTCGTCATCATTTAGATTTGAATTCATCATACACGAACAACTTGTGACATACACAGTGTATCACTGTATATGTCACAAGACCGTGCACACCGAAATATATACTTGATCGATTTACAGGGACAAGTGAGCACAGGTCAAACCCAAATACGGGATTCAACTCAAGTGCAATAAAACAATGTCATTCAGCACAAGGTCAAATCCAAGCCGGATTCAACTCAGGTGAAAATTAGAAAAATAAACAAAATGCAAAGGTCAAGTTACTACTCAACTCAATGCATCAACAAAAGTCAAGGCCGCAACAAAATGCAACAAAAGCAAGCCGAGGCTCGGTGGTGAACCAACAACAAAACTACATTGCAGACTAGTTCAGAATGACACAAAGACACAACAGTAACAAAACAGATAACCAGTGATACAAGTCCATTAAGCACAAAGACTCCAAGCCTTCAAGCTACAACTCAAATGATACAGACAAATGAATGCACCAGAAACACAAGACCACCATACAAAGACCACAACAAACTTTAAATGACACAGTGTACATGAAAATTCGACAAGCACATGAGAAACTATTTTTTATAAGCAAGAAGCTGACAGCAAATCAAACCAGAATGTATGGGTGTGATGGGTATGAAATAGCAATATGGAGGGGATGTTTTGTTTGAACTGTTTGGCTTTTGAAGTTGATGAGGCAGCAAGACTGTGTTAGTGATGCAGATAGGCAAATGATACCAAAAATATCAAGTAATGCAGACAACGATTCAATGTAACCAAACATGAAACATTTCACACCAGAATCACTTCAAACAAAACGACAGTGCAACCATACTTTAAGACCACAATACCAAAGTGCATTCAATCAGACTCCAAAAGGCAACATACAATGCAACTACACCAGACATACAACAGAAAACATTCGAATACATCAACTAATGAACAAGTCAAGAAGCAGTTTCAAAGTGTAGTGGGAAGTCGAAAATTATCAGTTGAAGCCATGGTTCAGTAGCAATTCAAAAATTGCCAGTAAGTCAATGATGAATCAATCGATCAAAATGACAGTGAAGCAGTTTGAATAAAGTTACAAAGAAATTCAATGAACAAGGTATACCAGAGGGATGAACAAGACTCGGCAATCAAATATCAGTAAGAAGTGTACCAAGACCACATGCACGTAGACATCAAGCAAATAGAGGCAAAGGCACAATGCATCAACATAACAGCAAGTCATGTAAAGAAAAAGAGCAAAAGCATTTTTATAGTTCGAACAATATCCAGAAGAGCAGTTTATAAAATTCAAAATGGCTGAAGTAAACATTCAGTGTCAAGGCCGAAGTCATCAGGTAAAAGAAGTTGAATTCACGATTCAAAGTCAGAGTCTTGGCAATAAAGGGAACGGAGTGGAAGCCGTAGTCAACAACGTGATGACCAAGGAGTCGATCAATGCCGTGAATGTCAAGCAATCGAAGTATATACGTTTATGAACAAGTCAATACAATCTCAAACATTCGATCAAAATAATATGGACGAGCAATATCAGTTGACAAATTCAAGTAAAAAATATATGACGAAAATCTAGGTATTCGACTCCTATAAAAATCCACAAATCATCATCAGCAAGATAGAGATTCGAGTTCAAGTAACAACAGAGCAATATCAATAACTTGAATCAAAGGTCGAGCAAAAATCAACATTGGAAAAGGAACAATCGCATACCGTTTTTGACAATTAACTCGACCAAATTGAAGTAGCCGAAGACAATTCAAAGAGCCAAGCAATCGACGAATGCAACAAACTGAAAATCATTTTTGATTGAGCAACCAAAGGTCGGAAACTTCAGAAACAAGCCCTAATTTTGATCGAACAAGGAAAAGGAACGGAGTCGCCGTTATCTCACAAAGGAACGGGCCGATAGAAGATAAAGAAAAAGGAATAGGGTCGGCTTATTTATTTTTAAGGGATTAGTTTTTAAATTTTGGGGCTTTGTTTTTAAAAGGGGTTTTAATATTTGCTTTTTAATTTAAATTCTCTTTTAAACAGTTGTATTTACTAGTCGTGTGACTAGGGACAAGCTATGTGGCGTAGCTTGAGAATTCGCAACTCAGTGGCTGAGTTGTGGCAGGGTTTTGAGCGTAGAGTTAGATTTAGTCGATAGCGGGTGTCGCGAGTTTACGTGTGTAAGCGAGGGACTATCTAATTTCTAGTAGAAACCTTGGGGGAAGCACGTAGGCAGGTTTTGTCAAAGCTGGGTAAATTCTGTGTCGTTCTATTTCTGTATTTATTATTCTGCTATTATCTGTGCTGCGATTGTTCTGTGATCTGTGTTGAAATTATTGTATAAGCTTCCGCGATTAATTTTATAATTTATACCATCACCCTATTCACCCCCCCCCCCCTCTAGGGTGAAATCGATCCTACAGTGATTGTTGTACTTTGATGATGTAATATATAAACAGAGACATTTGATGTTTGAGTAAAGATTACTTATTATCTATTATATTTTATTCCGCTGCGATGGTTAGATTCTGTTGTTGTTTTCTATTTTCTTCTTCTACCTCTTCTTCTTTAACGCAAATGGTTCGTATTGCTGTACGACTTGAGTTGATTGTTATAGAATAGTGTTGACTCAAGGGGTACGGATTTGCGGGTCGTTTCAGCAGTTTGGGCTGATCAAAATGCGTATGCTCGTCCAAAGAGTAGATTTTTGGATTCCCCCATGGACTTGGGTGGGCAAGTTGGAGATAATGATCGAAGACTACCAAGGGATGACATCGATAGGTTAGCAAAAATGATCGGATGGGCTATAAGATGAGGATTGGTAAATAGGGATCTGTAAGATGTAAATAGGAGTCCCTTTGATCCTAATATCCGGCAAGCTAGGAATCCACCGGAGTTTAAACAACCAATGCTTGAGACATATGATTGAAAAACATATCATGCTGTTCATCTAATGAGATACATGAGACACATGGAAGTACCGAGGGCATCGGAGGAAGTCATGGCATGGTGCTTTCTCCTACACTTAATGGATATAGCTGCACTATGATTCAGACAATTGGAAAGTAGCTCAATTAGTACATGGACGGAATTGATCGAACGGTTTATGAGGCAATTTCAGGTCCACATCATGAGACACGAGAGTGTGATGACTTTAACATCGATGAAGAAACGAAAAGGAGAATCACTTAGGGATTTCTTAACCAGGTTCAGTGTGGCAATAGCTTTAGTGGACCGACCGGATCCATCGATGGTTTTGATGGCAGTAGTGTAAGAGATTGCAGATAACTCGAATTTCAAGATATCTATGGAACGGGATCCGCAGTGGATCTCGGGGAATTTTACTATGAAGCATAAAGATTTCTACGGCAGGAGGATGCAAAAGCTTATAGAGAGGGAAGAGTGGAAGTTTATGCGGTTAAAGGTGGAGGTGCGCCCAGGGAAGGTTCAAACAAGGATAAAGGAAAATGAAAAGTAGAGGATGACATTGATGGATTGAAGTGACCACGAAGGGAACCGAGATCCAGCTCTCAAACGAAATTGATTGAGACATTGGAATGGATATATCTGGATACTTGGGAGAAGATCCCCTATCGAAGGCCAATGAGGAGAGAGCCTACAAACAATGAAAAGAATCAAAAAAATATCGTGTAACATCCACCTATTTAGAGGCCCAAAACTAACGGCTACGGATGCTACAGTCATCCATAGTTATTAATCTTCAACGATTAAATACGGTGATGCTAAATATACTGATCCACATATCATAGAAATATGGAAAAAAATTAACAATTCAAAAACATATTTCCATTTTTAAATCAAAACGTTGATGTTCATTACAAAATCCCAAAATATGTTAACCACGTTCAGCAAAATATAATTATTACAATTACGCCAAGAGCGACATATGAAGATGCCCCCTTGATTGATCAGAATATATAGTAAGGCTAGTAAATCTGCCAATACAAGCAAATACACAATGGAAAATAAAACTCTAAATAACTATCTGCCTCCGGAAGCTTTAATCGTCAAAGAAGAAAACCTAAGAACCTTAACTCTCAAACTACTCAAAATCAATAGAGCACGCAAGAGTTTAAGGGGAAAACGAGTCGACATAAAGCCTGGTATGAATAATAATCTAACATCTCAATCCTTTTAGGTATCTAGTGAGACCACGCCAATGAGTTTCCCTCCTCAGTAGTATCCCAAAACCATTACAAAACCATATACTATACTCCTACATCCACAATGGTTAAAACATACATTTTTACAATATTATAATGATATGCATACTTGAAAACAATTAGGATTTCTCATCCCTCATTCAATCTGACATCCTGTCATAATTATAGTTTCTAGGATCACTATCAACCTTATAGTTTTCATAGAGTTGCTAGTAACCTTTATATAATTAAAGGACACCCTGTCTTATTCACAGTTTTCATGGAATCACCAAGAATCTATAGGCTCCTGCCAGTTAACTAAATTAATTCCTGGGTTACCCTGAACCGATTATTCATTTCAATAACTAATCATCTTTCCTAGTTTTCATGGGTTAAGTAGTAGCCTATGGATTTATCCAGTAACTTGCTTCACATCCTAGTTTTCATGGGTTAGTTAGGAACCTACTGATACTTCCATTAGCCACTATCTTATCCTAGTTTTCATGGGTTTACTAAGAACCTATTTATTAATGTCAATTCTTAGTCCAGACATAGTTTTCGTGCGTCCACTACAAAACAATTAACCCCTACTAATGTCCTTATACATAGTTTTCATGGGTTAATTATGAACATGTTGGTTTCCTTCAATAATTACTTAATCATAGTTTTCATGGGTTTACTATTAACCTTTCGGTTTACACCAATAATTATAAAGTTTAGGCATCCTATATTTTTGGTCACCCTGACTACTTTGATGAAATTCTACTCATTCGAGAGTTTAAGCAATTTATATTCACTATTGAGTTAACCTAGCTGGTTCTTCCACCCCCCTTTTCCCAAAAATACTTATGGGTTATCATGTGAATATATTAATATTTGAAGTAGCAAAACAACAATTTGACAACACAACTCCTATGGGTATAAGGTCCTTGAAATACATTTCATAAAACTAAGTTAACATCTTTAACTTATATTTTTATCAAGGCAATACTTCTTCAAAATCTCATACTTAAAGTCATTACAAAACTTCTTTATATAAGCCATGGGTTTTCCTTTAAAAATTAGAGTATGGGTTTTAAAGCCATTAGACAACGTCGAAAGCTTCTACTTTCAACCCCTTTGAAGGCTTTTCTTTTGGCCCCTTCGAAAGCATAAATCATGTCTTTTAAAATAGTAGGCTCCATCCCTTTTAATACTTTAAAACACTTCCTTCAAAACCTTTCGACCTTGTTAAAGTATCATTAAATAAGAGTGGAAGCACTACTTCACCACTTGAAAGTAAACCTTTTGAAAGCATTGGAAATCAAACCTTTTGAAACCATTGAAACTCAAACCTTTCGAGGCCATTGGAAATCAAAACTTTCGAAAGCATGGAAACTTAAACCTTTCGAAGCCACTGAAAATCAATCCTTTCGAAAGCACTCTTTGTTTTTCAAAACCACCCTTTGTTTTATAAAATATAGGGGAAGAAATTGAACCTTTCGACAATAATTGATTGGCTCACACAAACTTATAAATAATTTGGACAATATTTGCCGCATTTTCTCGATATAAAATCAAGTTAACTTTTAACAAATATTCCCTTCCTCTTATAAAAACAATTAAATCATTTAGGTCCTCCTTTCGAAATAATTTAATTTCCATACTAAATCACATGGTAAAAATCCCCAAAATTTCCAGAAATTCACTTTGCACATGTTATCCAACATATTAAATTTTCAAACCCAAATTCTTAACATATTTTCCAAAATAAATTTTGTAAACCCAACTAACCATATTTTACTTTGAAAATTTATAACTAATTCTCCACGATTTGGATAATTATAACAATTGAAACCCCACTCCAAAATTATGTTTTCCTTAATACACTATTTTTCCATGGCATTTCAAAATCATTTAATCTCGGTTTTATGCTAAAACCATATATATCTCTTTCAAACAACCATGTTTAAACATATATAAATCATAAATCGAGCATATCATCATTTAATATAACATAAAAACTTATTTACCCTTAAATCCGAAACCATAAGATTATAAAACAAAATAGTGATGTAAAAATTATTATTCACCTTAGATTGGATAAGGAAATTGAAGTTTGATTGAGATTGATTTCTTCTAGCTTGATCGTAAGCTTTACTTTGTTTTTTCTCTTCTCTTTATAATGGCTGGCCTTGCTCTTCTTCTTACAGTTATTAGTTTGTTTTGGATAAAAATGAACGTATATGTCCTAATGAAAATGGTATAAGGGGGAATGTGCATGGAAATTTACCCTAATTCCCTTATGTTCAATTGCTTAATACTTAACCATTTATATGTTCATTTCTTTATATAAGCATGACCACTTAATTCATTAATCAACCTTAATCTCCTTATCTACATTATTCTATTTAATTTATTCTAATTAAATCTTTTGAATAATGTCAATAAAATTAGGGGTGTTATAAGCTCCCCTCCTTAAAGAATTTCGTCCTCGAAATTCAACAAGGACTAACTAGCAAATATAGCAATGATCTGTAACATCTCCTAATAACCATACTAGCCTACTTGACTAGCAACAATCTATATAATCTAATATAGACATACCACCAAAGCAGATCAGGATAAGCCTCTTGAATCATGTCCTCTCTCTCTCAAGTATAGTCTTTCTCGTTGTTGCACCACTGAACTTTCACCAACTTGATTGTCTTAATCCTCAATCTCTTCTCATCTCTCACTACAACCTGAATTGGTTGTCTAATCAAAGTCATATCAAGCTTACTACCAAATCCTCCAACCCTATCTGAGGAATAGTTGCCTCTGGATCATGCACATACTTGCGAAGATGAGACATATGAAATACATTATCGACACCTGCTAAATTGCTCGGCAACTCTACTCTATATGCGAGCTTTCCAATCTTTTCTATAATTTGGAATGGACCAACATACCTTGGTGACAACTTTCTCGATTTTCCAAATCATACCACACCTTTCATCAGTGATACTTTAGTAAAAACTTTGTCTCCTCTGAGAACTCTAGGTCTTTATGCCTTTTATCTGCGTAACTCTTGTACCTGGATTGAGCTTCTTTCATTCGTCCTTGGATTAGCTCAATCTTTTTGATGCCTCTCTAACCAAATCTGGACCTAAGACCAATCTGTCTCCTGTCTCCAGCCAACATGTTGGCGATTTGCATGGGCTTTCATACAAAGCTTCAAAAGGCGCTATTCCTATACCAGTCTGATAACTATTATTATAGGAAAACTCAATCAAATGTTGGTGACCTTCCCAAGATCTACCAAAGTACAATACACAAGCTCTCAATAAATCTTCGAGTGCCTTATTGACTCTCCCTATATTTCCATTGATCTATGGGGGATAAGTTGTACTCATCTTGAGCTTGGTACCATATACCTATTGTAGAATCCTCCAAAATTCACTAGTAAATAATGCATCTCTGTCACTGACTATTCTGCTAGGAATCTCATGAAGTTTAACTATGTTCTTCATGAACAACTTAGCCAAAACATGTGCTGTTCTGGTTGACTTTACCGAAATGAAATGAGCACTCTTAGTTAGTCTGTCCATAATCACTCATATGCTTTCATTTCCTCTGTTTGACCTTGGCAACCAGTCTATAAAATCCATCGATATCGAATCCCATTTTCAAACTAGAATATCTAGAGGTTGAAATAACCCATTCAGCTTCTGATGTTCGGCTTTCACTTGTTGATAGTTTACACACTACCTAACCCACAAGCCAACATCCCTCTTCATGCCATCCCAATAAAAGCTCCTCTTCATATCTTGGTAAATCTTGGTTCCTCTAAGATGAATCGTAAACTTCGATCGATGACATTCCTCTAGAACTTCCCTCCTTAAGTTCTCTACATTCGGAACGCAGAGCTGTCCCTTCTTTCTCAACCATCCTCTTTGGTCAAGACTAAAATCCTTTAGGTCATCAATCTCTAACCTTTCCTTTAGCATTCTAATCCTTTTAGCTAAAACTTGGCCTTCTCTTTGCTTAGAAGCTATACTCTCGATCAGCACTGGTCGAACTTTTAAACAAGATAACATGGTAGTACCCTGACTATAACTAGGAGTAAATCTCAACTTCACACCACAACTAGCTAAAGCTTCTAGATCCTTCCATTCTTCCAACATCATTAACACGCAATTCTTATGTCTTCAATTGAGTGCATCGCTACCTTATTTTCTTTCCCAGGAGTATACTCTATAGTGAAATCATAAGCAGGCAAAAACTTCAGCCATCTCTGCTGCCTTATATTCAACTCCTTCTGAGAGAATAAATACTTTAATGATTTACGATCGGTGTACAACACAAATCTCTCTCCCAAGAGATATCGCCTCCAAATATTCAAGGCAAATATCACCGCAGCTAACTCCAAGTCATGAGTATGATATCTAAGTTCGTACGGTCTAAGCTGCCTAGATGCATAAGCAGTAACCTTGCCCCTCTGCATCAACACTACTCCCATCCAGTGCCACATGCATCAGTGTATACTACTAACCCTTGGTTACCATCTGAGACTACTAACACTGGAGCATTGGTCAAAAAATGCTCTAACTTAAGGAATGCTTCTCACATTTATCTGACCGAACAAACTTCACATCTTTCCCGGTTAAATTAGTCAAAGGCACTACTATCCGCAAGAAATCCTTAATGAATCTCTAGTAATAGCCAGCAAGTCCAAGAAAACTCCTGATCTCGATTATCGTCTCTGGCCTTTTCCAATTATTGACAGCTTCGATCTTAACTGGATCGATTACCAATCCCTATAAAACCACATGACCAAGAAACTTAACATCTTTCTTTTAGAAATGACACTTGGAAAAAATTTCCCGTAGGTGGTTCTGCTCAGTATCTCCAAGACCACTGTAAGATGAATCATCTTTAGAGTACACCCAAATGTCATCTATAAATACCAATATGAACCTATCCAAGTGCTCTCAGAAAACCTAGTACATCAAATCAATGAAGAAAGCAGGTGCATTTGTCAATCCAAATGGCATCATCAACCACTCTTTCAAACCATATATAGTCTGAAATGCTGTCAAAGGAATGCTATCCTCCGCTACTCTCAACTGATGGAACTCATCGCCAAATCCAATCGAGAAAATACTCTAGCTCTACTCAACTGATCAAACAAATCATCTATCCTTTCCAGAGGATACCTATTCTTGATCGTCCTTTCCTTTAACTTACGACAGTTAATGCAAATTCTTAATGACCCATCTGGTTTCTTCACAAACAGGGTAGCTGCTCCCCTAGGCGAACTTCTTGGTCTGATAAATTTCCTTCCCTCTAGATCCACTAGCTGCACCTTCAATTCCTTCATTTCTATCGGTGTCATCCTATTAGGTGGTCTGCTAACGGTTCAGCTCCTGGTACAAGGTCTATCTGAAACTCAACAGCTAATTTCAGGGGTAATCCTGTGACCGGCTCAAATAAGTCTGCAAAATCTCTAGCCACATGAACCTGACTATGGTCTTCTCCAACCTCAATGGTACTCAACAAAGCACAAGCACTCATACTGGAATTTTCCACTGAGACAATGATTCGGTTATTACTATATAGGTGTCTCAATGATATTTTCCAATCTTGGCAAAATAACCTTACCTCATACTTACCCAACCAATCCATACCCAAAATGATCCCGAAATCTACGAAATCAAAGAGAAACAAATTGCATGCATACTTATGACCTAGAAAATCAAGTTCTACCTGGTCACATCTCATCTCAAGAGTTGTGTACCCTCCTATTGGATCACAACCCTTAAGGAAGTAACATGTATGTGGGTTCGATACATAACCTATCAACCAAATACCGATATATAAATAAATGCGATGCACCGGTATCAAAAAGTACCCTAATTGGTATATTTTGAATCAAAAGCGTACCTTCCATCACAGTTTTCCCTTTCCCTGATGCAGTTGGTCTAGAAGAAGATGGTGGTCCAATAGCAAACACATTCCCTTTGTCCGCCATGACTGGCTCTGAACACTGGTTCTTATAATGTCCAACTTGGTCATAGTTGAAGCATTTCACATTCTTCTTCTCTACAGGCTTCTTTCCTTTACCAGTTCTGCACTCGTGGGCATAATGGCCCTTTTTATCACACTTATAACACACCAAATCAGCCTTTGCCTTCTTAGTGGCCTCCTTTTTCTAAGCTCCTTTCTTCTTAGAGAATTACCTTTTCCTTCCCTTAGGACCTAGGACTCAACTGGCTTCTCCCTAGCTGAAATAGCAAGCATCTCCTCATGGCGAATAGCCATCTCCACTACCACATTAGAAGGATCTTGGATATGGGCCATAGTCATTCTTCCTAGCACTATCCTTAATTCTCTAATGGATCTTTCATTCCTTCTGACATCAGTGTATACTAAAGCATAACCATATCAAGATAGCTCATCAAACTTAGAAGCATACTCGATCATAGACGTATCTCCTTAGACAAGATCCATAAACTTCCTCATTAGTGTTGATTTGGCAACCTCAGACAAGAACCTCTACATAAACCTTCTCCTGAAATCTGTCCATGTCAGCTCTTCTTCTGGAACTCCAGCTGTCACGCTATTCCACCAATGAAGCGCTGACCCTTGTAAATGTCTAGAGGCTAGCATTTTCTTCTCTCCATCATTCAAGCCAAAATCCATAAAGATCTTTTCACAGTTCAACAACCAGTTCTCCACTTCAACAGCATTTTTTGTTCCAACAAATGGCTTCCCACCAAGACTGATGTAGTTTCGGCTTAGCTTAGCATAGTTATATCCAACTGGAACTACAGGATTAGCTCGTCCAACACTACCAGCAGCTCCTACTTGCAAAATATTATAAAACAGCTAATACACCATCCCTGCGTCTACTGGAAGATTTCCAGCACCTACCTTGGCATCAACATTTTGGTTAGCTTTAGCCTGTCAACCTTTTCCTCCAGGTATTAGGTCGAGCATTTCCATTGGTAGTGGTGTTTCCTCCACCTAGATTTACTCTTCCTTTTCCTGCCTCCACATTCTCTTTCCCGTATAACTGCATACGAGCCTTAGTAAGATACAAAAGAACGGACTAAGAGAGAGGGGAATACGTACTTAGATATATACCTATATATATCAAATACAAATACGTTATTATAGCGTTAACCCAAACCCCGATCTTATTTTAAATTCATTGGATTATGTTTCAAAAATCTTTTAGAATTAAATTTTCTTATAAATTTTCATAAACCTATGCTGTGATACTAACTTGTTACACCCCTCTACTTGGAGGCCCAAAACTAACGGCTACGGATGTTGTAGTCATCCATAGTTATTAATCTTTGACGACCAAATATGGCAGTGCTAAATACATTGATACATAGATCATAGAAATATGGAAAATTTTAACAATTCAAAAACATATTTCCATATTTAAATCAAAATATGTTAACTACATTCAAAAATATATAATTATTACAATTACGCCAAGAGCGACATAGAAGATGCCTCCTTGGTTGATCAGAGTATATAGTAAGGCTAGTAAATCTGGCTTTACAAACAAATACACAGCAGAAAAGAAAACTCTAAATAACTACCTACCTCCTACACGTCTTCGAAAGCTTTATTCATCAAAGAAGAGAACCTGGGAACTGTAACTCTCAAACTACTCAAAATCAATTGAGCATTCGTGAGTTTAAAGAGAGAGAAAAACTTTGAGTCAAACATAAAGCCTGGTATGAACAATAATCTAACATCTCGATCCTTTTTGTTATCTAGTGAGACCATGCCGCTTAGCGAAATGGTTTTTCCCCCTCACTAGTATCCTAAAACCTTTATAAACCGTATACTGTACTCCTACATCCATAATAGTTAAAATAGACACTTTCAAAATATTATGATGACGTGCATACTTGAAAACAATTAGGATTTCTTATCCCCCGTTTAATATGACACCTTGTTATAATTATAGTTTCTAGGACCACTAGTAACCTTATAGTTTTCATAGGTTTACTAATAACCTTTATATAATTAACGGACACCCTAATTCATAGTTTTCATGGGATCACTAAGAACCAATAGGCTCCTGCTAGTTAACTTTATTAATTCATGAGTTTCCCTGAACCTATTAGTCATTTCAATAACTAATCACCTTATCCTAGTTTCATGGGTTGACTAGGAACCTAGGATTTATCCAGTAACTCACTTCACATCCTAGTTTTCATGGGTTAAGTAGGAACCTACTGATACTTCCATTAGCCATTTTCTTATCCTAATTTTCATAGGTTTACTAGGAACCTATTGATTGATGTCAATTCTTAATCCAGATATAGTTTATGGGTTCACTACAAACCAATTAGCCCCTACTAATTGTTCCTAATACATAGTTTTCATGGTTAACTATGAACCTGTTGGTTTCCTCCAATAATTATTTGATGATAGTTTTAATGGGTTTACTATAAACCTTTTGGTTTTGCACCAATAACTATAAAGTTTAGGCATCCTATATTTTGGGTCACCCTGACTCCTTTGATGCAATTCTACTCATTTAGGAGTATAAGCAATTTATATTCTCTATTGAGTTAACTTCGCTGGTTCTTCTACCCCTTTTTACCCAAAATATAGTTATGGGTTATCATGTGAATATGTTCATATTTGAAGAAGCAAAATAACAACTTAACAATACCGCTCCTGTTGGAATAAGGTCCTTGAAATAAATTTCATAAAACATAGTTAACACCTTTAACTTATATTTTTATCAAGGCAATACTTCTTCACAAGTTCATACTTAAAGTCATTACAAAACTCCTTTATATAAGCCATGGGTTTTCCTTTAAAAATTAGAGTATGGGTTTTAAAACCTTTCAACAACGTCGAAAGCTTCTACTTCAACCCCTTCGAAGGCTTTATTTTCGACCTCTTCAAAAGCATAAATCATGTCTTTTAAAAACAATAGGCTTCATCCCTTTTAATAATTTAAAACACTTCTTTCGAAACCTTTCGATCTAATTAAAGTATCATTAAATAAGAGTGGAAGCATAATTTTGAAACCACTTGAAAGTAAACCTTTCGTAAGCATTGGAAATCAAATATTTTGAAACCACTGAAACTCAAATCTTTTGAAGCCATTGAAAATCAAACCTTTCGAACGCATGGAAACTCAAACCTTTCGAAGCCATTGAAAATCAAACCTTTCGAAAGCATTGGGTTTATACTTAAAAATATTACTTTGGGCCATAAATGAAAGTACCTTTTTCAAAACCACTCTTTGTTTTATGAAATATTGGGGAAGAGAGTTGAACCTTTCGACAACATCGAAAGCCCCTGCTTTCGACCCCTTCGAAAGGTTTCGAAAGCCACTCGTATTTATAAAATAGTTGAACCTTTCGAAACTGTTGCTTTCGACCTTGTCGAAATCATGCATAGCTTTGGACCTTATTGGAAGCTCATTTTAGAATAGGCCGGTGATTTTCTTTTCATACAAAGTAAACTAAGGGACCATCTCCTTCAAAAACAACCCTTCGAAAGCAACCCTTCGACATCTTACCTTTTGACTTGGTCCAATTCACTGCATACCACCTAAATGGTATCATGTGCATTGCTTTCGACCTTGTTGGTCAGTGAAGTCGAAAGGTCTAAGTCGAAAGGTTTGCCAAAGAAGGCAGAACTACCTTTTTGGGTAAAACCTATTTTTTTTCAAAATAAGTGAACTTTTTATAATAAACTTGCCTACTTGTAAACATTTGATTGGCTCTCGCAAACTTTTAAATAATTTGGACAATATTTGCCGCATTTTCTCAAATCTAAAGTCAAGTTAACTTTTAACAAATAACCCTTCCTCTTATAATAACAATTAAATAATTTAGGTCATCCTTTCAAAATAATTTAATTTCCATACTAAATCACTTAGTTAAAATCCCCAAAAATTCCAGAAATTCACTTTACTAATGTTATCCAAAATAAAAAAATTTCAGACCCAAATTCTTAACATACTTTTCAAAATAAATTTATAAACCCAAATAACCATATTTTCCTTTGAAAATTTATTACTAATTCTCCATGGAAAATTATGAAAATTAAAATCCCACTCTAAAATTATGTTTCCCTTAACATACAAGTTTCCCATGGATTTTCAAAATCATTTAATCTTGGTTTTAACCTAAAACCATATATGTCTCCTTTAAATAACCATGTTTAAACATATATAAATCATAAATCAAGCATATCATCATTTAATATATCATCAAGAAAGATTTACCTCGAAACCATAAGATTATAAACCAAAATAGGATGTAGAAATTATAATTCACCTTAGATTGGATAAAGAAAATTGAAGTTTGATCAAGATTGATTTCTTCTAACTTGATCATAAGCTTTACTTTGATTTTTCTCTTCTCTTCCTAATGGCGGGCCTTGCTCTTCTTCCAATGATTTTTATTTTGTTTGAGATAAAAATGAACATGTATGGCCTAACGAAAATGTTATGAGGGGGAATGTGGGTGGAAAGTTACCTAATGCCCTTATGTTAAATTGCTTAATGCTTAACCATTTTTATGTTCATTTGTCTATATAAGCACGACCACTTAATTCATTAATCAACCTCAATCTCCTTATCTACATTATTCTATTTAATTTATTCTAGTTAATCTTTTGAATAATGTCAATAAAATTAGGGTGTTGCATACTGTCTGTTCCATGAGCTGGACGGGAATAGTACAAACGACTGTAGGCACTTAAAGGATGAGATTGAGGAATATGTCTAGAATAGAAGGCTATTACAATGTGTATGAACTTGGGTAGTGGTAGTGGAACAGGGCAACCACCATCCGCATCAAACGGGAACTGCCTTGGATCGAGGGATTAAATTGTCATTAATTGATCGGAATGGAAAAGAATAAGTAATAAACTCCATAATAAAATAGCTAAGTCACCTACAAATGTACAGGATCAGGAATGGTCCCTAGGCATGCTCTGAGATGATAATGAATTGTCGCATCCGGAGATGCATGCATTGTAGTATTTAGTTTTTGTTTTTGTTTCCCTTTTAGTACTAGGACTTAATTTTATTAGTTAAATATTTTGATTATAAAACTCACTCCAATGTGAAATCTTACATTAATAATTTTGAGTCCCATATAAACAATCACATTTCGCCTCGAATGGTACTCGATCTCGAACGATCACATTTTGTCTTGAATGGCACTTGATCTTGAAAGATCACATTTTGCCTCAAACGGCACTCGATCTTGAATGATCACATTTCTCCTCTAACAGCACTCGATCTCGAACGATCACATTATGCCTCGAATGGGCACTCAATCTCGAACGATCACATTTTGCCTCGAACTGCGCTCGATCTCAAACGATCATATTTCTCCTTGATCGGCACTCAATCTCAAATGATTATATTACGCCTCGAACAAGAACTCAATCTCGAACATTCTCATTTCGCCTCAAATAGGCATTGAATCTCGAACAATCACATTTCACCTCGAACAAACACTCGATCCCGTGCGATCGTCATCAGCCTAAGAAGGAAATGAATTTGATTAACAGTCTCAAAAGGCTGATACTAATAATCAAGCAAGTGCACAAATTCGTTTACAGGTCATCAACATATTTCGAACATTGGACTTAAGTCAATTCAAAACACGCCTTCCTATCATAAGGCATGTTTTAGGAGGCATTTGATATACCGCCTTTTGAATATGCAGTATATCATAAAAGTTGGCTAAATGGCTTCTGTGATCATCAAGGCTGGAAGCCATGAGAGACAGTTATCAAGCTCGAAAATCGATCAATTTAGGAACTATGGGCAATAGTTGGGTGGATTTGGACCGGGTCCCAATCAAGGTGCAATCAATATGAAGTGACAAGGAAGGATCTTTGAGGCCACATTTCAAATTTTAAATCAATCGGAATTCGTATGCTAGAGTTATGGACAAAGTAAGAATTTATATGGACCGATTGAGAATGATCCATATAATAGTTCAAGTCATCGGAGAACGCTTAATATCTCGAGATCAACAAGGCCAATTTATTTGAAACTTCCAGGACATCAACAAAATGAAGATTGAGGCTTATAAAAATGATAGCGAATCCTAAAGTTGCATTTAGGATTTTGCCGACCGTTATTGGCCAATCGTTGAACACTTCCTAAAAATGCTCGGTATCTTCCATTGCATAATTCAATTTCAACCAAGGTCGATCCATATCTCCTAAGTTACAAGTCAGACTGATACCATATTTTAGATCAGTATCAAGAGACATGTGGGACCACCTAAAAAAATCGTACTAAAATTGGAGACAAGAAAAAGGATAGGTGAAACTTAGGCCGATCATTCTTGATGTTCGAGTTAGGTACACCGATCATTTTGGTGGGCCCTTATAGACCTAGAGAGCCTTCTGCCAGAATCTTAGCATAATATCTCATCATCTATCATTATAAATACAGGCCCCATGGTTCAATTTGGGAGATTTGGGAGGATGTTGGTTAACTATTCCTTACTGTAATCAAGTTTATCATATTCCTTGCTGATGTAATCAGATTACGAGTTGATTGATAAAGATAAACTTCAAAGTGGATATAGGCATACAACGCCAAACAACCATAAATCTCTGTGTTGATTATTATTGTTTATTTGCTATTAGTTTATTCCGTTCCTCAGCTTCAATTTTACTATTTTCTTTTACTTCTCTTCATAAACTTATTCTTGGGTGTTTGTGACCAATTTGGTAGCAAATAGATGTATTTTGTAGTATAAAGATAAAGAGACTGCTTGGAGATGTACCTTATATTATAAAACTAAAGAACTTAGATGGCTTGGGGATGTACCCTATAGAATAAACTAAATTTCAAGATTTATTAAGACTAAAAGGGTGTGTGCCTTATAGTATAATGCTAATAAAAGAATAATCAAAATCATTTAGGATTGTACCTTACGGTATAAGAGATATAATAAATGAAACTAATGATATTTTTGGAATTAATGGTGTCGAAAACCATATATGATCATCGGTTAAGTAGTGTGTTTTCCAAGACCTTAACCCAAGATAGTTTCCAGATATGTTGTGTATATTTGAGTTAACATATATTTAGTTGAGCCTTATAACTTACAATAATCACATATTAATTGTATAAGAGGCTAGTGTAGGGAAAACTCGTTCCGCGTTTTAGTGGTTGGTCCCATTAGTAGAAGAACTTATATGGCAAATAATATTATTTATACAAAACTTATGCTTGACCCGTATGTTTATTATTTTCCCCCTATAAACTCACGGGAACTTTTTAAGTACCATGAGTTTATAAGATTTCAGATTATAGATATTTGCCGAAGGTAGGACAATTATTGAGAATTTTTTGAAGACGAAGATAGGCGAGAGGCCTTATTATTATTATTGTTGTATTAGTAGTAATAGTAGCAGTAGCGTTAGTTTCGCCGTGTAATGTAAATATTTGTTGAATTTAAGGGACTACAAAGGTTCAACATCATCATATATCTGTTCTTTGGTGCCACTATATGATGAATTATATTTCACCGTACTGAAGGCATGGTTCGGGTTTTATGGAAAATAATGTATAAAGTCGATTTTGTGTTATGTAATTTCTTAATTGCTTTGTTTGCGTAAACTATTAAATATATGTACTAATCTCATTCTATCGCTAAAATATAATTCCATGATGACAATACATTAGGGTTCCATCTTTAGGTTTAAGAATGGGGAATGTTACAGTTGGTATCAAAGCGAGCATAGGGGACACTTATGTGAAACATAGCTAGAATCGATTAAGTACTTAATAGGAAAATGAATACCTTGGGAAGGGTATACGCTAATATATAACTTACATGTATTTTTCTATATATATATATATATATATATATCATTCTATTGTTGGTTCACTCTCATTTTTTCCAATTCTAATGAATATTGCTTGATATAAAAGTGAGATTGACATGAGAAGTTAAAGTATTATGACAATGGGAGAAAATGCAAGAAGAGGGACCGAAAGTACTCAGACTAATGGGAGAAAGGAAGGAGAAGTGCCATGAGTAGTTGAAAACGAAGCTATTCCATAGCTAATGCAATGCATATGGACGTGAAAACCTTGTTTCGACAATTTATGGTGCGAAAGATGAAGGAGAATATGTCAGAGGCTATTGAACCAAGGCCTATAACAGGGGAGGATTTCTCAAAAATGAATCGGTTGGGTTCGGTCAGTTTTGGTTGTGGGTGAAATGGGTAAATTTCAAAAAAAATCCTTATTTGGATCTTAATAGGGCTATGTGACTTATTAACTAGAATTATCCCCACTCTATTTATTAAAATAAAATCATATTTTATTTTAATATATTTCATGTTTATTTAATTAATCACAATAGTCAAGTTTGTTTAATGATTACTTTGAATGTATCATATATATTCATACATTAACATGATAGCATAATGATGAATAAACATGTGTATAACTGTACATATACATATAGACATTGGAATTTATATCTATTACATATACATATATATTATACATACATATACCTATGATAAATTCATATGCATATCAGGAATATAAATGCCTAAGTATATACGCATGTTTAAATATACTATAATATATATATGTGTGGCTTGTATAACATATTAATAGCACCATATATACTTAGTTTAAACACACACACACACACGGATATATATATATATATATATATATATATATATATATATTAATGTAATTCCATTTATTTGTTTATTTACAGTTTTGGAAAAGAATCAATATAATTAAATAGATATCTTTAAAAAAATATGAAGTTTCACATTTGAAGAGAAAGCGAAAAGGATCTACCACCTTCCTCTTTTACAAATTCCTACTTAACAAGATCTAACTTCTAAGAAAAAATAGGAAATATTGTTCCAAAGATATTCATAAACAAAACTATTTGGCTTTAATTTATTAAATTTGAAGTATCACATAAATATTTATAAACTAAGTCACTTATAAACAATGGTGCAGTTAATGTTATTTCAATAATTAAGAATTTAATATTGAATCCACATTCAATTTCAACTTTTGTCATATATGTACCAAAAAGTAGATGAATTCTGAATAGAGCAAGGAACTAAATTTAAAAAACAAACATTAAAAATTTAAGAATATACATAATAATATTGATTGTAACATAACGTTATAGTACATATCATATTATATGCGTATGCATATGTATATATTTAGTATATGCAAGTAAATAAATCTAACAATTTTTTTCCCTTTAAACTAGTTTTAAATAAAATAAATTTGAGTCTAATCTTACATAAAAATTATGACCAAACTGAAACATTATTTTATATATATATATATATATATATATACATACTTTATTTATTTGTAATTGTTTTAATTTACAATTTAAAACAAAACAAAAGGTTACAATTAAATTTCAATAGTTGAGAAATCATAGAAAATGTATTTACAATAAATATGTATATATATATATATATATGTATACATATATATATATATATATATATATATCATGGATGGTGACATATCAAAAATAAGATAGCAATATTTACCTTAATAGATCTAGCGCTTTTGTGACACCTTGATTTATGTATTGCCGCCTAGATTCATTGAGTCACCACCCGAACTTGCTAGAATCAAATGATCCACTTTGATTGTATTTTATTTAATGTAATTTTAGGTGAAAGTATTTTCCACCATGGGAATAACGATGAAGATGGAGACCATGAAAGAAGAGAGAAGATGGAGGAATGAAAAAATGAATTAATGAGGAAGAATTGTTTTATGGACAGAATAAAAACATTTCTCATTCTCTCTTTTTAAACTTCATCTTTTAATTCCCAATTAATTTTAGATTGTCCTGTTGCTCCTGCCCAGGCTTGCTCCCAATCATTGTCTTCGCTTTTCACTTCTCGGCCTCGTAATGCGAGAGATTACAAACTAATTGAACTTGAAATTGTTGAGGAAAATAGAGTGATGATCCCTTCTCTACTTGTAATGCAAGCCGGTTTGGACTATTGGTCAGAATATTTGGTTGGTTTCTTTTTGGAACCAAATCGCGGCCTCCATGATGCGACTTTAGTCTGTTGAAGGGCTTGGAAGCTTCATGGTGAATTACGTGTTAAGCTAGTTGACTCCATGTATTACCTTATGTTTTCCTCCTCCGAGGAACGCCGGCTAGTTCTTGAGGCTAAGCCTTTTTTTAATGGAAAACCTTTTATTATTACTCCATGGTCTCCAACAGTATCCAGTGCTTGTGAGCGGGTTCTTTCTGTTCCACTTTGGGTTTACTTTTCGCAAATTCCCTCTTCTCTACAGCCGTTAATTGGTTTGAATTGGCTAGCTTGTAACGTATTCAAATTGAAATGTTGTGACTCTAATACAGTTGCACGTGAGAAATTAGTGTATGCTAAGGCTCTAATAGAAATTACCCTAGATAAGCCCATCCCTTCCTCTATTCCTATTCAGCTAGTTGTAGGGCATGTAGTGGAAGTCTATGTTAGTTACAGTTGGGTTCTAGATATTTGTACCTCCTGTCACTCCTTTGACCATCTGCTCATCGCCTGTAAGCATTCTGTAGTGTCTACGGCTGCTCCAAAGATCCCTCTGCCTCGCCCCCCACTCAGGAAATGGGTTCCTAAGGTTTCTTCCACTGACTCTCAGCCTGCCCCTCCTCCAACAGTTCCTTTATCTGTCCCGGATCTGCCTCCATGACTGTTGCTAAGCCTACCTCCCCTACTGCCATTGTGGTCCCTTATGATGTTTCAGCTATTCTTATAGCTGCGCCAGATCCTATTCCGTCGCATTTGCCTATTATTTGGGTTGAGTCCAAGAGGTGTTGGGTTGATCTCAAATCTGATATGAGATTGAACCACATGGATGATTCCTTTTTTAGATTTGTTTCTGATGATCATCTGGACCTTAGATGCCTTCGTTATAGTACTTCTGGTGATTCCTTAGTTCTCGATATAGACGGTCAATATGCGAGGTCGAATTCTATCATGCTAGCTAATACTACCAAGGATCGATCTTTTATATACACTTCTGATTCTTTGGATTATGACCCTTGTCTTGTTATGCTTTTCCACCCCTTTGCTTGTCTTTTCGGGAATGTCCCTGTGGTATCTTCCCAGGTGTTAGCAAACGTAGGTGCTTCTTCCTCTCCTAAGGAGACATAGTCTATGTGATATTTATAGTAGCTGTGGCATATCAGTCATAATCGTGTGCTGTATTTTCCTCTTTCTTAGTAGTTAAGGTGCTTTTACCTTAATCCTGTATTTCAAGTTTTTATTACGTTCGTAATAAAAAGTGGACAGTCCACTATAAAACCGACTGGCTTTGCCAAAAAAAATCTAGATAAGTCCTGCCCTTCTTTGGTCGGCCGTGCATGGTCCATTTATAGACAAAAATACAAAATTGTTTAATTAATTTTTTATATTTAAAGCTCATTTGAATATATATATACATATCAGTATCGTATATTAATATGTATGTATATAACTTTAATATACTCATTCGTACAATTATTAATTGCACCAAGAAAATTTCTAGGAGCTACACTACTTACATCAAATATAACAATAATAATTAATATTTCTAGAATATTTATTAATTCATAACACTTTACAAACTACTTTAATCATGTGGTTTTTTGAAGAATTCACAAACGCAGTTGTGAGACTTATAGGTGTGAGTTCAGACAGCGATTAATATTGAACAATTTAAATATTAATGTTCACACGTCACGTTAGCTGGTTGTGTAACGACTTGGTCAAATTTCATCGCTTACGGATTTTTTCCGATAACATCATATTGTACATCACCTTAAGCAGTATCAATAGTGGCAAAATTTTACATGTTTTCTACGCCAATGCTATATCACTTTAAGATGTATGGAATTGGTAATGGTCAAAATTTTCAGTATTATCCTCATTCATATTGATCAACCCATAAATAAAGTTTTTGGTTCAATAATAACATTTAATTTTAATCATTCTACTTTGACGAGAGATTTTGACTTTGAGTTGACAACAATTGACCGTGGTACTAACCTCATACAATGAAGGAGATGAATTCTCTAATGAATAGTGTTTCACTCCCAGTGCTTCAACTTAGATGCAACTATTGTCTTTTGATGGACTCCATGCTATAAATTAACTATAATCAAAGTGGAGTATCCACATTGATGTTCCATAGTACTCTCAAATCGAGGGAATTATGTAACATCATTACATTGAGATTTTCTATTTGAACTAGTTGTTATGAACTAATAGGAAACTCTTGGACAGTCATTCCGTAGTTATCCAGTAACTACAAGTGCATACCCCTTGGTGTCCTCGGTAGCCATGAATAATATACCAATATTTGGAGAGCGTTACATTCTCTAGTCTCTACGGATGAATTGATATCCTTTCTTCAAACTTCTTTACATGGAATATTAAAAAAGATGTTATTTTATATTGTGATTAATTACTCATGATTGCAACTATTTGCAACTACAATCACATAACATTTTATTTAAGATTTCCTTATAATATACTTTAAATAATTAATTAATTAATTGTATCACAATAAAACAAAGTACAAATAAGAAAACAAAAACCTTTATTGTGAACAAGATTGATTATAGAGTTAGATAAATTAGAAAATTACATAATTGCCCCTGAGGCATACCACTAACTCTCTTAGAACCAAGAATACCGAACCTTAGGATGTAAGATGTTTACGGGGAAGGAGCCCGCAGAATTGGTTGGGAGCTTTTGAGCATATCTTTGGAAATCCAAGGTTGAATGATGTAAAAGAAGAAGATTGATTTTGAGGCAGTCGCATGAATATTTTATGGACTGGTGGAAGACGATGACTACCGAGACCCCTCGATAAGAGATCACTTAGAACCAGTTAACGAAAGGTTTGAGGCTCAGTTCATATATGAGTCTCAATGAAGCGTGTTGCTTTGCTAGTTTACTGATTTGAAGCAGTAAGATCTTTCGATAGAAGGATACTTCCAGAAGTTCAATGATTTAGCTAAGTTTGGCTAAGAGATGACTATTACCCCCACTAAAGAAGAATGAGAATTACATTAGGGGTCTAAATCAAAGTTTAGATCATAATGGTGCATATAGTGTCTCCTTTTGAGTTTGATGTAAAGGTGATATGAGGATATAATGGAATGTACTGGGAGAAGAGGAGAGTTGAAATGAAGCCAAAGGCAATGCAAAAGAAGAGTTTCACTCCTTATGTTAAGGACAATAAGACTCTACCAAAAGAACGAAGTGCCAAAACTATTATTACCAAGGTTTTTTTTTATTGCCTACGTAAGAGGCATTATGTATTTAAGTATCTAGTGCCAAGAAACAAGGAAAAGCTGAATTATTTTATCTACAACAAGGCAGGGCATTAGAAGGACTATACGGAGTTATAGGCTAAAGTGTTTGCATTAGAGGGGCTAAGGGAAGGACCGTCTACCTAGGAAAGGGCAAGGGTGATATTTAAAGATATGACTTTGATATCTGTTATTTCAGTTTGAGTACAGTTTGATACTAGTGATACATAATCGTTTATACCAAAAGATGGTTGATAGAGTTGGGCTAGAGGTTACCTATCTAGTTACTTTCATAAATATAGTAAACCTGATAGTGGATATGCCACTCTCAGATTTAAGTGCACTAACTTAGAAATGGAATTAGGTGGTTGCAAATTTTTTTGAAATTCATACATATTTGACTATATAGGCTTTAGAGTTATCTTACAAATGAATTGGTTAGAGAATTACAGTGCTAGAATATGTTGTGCCGGAAGGATTACAGCATCGAGTCATCCACACCAAAGCATGAGAGTACTTGTAGCTTCGGAGAAGCAAAAATCTAGGTGCAAAGGTGTACTGTTTGCTTTAGCTATCGAGGAAGATGGTACTAGAGAGGTATGAGTCATTAGAGATTTCCCGATGTGTTTGAACTAGATTAAGAGTTGCCATCCCAATTAAGTTTCATATTGACTTTATACCATGATCCAAGCCTTTTGGCTGACCCCTTAGTAAAATTCCACCAAGGAGATGAAGGATTTGAAGATGAAACTAGGAGAGTTGGAAAGCGAGAGCCTTGTATGACGAGTAGCTCACCAGGGGAAACTTCGGTTGTTTTGTGAGGAAGTCTGATGGTTCATTGAGATTATATGTCGACCATCAAAAGGTGAATGAGAGGATTATAAAGAATAGATTTCCTTTATCAAGGATTGATAATTTATTTGATCACTTGAATGGGGATAATGTATTCTTGTAGATAGATTTGGCTTTGGGGTTCCATCAATTGAGAGTTGCAGAGGAGAGTGTTCCTTTAACTTATTTTAGAGTAAGCTATGGTTCATATGAGTGGTTAGAAAGGCTTTAAATCTTAGATTTTGGTCGCGTCCCATTTAGGAGTTCTATATATAATATGTCATACTTGACAAGACCTGAGATGACATGAGTGTATCTCGACTGTACAACTCGAATCGGCATCTTAGATTTTTAATTCATCTTTAGACATTTAGAGTAACTTAAGCATCTAAAATTGACATTTTAAAGATTTTTATGATAATTTTATCCAAATATATACTTATTAACATATATAATTCATAAAAACAATACTAATAATATTTCTTTTTAGAGGAGAGTGGTTACATAATTAATTAAATGAATTCTAATCATTTGAATATTAAAAATAATAAATAAATAAAAAGTCATCAATTTTTTCACACCTATTAAAAAATAAATAAAAGTAGAGGGTTAGTAAAAAGTCATTAGAGTGCGAGTCCACATAAAAGGTTAAAGAAATATATAAGCCAAAAAAATCTTTGAATGAGATCTTTTATTGAGATTTATCTCAAATTTTGCTTGAGACTTAATATCTAGGACAAGATAAGTGTCAAATAAGAGGTAAAAAAATTAATGTCTCATTTCATCTCACTTAAGTTTGAAAATGAGATCTCGAGCGAGATCTCGGGTGAGGTAAACAAGATTTGTAATGGTGGTGGTACGTAATGCCATTTGGACTAACAAATGCACATTCATTCTTTGTGGACTTGATGTATCAAATCTTTCGAGACCATGTGGACTGATATGTTTGGTGTTTATAGGTGACATATTGGTATAGTCGAAAGATATGAGAGACCATGAGATTTTCACCTAATACCTATGTTAGAGACGTTGAGATAACCTGAATTAAAGGAAAATTATCCAAGTTTCATTTTTAGAGAAAGGAAATTAATTTCCTTGGACGTGTATTTTCGAAGAGTGGTTTAGTTGCAGACCCTTTGAAAGTTGAGGTTGTGAACATTTGAAAGAGACCAAAGATGGTTATGGAGGTTCAGAGTTTCTTAGGATTGGCAGGATACTACTAGAGATTCATTGAGGATTTCTCTTGTATAGCAGCGCCAATGATGAGACTTATTCAAAAAATGAGATGTATAGTCGGACTAAGGAGTGTGAGACGTCATTCTAAGAGCTGACACTTCAGTTGACAAAGGCCCTTTCTTGATTATCCTAAGGGAAATAGAGATATGATTGTGCATAACAAATGCTTTGAGTTTGGGGTTAGAGGCACTATTGATGCAAAGAGGCAAAATAATAGCTTACGCACTTAGGAAGTTGCGATCGTATAAGGTTCGATATCCGATACATGATTTGGAGTTGGCAACTGTTATCTTCGCGTTGAAGAATTGGAGACATTACCTTTTAGGAGAAAGGTTCGAATTATTTATTGATCATAACCCTTGAGATACTTTTTCCCTTAGAAGGAACTGAACATAAAAATGAGTAGTCGGAATTTTTGGCATCTTAAAATTTTTGAATAGAGCATGCCCTAGAGAAATGGAACAAGGTTGTCAATGCCTTATTCTAGAGGCAATAGAGTTGTGCTTTGGCTATGATTGAGGAGTAGAGTGTTTTAGAGGCATTATCTTCTTGCAATGTTTACTTTCGGTCGAGTGCTAGTTCAACTAAAGTTCCCAAGACACTATCATGTTTGGAAGTTTGGCTAGCCCTCGGGGAAAGGATTGCCGATAGCAAAGAGTATGTATACTATGTGCTAAAAGGATCAAGTTCCTAAATGATAGTGCTAAAGCTAAACAATTGATGGTTTACAGAGTTGATAAGAGAGCTTGGATTCAAAGGAGGGGAAGATTATACGTTCTAGATATAGAAACCCTATGGAAGGAACTCTTGAACGAGCGTCGTCGTCCAAAGCTTTTTATTCACCTAAGATGTACTAAGATGAACTGAGATATGAAGATAAGATTTTACTATGAAGGATTGAATAAAGAGAGATGTTGGAGAATGTGTGAAGATATGTTTCACATGCCAACAAGTTAAGGCTGAACATGAGTAGTTGAGTGGACTTTTGCAACCTTTGGAAGTTTCGACAAGGAAGTAGGACTTAGTTTCAATGGATTTTGTAGGTCGCTTGCCAAGATAAAGAGATAGTAACGACAATATATGGGTCACAGAAGATGGATTAACTAAGAGTGTCCATTTTTTCTAAATGAAATCTACAAGGATGATTGCAAAATATCCCAAGATTTATGTGACAAACATAGTGAGACTACATGGAGTTTCGAGTACTATAGTTAGTGACCAGGATTCGTTGTTTGCTAGTGAGTGTTGGTAAAGCATAAAAAATGGTTTGGGTTTGGAGTTATATATAAGTACAACATACCACCTACAAACAGATGGGCATAATGTTGGAGGATCTGTTACGAGCATGTGTATTAGACTTCGGAGGATCTTGGGAAGATCACTTACAGTTGGTGTAATTTTCATACAATAATAGTTACCAATCCAGTGTTAGGATGGCACCTTTCAAGGTGTTGTATGAATAACCTTGTAAGCCACTGATATGTTGGTATGAGACGGGAGGTAAGCTCTTTTTGGGATCGGATCTTGTATGAGAAGCTTCGGAAAGAATTGATTTGATTAGTCAAAGAATGAAGGAAACTCAATCGAGATAGAAAAGCTACACCGATATGAGGTGGAAAGACTTAGAGTTTGATCTAGAGAATCATTGTGTTCGTTAAACTTTCATCAAGTAGAGGCACCATATGGTTCGGAAAGGTACGAAAATTAACACCAAGGTCAATGTTGATTTATGTTGTTCTTGTCAACGGAAGTCTGAATCTAAGTGTCCAACGCTAAGAAACTAGGGAAAGTAGAAGTGTTTTATCTACAAGAGGGTAGGGTATTAGAGTAAGGACTACCCAAAGTTGTGGGCTAAAGCATTTACTTTGGAGGGACCAAGGGAGGATCGTCTACCAAGGAGAAGAGCAAGGGTGTTATTCTTGAAGGTATGACTTTGATTTTTGGTATTTTAGTTTGATAATGGTGATACGCACTCGTTTATAGTGAAAGACTTACTTGATAAACTTGGGTTAGAGGTTACCTATTTAGTCACTTACACATACATAGTAAATCTGATTGGGGGAAGTGCCACTCTTGGATTTAAGTGGACAAACTTAGGGATGGATTTAGGTGGGTGTAAGTTTTTGTGTTATTCCTTCATATTTCACTTAATAGGGTTCAGAGTTATGTTAGAAATAAATTGGCTGGAGCACTAGCGCAAGGATATGCTATGCTGAAAAGATTATAGCATTCAGTCACCCAGACTAAAGCACAAGAGTTCTTGTAGCTTCAAAAAAGTCGAACCCTGGGTGCAAAAGTGTGTTGTTTTCTTTAGTTATGGAGGAAGAAGGTTTCGGAGAAGTACGAGTAGTTATAGATTTCCCCAATTTGTTCAAACCAATTTCAAGATTTCCCCAATTTGTTTGAACCAATTTCGAGATTTCCACCCTCGAGAGCTATTGATTTTCGTATCAAGTTGATACTGGGAGGCAAGCCTTTTAGTCGACCCCCTAGTAGAATGCCACCAAAGGTGTTAAAGGAGTAAAAGAAGCAAATAGTAGGGTTGAAAAGTAAGAGCTTTTGATATGCACATAAATGTGCATATTTTTACTTCCATATTTAATCTAATTTAATTAAATAAATGAGTATATAGGGTGTTTTAACATGTTTACACCAAATTCAAATCATTTTCAAATCGTCATTTATTCATCTTCATATAGGGGAAAAATGGTCATTTTTTGCATATATTAATTTGAGAATATTTATTTACATATTTTATTTTTATTTGTTGGAAAATTGGATGGAAATTACAAGAGGCCTATTGTATTCATGCATGCATAAGGATGGAAACAAAGGAATAAAGATGGAAATAATTCAACTCATACATCATAGAGGACCCCACCCACCTACTTACCTTAATCTACAATTAGGAGTTAATGCACAAGTTAGTGGAGATTAAAGTTACATGCATACTTGATGATGGATTAATTAGAGACTAATTATAACTTGATTGTCACACTTCCTTAAGGGCAATTTGGGCGGTCCCCAAAAATATGATTAGGGTTTCAAAACCTGTATAAATACCCTTTGTTTCATATAATAAGCACTTAGCCTGCTCTTTAGTTAGTTTAGTTTTAGGCTCAAAATTAAATATAAACTATCTTCTTCTATTTCATGGCTACTTAGCCATTTCCTTCTTTTATGTAATATATTTTTATGCAATGATAGTTCATGCTCTTTTCATTTACATGCTCCTTTTCCTTTCATGCTACTAGTTAGTTTTAATTTATGCAAGTAGATTGATTCTCTTGTTATTTTAATTAGCTCTTTTTATTTTAATTAGATTGCATTTCCTCTTGTTATTTTGTTTCATGTTGAACTCTACATTTGTTGAAATGATAACAAATATGGTCTGAAAGATTTGTTTGAGTGGTATGATCTGAAAGAAATGAAGCAATATTTTATAGGAAATTAAAGAATCTAGTACAACTGAAGAATGTTTTGATGCATGAAATAAGGGTTGGCATGGAAATGAGTCCTTTTGATTTCCCTCACCGTATCGTACAAAGATTTGTTGGAGTCCAGTTCTATGCTACGTTTTCATGTTTGTTGTGTCGTTTTCCTTTTTTATTCTTTGTTGCAGTGCTTGTTTCCCAGTCTTCTTTTGTTTTTCTACTGATCATACTTGTTTTTGGTCATAGTTTTCTTTTTTTTTCCTGGTTTGCTTTTGTGTCTTTTGGTTGTATACGCCTAGCTTTGCAATAAAATGGTAGGGAATCGGTTAACCCCACTGGCTTTTTCAAAAAAATGATAACAAATATGAGAAGCTAAATTCCTTTAATTTAGGGGTAATGAAGCTCTTTTAATCATGTAGATTCAACATTTTGCTAATCTATGATCTCTTTTTGTGCTTAACGGCAATATTTGATGTGGTTTAACTTTGTTTTTTTAGCTTTGAATTTGATAGCCTATGTTGTTGACACCAAATAGGCTATACATAAACAAATAAAAGCATAAATTACCTCTTCATCTACGTATGATTATGGCAATGAAGTGAATTTTAAAATCAAAATTTGATGGTCTATATTACTAATCGATTGTGAATAGATTATGCTTAGAATAGATTTTATTTTCAAGTTCATTAACATTTTTATGAAAGTTAACAAGTAGTTTAGCGAGTGTGTTAAAGTTTGATGGTTTTTTGTTGGGCTAATGAATAGCATAAATAGGCAATACTTATGATAAACACATCAGCTAAATTCATTGATGACCAAAAAAGAGAGATCATAATTTCATTTGTGTTGATTTATGTGATCATCAGAAGGAAATTACCTCTAAATGACCATCTATTCTCATATTTTTATTCACTTTCTTTTACTAGTTTTTACATTTTTTTGGCTTACACAATTTCAAATCTTGATTTAATTTAATTGAGTAGAAATTTAAAATCAATTCAATTCCCCACGGATCGATCCATACTCGCTATGTATTAAAATTGTACGTCATGCGCTTGCGGTAATTTTTAATTTAAATTTTTTGACTATTTTCTAATCCGATAGAAAATTAGTCATTAAACAGCTTTGTAAGGCCGAATAGTTCACAATAGAGAGCTTCGGTTGTGTTTGGGAAGCATCCCGATGGTTCATTGAGATAATGTATTGACTATCGAAAGATAAATGAGTGGAATGTGAAGAACAAATATCCATTGCTGAGGATTGATAATTTATTTGATCTATTGAAGGGGCTAAGGTATTCTCTCGGCTAGATTTGGCAATGGGGTTCCATCAACTGAGAGTTACAGAGGAGAGGGTTTATTTGGACTACTTTTATAATAGGGTGTGGTTCATATGAGTGTTTACTAGTTAGTAATGCCATTTGGACTAACCAATGCACATTCATTCTTTGTGGACTTGATGGATTGGATCTTCCAAAGCGAATGGACTGATATGTGTTTGTGTTTATAAATGACATCTTAGTATACTCAAAAATGAGAGACCATGATATTCATTTAATGCTTGTATTAGAGATGTTGAGACTGCATAAGTTAAGCACAAAATTTTCTAAGTGTCATTTTTAGAGAAAAGAAGTTCAGTTCCAAGGCCATGTAGTTTTGAAGAGAGGTCTAGATGTAGATACTTCGAACATTGAGGTTGTGAACAATTCAAAGTGACTCGAGACTGTTATGGAGGTTCATGGTTTAGAGATTCACTAAGAATTTCTCATATATAGCAGCTCTAATGATGAGACATGCTCAAAAGAATGAGAAGTATGTTTGGAAAAAGGACTCTGAGACATCATTTCGAGAGCTGAAGCTTTGGCTAACAAAGGCCTATGTTTTTGTTATACCCGTGGGAAATAGAGATATGATTGTGTACACTGATGCTTCGGATCCAGGATTAGGGAAAGTGTTGATGCAAAGAGGCAAAGTAATAGCTTATGCACCTAGGAAGTTGAGATCCTATGAGGTTCAATATCGGACATGTGATTTTCGGTCGGTAGTTGTTATCTTTGCATTAAAGATTTGGAGACATTACCTTTTGGAGAAAGGTTAGAATTATTTGCTAACCAAAGGACCTTGAGAAACTTTTTCTTTTGGAAGGAGTTGAACATGAGACATAAGATGTGATTAAAGTTTTTGGTATCTTATGATTTTAGCATAGAGTACACTCGAGGGAAAGGGAATAAAGTTGCATATTCCTCAGGCCAGAGGCAAAAAATTTATGTTTGGGCTAAGATTGAAGAGTGGAATGTTTAAGAGACATTAGCTTCTTGCAAAGTTTACTTTCAGTTGAGTGTCGGTTCAAGTAGATTTTTCGGGACACTATCATGCTTGGAAGTTTAGCCAACCCACATGGAAAGGATTGCCAAGAAGAAAATAGGAGATCCAAGTTATGCTAAATCGATCAAGTGCCTAAAAGATGGTACTGAGGCTAAAGAGTTAAGAGTTTATGGAGTGGACGAGAGAGGTTGGCTTCGTAAGAAGAGAAGATTGTATGTTCCAGATATAGATAACCTTCGGAAGGAAGTCTTGAATGAGCGCCATCGTTCTAAGTTTGCTATTCACCTGGAAGGTACTAAGATGTATTGAGATATGAATATAAGTTTACTAGGAAGTAATGAAGAGAGATGTTGGAGAATGTGTAAAGTGATGTTTCACATGCAAACAAGTTAAGGCCAAACATCAGAGGTCGAGTGTACTTTTGCAGCCTTTGAAAGTTCTGACATGGAAATGGGACTCATTATTTACGGATTTTGTAGGTGGCTTGCCAAGATCAAAGGATGGGAATGAGAGTGTATGGATCACAAAGATCGATTGACTAAGAGTGCCTATTTAACCCAATGAAGTATACAAGGATGGAAGAAAAGTTAGCTAAGATTTATGTAAGACTAGAGTAAGACTGCATGAGACATCAAGTACTATAGTTAGTAACCATGAGCCGTTGTTTGCCACTGATTTTTGGCGAAGTTTACAAAGTGATTTGGGTTTGAGTTAAGTAATGACATACCATCTGTAGATAGATGGACATAACAAGAGGGTCAACTGAGTGTTGTAGGATCATTGCAAGCATATGTATTATATTTCAGAGGATTTTGGAAAGATCATTTACACTAAGTGTAATTTTCATAGCCAATAGTTACCAATCCAGTATTAGGATGGCACCTTTCGAGGTGTTGTATAGAAGACCTTATAAGTCAATGATATTTTGGTCAAGACGGGTGATAGGCTCATATTGGGACCAGATCTTATAAAAGAAGCTTCAGAAAGGGTTGAGTTGATTAGTCGAGGAATGAAAGAAGATCAATCCAGAGAGAAAAGCTACACCGGTACGAGGCTGAAAGACTTAGAGTTTGATCTATGAAATAATGTACTTGTTAATTTTCACCGATGAAAGGCACCATGAGGTTCGGTGTGGTAGGAAAGTTAGAACCAATGTCAGTGTCGATTTATGTTGTTCTTATCAGGGGAACTATGTATCTAAGTGTCTAGTGTAAGAAATTAGGAGTGTTTCATCTGCAACAAGGCAGGGAATTAGAAGAAGGACTATACAAAGTTGTTTACTAAACTATCTTCTTTGGAGGGACCAAGGGAAGGACTGTCTGCCGAGGAGAAGGGCAAGGATGTTATTCTTGAAGGTATGACTTTGATTTCTAGTATTTTAGTTAGAGTACTATTTGATACTGATGCTACACATTCATTTATAGCGAAAGACTCGGTTGGTGGACTTGGGTTGGAGGTTACCTATTTAGTCACTTCCATGCACGTAGTAAATCTGATAAGAGGATATACCACTCTTGGGTTTAAGTAGACTAACTTAGGGATGGAGTTAAATAAGTGTAAGTTTTTGTGTGATCCTTACATATTTGACTTCATAAGCTTTGGATGTAATTTAGAGATGGATTGGTTGGAGCATTACAATGCTAGAATATGATGTGCCAAAAGGATTGTAGAATTGAGTCACCTAGACCAAAGAACAAGAGTACTTATAACTTCTGGGAAGCCGAAACCAAGTTGCAAAGGCATATTATTTTCTTTGGTTATAAAGGAAGCCGTCAATAGAGAAGTATGAGTAATTAGATATTTCCCCAATATGTTTGAACTAGTTTTGAGATTGCCACGCTCGACGGCTGTGAGTTTCATATCGATTTGATGTCGAGAGCCAGGCCTTTTGGTTGTTCCCTAGTAGAATGCCACCAAAGGGATGAAGGAGTTGAAGAAGCTACTGGTAGAGTTGGAAAGCAAGAGCTTTGTAAGGCTGACTAGCTCACTGTGGGGCGCTTTGCCTATGTTTATGAAGAAGTCAGATGGTTCATTAAGATAATGTATTGACTATTGGAAGATGGATGAGAGGATTGTGAACAACAGATTTCGCTTACCAAGAATTGATAATTTATTTGATCTATTGAATGGGGCAAAGTTATTTTCTCAACAAGATTTCACTTTGAGGTTCCATCAACTGAGAGATACAGAGGAGAGAGTTCCTTTGACTACTTTTAGAAATAATTATGGTTTATATGAGTGGTTACTATTTAGTAATGCCATTTGGACTAACCAATGCATAGTCATACTTTGAGGACTGAATGGATCGGAACCTCCATGACCAGATGGTCCAATATGTGTTGATGTTTATAGATGACATCTTGCTATACTCAAAAGCTAAGAGAGAGAGCTCAAGATTCATGTAATACTTGTGTTTGAGACGTCGAGACAATACAGGTAAAAGACAACAAAAATTAAGTGTCAGTTTCAAGGAAAGGAAGTTAAGTTCCTAGGCCATGTAGTTTCGGAGAGAGGTTTAGATGTAGACCCTTCGAAAGTTGTGACCATTAACAGTTGAAAGAGATCTAATGGAGGATCGTGGTTTCTTAGGATAGATATAATATTATCAGAGATTCATCAAGTATTTCTCTCATATAGAAGAGTTAGGGGGAGACTTGCTTAAAAGAATGAGAAGTATGTTTGGACTAAGGGGTATAAGATGTCATTCCGAGAGCTAAAGCTTCGGTTGACAGTGGCCCTTTTTTTGTTATGCCCGAGGAATATGGAGATATGATGGTGTATAATAATGCTCTGAGTTTTAGGTTAGGGGCGGTGTTAATGAAAAGTGGCAAAGTAATGCTTATGCATCTTGGCAGCTACGACCCACAATGTTTGATATCTGGTACATGATTTGGAGTTGGCAGCTTTTATCTTCACGCTAAAGATTTGGAGACGATGCATGTATGAGAAAAGTTTGAATTATTTATGGCCATGGTACCGTCGCATTTAAGATTTGGAGACATTGCATTTTCAAAGAAAGGCTTGAATTATTTACTGACCACGGGTCCTTGAGATACTTGTTCTCTTAGAAGGAGTTGAACATGAGATAGAATAGGTGGTTGGCATTTTTGGGATCTTATGGTTTTAGGATAGAGTATTCCACATAGAGAGGGAACAAGGTTTCTGATTCCTTAACCTGGAGGCAGCGGAGTTGTATTTTTATTATGATTGAGGAGTAGAATGTTTTAGAGACGTTAGCTTCTTGGGATGTTTACTTTCGGTCGAGTACTGATTCAAGTAGAGATTTCAGGACACTATCATGCTTGGAAGTTTAGTTAGGCCTTATGGAATGGATTGTTGAGAAGAAAATAGGAGATCCACTTTGTATTGAAAGGATCAGTTCCTAAAGGATGGTGCCAAGGCTAAAGAGTTGAGAGTTTTCAAAGTTGACGAGGGAGGTTGGCATTGAAAGAAGGGAAGATTGTATATTCTAGATATAGGAAACCTTTGGAAGCAAGTCTTAAATAAATGCCATCATTTGAAGTTAGCTATTCCTCTAAGAGGCAGTAAGATGTAGAAGTTTTTACTGGAAGGGATGAAGAGATGTTGAAGAATATCTAAAGAGATGTTTCACATGCCAATAAGTTAAGGCTGAACATCATAAGCCGAGTGGACTTTTGAAGCCTTTGGAAATTTTGATATGGAAGTGGGACTCGGTTTCTATGAATTTCGTAAATAGCTTGCCGAGATTGAGAGTTGGGAATGAGAGTATATGGGTCGTAGAAGATAGATTGACTAAGAGTTCCCATTTTATTCCAATGAACTCTACAAGGATAGCATCCAAGTTAGCCGAGATTAACGTGAAGACCATAGTGAGCTACATTGAGTTTCAAGTACATTAGTTAGTAACAGACACATTGTTTTCCAGTGAATTTGGGCGAAACTTACAAAGTGGTTTGTGTTTGGAGTTATGTATGAGTTACACAAACCAATGGAAAGGACGAGAGGGCCAACCAAGTGCTAGAGGATCTGTTGTGAGCATATGTATTAGACTTCGGAGGATCTTAGGAAGATCACTTACACTTAGTGTTGAAAGTGACTAAGGATCGTATAATATGGTATATTAACTAAGTTACCTACTAGTGCAGAACATAAATCTAAAATTAAATAATAAGGTAAATAACACCAGAGATTTTTATACTAGTTCGAACTTCTCGTTCTACATCCAGTCCCAGACTCTTTCTGGAATTAAACTATAAACCCTCAATTGAACCGGAGGAACATGTATTTTACCACCTGAGCAACCGAACAGGACTTCTACCGCCTAAGCAACAAAATAGCACTTCAACCACCTGAGCAACCAAACAGGACTTCTAATACAAACAGTAAAGTTGCTTCTAACTGGTTATGCTTTTGAGGTGCACTGATAAGTCAATAACGTACACCCTTCCTATAATTTTCTCCTTTTTGGTATATAGTGTGATTCATGAAGATAAGAAGTTTATTTAATCACTAATGAGATTGCTTGAATGAACAAGTGATTAGAACGAAAGTATTGAATGCAAATGGCAAGATTGATTAGACAATAAGAATGAGAAATAGAATCAGAACTAAGTGATTACACAATCGATTTCATGGCTATATATAGTGATATAGAGTTGCAATCATTCATGAAAAGTAGCGATCAAAAATACAGAAGCAACTCTTGAATCAAGAGTTGTTTCTGTTCGCTGAAGTGAAGTGTCTTTTCAAAATATAGCCATTATGAAGATTCAGCCCTCTGAGTGGAATAATTCAGCCAGTTTAATCGATTGAAAATCAGATCAAAGAAAAAATAGTGCAAAAACCATGCAATTCAGCCGGCTGGTTACTATGGAGTTGATCACACTTGTTTTAACTTCTTCATCCTGCTATGCTCTGCTTTCAAAAAAGGTTATATATGGAGTTTCTCACACTTTCTTTGACTTCTTCATCCTCTTCGAAAGGTAAGAACTCCTTGGATACTAAGAGATGAAACCTTTCGACTCCTTCGAAAGGTTTGGGACTGTTAAACTCTGATGACTGCATCCCTTTGACTTCTTCAAAAGGTTTGAAACCGTGCTCTTTTTTTGTTGGAAGACCCTTCGACTTAGCCGAAAGGTGGATTTTTAGAGTACCATCCTGCCTATAGACTCTAAAAGATAGCCTTTAAAAAACTCGAAAGCTCCTTGTCAGAAGGTATGGTTAACCAGACTATCTTAATGCTTTCTGATCTTTCTTAATGCTCCTTTGATCCTTCTTTCATACTTTTATTCCTGAGAATATTTTATGGATAATAATAAATTATTTTTCATGTTTTGTATTAGATCTTGAATGTTATAAGATATATATATTATATATGTATATAATTTTAATTAATTTAATAATTGATATAATTATATAATATAAACATATATATATATATTTAAAACTTACATTTATAAATATTTTTAAATATTACAAATATAATTATTAATAAATACACACACGCACACACACCTATATATATATATATATATATTATGTATGTATGTATGTATGTATGTATGTATGTATGTATGTATGTATGTATGTATGTATGTATGTATTACTATAAAACATACATGTAAAGATATAAAACAACAACTTTGCATGATATATATATAATCATTCATCAAATTATTATCTAATTTATTATATATATATGTATGTATATTAATATTTAACATTTATGTAATATTTCATATATATGCAAATATTTATATTGTTTTAATACTCATTTTCAAATAACAAGTTTGTATATAGATACATACATATATATATATATACACAACATATAATACATATAAGATTAGCTAACATGTCTGTTGTGATGCAAATTCCAACATTTATATACGGGCATGTTATACCTTGCATGAATTGTTATGTTACACATGCATATACATACACATATGTATATAATAAATATGTGTACCATTATACTTAATTTAAAATATAAATTAAATAAAATTCAATCTATTAATTATAATCTAAATAAAGTAAAGATTTTATTTAAATTAAATGTCGGAATGTTCAAAATAAATTAGACTTTATATTCCCAATAAAGATGCTATAGGGTAAAACAATTTGAAATTCACCCATATTTTCCGCTGCGGGTTGGCCTAGTTCCAACATAGTATCACTGTAATTGGCAGTTAACGTAAAGTCAAATTCTCTGGCCAAAATAAATCGGTTAGTCGACGAATATTATTGAACTAAACCATGGACTTTGATATTATACTTCACAATTAATTATAGATATTAATAGAGTTTTGACCGTTGGTCGAGCTCTAGATATCTAAGTGAAATAGTGACGACGAAGAGAAAGTACACAATATACCGTTGCTTAAGGATGTCACTTTTAAAAGATAAGAAATTAGATTCCACCTAGATAATCTTTAAGTAACTGAACTCATATCTAATACCGTGCTTCAGCAAAATCTGTATAGGCTTTAATATTTATATTATTTAAATATTAATGAGCGTAGAGTTCACACCTAGGAGTCACACGACCGCAAGCCTCGGTTATCGAATAAATATAATTTATTGGAATAATTTGTAAAAGTTATAAAATATTATTGTAGAGAAGTTAATATAATGGTTATATTAATTAATTTATTATTATTATTTTAATTATTATTAATGTGCCTAAAATTAATCAATAAAATACGTAATTATTATATATTTATCTAATTATTTTGAGGCCAGTATAATAAAATGTAATAAATAGTATATATATACACATACACACACAAATATATATACATATTTATTTATTTTGGTAGCTAAAATTGTTTATTTTTTTGAAACTAGGCGATTTAAAATATATATGGGTAATAATAAATTAAATGGATTTATTTAATTAAGTGAGATAAGATCTCGTTTATAATGACCCATATCTTGAACAGTGGATTCGATTAAGATGTTTTACATAGCCCATTAGAGTGTTATAAATATAGTTAAATGCCTCATTATATAGACACAAAAATTCATTCTCTCCATAGAGAATAAATTATATCTTAATGGTGGACTTTGCAACCCATTATTGAGTTAGCAAATTGTTCATTCATACGATAAGCTAATAATTTAGTGTATATTCGATCGATGGGATTATTAAGGAAAAAAATTCAAGTTTTTTCCAACTAAATACAAATTTCAAAATATATTTGTGAAATTATTTTTAAATTAATTTTCAAACTAAAATAATTTTCTTCTTCTTCACACACTATACACAAACTAGTACATGCCATGGTCGAACGCCTAAATCAACAAGGGAAGATCGACCATTTGAAGGTGATGATCGGTAAGGAATGACGACGATAACACGATGGCTATAGGCGAGGATGAAGAAATGTGTTAGAGCTAGGTTTTTGAAAATTGTGATCTGACATGGATTTGAGGGTACCGATGAAGTTATCATCGTGAGTAGGGAGCTTTAATGATGTCGGCATCGTTGATGGTGGCGCCAGGCTACCGATGTTGCTAATTAAACGATAATATGAATTGCAACTAAGATTTTACTAAAGCGGAGGTCCAAAACCCCCTATGTGTTTAATGTGTTCTATTATTACATATCTCTTCCTATATAATTATTATTTATTAAAAACCCATATAACTTGTAACTCTTATAACTTTCATATATAAGCTCTATTTTACCCGTAATTTGTACCATTAGGCTAGTATTAAAATTCTGGACATTTTTGTATTATTTAACTGCATATCACATACTTATATATGACATTGTAAATTAGAAAATTGTTTATTAGTTGGAAACTTTCATATTCAAATCAAAATGAGTTATAAATTATTTAACCATATATATGTATATATGTATGTATATTTGTTTACAATATATATATATAACATATATATATGTTATATATATATATATATATATATATGTTAAATATTATATTTAAATTAATAATATCCAAAATTAATAAAATTATTTTATCTGATATATTTGAATAAACGTTGTTCAAATTAATGTACATACATTTATTTTAAATGCACCAGTTTAAATAAATCTTAATATAATTAATAATGAAATAATTTCAGTAAATAGCACATTCTAATAAATGTAATTTGTAATAACATATATTAAAATTTAAATAAAATAATAATAAACATAAAATTTAAATTTAAAAATTCTAAAATGGAAATTTTAAATTTAATTTTTTAAATAATTAAATTTAAACTAAAAATTAAATTAAATGTTAAACACAAATCCTTTTACATCCAAACAACATTAAATATTATTCAATGTTACATAATTATTCATGGTAACAATATAAAATTAATGCTATAATGAATAAAATGGTATATTTTTTTGACTTTTTCCTTTTTTTCCCATATGCTCGATGCATATGATCCAACACACAAGAGTGACACAAAGACATAGAAAAATACATAGCTTATACTATAAAGTTTAATGTAAAGGATTGCAATTGACATACCATATATAAACCAATATACATAAATAAGGTAATGTATAACTAAAAAATACTACCTCCATATAGTGTGATCATGAGATGGGTCTACCGACCTATGCTCATACCACACCATTAACATATGTAACCATAATGTTAACTACTAATATAGATGATTTTATACTATTCTATGAGTATAGGACGTCAAAGTTAGATAATAAAAAACCACACAACAATGCACACCAAAGCATCTAACCCACCCTAGCTATCATTCATACTTATCGAGCCATCTTCCGACAAGGGATAGCTAACACCTCCTCTTACAACTTCAAGAGTAATACCAATCTGGCGTAACTTATTCCAATTTAAGCGTTTGGTGAGCACCTCAACGAGGTTCTTATAGCATCGGCCCCAAACTATCAAGGCCTTATGCAACTAGATTGCCGATCATGCCCTCTAAGTTACAGAATTAGCATTCGATCAATTCTACTCCTTTAGTTCCTTACAAGTATCTTTATCCTTACACTTTCCTCTGTGATTCTTGAAATACTTGCACAACAATTACAAACCAACCACTTGAGTAGTGTCTACCATGCTCCAATTGCCCGTTATCTTATTGCTTATCTTAAGTCAGTCACTTATGCAAGCTCTAACGTTCTTTAGACGTCATTCATTTCCATTTTTAGAACTTCACTCTTGATCAACCATAAACTTATATGGGTTTCTCTTTATTGTTTCCCGCACATATTTATCCCAAACTCTTGGTTAATGGCCTTAGAACTCTTGGTCAACGACTCAAAACCCTAAGTGCTAACTATTGTCAATCTTGTCCTCTATTTCTTCACACGTTGCCAAACACTTTATACCATATGGTCTCTCTTTCTCTATGATCCTTGCTCGATGAATCTTCCCTTTTTGCTTGAAAAAATCTTGGTCATTGACCTAGAACCTTGGTATGAATGTAAGTCTCCTACCCTATGCATTATTATATTGGGCACTAAAATGGTTATCTTAGAAAAACTAGGTTTTTGGTGGTAATATGCTTCGTCGTTAGATGGCATTGGGTGGTAGAAAATGGAATAGAAAAAGGATGGAGAAGGAAAACGATGCAGTGATATAAGGCAGCTGTAAGTGGTAGTGCTGATGATCTTGGTGTGCCTCAAGACAATAGGAATGATGATGGGTGTAGTATAAGGATTCGAGTTAGTTTAAAGTTCATACTAGTTGTTGGGTTAATTACATTGATGTATAATGTTTGTATTTATGATGATTTCTCCATACTATTTTATTTATTTTAAAACTGTTGTGTGTACTAAGTTTTTTGATATGAGTTCATAGGGGATGGATTGTCTATAGGTTCGAGGTGTTAGAGATGGGTATGTTAGTATTTATAGAGTGTTTAGATGACTATTTTGCTATGTCAACAAAGTGCTAAGAGTGTTTATAGGCTTTTTATGATATATCTTGTGTATATATTGTGGGATAGTCTATGTAGTTAAAGCGCTTAGCGGTTCTATAGTGGTGGAAGTGCAAAAGGTTATAATAGAGATAAAGCAGGAATATGGTGGAAAATAGCGGAGGTGCAAAAAGCTTCGTTATATATAAAATCAAATATCTGATGTTAATTTATTCTCATTCCCACGTATTTTGCGTAGGAAAACGAAATATTATTTAATCTTAAATAACAAAACCGAAGATTATCATGATTAAATAGGCTATATAAGGTGACTATGATAAATTTATAACTTAGGTGCTAAAGCTGGTGCTAAAAAGCCTTGATTTAGTGGGTTTAGCGAAAAATGGCAGAGCTAAAAGCGGTTCTACTATTGAATAGTGCTGATTGAAAAAGCATAGCGGTCGAAGAGCGCTATGTGCTACAGCCGGGATTTCCGGGGATTTAGTGGGGTTTTAACTGCATAAGGGGTAGTATATAGAACTTGTTATGTATGTCTTATGCATATATTATGTTGTTATTGATAGAGTTAGGGGTATATCGTAGCAGTAATTATGTAATTTGTTATATATATTTAACTCGATAACCAATTTTGTTCGAAATAAAAAGTGTTTTCTTTCTAGTATATGCTTGATATAATATGTTATGTTAATTAATTTAATTAAAAGTATATTTAATTGAAAATCCGTAAATGGTATGTTTTGTTATAGCAGTTAAAAGTGTTGTCACCATGAGTAATTTATCATAATGATAATAAATAAATTATTTTAAATATTCTAATTCAAGATGTATCGAGACTGGAGATTGATACATTCGTTGAGACTAAAGTACATAACGCTCTCCAAATATTAGGCAATGTAATACTCATGGTTGCTGGAGGCACCAAGGGGTTACGTACCAATAGTTATTAGATAACTATGGAATAACTCGCTCGATAGTTTTCTTATGGTTAGTATAACTAAGACCAAATAGAAAATATCGATGTGACTAATTTACATAGTTCTCTTGACTTGAGAATACTATCAGTCTTCAATATGAAAGCTCTACTTTGATTATAGTCAAATCATTGCACGGCATCCTTCGAGTGACTACAGTTGGGTCGAGCGGAAGTACTGAACACTTCAAGAGAGGATCCGTGATCTACTCAGTTATATGAAATTAGTATCACGGTCAACTCAAGTCAACTCAAAGTCAAAGTCTCTGGCTAAAGTATTTTGTTTAATAATAATTATTATTATTAAATCAATGTTTTGTGTTTGGGCTATAGAGTAGATGTAGGTGATATTGGAATTTTGACCGTTACCAAATTCCGTAAGTCCAAAATGATATAGTTTTGACAAAAAGAATTAATGTAAATAAAAGTTATAACCGGATAACGCTTAACAAAGTAAACTTGGATTTTAACGACACCAAGTAAGCGATAAATTTGGCCAAAATGTCACATCATCTGCTAAGTGACGTGTGAACGTTGATATTTGAATAGTTCAATATTGATCGCTGACCAATTTACACCTGACGAGTCACACATGCAAAAGCGATGTACTCTCCTTTGACCAAATGATTTAATTAATTTATAATTGTTGTAAATTAATTAAATTAAATAATATTTATGTAATATTATTTATAGATTTGATTTTAATTTTATAAATGAGTATTAAACATATTTATAAAAAGTTATAAATGCATTAATCGATATAAGATATCGATAAAGTGTTTTAAATTAGATTTGCAATGCAAAATATTCATTCGGGCTCTAAATGGGTTTATAGCATATCATGAGGCTGATAGGATCGGCTGAAACGAGAAGGCTAGGGGCGTCTAAGATATAGATTAGAGGGCTTGAAAATGGATGACCAAGATTAAAGGTGATAGAGTAAAAAATGAGATCCTAAATTATCCCATTTTCATCCTCTATTTAAGCATCTCTTTCTTTATTTAATCATGATCTTTGGAGCCTCCACTTATTCTCATTGCTAATCAAAAATCCCATCTAGTATCTCTATTTAATCAATCCCAAATCAAGTCAATTAAATTGCTATTCGATAGCTGGTGGTCGACGGTTCAAGGACTAGCAATCAATTGGATCGAAAATCATTTATAGGAGCATATATATAACATCTTTTCAAGGTGTATTTAAGGGCATTGGCTGATAGGTACATTTCTAATTTAATTACAAACATTAATTTCTAATTATAATGTTTATTTATCTATTTATAATATTGTTAGTTAGGTGATGATTGGAATATGTAGATATCTGCCACAAATTTAGTTGGTTGTATGTACATGTATATATGATTAATTTCAAATAACTACCACATCATGGCGGACATGGTAGTACCTAAGGAATTAATTACCACCATCGTTCCTTCTTGTAACGACCCGTAAATTTTCGATAATTAAAATAGCTAATTTAATAAGATTTCGTGATTTAGTGTTAGAAAAAAATTTGCAAGTCGTTTGGAATAATGATAAATGTTGAATCCATTGGGTATAATAGAGTAATGGATTTATAAGTAAAATCTATTTAAATCAAATATTGAATATTGAACAGGTAAATTGTTAAATTTAATATTTAAAACTTATTGAATAATTTGATAATGGGAATTGAATAATCGTATAATGGAAATGGTTGTTCTATAATTTTAATTCGTTTCAAAAGTTAATTTTTTTTTAGGTTCGTTTTGAATATCTCAAAAGATAGTGATTTAAGAATAATCAAATTTGTTTCAAAATTTAATATTACAAATGTTTGAATAATTAAATCCCGAATTTGATATAATTAATTTGATATTGGAATTTAATATATGAAAATAGAGTGAATAATTGAAATTTGATTTAATATGATTTGAATTGGTTTCCAAAGTGAATGTAAGTTACATCTGGATTATAATGGAGTTAATAAGATTTTAAAATTGGAATTTATTGGATAATTGAATAACGGGTTTAATATGATTAAAAATGATTTGTAAAATTTTATTTTATCATATTGGAGTTATAGTGATGTTATAGAACTTTTAAAACTGAATTTAAAATTTATTTGTGAAAATTGAATATTTTAATATTTAATTAACGACTGAAAAATAGCCAATTTTTGAACAATCTCAGAATTGGATGACATTAGTTTCATTGGATTCGTAATAGTTATTTATTATTGGATTTCAATTTTCGTAGCAATCGGAGTTGTCGTTTGACCGTGACAGCCCGAAACGCGTTGAAATTGTTTTAATATTAATTTGGCGAGTTAAATTAGTCATTTTTCAAACGTTCTTGGATTTCGACGAAACTAGTTTCATCGGATCCGTAATGTGATATTATTTTAGGATTTCAAATTTCGTGTCAATTGGATTTATCGTTTGTCCGGGGCGAGCCAAAATGCATAGAAATTCGTTTAATCGGTTTAATTTAAATTTGATCGTTTATTTTCGTAAATCGCACATATGATCGAATTAGCCTCCGAAACCTGTTCCATTGTGTCCGGAACACGGGATAAACCCTAGGAACGTCAGTTACAGCGCGAAATTCGGAGTTTGGAAAAGCCGAATGAATAGTATTCGTCATTTCCTATAAATAGCCCTTTATTCACAAATTAAAATTAAAAAAAGAAACCTAGGGTTTCAAAATGCTACAGCCGCCATGTTTATTTCCAATGGCCGAAATTTTCTCTTTTTCTTCCTTCGATTTCTTCAAATCCGCTAATCAAATCGAAAAACTTCCAACATGAAGATTGTAGAGGGGAGTGAGTTCTAGATATCCAACGGGTATGATCGTGTTTGGAGCAGAGATTCAACGGCAAATCGCATGTGAATGTTGCGCGTTCGGCATCGTTTCGCGTGCCATGGATGGAGCCGAGCTTCGAGCGGCTCACGGCAGTGGTGATGGGAGGTATGGCCTTCGATTTGAGAGCGCCTGATCGAGTTCGTGTGGCCTGAGGTGGTCGCGACCTGGGGTTGTTCGAACGTGAGCAATGGGTTTTTCTTGTTTCGAACGTAACTGGAGGAAGTAGGAGAAGCTCAAGCAACGGCCTGGATTTCCATCTTCAAATCGTGCGGCACGGGTAGTTTTCAAAGTTTTATAAGAAATAAAAATGTTAAATTATAATATTTAAATCGTGTAATGTTTAAAATATTGTATCTTTGTCATACGAGGTCCGTTTTGGACGAAACGAGTTGCGTTGCAATCGTTTGTCGAGCTCTACGCTATGGAATTGGATTGAAGTCGTTTGGAGCTAGAGAAAATTTTGGGTTAAATCGAACGTCGTTCGATTTGATTTGAAATCGTAAAATCAAGGTGAGTGTTTTATAACGCTCACAACGTACTAAATATTTTTATGCTAGTTAAAATTTGGCATTATGAAGTGTTATGATTTTATTTGTCGTTGTTTGATAAAAATTTAATTGTCATATAGCTCGTCATTTGAATTAACCGCTAAAAATTAAATTGCCAGTTAAATTGGAATTGAAATTGAATTGCGATTAAATTACCTGACATTGATAACTATGAAACTGCCATGAATTGTATTGTTTATTGGATGATGTATTTTGATGGATGCTATTGGTTGATAATTGAATGTTTGGATGTTTATTTTCTTATATAGATCCTGCTATGCATACATATGATACTGTGATTTAATTTAAGTAATATATACTCATCCCTAACATTTAATTGAAATAAATAATTACTTGGCCATAGGATAGAAAATTATATACGGACACCGAATTGGCTAAATTAATAATTTTTTGAAATCGTCGATTTGAAATTTATTTAAATGTTTTGATTTCAAGTTATAAATAGAAATCGATTTATAGAAATTGAATTCATCGAAAAATTGAGTTTGGAATGTTGAAATAAAATTTGGTTAAAGGAATTTTGTTAAATAATTAAGTTGAGACTTTGAAATTTAAAAATTGGTTATGATTGAAGTTCGAAAATTTATTCGTTTAAAGGATTGAACCTTAAATCGAGCTGTGAATATTATTAAGTAAAAGCGATATAAAATGATATTTGAAATTGAGCTTGAAATTGAATCATATTTGTAATTGGGATTTAAATTTGAATATTGAAAGATAATTTTGTTAAGTATTATAAATTGATATTTTGGAAAAATCAAGCTAAAAATCGATATAAGTTGAAATTGAGTAAATTGAAAGTGAATGAAAAATTGAATTAATTTGAGGTCAAAGTTGACATTGATTTGAATTGAAATCGAAATTGAATCGGTAAAACGGATAATTGAAATTTGTTTGAATCGGGAGTTATAATTGAAACGGTTGGTTTTGAAGCTATTTATTTTGTTTTCCAAATTACTCTGTTTAAATACTTAAACTATTTTAATCTAGGTTAAATCTACTTAATCCGATTTAAATTATTTTAAACTAATTTGTCTATTTCAAATCCATTTTAAGATCTTAAGTATTTTAACTATTTTAATTATTTAAAACCACTTTAAACCACTTAAAACTATTTTCTAAAATTCCAACTGGTTAATAAGGTGAAATGTTTATGCTTAAATCTCGAATATGAATACGAATTGGATTAAACGAAGTTGCAACCTAAATTGAAATTCGAAATAATCTTGAAAATCGAAATGAGATATTGATGCGAAAAATGATTTTTGAAACGAAATCTTACATTTGAATAGATACGATGATATTTGAAATGGATATGATTTTGAAGCGAATATGATATTTTGATATAAATTATGAATCGATTTGAATATAAAAGAGCCAACGGTGTAATAATACGTAGTTATTAAAGAGAACGGGATCGGATATGGACATACTCTCTGTCGATACCGAAAACCACTTTAATAACTATTATACGCGGAGTGTTGATCCAGAATGAAGTGGATGGTTTGGTGAACGCGTTGACTGAAGAAAGAGAACGATATTGGATGACCCCTGACATGACTAAAACAGGAGCCGCGCCGGGCCATTGAGGTTCGCCACCTCTAGCGGACACGCTTCTTCGATACCATTTCTATTACATTTGTGATGCGATTTGGGTGCACCCCTTGATTTGGGAGTGTTGTTTCGCGGTGTTGGGGTAGCTGCTGGCTATGCTCAACATCAGTCCGGATCACGCAACTACTAGTATCCTAGTTGGTATCGCCTCATGTACCTTGTCATACTGATTATCCTATTCGCGACCACTACGTTTTGATTTGTACCTTGAGTATATGGGTTGCCCTCTGGTGACTTCCGGTTTTGGGGAAACTACGATCTTGTATATGCTTTTGGGAATATAAAATGTGTTAAGGGGGATTATGGTAACGCCTTAACGCTATTTTGATACTTTATATTACTGATAGGCATTATCTACTTAGCCTATATTACTACATAGTAGATAGTTTCACGGATCCTTGAGAGATGGAAAATCCCGTAACGTCTCTTGAGTTATTGCACGCACGTTGACACTGGATAGGAGATGTCAAACCCCGTAAACATCTTTGACGCCGTTACACTCATATTTATTTACGATTGATTTAACTTTCATAAGGATATTTTAGTCCTGACTCGAGTGTTTTGTCTTTTCATTACGCTCGGGTCAGTCCTGAGTTTTTCAGATTTTTGAAGATCTATTCTGGAGGATGGAGACGAAGATTTGGTATACTATTACTATTATTATCTGTGCATCATGCTATCTGCTGCATTATTTAAATTGTTCTGTTGTATATGTATAACTCTGATAAATGTTGTATAAATAATTGTCAACGTATAGTAGATAGCTTCATGAACTGTTTATTTGACTATTATATTTTATCGTTCCGCTGCGAGATTTTGTGTTGTTTCATTTCCTTTATTTCTTTTCCTTTTCTTTTCTTATTTACCCCAATAACCATCTGCCCTTTTGAATGGTTTGGAATCGACATGTGTATTTGATCGTCGGTTTAAACTTTCCAAAAAGGCGGGTCGTTACAGTTGGTATCAGAGCTTTGGTTTAGCGATAAACCTTGGCTCTAGTGGGGAATAACTCATTGAAATAGAGGTAAACTATATGAATGAGTTGAGTGTATATGAGAGAGCGTATTTGTTAGTGATATAAAATGTTTTATATTGTGTCGGTTGATTTGTTGAGTGACTTATGGATTCTGGTCAATACGAGTAATTAACGTCATTGACAGGGATCTCTAAACACTTAAACAGAACAATTCGACATAGTATTGTTTTGAAATTGGGTAAATGAAATAATTTTGCCCTAATTATATTTTGTATATAAAGAATTTATTTCAAAATTTATTGTGATCAATCTAGCTTATTTGGTTGTTGGAAATGACATATTGGCTATTAACATTAATCGGATATTGTAATTTAAATAAATAAGGTGAACTACAAAATGAACTATGATAAAACACTTGTGGGATGTTTTAAGAAAGAAAATCCTATAAGAATATTTTATAAAGGTGACTTATGAATTAAAATAGAATTAGATTGAAAAAAAATTTGAATTTAAGACCCGGAGATTTTGAAAATGGTTCTCAAAGTTTTGAAGAAATATATGGTAATATTAGTTGGAAATTGTTTATGGAAATATTTTGAATGGATTTCCATGAAGGAATGAATATAGTACTCCTCTCTTATGTCGCTGGCAAATAATTTCGGTGATGACTGCGCAGCATCATCGACGTTCATTTTGGAGTCTCAAAGTGGGGGAGACTTCTAAGAAGCTTTGTTTTTCTTCAAAATTATTTTGGATAAATGGGTTTTGGTTTAAACTCCAAAGGTATGATTTGATATATTAAAGATATAAGTGTATATATTTATTTCAAATGATTTGAAAGGAACCGGGCATTTAAATTTCTAAGTTATGTTAATTAGTAATTTTCAAATTATTTGAATGAAATGTGAATAACAGAATTTATAAAATAAGAGGATTAAGATATCTAAGCTATAGTTTGGGAAAACTTTAAAGTTGAAAGGTAAAAGAGGATTTTACAAAATTAAATTTATGAACATTCTAATCAAGAAAAATGAAATTCTATAAATTTGTATAATACCAAAGTTGCATGCTAATAACATATAATATGACTTACCAAATATTAAGAAGTTGAAATGATGTTTTGGATATGTAATGAGATGTTGTACAAATAAACAGAACCTGAAGTAATTGAAGTATACAAGTAAGGAAAGCTCAAAATGAATTAAAATGTATGTAAATGAAAATTTTGGTTGTGAAAAAATTTGTTATATACTTAAATATAGCATGAAATGATAAATGGATAAATGAAACAAGTAAGTAAACTTAAGAAATGAATCGTATTATACCTTTGTAAATTGGTTATAGAAATAAATATAAATTGCAAAGGATTGTAAAATAATTGAATTTGTAACCTTTGAGATATCTGTAAACTAAGAGAAGTCATATATGAGAAGTTAGACTTTTATGGAATGACTATAAACTAAAGTGTTGATTAATAAAATGTTCCACAAGTGAATTCGTTATTAACTGAAATTATGAAAATGAAATAAATGTAAACAAAATTTCTTATAGCTAAGAATCAATTGGAAAATGAAATTGAATTTAATTAAATTACATAGAATGTTTAAAATGAACTTGAGTAAGTAAATTATATGATATGATGTTTAAGAAAAGATAATGTTAAAGAACATGCTATTTAAAGAAATGAATATACTAACTGAATAATAGATTGTGAATAATTAATTGGAAAAAAAGAAGTCAATAAAATAATTTAGTATAGATAAATTGGATAGAAATCCATTGGAAGGTAATGCGTGAGATTGTACGTATATTATTTTATTTGCATAACGATTTGATCCAAATTCGAGCACAAAATTTCGAGATGATTTATATCGATCCAAGTTAGGATTTTTCACTCGATTTTCGATGGCGAACCTTGGATATGGATTTTTAATTTGATTCTGGAATTCTCTATCATGGTATATGGCTATGCAAGGAGAGTAACAGTTTCCAATCAAGGAACCAAATCCGAGTCCGCACTAGAGAGTCGTGTGAACGATACTAGTTTGGAAGTGAAATTGTGTGATCGAATAAGCGATTAGATTGATATTGCTCACGGATGATATATGTACGGCTTACGGACTTAATTAAAGTTAATATTGGAAATTTAAGATGCCAAATAAAAAAAATGATTCTTTTAAAATTTTATAACAGGATATACATATATATAAAAGAGATAAACCAAATGGAATGTAAAATTAATAACTTGGTTATGTTGGGTATGATTTGATTGTTATATGATTGTTAGTTGATTGTATATAATTCATTAAGTGAAAATTTAAAGCAATAAATCATTGAAATCAAATTGGAAGTTAAATGAATTTAAATAGAAATTAATTGGATTCAAATTTGAAGTGAACTAATGTAAATATAAATTAGTGAATGTTAACTAATTGAATTGAGAATGAATGTTAGTAAAATCCAACGTTAATGAATCAACTGTGATTAAAAATTGAAACCCAAGTCAATAAATATTAATGAGAAGTGAATTTATATTGATTGGTTTTAAATTTGTTGGATGATAGTTGGATGATAGTTGATTGATGGTTGCATTTGTTGTTGTTGCATTTGCTATGTTGGCACATGTAGTTATTATGTTGCTATATTGTGTATATTGATATTATTTTCATATATGCATGTTTCTCATGGTTTGTTGAGTGTTTAGTAGGTGCGGATTTCGCTTGCTTCGCATTTGGAGCTCGCTTTCGTGCTATATTATTCGTTTATCCTCGCTAATATAGAAAAAATATAAGGTACATGTTTATTTTATCATTGGATTTGGTGATTTTTGATGAGCCACTTGGCTTTTGGAGTTTCTTTTGTTGGTTTGGGGCCCGTAGAGGCGTTTTGTAGCTGTACCGATCGAGCCGCGCAAAGGAGACTCTGCCGAAATTTTTCGTAAATCCGAGTGTTAGAAAATTTTTCGAGTTTTAAATTTTTTTATAATTTGTTTTGATAACTAACTTTTAAAGTTGGAAAGCCGTTCGGAGTAACTTAATGGAAGTGTAGTTATGACTTTATAAATGGAATTTCATTGTTTATAAGTTGGTAACTTTGAATAAAATATATCTAATGATTGAGTTCTATACTTAGTTCCTTTTCCCTTCTTTTTCCTTTTCGGGGACGAAAAGTTTTGAGTGGGGGAGAGTGTAACGACCCGTAAATTTTCGATAATTAAAATAGCTAATTTAATAAGATTTCGTGATTTAGTGTTAGAAAAAAATTTGCAAGTCGTTTGGAATAATGATAAATGTTGAATCCATTGGGTATAATAGAGTAATGGATTTATAAGTAAAATCTATTTAAATCAAATATTGAATATTGAACAGGTAAATTGTTAAATTTAATATTTAAAACTTATTGAATAATTTGATAATGGGAATTGAATAATCTTCTATAATTTTAATTCGTTTCAAAAGTTAATTTTTTTTTAGGTTCGTTTTGAATATCTCAAAAGATAGTGATTTAAGAATAATCAAATTTGTTTAAAAATTTAATATTACAAATGTTTGAATAATTAAATCCCGAATTTGATATAATTAATTTGATATTGGAATTTAATATATGAAAATAGAGTGAATAATTGAAATTTGATTTAATATGATTTGAATTGGTTTCCAAAGTGAATGTAAGTTATATCGGGATTATAATGGAGTTAATAAGATTTTAAAATTGGAATTTATTGGATAATTGAATAACGGGTTTAATATGATTAAAAATGATTTGTAAAATTTTATTTTATCATATTGGAGTTATAGTGATGTTATAGAACTTTTAAAACTGAATTTAAAATTTATTTGTGAAAATTGAATACTTTAATATTTAATTAACGACTGAAAAATAGCCAATTTTTGAACAATCTCAGAATTGGGCGAAACTAGTTTCATTGGATCCGTAATAGTTAGTTATTATCGGATTTCAATTTTCGTAGCAATCGGAGTTGTCGTTTGACCGTGACAGCTCGAAACGCGTTGAAATTGTTTTAAATTAATTTGGCGAGTTAAATTAGTCATTTTTCAAACGGTCTCGGATTTCGACGAAACTAATTTCATCGGATCCGTAATGTGATATTATTGTAGGATTTCAAATTTCGTATCAATTGGATTTATCGTTTGTCCGGGGCGAGCCAAAACGCATAGAAATTCGTTTAATCGGTTTAATTTAAATTTGATCGTTTATTTTCGTAACTCGCGCATATGATCGAATTAGCCTCCGAAACCTGTTCCATTGTCTCCGGAACGCGGGATAAACCCTAGGAACGTCAGTTACCGCGCGAAATTCGGAGTTTGGAAAAGCCGAATGAATAGTATTCGTCGTTTCATATAAATAGCCCTTTATTCACAAATTAAAATTAAAAAAAGAAACCTAGGGTTTCAAAATGCTACAGCCGCCATGTTTATTTCCAATGGCCGAAATTTTCTCTTTTTCTTCCTTCGATTTCTTCAAATCCGCTAATCAAATCGAAAAACTTCCAACATGAAGATTGTAGAGGGGAGTAAGTTCTAGATATCCAACGGGTATGATCATGTTTAGAGCAGAGATTCGACGGCAAATCGCATGTGAATGTTGCGCGTTCGGCATCGTTTCGCGTGCCATTGATGGAGCCGAGCTTCGAGCGGCTCACGGCAGTGGTGATGGGAGGTATGGCCTTCGATTTGAGAGCGCCTGATCGAGTTCGTGTGGCCTGAGGTGGTCGCGACCTGGGGTTGTTCGAACGTGAGCAATGGGTTTTTTCTTGTCTCGAACGTAACTGGAGGAAGTAGGAGAAGCTCAAGCAACGGCCTGGATTTCCATCTTCAAATCGTGCGGCACTGGTAGTTTTCAAAGTTTTATAAGAAATAAAAATGTTAAATTATAATATTTAAATCGTGTAATGTTTAAAATGTTGTATCTTTGTCATACGAGGTCCGTTTTGGACGAAACGAGTTGCGTTGCAATCGTTTTGTCGAGCTCTACGCTATGGAATTGGATTGAAGTCGTTTGGAGCTAGAGAAAATTTTGGGTTAAATCGAACGTCGTTCGATTTGATTTGAAATCGTAAAATCAAGATGAGTGTTTTATAACGCTCACAACGTACTAAATATTTTTATGCTAGTTAAAATTTGGCATTATGAAGTGTTATGATTTTATTTTTCGTTGTTTGATAAAAATTTAATTGTCATATAGCTCGTCATTTGAATTAACCGTTAAAAATTAAATTGCCAGTTAAATTGGAATTGAAATTGAATTGCGATTAAATTACCTAACATTGATAACTATGAAACTGCCATGAATTGTATTGTTTATTGGATGATGTATTTTGATGGATGCTATTGGTTGATAATTGAATGTTTGGATGTTTATTTGCTTATATAGATCCTGTTATGCATACATATGATCTTAAGTATTTTTAACTATTTTAATTATTTAAAACCACTTTAAACCACTTAAAACTATTTTCTAAAATTCCAATCTGGTTAATAAGGTGAAATGTTTATGCTTAAATCTCGAATTTGAATACGAATTGGATTAAACGAAGTTGCAACCTAAATTGAAATTCGAAATAATCTTGAAAATCGAAATGAGATATTGATGCGAAAAATGATTTTTGAAACGGAATCTTACATTTGAATAGATACGATGATATTTGAAATGGATATGATTTTGAAGCGAATATGATATTTTGATATAAATTATGAATCGATTTGAATATAAAAGAGCCAACGGTGTAATAATACGTAGTTATTAAAGAGACCGGGATCGGATATGGACATACTCTCTGTCGATACCGAAAACCACTTTAATAACTATTATACGCGGAGTGTTGATCCAGAATGAAGTGGATGGTTTGGTGAACGCGTTGACTGAAGAAAGAGAACGATATTGGATGACCCCTGACATGACTAAAAGAGGAGCCGCGCCGGGCCATTGAGGTTCGCCACCTCTAGCGGACACGCTTCTTCGATACCATTTCTATTACATTTGTGATGCGATTTGGGTGCACCCCTTGATTTGGGAGTGTTGTTTCGCGGTGTTGGGGTAGCTGCTGGCTATGCTCAACATCAGTCCGGATCACGCAACTACTAGTATCCTAGTTGGTATCGCCTCATGTACCTTGTCATACTGATTATCCTATTCGCGACCACTACGTTTTGATTTGTACCTTGAGTATATGGATTGCCCTCTGGTGACTTCCGGTTTTGGGGAAACTACGGTCTTGTATATGCTTTTGGGAATATAAAATGTGTTAAGGGGGATTATGGTAACGCCTTAACGCTATTTTGATACTTTATATTACTGATAGGCATTATCTACTTAGCCTATATTACTACATAGTAGATAGTTTCACGGATCCTTGAGAGATGGAAAATCCCGTAACGTCTCTTGAGTTATTGCACGCACGTTGACACTGGATAGGAGATGTCAAACCCCGTAAACATTTTTGACGCCGTTACACTCATATTTATTTACGATTGATTTAACTTTCATAAGGATATTTTAGTCCTGACTCGAGTGTTTTGTCTTTTCATTACGCTCGGGTCAGTCCTGAGTTTTTCAGATTTTTGAAGATCTATTCTGGAGGATGGAGACGAAGATTTGGTATACTATTACTATTATTATTTGTGCATCATGCTATCTGCTGCATTATTTAAATTGTTCTGTTGTATATGTATAACTCTGATAAATGTTGTATAAATAATTGTCAAAGTATAGTAGACAGCTTCATGAATTGTTTATTTGACTATTATATTTTATCGTTCCGCTGCGAGATTCTGTGTTGTTTCATTTCTTTTATTTCTTTTCCTTTTCTTTTCTTATTTACCCCCAATAACCATCTGCCCTTTTGAATGGTTTGGAATCGACATGTGTATTTGATCGTCGGTTTAAACTGTCCAAAAAGGCGGGTCGTTACACTTCTCCTAAACCGTCGGATCTTTTCATTAGGCCGATTCTACATGGTCCAGATCTTGGGTGGATGCAATTAGAGGATTTTCTTCATCTTCCACTAATGACTCAGATGATGTTGATCTCCAGTTCATTCCTCCTATTCAACACAACGGACAATCTACCTTCCAAATTCCAAAGTCCAACAATTTGCTAGTCGACGTGAAATGGAAGCATACTATAGTTGCTTATGATCTTGGAAGGAGACCGTTATACAACCAGTTCACCAGATTTGTGTAAAATGTATGGACACCCCTAGGTGAATTTGATGTATTTTTATAAACAAAATGGTTTTATTATAGTTAGATTTGAATTTGAAGAAGATTGCATGTGTATTTAAAGAAAAGGCCCATATACGTTTAATTCACGCATTATAATACTAAAGCCATGAAAAGTGGGACTTAAGTTAACTAGGGAGTACTTTACTAGTATACCTATATAGGTTAAACTTCATGACCTAAGCAGGGCTGGTCCTAGGAGTTTTAGTGCCTAAAGCCAAAAGTGAAAACAATGCCCTTATACAGAAACTAATATTATTACCATTAATTAAATCATCAAATTAATTCATATTGTTTATAAATAATGAGAAGAGGAAAAAAGAAATAATTTTATTTGTAATAATAATTCAAGTTATATTATACTTACGAAAGTTTTCCTAGCTTTCTAACTTGCAAAATTACTAATAATATAATCATATTCAAGTTCATTGACCATATCTTGTTCATCGACAAAAATACCAAACCATTTAATCTTTCTTGTGACATAGTGGAGTAAAGATAAGACTTCATCAAATTTAGCTTTGAAAAACTTTTTTCGACCGAGGCAACTGTAACTGGTATAGTCAAAATTATTCTATATGCAATCCAAGCATTAGAAAAATTTAATCTCTCGAAAACATAATTATTTATCAGTAAGTACATTAACCAACCTAACCATTCAAAAATTCATTAGTTATTACCAAATAAATTGTTGTACAATTATCAATAATCAATTATGGCAAATATCAATTTGAATATACTAATTTAATTTAATCCTTACTAATTATTAACAAAATCACGAATGCACAAATCAATCCTTAAAAGTTAAATTAATATGCAATAACTAACTAACAATATTTTGTTATACAAATCACAAATATTGTTTGATATTTTCAGAGATTTAAAGAGACCAAAATTGGTATAAATCACAAAATATTATGTGGGATTAAAATTGAATTTGTGTACAACATAAATGGCTCATTCATGAAATATATGCCTCCATGCAAGTAGAGCATAACTGCACAAATGCTAACAATGAAAGTGCTACTATAAGTTAGAGCTTCTCAACTGAAATAAATTATGCAACCTATTTACATCACTACACAAATCTCAGAAGAAGATTACATGCGAAAAATATGGCCATTGAGCTATTGAGATATCATAATTCACATCAATAAAAATCCAAGTTTGCAGTTAAATACTATTTGTTGAAATGAATACTTTATAATTAATGAATTAGTTTTGGTATGTAGTAAACAATGTACAATACAATTATAAAATTAAAATTATAAAATTGAATTGCTGCTTTGCATTGCAAATTTGTTGTGATACCTTCCAGCTTCAAGCGAATTAAGCCTTAGTTCATGAATCGAGATGGAGAAGCGGACTGCCACGAATTGAGAAAGAGGAACGTAGCTATGCCCTAATTCATGAATCGGGAATCGAGATGGAATGGAGTTGTTGTGCCCTAGTTTGTGATTTCAAAAAAAAAAAATTCGTTGTACACGAAAATAATTTGATGCCCCTATTGTTTTGATGCCTAAGCGGTCGCTTCTCCTGCTTTGAGGAACGGCCTGGACTGGACCTAAGCTTAGAACTATGGAATAAAGAGGCTAAGCCGTATTGCTAGCATATTAGGTAAACCTATCCGCATGGATAACAATACGGCTAAGGAACTTCGACTGTATTTTGCTAGCATTCTTATCGAAGTTCAATCACATTTTTCATATCCTACTAGTATTCAGGGCGCATATGCAGTTGGATCAAGTATTGTTACTGATATATCATAAGACTATATGCCTAGACCTTGCGAGGACTATCATGTATTTGGTCACAACACAAAGAATTGTACAATCAACTATAAACATGCATGGCAACCAAAAGGTAAAGTACCAAAGTCAAATGTTCGAGTTAATGAACAGACAGATCAACCATTTACCCATGCACAAGAAGTTAAATACAACAGCTAAGTACATCTGATATGAGGGATACAACAAGACAATCTTGTTTACGTAAAGATAAAGAGAAAGTTGATACTTCTAAAAGCTTCTCCTGTTTATCTACATCCGATGAAGACATTGAAGTGGATCCTCCAGATAACTCAGAACTGCATTCATCTACCGTCACTTCTGCACCCAGAAATGCTCCATCTACATCTGCACAAAGTGAACAATGATAGAAGTGATCTAACTGTGTAATTGATACACTGATAAAACACATGATAACTTGTTAAATGATACTATTATGGAGCCTGATAATCAAGACCTAGCTACAGATGTTTATGACGATGAGAAGCAGTTTAGATGAAATTGCTCAAAATATTGAAGAAACTGGAAAAAAGAAGAAAATTATAAAGAATGTCCCCCAAATGCAAGAGACAAATGTAAAGTACAAGTAGAAGCATGAAAATAGAAACCTCCATAAGCCCCTCCTAAAAGATCCACTAGGAGCACTGCCAAGATTAAATGAATGCAATAGCATGGAATGTGAGGGGTATGAATACTGATGACAAAATGTTATCAGTATTCAACCTTCTACAGTCTCAAAGGCTATCCATTATAGGCTTGTTTGAGACTAAACTATCTAGGCATTCATAAATTCATGACAAGATTCTCTTCAAACTGGGCTTTCTTCCATAATAATGATATGGGATCTAAAGGAGGATTCTAATCATTATTGACACAAATACATGGAGTATTAGTATTTTAGATAAGAGTATTAAGCAGGTTACAGCAACTTTGTTTAATGCTGGAGGGTTTCAATGTAGTATTACTTATGTCTATGCCAGCAATTCCTTTACAGAGAGGGAACAGCTGTGAGGACAACTTATTTCAATGCCTCTAAGCTCTACTATACATTTGTCATGGATAGAACTTGGGAATTTAATAATGCATTGAATCCCAAAGATAAGGAGGGAGGTCTGCCTATTCCTTTTTCATATCTAACCAGTTTTAATAATTGTACATTACAATGTGACCTTGCTGAATGTACTATGAAGGGATGTAAATTTACCTGGAGGAAAAAGGGAATGGCTATTAACATTGACAAAGTGTTAGTGAACTAGGTATTCTTACATTCATGCCCTGATCTATCTGCTATTGCTTTCCCTACTGATTTAAGTTATCACACTCTTATATTGGTCATATTTAAGGAAGGCAATAAACAAGATAGAGATGCAACATTCAGATATATTAATAATTAGCACCATGGTTTAAAATTCCGGTAGAATTCGGGTTATTCCGGTGATACCGTTCCGCTTCCGCTCATAATCGGAACGGAATACCGTCTAAATTCCAGATTTGCTTTTAAAATATTGAAAAAAAATTATAAAAAATAATAAAAAATACAACAAATATATAGTAATTAAAAAAAACAAATTAATCGGGACAATAAATAAATGAAAAAGAAATAAAGTAGTTTCATTAAAAAAGTTGTTATACTTTTGTTAATTTACATCGAACCATAATAAAAAATTCAAAATTGATCAAAGTTTTAAAATCTCAAATGAACAATACGGAATCTAACATAATGGATTTTTAAGTTAAGTGTGTATTTTATATATAATGTAAAAAATGTAATATAAATTCATGACAATATTGGATATTTCTCAGTGTACATAGCAAATTAAGCAAAAAAAGTACCGGAATTAGAAAACCGGAATTAAAATGGAACTTTCGAAATTTGCGGAACGGAACCGAAAATTTTAAAACTACCGGTGGCCGGAACGGAAACTGAAAACGGAATTATGAACCTTGATTAGCACACATTGGATGGGTATCAGCAATGCATTAAGGAAGGGCTCAAAGCAATTACTTGGGGAGATGCGTTACATCTAGTTATTTTCAAACCCAGGAACAGGAATATGAAGAAAGTGGATATGGTAAAACAACTTCAAGAAGAGTGCAACTCAACTTTTATGCAGACTGATTTAGATCCAGAAGATCTTAACTTATATGAAAAGCTCATGCACATCAGCATTGAATTGAGGAATCAAACTAGAATCCAAAATGAAACTTTAATGCAAAAAAGTAACACTATGGTTAAATGAAGGAAACACATTATCCAAATTCTTTTTTGCAAAGATGTCTATGAGGAAGAGAAGAAATCACATACAAGCTTTATTATCACCTGATGGGGAGTATCTGTACAACAGGGACATTATCACTCACAGGAGGCAATCTAGTATTAAACAAATCTTTTTAATGCTAATAATGCTTCGATTTTCCCACCTATAGAACCTAGAATGCTGATTAGTGTGCAGAGTAGAGTTTTATCATCTGTTATCCTCTTACCTGAGATTAAAGAAGCCTTGGATTCTATACATGATGCAAAAAGCCTTCGTGCAGATGGGTTCTCAGCTAAAATTTTCAAATTACACTGGGACCAGATTAAAGAAGACTTATTCTCTGCTATTACTTGTATATTTCAATCTGGGCATAATGCTAAAGGCCTGAATCAATCATACTTTTTTAACTGTTATACCCAAGAAGGAGAAACCACGGACTCTAGCAGACTACAGGCCTATAGCCTATGCCAATGTGGTCTATAAATAGTGGCGAAGATTTTTTGCAACAGGTTTAAGTATTTCCTACCATATTTAATCTCTGATAATCAGTCTGCCTTTATTCCTAGTAGGAATATAGGGGAGAACATTCTTCTTGCACATGAGTTAACAAGAGATTTTAAAAAGGTTGGCAAGCCTAAGATGTGTATCAAAAAATTTCTGCATAAAGCTTATGACATGATAAATAGAGAATTTATTTGTCATATGCTCCAAGATATGAGCTTTTTAATTTCTTTTGTTGATCATATGCTCCAAGCTGTTTGTGCCAAAATTGGTCACAAACACCCAATACCATGAAAGCACCAGCGTATGAATATAAATTAGTGATATCCAAACGCAAATAACAAATCTCAGCAAATAATAGACAGCAATCCAAAAGTAAAGAACAGAGACACAAGTTTTATAGTGGTTCGGCTATCTCCGGCCTACGTCCACTCCAATTTTTTTTTTTTATTGATTATCCTTGAAGATTACAAGTGATTACAACAGTTGTAGTGACCAAATCTGAAGAAAATAGCAGTAATGATGCTATGGAATGATTCTAGCAGCGTCTGGGCTTGTCTCTTCTCTCCAAATTTTCCGACCCCTTTTCTGAATGAACAGGGGTTCTATTTATAGGCGTGGAAGGCTGAAATCCCGCCTAAAACCTGGGGAGGCTGCTTGGCACGTGAGAGGGGCCCACAGGCCCGCGTTCTCGGAATCCGTGTCCAGTTTGGGATCGATTCGAAGTGACGTTCGAATCGATCAAGAATCCATCCAATTGAGCTGAAAATTGGCGTGAACATTCTTCAACACGTATGTGAGCTCCTGTAAAAATTTCATTGCATTTGGATCAGCGGTTTGGAAGATATGATCAATTCAAGATCAAAGCTCCGTGCGTTCTGCCTGGTTCGAACCCATACTTCGAACCCGCCTTCTTCGAAACCATCCACTTCGAAACCATCTCTTTCGAATCCATAAGGCCGACTCCTTCGAATCCATGCTTTTCGAATCCATGCTTTCTGAAGCCGCCTCCTTCGAGTCCATATCCTACGAGTCCATCCTTTTCGAATCCATCCCTTTCGAATCCACGTCCTTCGAATCCGTGCCCCTTGCTTTGTATCCATCATCTTCGAATCCATGTCCATTTCGAATCCATCTCCTTCTTCGAATCTATGTCCACTTCGAATCCATCTTCTTCTTCGAATCCATGTCCACTTCGAATCCATCTCCTTCTTCGAGTCCATGTCCACTTCGAATCCATCTTCTTCTTCGAATCCATGTCCACTTCGATTCCATCTCCTTCTTCGAATCCATGCCCACTTCGAATCCATCTTCATTGCATTGAAGCTACTCCTTTCGAACCCATCATGTTCCCATCGATTCGAAGCGTCATCGATGCGAACCTCCCGGGTTCGAACCTGATGGGTTCGAACCTGATGGGTTCGAACCTGATGGGTTCGAACTACGTGCTATTCCTACTTTGAATCCATCATATTTCCTTCATACGAACTCCGATTAACCTGAAATTCGAAACATAGCCTTTCATAGCCCTTATCATCATTTCCAATCAATTTCGTCCCGATCGGAGTTCAACAAAATTTTGACGATATCCATTGTAGCCTTATCTCCAGTCCTGATATCCATAATTCCTTGCCAATTTGTTGATATTCCAGTTTTGATCAAAAAATGGGATAACATTTTGCCCCCCAAAACATGCCTTGTGATAACAAGGCGTGTTTTGAATAATTACGAATCCAATATCCGAAGTCCACAGCCATATTGCCAGAGTATATCGTCCTTGACTGCTTCGAGTCGATGTCCAATTCCATATCCAATAGCCAAAGCCTTAGCCAATTCCGTATCCATTCGAACTCGACAACCAAGTTCCAATCCATCCTTATCCAATAGCCAATAACCGGAGCCAGGACCTCTCCGGGTCGATATCTAAATCCATAACCTCTCTGGGTTCCTGTCAAGCGTGATCCACATCCGACGACCGTGGTCCAGTGTCCCTGGACGTTGAGTTAACCTCTCCGGTTTCTTGCCAAGCGCAATCCATACTTGACGACCTTGGTCCAGTGTCCCTGGACGTTGAGCCAACCTCTCCGGGTTCTTGCCAAGCGCAATCCATACTTGACGACCTTGGCCCAGTGTCCCTGGGCGCTGTAAAATGCCATGGCTTAAGTCCTAAGCCGAATCCTGATCTCTCCGGACCCTTGCCGAGTATAGTCCATACTCGACGACCTGAAAATAATAAATGATAATAGAGGGCCTAAGTCCTAGACCGAATCCTGGTCACTCCAGACCCTTGCCAAGCATTGTCCATACTTGACGACCTGAATGAGTCAATCTACCTTGTTTGGGTAAAGTGACTCATCCCTTGCCAGGCATAATCCATACCCGACGACCATTTACCAAAAACCAGATAAAAGTCCAACCAAAATCTATTCCAAAGTCCAAATCCGAAATTCAAATTCGAAATCCAAATCCAAAATCCAAATCCAAATCCAAAATTCAAATCCAAACCAGAAAACCAGAAATCCAAACCAGCATCCAAAACCAAAAACAATCATCCAAAGGAAAATCCAAATAAAAAAGCAAGAAAAACCAGAAGCTCAATCCAAGCTCCAAAACCAAATCCAAAAAAGAAAAGCAATGTCCAATCTAAAAAGCAAGAAATAAATTTCACAAACCATAGCATCCCGGTTTATCATCATTCAGAGCATGCCTAGGGGCTATCTCCGTCCCCGTACATGTGTAAATGACTTTACCGTTTGCTAGTAGCTTGCTACTTATTCCGTATTATCCTGGTCAAGGGATGATCAATCGACGATCATCCCTGGGCCTCCCATCATCACGGCGTGAAGTGGTCGGTGGTTGCTCCTGCTCCGCCGTTGCATCCCGAGTTCCAACGTATTGCTGTAACTGTCCATTCCTTACATGCTCCTCGATTATGTCCTTTAGGTGCCTGCAGCTGTTGGTATCGTGCCCATCCAGATCATGGAAGAGACAGTGCCTTCCTGATGTCCTTTCCCGCTCTGTTGGTTCCCTCCTAGCCGGCCTTCGGTAGGGAAGGCGATTCCGAGTTTCCAGGTATATCCGCTCCAGCGTCTCGTTCAATCCTGTGTATGTGGAAAACTTTGGATCCTTCCATCGCTTCCTAGCGTTTCCAGAGTCGTCATCTAACTTCCTTTTCCCTTTATCCTTATCCAAACCATTTTTGGATACCGCTCCAACCTCGATTGCATTAGCCTTCTTCACCTTTAAATCCGTACTTGCATCTTCTTGCCGAAGGAACCTTTCTGCCTCATGAAAGAATTCGTCGAGATTTTGCGGGGGATCTCGTATCAGAGATACCTTGAAATCCGAATTCTCCTTGACTCCTGATACTGCTGCCATTAAAACCATTGATGGATCAGGCCGATCCACCGAAGCGACTGCCGCACTGAATCGAGTTAGAAAAGCTCTAAGCGATTCGTCCATCCTTTGCTTCACCGATGTTAAAGTCATTACGTTCTTCGGCCTCTTAACGTGAACCCGGAACTGTCCCAGAAACTTTTCCACTAATTCCTTCCAAGCCCTGATAGATCCTTCTTCCAGCTGCCTAAACCACATTGCAGCTAAGTCCTTCAAATACAAAGGGAAACATCGGGCCATCACTTCCTCCGATGCCCCCAGCACTTCCATGTGTCTGGTGTACCTCATTAAGTGATCTGTTGGATCCGTCTTACCATCATATACCTCCACGCTAGGTAGCTTGAACTTAGGTGGATTCTGAGCCATCCTTATCTCCCGAGCGAATGGACTTCTATTCACCCCTTCCAAATCTCCGTTTGTCAAACCACCTCGCACAGTCTTCCTGATCATTTCTACTAATCCTATATTGTCTGGTAGGGGTTGCCCCCCATGCCCCCGAGGGAACTCTGGTACATATTCCTCGTGTGGCTCACTAGCAGCAATGTTAGCTCTAGCTTGTTGAATTCCTTCCAAAGGTTCTCCTGCATTGAATCATGTGGGCCTGCCCCCAAGCCTTTGTTGATTGCCTTCTGGCTCCGTATCCTGTCGTTCATTGGGTTCCACAACCCTAGCTCCTTGTCCTGCATCCGCAGCTGCTGTAGCTGTTCCTAAGTTCTGCATCCCTGCAGCTCTCATTTGTTCCAAGAAAGTTTGCATCATTTCCTGTTGACTTTTCAACAATCTCTCCTGCAGAGAATTGGCCATAGCTTCCATTTCATCCCGAGTTATGTAGACCGAAGTCTGTCCTTCCTCACCTCCGGAGGATGCTTGTTGACTTCCTCCTTGTTGGCTTCTCTCAGCCCTTAGCCTTCTGCTATTCTGCCTTGTCATTGTCTTCCAAATCCAAATTCCTCAAACTCTTCAAATCCGATGCAGCGGGTGCTAGTTGTTCTCAGTGAAAGCACCAAAATGTTTGTGTCAAAATTGGTCACAAACACCCAATACCATGAAAGCACCAGCGTATGAATATAAATTAGTGATATCCAAACGCAAATAACAAATCTCAGCAAATAATAGACAGCAATCCAAAAGTAAAGAACAGAGACACAAGTTTTATAGTGGTTCGGCTATCTCCGGCCTACGTCCACTCCAATTTTTTTTTATTGATTATCCTTGAAGATTACAAGTGATTACAACAGTTGTAGTGACCAAATCTGAAGAAAATAGCAGTAATGATGCTATGGAATGATTCTAGCAGCGTCTGGGCTTGTCTCTTCTCTCCAAATTTTCCGACCCCTTTTCTGAATGACCAGGGGTTCTATTTATAGGCGTGGAAGGCTGAAATCCCGCCTAAAACCTGGGGAGGCTGCTTGGCACGTGAGAGGGGCCCACAGGCCCGCGTTCTCGGAATCCGTGTCCAGTTTGGGATCGATTCGAAGTGACGTTCGAATCGATCAAGAATCCATCCAATTGAGCTGAAAATTGGCGTGAACATTCTTCAACACGTATGTGAGCTCCTGTAAAAATTTCATTGCATTTGGATCAGCGGTTTGGAAGATATGATCGATTCAAGATCAAAGCTCCGTGCGTTCTGCCTGGTTCGAACCCATACTTCGAACCCGCCTTCTTCGAAACCATCCACTTCGAAACCATCTCCTTCGAATTCATAAGGCCGACTCCTTCGAATCCATGCTTTTCGAATCCATGCTTTCTGAAGCCGCCTCCTTCGAGTCCATATCCTACGAGTCCATCCTTTTCGAATCCATCCCTTTCGAATCCACGTCCTTCGAATCCGTGCCCCTTGCTTTGTATCCATCATCTTCGAATCCATGTCCATTTCGAATCCATCTCCTTCTTCGAATCTATGTCCACTTCGAATCCATCTTCTTCTTCGAATCCATGTCCACTTCGAATCCATCTCCTTCTTCGAGTCCATGTCCACTTCGAATCCATCTTCTTCTTCGAATCCATGTCCACTTCGATTCCATCTCCTTCTTCGAATCCATGCCCACTTCGAATCCATCTCCATTGCATTGAAACTACTCCTTTCGAACCCATCATGTTCCCATCGATTCGAAGCGTCATCGATGCGAACCTCCCGGGTTCGAACCTGATGGGTTCGAACCTGATGGGTTCGAACCTGATGGGTTCGAACCTGATGGGTTCGAACTACGTGCTATTCCTACTTTGAATCCATCATATTTCCTTCATACGAACTCCGATTAACCTGAAATTCGAAACATAGCCTTTCATAGCCCTTATCATCATTTCCAATCAATTTCGTCCCGATCGGAGTTCAACAAAATTTTGACGATATCCATTGTAGCCTTATCTCCAGTCCTGATATCCATAATTCCTTGCCAATTTGTTGATATTCCAGTTTTGACCAAAAAATGGGATAACACAAGCTATGAGCTTTTTAATTTCTTTTGTTGATCTTATTTATGTATGTGTAAGTTCTCCTACCTTTTCTATGTTGATAAAAGAAATTCCATCAGGATTTATTCATTCTAATAGGGGGCTGAACCAAGGGGATCACCTATCACCATGTTTATTTTGCATTGCTATGGAATTCTTCTCCCTAAAAATGGAGGATGCTATTTCTTAGGGCAGGATTAATCCCATATCTAAGGTCAAACCTATAATTTCACATCTATTATATGCTGATGATGTCATGATTTTCTTAGAAGCCAGCCGATAAAATGCCACTGAAATTAAACACATATTGGATGACTTGGCTATCACTACAGGGCTCCAGGCGAGTCAACTAAAATCCAAAGTGTATTTTAGTAAACATGTGGAAAATAAACAATCTATACTACAGATACTGGGAATGTAAAAGGAGCAATTCCCAATCAAATATTTGGGAGTCCTCATATCCCATGAATATGTCAATGCAGCACAGTGTACCACATTTCTTCAGAGGATCACTTCAAGATTGCAAAGTTGGGATAGTAATCGACTATCCACAGCAGGAAGAGCTCAACTTATACAGAGTCTAATTGTTCCTATAGTCCAATATTGGCTTCTTATATATCACTTACCCTCCTCAGTTCTAAAAAAGATTGACTCTTTTTGTTCATTTTTTTTTTTTTTTGGGGTGGGGTTGGTTTTTGTGGGGTGTGGGGGGGGGGGGGGGCAAAAATATCTTGGGACATACTATGTAGACCAAAAAGTAAAGATGGGATAGGCCTGTGAAGACTCTCAGACTTGAGGGTTACTGGTATACTGAAATTGAATTGGATGATGTTAACTAAGCAATGCTTATGGTCTAAGTGGATGAAGAACAAATATATACATTCTAATTATTGGTCTATACCCATTAACAACTTTTCACCTACATTGAAAACTATGATGAGATGCAGACAACAGACAGCTGATATTTTTACTAGAGTAATAGTGGATGGAACAACTGCATCTTTGTGGTTTGATCCATTGATCAACCATAAAGCCCTAGTGGATATTCTTGGTTGGCACAGGGTAGCCGTGTTTAACATCAATAAGTGTGTATCAGACATTATCTATGATCACAAACTACACCCTGATATGCTACTAGAGACTCAGGAGGCCAAGCACCATATACACTCTATCTCCTTAAATACTCGATTGCAAGGTGACATATGGCAGATTAATAGCAGGTTAGATTTTACCTTTCTACTATGAGAAATTCTATTCGTACTAAACATCCAATTGTTAATTGGCATCGTATTATTTGGTACAAACTTAATGCTAGAAGAATGTCAGTCTATGAATATAAAGCTATGATACAGAGATTACCAACTAAGGACAGGCTCTAGAATTAGGGAATTCCAGTTGATAGAAGGTGCATCCGATCGCGATGATGAATCTCATTAACACATATGTGACTACAGTATGCACATCTTCTTTTACTTTCACTTGAAGCTAGGACTCATGGCTCCGCTTCCTTCAGATCTGATTGAGGAGATAGCTGACCTCCTCACAATTTTCTCTCTAAAAGATATTAAGCAAAGATTTGCTTTTATCACGATGGTTACTGCAATTTATCATATATAGGGCAAACGAAACAGAAGGATTTTTAATTGCAAACTGCAAAAAGCTCGTATCATAGAGAAGAATATTGTGGCTTTGGTTATTCGCGACAAGGATGGAAGAAAGGAACTTTATTGAGCGGTGGTGAATTGAGCTTAAGGATGGAGGCTGACAGCGAACGTTTAAGGCTTTTGTTTTATATTGTGGGATGTTCGGTGGATATTTACTTAGCTAATGGTGTCCCTTGTGGGTATCTTTGTTTTATTTTTGCGTAGCATTATATTATTAGACAGACGCACACTTTTTGCTTACTAAGGCATTTTAAGGAGGCAAAACCATCCGAGTTCTTTATACTCTTTAAATAAAGAACCCTTTTTAAAAAAAATAAAAAAGATTGTATATATGATTATAAAAAAAAATATTTTTGTGATTATTCATCTATGTATAGTACACCTCAAAATTTAAAAAAAAAAACATTTTTTATCATTTAATGAATTTATTATATTGTATATACATATATTTGTATAGATTATAATTTAAATACTATATTACACGTGTGTAAAATATGAAAATAAAATTATATATATGATGTTTAATAAATATAATATTTTCCATAGAAATAAAATATATTTTTTAGATAGTATTTAAATCAATTTATCATATAAATTATTATATAAATTCATATATCTATTATAAAATTTTGTTTTTAAACATAAATTTTGTTTTGAAAAATAATTTTTTTATATTTTAAATAATTTTATTCGTTTTTATTAGTAATATTATTAGAAATAAAAACAAAATCTGGTCTATGCGCAAGACCAATTCAATAAGTATACTTAAACAAAAAATTATTTTATAATTTTATTTATATTAATATATATATATGTATATATATATATTCTATTTTATATATATATAAGTATTTAACATATAGTATATAAACAATTTATGTATTTGTAGAAGTACCATTTTCAACATTACAGCAAATATAATTTATTTATTATATTTAAATGATATAAACATATTTATATAGTAATTAACATTATATATATTATTAATATTATATATTTATGTTATAAATATTTATATATTTATACAAAACTATAAATAAATATTTTTAATTTGTCTAATTTGTCCGTTGTGATATACATACATGTTATACATTGCACGGATTGATATGTTACACATGCACACACTTATATATGTATGTGTGATACGAAATGGCCCATAAATCAGTACAATTCAAGCTGACAATAAACCACACATGGCCAACTCAAACCAAATGAAGAAGCGAATAGATATGGAAAAGAAAGAAGAAGGAGAGAGAAGAGAAGAAGAAGGAGAAAAAGAAAACCAAACAACACGGAATCTCATAATAAATAATATAATATCAATGATCTTACAAAAGAGAAACTGTAACGTACATACATCTATCAGAGTACACAACAAATCACTCTTATAATTTCAACAATAATGCAGCGGAAAATAAACATATACGTGAATACGACCTAAAGACCTTCAGCTCGTCTTCGGAAGCTCCAAAGCATCTGAACTGAAGTTGTAAATATACTCTGTTTGACCCGAGCATTAAAAGGGAATAACGTCTCTATCAGTCTGGTAAACTAGCGTAAGAAAACACATATCAACTGAATTTCAAAGTTATCAAAAACTTTCCTGTATCAAAACAAAGGTATCTCGTAAGACCACGTTGCACATAAATACGGACGGGTTTTTGCCTTACAATAACCAAAACATTTCATGTCAAATTCAGTTATATAATATTATACTAATATTAATCATAACCGAAATTGTTACATTGATTGAATTCCATATTATTAGCGCTACAAAGTAGGTTCTACAACAAAATGCCAAGCACATATTAGAGTTTAGATTCCATATAATGGAAAGGTAAGGGACTATCTTCCATACATTACATCTATAGAGGAATATACCGAGGATCGACGTCTTCGAAACATCTGTAAATCAAAACCGGCCTATCCGCGGATCCATCTTGTAACGACCCAGAATTTTAGACATTTGAAATTAAAGTATTTAATAAATTTTAAGTATTACAATAATAGTTTTATAAGACAAACAGCTTAAAATTTCAAATGTAGTGATTTATTTGATAGTAAATATAATATTGGAACCTGTTTAAATAATTGAATCTTGGATTTAGTATGAATAAAAATGATTTTGAAATCTTAATTAAATTCAATTGAATAAGAATGGGATAATAAACTTTTAAATTTAAATTTAAAAGTGATTAATTTGGTTATTATTATAATTTGTTTTATTAACGTGTGAAAATATCATTCTGGGACACTGTCATCGATTTTAACGGAGCCAGTGCCATTGGATCAATAATAATGAATTATTATACGCCGTCGAATTTCATGGTGATCGGACATGCTGTGTGATCGTGTAGGCTCAAAAGGCGCAACGAAAATAAATGAGAATTAAATATTATTATTATTTCTCTATAAATAAACATTACATTTAACCTACTTTCATTATCTTCATTCCCTCTCTTCCTTTGTTTAAAATTTTCAGCCAACACCCATTTATCACTTCATTCAATTAAATCTTGAGCCATAGTTAATGAAATCAATCGATATTGGATTCGTTCGCTTCATGTAAGGGCTTCATTTTCCTATGTTTCGTTTTGCTTGCGATGAGGTCCGATAGTGTTGGATGTTGGTTCGTCGTAGTTAGGGCTTGCAACTGCCATTTATTGGAGAGACGATTGGCTTTGGGAATCAATGCGCTGGGTTTATATGGTAAATGTGGTCGTTTGGTGAGCTTTAGGGTGGTGCGATGCTTAGAAGTGAAGCGCGGCATGTATGAGTAGCGCCTCGAAGTGACTAGGTCGCGAACAAAATAGGGATGCCGGCGTGGAATTCGAAGGCGTGGTCGAGTTTGTGATGATGAACGGAGGTGTTTGGCGATGGTTTGAGGCTGGATGATGGTCAAAGGTGAAATGCGACATCTTGAGGAGGCTTCACAGCAGCAGGTCGATTGGAGAAATGGTCGATCGAGTTGGACAAATTGGGGTCCATCAAAAGCTCGGGTGAAGAGAAAGTTGCTGACGGCATCTGTTCGTTATACGATGATCGTTTAGGGAATATCAGTGATACAGGGGACGTGCAAGTTTGGGATGAAGCAGCAGTTCTAAACGGGACGAAGAATGGGATGAGTGGTGGATTAGTTTGGTAAGTATGGGATTTGTTTAATTATGTTTATAAATTCAAATCCTTATCAAGTCCGTATTTTGTTTATACGAGTTCCGATTAAGGCACGGAATTTTACGTTGCACTTGTTATAACAAAAGCTTTACGATGGAACTGTTTTGGACGAATTTGGAGACCATTGAAAATTGGTCTAAAATCGGACGTTGTTCGATTTTAGTTCCAAACCGGAACGCCTCGACGACAACAGAAATAATGGTGAGTTAAACTCACCTTTTTGGCTAAACAAAAATGTTATATAGTTAGTAAAAATTATTGCTTATTTGGATGATTTACTGTTTTATCAGTTGGTTTGGATTTATTCCTGCTCTTGGAGCGGATGACTTTATATATACCTATCTAGTCGTGGATGACCCATATTATATAATTATATAATTATACACTTTTTGTGACGTAGGGGGACAGGTTGGAGGGATCCAACAGCATTCCTCGCCGCTGTTTATTTATTTACATATATATATGTGTTGATATATATGAGCTGTGATGTAGGGGAACATGTTTAATGGATCCAACAGGATTCGTTGCTATTGTTGATTTTGATTTCAATAATATTCATGTCATATGAACTATTGGATATTAAACTTGATTTGTGGACGCTATTGGTTACGATATTTTTATGTTCAAAAACAAAACCTAGTAGTGATAGAAAATCAATATCAGTATTGGTTAAGTGTTTGGGTAGTTATTGGCCTCAATTTAGTATTTTGAAATTCTATTAACTACATTGGTTTGGAAAATGGATTTGTTTTGGGAAATAATATTAAAATCAAAAAATGGGTTTTCGAATATATTTTTCTTTAAAAGGATTTAAATTTCTATTTTACCCCAACCTTATTATTTGTCTTTTCTAAGCTATTTAGAAATGTTTTAAAAGATTATTTATTTAAATTTAATATTGTTTTAAAGATTATTTATTTATATTTAATATTATTTTAAAATTTATTTATTTATATTTGTTTAAAAGTTATTTATCAATATTGAAAACTTTAAAATGTTAATTATTTAACGAATTAATATGGTTTGGAATTAATAATAATTATTATAAATAACTTTTTAGGAAATTGATGTTATTATTTATAATAATGTTTAAGATTAATTATTATTTTTTATTAATAATGTTTTGAAATTATTAATTATTATTTTTAAGATGTTTTAAGGTTAATGATTATTATTTATAATGTTTATTATTAATAATTGTTATTATATAATAATGTTTTGGAGGAAATGATTTTATTTATTTATAATGTGTTTCGAGGCTTATACATAGAGTTTTATAAACGGACTTGGATTTTGTAAAAGGAGTTTATAAAATTGTTTGAAGACTTAAAGGAAGATTATTTACAAGGTAGATGAGTTTATTAATGGTTAGATATTTATAAATGAATTTTAAAATGAGTTTATAGAATTATAAGGGGAGTTTTATATTGAGTTTTATGCATTTATAAAAGAGTTATAAAATACTTGAGAAATAATTTATAAATAGTTGTAAATAGTTCTAGATATTTATAAATGTTTATAAATAATTTTAGAGACTTATAAAGGATTTATGAGTGGGTTTTTAGAAATGTATAAAAAGAGTTTATAAGTGTTTTAAGATTTATAAAGGAGATTATAAATGATTTTTAGGGATTTATAAAGGAGTTTGTAAATGATTTTTGAATTGTAAAAAAAGGAGTAAATATACTTATACCGTTGACATAAGTATATGGATATTTTCTAAGTATTGAAGATGTAGGGATTGGTGATATATCTTTGTAAAAGTATTTTATATAAGAAATTTACAAAGTGATTTTAATCAATGAAAGATTTATTAAGGAGGCTAGCAGTTGCTCATGTACTTAACCAATGTTGGTTTTCTTCTATGGGATAGAATCCCTGATTGAATATTTGTTTATTTGATAGTTAAATAACGACAATCGAATTTGGGCCCAAAACATAACTTTGGAAATATCTAGGAGAAACATGTGACTAATATGGCATAGTCATCTCCGATGATGCTGTACTGTGCGTAATTCATTCTCCTAGGACAAATGATAAGGAAATCCATCAACTAATAGTTTGGAGGTGATCTCTGCTCTTATTTTTGACTATTTATTTCCTAAAAAAACCGAGGTTGAGTTTACCGAAAACTATCGAGTATTGTTTCAAAGAGTCGGATATGTTATTCCGAAAACCACTTTGATCTAACTCAATCATTTCGAAGTGAAGACATCTTGAAGATGATGGAATTGAAAAAGGAGCTCTCAAGCGTTTCGGTCAGTCCTAAAACTGAACTTGTATGGATGAATGTTGGCATTGCATTGTTGCCTAAAGGGTAGTATTAGCATTCCAAGTGGGAAGCGCTATATAAAAGGTAAAATGTTGCCTCAAGCCTCGTCAACCGAGAATGACTAAAACATGGAAGATGTAGCAAAGCTAAGTGGGTCGCTCCCAAATAGGGTATGATCATCCCTATCTAGAGTTGACATTTTCTCTCACTTGTGTGCTTCAGGGCCCATTAATGAAGGGGTGATAATATTCGGTACTACTAGTCAAGTGGTTGGCCGGTTCTGTGTTGTCAAGGGATCCTAGCGAGGTCTTTAGTGTTATTTTATCTGGAGATGCACCATGACGGGCGGTACCCCAGTAGCGCAATGATTGTATGGAATCCGTTCTCCAATAAGCGTCGTACGAACTTAATTGTACCCACCTATATTGAAATGTGAGATGCAAGCATCTCGGTTATATTCTTATTTTACTTAACCATTAGACATTATTATAATACCAATGGATTTTTTATTAATAATGTTTTAGTTATCGTAAGGTAAAAACTCATCCGTGTTTATGTACGACGAGATACCTTTATTTGAAAGGTTTTTGATAAACAATAAATTCCATTTGGGTGTATTTTCTCATGTTATTTACAGATTGCTTTGGATGCATTAGAGCTCAGAAGGCAAGCTAGAGGTCCAAGACGTATCTACGTACTTTTTTGTGCTCCGCTGTGTTGTCCGTTGGTTGTATTTATCAACAACTGTAAGGATAGGCTATAAGTGTTCGTGTTGAAATAGGTTAGTATACTCTGGTTGATGTCTGTGTGTGTGTGTGTGTGTGTGTATTACAGTTTCTTTTTTTGTAAAAATTTGTTGTATATAATAGATTATTCATTTCGCTGTGAGATTCTTTGTTGTCTAGTTTTATTCCTTCTTCCTTCTTCTTCTTTTCCCCTAATAATCGGGTTTCCCAGTATTCTATTTCTCGACACGCAATACAATGGATGTGTTTGCGCCAAAATTGGTCACAAACACCCAAAATCGTGAAAGCACCCGTTTACGTGTTCAATTCGATAATATTCAACACAGAACTCAGCAACAATCAATATATAATTCAGCTCTAAGTAACAAATCGCAGTAATTCACAAACAACAATCACAAACACAGGATTTATAGTGGTTCGGCGTTCGCGCCTACGTCCACTCTGAAGGATTTCTCTTTATTGCCTTGTTCGATTCAATCGATTACAATGGATTACAGCGGACAATTGCTTTGAAATCTGAATACAACAGCGATTCTGATAGTTAAACTTGAATCCGGCAGAGTCTTGGCGTTCAATGGCGGAAAAGATCCCCTTTTCTGAAGGCTTCAGGGTGCTATTTATAGGCGTTGGAGGCCCAGATCTTGCTGAAACTTCGTGAGACTTCTTCTGGCATGTGAGTGGGCCCACGCGACCGACCCCACCAAGTTTCGTCTCGATCTGACATCGGTTCGAAATGATTTCGAACCCATCAAGAAATGGTCCAATCGAGCTGAAACTTGGCAGGAACAATCTTTACCTCATATGGAAACTACTGTGAAAATTTGGTTGCATTTGGATTGGTGGTTAAGGAGATATGCTCGGTTCGAAATCGACATCTTCGGTTGGCTGAGGCTTTCGAACCCATTATTTCGAACCCTTCGTTTCGAATCCATCAGTGCACGTGAGCTTGTAGTGACGTGGCGCGCAGTATTCGAATCGATCCTAACTTATCTCCGAATGGACCGCTTCGACTTCGTGAACTACGGCGAACACGTCATCCAAACCAATTGACTCGGTGGATTCGAAATAGGAAGCATTCTTGGTTTCGAACGTGACATTCGAATCCAGGAATTCTTATGGGTTCGAACTTGATCGGTTCGAACTGGGTCACTCGATGGGTTCGAAGTGAGGATGTGAGGCCGAGTGAAGTCATGGATTCGAAGGTAGGCCACTGTGGTGGATTCGAAGGCGATGGAGTCGAGGTAGGTGCTAGCTGATGGGTTCGAAAGTGGCTTGGGTTCGAACTCCGTGGCTTCGAAGGCAAGGACGTGGACGGTTTCGAACAGCATGGGTTCGAAGTGAAGGGGCGTGGATGGGTTCGAAGAGCATGGGTTCGAAAAGGATGGGTTCGAACTTGATGGTTTCGAACCAGACAATGACCATTTCTCTTCACACTGAATCCATCATATCTTGAGCATACGAACTCGGATTGACTTGAAACTTGAAATGATGGCTCCTACAACCTTTCTTGTCGTGTCCTATCAATCGTGGCCTGATCCGGACTCGGGCAAAATTCATCGATACCCATAGCTAAGTGATGTATAACCAATCTCTGAGACGGACTGTTTCCCGTTTTCGACCAATCTTTTGATATCACGGCTTTGCCAAAAAGCGGGATAACACTTTGCCCCCCAAAACATGCCTTGCTGTAGGAAGGTGTGTTTTGTAATGCCTTGAGTTGGATGTTCGTATCCGATCATCAACCTACAAAGAACTCAATAGTTTCATATGTCCTCAAATGACGATCGTTCGGGATCGAGCCATTTGGGATGAAGTGCGGCCGTTCATGGTCAAGCGCTCAACTTCAAACGACGATCGTTCGCGATCGAGTCATTCGAGGGGGAGTGCGACCGTGCGCGGTCGAGCGTATAAATTCATGCTTCGATCGTTCGGGATCGTGTGCTGCTTGAAGCGAATCGGGACCGTTCGCGGTCCGTGCCGTCCGTGGCATAAGATGGAATAGGACCGTTTGCGGTCGATGTCGTTCGCGGCGAATGATGAGATGGGGACCGTTCGCGGTCGACTGCCGTTCGCGGCAAATGATGATCGTTCGCGACCAAGTGCCGTTCAAGGCGAATGGTGATCGTTCGAGGTCGGATTTCATAATCAGTGAGCCATGACCGTTCGCGGTCAATGGCGTTCGAGGCAGGAAGTGATCGTTCGCGATCGTGTGCCGTTCGAGGCGAATTCGTGACCGTTCGTGGTCGGATGTCGGACCTCACGTGACGACCGTTCGCGATCAAGCCATTTGAGGTGAAGTGAGTTGTGACTGTTCGAAGTCGGATGTCGGACCTCACGTGACGACCGTTCGCGATCAAGCCATTTGAGGTGAAGTGAGTTGTGACTGTTCGAAGTCGGATGCCGTTCGAGGCGATTTGTGTGCCCGGGAGGGCTTGGTGTTATCGATGCCAGGGTCACGTTCGGGTGAGTTCCTGGATCGTGTATATGGGCGGTCCATCGCCGTCTCAGTGCATACCTAGGGATCGTTCGCGACCCCATACATGTATACGTAGCTTAGTCATTCCAGAGTTATCAAAATCAAATAATTATTAAACAGATGAGTTCCAAAAACAATGTCCAAATAAACAAAGTCCAAACGTTCAAATCAAAATGAAACGAAAGTAAAGCATGGATGTCAAAGTGTAAGTTCCCACTACGAAACGGTCGATGATCACTCAGAGCATGCCTGGAGATCGTTCGCGATCTCGCGCATGTGTAAATGATTTAATTGCATTAGTGGAAGCGTACAACTTGTTCATCGTTATCTTACTCAGTCGATAACCATACGGTGCCTTGATTCGGGGTCGCCCCTAGCTGATGTGGACGGTGGTCGTTCTGGTTCCGCCACAGGAGCTCGTCTCCTTACATATTGAAGGAGCATACCGTTCCTGATATGCCCTTCCACCTCATCCTTCAGGTGCCTACAATCGTTAGTATTA